>CM024651.1:20975577-21573479 GCA_014182695.1 Eucalyptus albens | reverse complement strand
TTGCTGAAAAATGATGGAGATGAATGGGTGAAAGAGGAAGAGCCCTTAAAGGAGATAACAACAGCATTCTTCAAAAACTTGTACACTTCAGTGGGAACACGAAATTTTCAACCCGTTATACAGCAAATTCCAGCTTTAGTTGATGAAAACATGAACCAGAGGCTTGTTGAACCAGTCACAATGGAGGAAATCATAGCTGCAATGCAACAACTAGGGGCCACTAAGGCTCCTGGACCAGACGGACTGAATGGATTATTCTATCGAACTCATTGGACATCTATCAGCCATGATATATTCAGAGAAGTGCATCATTTTTTTGAGACAGGTTACCTAAACCCTGATCTAAACAAAAGATTAATCTCTCTTATCCCCAAAATCCCCAATCCTGAAAAGATCGAACAGTTTCGGCCAATTAGCCTATGTAATTTCGCTTATAAAATAATATCTAAGGTGATGACAAATAGGCTCAAACCTATGCTACCAAGCATTATAGCAGAGGAACAGAGTGCTTTTGTGGGGGGAAGACAGATTCAAGACAATATCCTGATGGTGCAAGAAGTACTCCATAAGCTACGAATTCGAGAGAGAAAACGTAAATTCGAAGCTGTGTTAAAGCTGGACATGCAAAAGGCCTATGACCGTATTGAATGGGATTTTTCTCTGGGAATGCTTGCTAAAAATGGGTTTTTGTGAGAAGTGGGTGCAATGGGTGTAGCGGTGTGTGTCAACGGTCTCCTTTAGCATAAATTTTAACGGTGAACCTCAGCCTTTCTTCAAGCCTACACGAGGACTAAGACAAGGTGATCCTTTATCCCCGTATCTCTTTATTCTAGTGGCAAATGTCCTCTCACAATTGATGAAACAAGCTGTTGATGATGGTACAATTCAGGGGATAAAGCTTAACAGTGCATGTCCTACTCTATCCCATTTGCTCTTTGCGGATGACTCCATATTTTTCCTCAATGGCACTATTTTAGAATGTCAAAATTTAGCAGAAATACTACATCGTTATTGTTTTGCGTCAGGACAGGCCATAAATCTGAACAAATCAGGTATATTCTTCAGCAAGAGCTGCTCAAGGAGACTAAGAATTAATATGACAGAAGAGTTGAGGGTCCCTGAAATAGACAAAACAGGGAAGTACCTTGGTATTCCCTCGGATTGGGGAGGATCTAAAAAAGATGTTTTCACTTGGATTTTGGCTCGAGTGAACAAGAAATTAGAAAGCTGGAAGGAGAATTTCCTAACTAAAGCAGGAAAAGAAATACTAATTAAATCGGTGGTGCAGGCTATTCCTCAATACGCAATGTCTATATTCAAGATCCCAATGTCTATATGTAAAGCAATAGAGCGGAAGATAGCTAATTTTTGGTGGAAAAATGGGAAAAACTCTATTGGGATTCATTGGAAGAAATGGGAGACTTTGAAGCTTAGGAAAGATGAAGGAGGGCTTGGTTTTAAGGACTTTCTAGCTTTTAATGTGGCAATGCTAGGAAAGCAAGCATGGAGGGTTTTGCAGCGACCTAACTCTTTATTGAGTAGATTAATGAAGGGTTTCGCACTACCCAAAGTGCGATTTCTGGAAGGCAGGAATAGGATCAAGACCCTCGTGGGGATGGCGAAGCATCATTGCGGGAAGAGATTCTATACCTTCAAATGTTATGTGGTCTGTTGGTAATGGTCAGAAAATTTTGGTGAGGGAGAGGGAAGATAAATGGCTAAGAAGCAGAATTATTGGAGGTCTGGCGGCGAGAGATGAGCCAGAGAAGGTGGGTGAACTCATAGAACAAAGGAGTCGCACGTGGAATGAAACAAAGATCCAAATGATGTTTGATGAACCAAGGGTGACAGAGATTCTAGCTACACCTATTGGTCTACCCTCCACAGAAGATACATTAGTATGGATGCAAACAAAATCTGGAGCATATACAATAAAGAGCGGCTACTTGACTACAAGAGATAACGCGGCAACTCCACACCCCAACAAAGCCTCATCCTCTCACCAAACACAACCGGGCCTATGGAAACATATTTGGGGCTCAAACATTCTACCTAAAGTAAGGCTATTCCTCTGGAACGCATGCTAAAATGCATTACCTACAGTGGAAAATTTATACCGGAGAAGAATCTTACCTGACCCACTTTGCCCCATATGCCAAAAAGAAGCCGAGACCATCGAACATACACTGCTGTTATGTCCATGGACAGCTATAATTTGGCAAGACAACTCGCTACAAATCAAGATCAGCAGGTTAGGTTTAACAAGGTTGGATGAGTGGTTGTATATACAGAAAGAGAATGCTCAAAGCGCAGCAAAGTTCAACAAAATCGCAACAACCTTGTGGTGTATATGGCAAGATAGAAATCACTACATCTTCGAAGGAAAAGCCCTGCAACCAACACAGAATCTATATAGATCAGCGGCTCTCCAAGCAAACTTCGAAATCTGGAACAAGAGGACAGCCAAGGACAAAATGCGAGAGGATCACACACACCGGTGGAAACCCTCGCCCCCCGACTCACTCCGAGCAAACATAGACGCCTCCTTTGTCCAGAAAGAAGCCGCGTCACCAAACCTGGCCGAGAACAAAGGAGTACCGGAAAACAGGGCAGCCATCGCCTGCATATGCAGAGATTCACGGGGACGCCTAATCGATGGCTTCTCCAAAATGGTGGAGGCGATCTCGCGGAACAAGCAGAAGCTCCCTCTTGGAAACCCTAACTTTTCTCTCTAGCCGCATGAACAGAAGATGGGAAGTACATTTAGACTGTCTAACACTCGTGCGGGGAGTTCTCAACGAAGAGGAAGTGAACTGGAAGCTGCTACCAATTGTGGACCAGATCAAAGACAAGTTAAAAGAGTTTCAGGGCTTTTCCTTGGCCCATTGCAGCAGAGAGGCAAACAAGGCCGCGGACTGGATTGCAAAAGCCCAACGCGAAAATTCCCCCAGTAATTGGGTAATCTATCCCCCTACAGCCTTATTTGATTTAATTTGCGCTGATGCCTTTGATGTAAATGCTATGAACTTTCTGAGTTAAATGAAGAGTCATCGTATTTTCAACCAAAAAAAGAAAAATCTTTAGGAAAGAAGAATCCCCAGCCCTAAGCATCTCTTTAAGCACTTTACTATTTTTAGAGCTGCATTTATATGGGATTGTTTCAACGTATTCATGAACTAACGAGAGTCTATATTGCATAACATTTATTGGGTCTAGTCAAAGTGAGATAGATAAGCTTCCCAACGAGTCTTTGATAACTTGATGGGTAGATAAGCTTCCCAACGAGTCTTTGATAACTTGATGGGTAGATAAGCTTCCCAATGAGTCTTTGATAACTTGATGGGTCTTCAACAATGAATTATCATCTCGAGATAGTGATCCTTTATTATATTCAATTGTAGTCGATTTCCCATTTTGCTTGATAAGAACAACGGCTAGTCCGCATGCGGATAGACCTACTTCTAATATGATTTCCAATACATATTCCTATTGGCTAAAAGGGATTCTTAGGCTTGATCGAGCAATCTCAATTCCTAGGGAATATTAGGGTGATCCCAAGTCTTTGATATGTAAGGTTGAATGCAAAAATTCTTTCAAATTATTGACAAAGATTCATCATTTCCCATAATAAATATATCATCAATATATATATATCATTAGATAAATAGATTGTGTATCTCTTGTCCATGTCATGGAGCATAATCATGTCTAGACTACCTAAAACCAGTTGCCATAAGTGTAGTAGTGAATTTTGCATAACACTGCCAAGAAGCTTGTTTGAGGCCATAGAGGGATTTCCAAAGACAACATATTCTAGACTACCCCCATCTCGTAAACCTAACAGAAGGTCTATATAAATTTTCAATCCAAATCACCATGGAGAAATGTATTATGGACATTCATCTAATGTAGTGGGCTAGTCACAAGAAGCAGTAATGGATAGAAAAGAGCAAACCGCGACATCCTTCACCATAGGATAAAGTTTCAAGGTAATTGAAGCATTCTCATTGTGCAAAGCCTTTGGCTGCTAGACAAGCTTTATGCCTTTCAATTGATCCATCTACCCCATACTTTATCTTGTAAACTCACTTGCAACCAATTGGTTTATGATAAGGTGGCAATGGTATAATAAGTCTTTTTTTTTTTTTTTTTTTTTGCAAATAAGGCATGTAATTCTACTTCCATAGCCTTTTGCCAACGTGGGTATATGGTGGCTTCATTTTAGATAAAAGGTTCATTCTCTTCTAGGAGATGGCTAACGCAACACATGTGATCAGACGATAGCCTATGAAAAGAGACATAAGAGGAAATTAAATAGTGAGTACCTGGTGAATTTAAGATAGCACACATGTAGTCTTTAGTCGACGTGGATGGCCAAATAGTGTGATCGTATTGCCAAGGTGGGTTATGCTGACTTTGCTTAGGTTGACTAGGAACATCATCATTGCTTATGGAAGAGGGAGTCAAATTCTCTTTGTAAAGCTCCATTAATCCCTTAGTCAATTGTTCCATATTTGAAGAAGCAATAGTGATGTCCATTTCTAGATCTGTCATCAGATGAACTAGAGGTGGAACAAGAACATATTGTTGATGAGAAGATAAGTCTTCCTCTGATAAGAATCAGTGATAATCCAATATTGAGCTAGAACATTCAGATGAAGATGCCTCATTCGGGAAAGGAAATTTCTTCATGGAAAATAATGTCTCTGCTTATAACAAATTACTTGTGGATAGTTAAAAAATATGATTGTCTTTATGAAGATTTGGATATCCCATTAAGATACATCATCAGGCATGGAGACCCATTTTGTCTCAAGGGCCCAAGATAGTAGCATAACATAAGCAGCTAGAGACTTTCAAATGACCAATCTCTAGTTTCTTCCCAAACAACAATTCAAAGGAGGTTCTTCCATCAAGAATTTGGATCGGCATATGATTGATTAGGTAAGCTGCCATGACCACACAATCACTCCAAATTTTTTTTGGAAGAGAAGCTTGGAACTTAAGGGCATGCACAACTTCTAAAAGGTATTGATGCTTCCACTTAACAATCCCATTTTGTTGTGGGATGTAGCTACATTAACTTTCATGTAGAATTCCATGAGAAGAAAAAAGTATGGCACACTCATTGTTAATGAATTCCTTCCCATTATCAATCTGAATACAGTGAACATACTTTCCGAATTGGTTATGTGATGAGACAAGAAAAATTTTAAATGAGAATATACTTGAATCTCGAAATGTATAAGGAAGAACCATGTGGCACCAGAGTAATCATCCAAAATAGTAAGAAAAAAAATGAGAACCATCATGATGTGGCTTTTGGTAGGGCGCCCAAGCATCAACATGGATTAGTGAGAGAATATCAGTGGCATGAGATTTGCTAGTAGGAAAGGTTCACGAGACTACTTTGCTAACGGCAAACTGGACATTCAAAGATGTGGGAGAAAAGCATTAAGACCCAATCACTGATGATAAAGAAATTTTTTATCATTGGTAGTAGAATTACACAATGATTGATTATTCAATGATAAATATTATATATCGAAATTTTTGGGAAGGTTAGTACAAAAATATAATCCTTGTGAGATACTACCTAAGCCTATCAATTTGTCAATCAAAAGGGCTTAGAAGAAACAATTTTCAAAATTGAAGAAAACTTGACAAGAATTATCCTCACAAAATTTGGAAACATAAATGAGATTGAAGTGTAAATCAGGAACATAAAAGACATTTTGGAGAGTAATGAGAGGACTAAGAATAATAGTGCCAACCTTTTTGACATGTGAAGATTCCATTTGGAAGACTTATTGACATAAGGGACTTGAGATTCTCATGGGTGTGTGAGAAAAAACTCTTATCGCAAATAATGTGGTCACTGCTTCTAAATCAATTATCCATGAATTGTTTGAAATGGAATTCAGACAATAAGAAGTACTTGAGAAACTTGTCCATTTATTAGAAATCTTCAATTTCTTTAAAGCCTTCATCAGTTGTTGGTATTGATCATTAGTAATTGACTGATTGACTTGTCAGCATGTGGCCTAGTGACTTGATAAATTGAAAATTCCTTTTCCTCCAAGTTTTTCATGCAATTTCCAACCAGTGTTTATTTTATGATGTGCATGCTTGTGGTAATCACATAATAGCCTTTTTTTTTCTTTTGTGTTTTGTCCACTTCCTCTTTGTAGTGACATAACCAAAGAGGAGCCGTGAGATGGCTTCAAAATAGGAGCCATGTGGCTTCTGGAGGATCGTCGAATCGACACACGGAGAAGATATGTCGCAAGCCGTCTGATCTCGTCAAAAATTTAGGGCTGTATGTTCCATATTTTTGCAGGTCTCGTGAGCCCCTCTCCTCCCCCACTTGTGTCTTGCCCACGAACCCTCTCTGTTAAGCATTCATTTGGGCTACGAGCAGAATGCCCTCTCCAGTCTTGTTGTACTCCAACAAAGCAAGGCATTGGCTCTCTTCCTGGACAACAAGCCGATGGATCCGACCAAGTGATGGCACCTAATCCATGGCCAGGATCTAGGAATAAAATGACAGGCGGGTATCGTTCAAAATCAAGAGAAATCGCGTTAGCTTTCTTTCATCTCCTAGTACTGTTGTAGAGTGGAATCTGGTCCCTCAAGCTACTCTCTGCCACCTCTAGTTCATTCCAAAGAGCAGAGAGCTTGTTTAAGCAAGTTGCTACAGTCATGTTTCCTTGCTTTAGTTCTAAGAGAGCATGAGTAAGTGAAAAAATATTTTCTCGATCGAGCTTCCCATACATCTCTTTAATGTTTTCCAACTTTTTCAAATTCTCTACCGGCGGAAGTCCAACCATGACATCTAGAGCAATGTAATTTCCGATCTAGGTTCGGACTAATTACTTGCATATTCTCCAATGCCATGCCAAACACTCATCGAGCAAAATCCAAACACTTCCATTGAGAAACCCATATTTGTCATTGGTAATTAGTGCTCGTCGGAACTTCTATGCTCAAACAGAGTAATTGTTGGGATTGGACAATTGTTGAGTAATGAGTTGTAGCTCCAGCCCATCAATCGTGGAGTTATAGAGTGGATCGTTAGGCTTTGGGCGACTGCCGATGGCTCGAACAGTTTACAACATGTACCCAAGTTGAATAACTAGTTAGGGATTTGCTCCCAAACCCGGATTTCATCATAAACCAGCCGTACCCATTTTGGGTACTTGACCTGCATGAAAGGAATTCGGTTCGGGGACTGGGCTTGCCCCGATCATGGCTGGTGGGCCTTCCCTAGGCTGGACGTGCTTCTCGTTCCCTTGGTTCATGGACTCCTGAATATTTTGAGCTTGATCTAGTTATGAATTAGCTCATGTAGTGGCTTCGGCTGGCCCATAAAACCATGGGTTGGGTGGAACTTAGACAGAACTAGATGGACTGGCCCCGAATGGGTTGCCCTTGGTTTGGTTGGGCCAGGAAAGGTTCCCATTGAATGGGCTGAGCCTGGAGGAATTGCCTCTGGCTTGATGTGGGCCGTATGGCCTCAACAGGTGGATCCGATCCATGTTCTATACATTGAGGTAGGTTCTCCACACTTGAACGATTCTGGTTATTTTTGTTTTGGTTGCAAATGCCGATTCCTACACCGGAGTGTTAACCTTGTTTTGCAGGTTGGTGTAAACAACAAGAAAGACAGTGACTAGTGTATATAAGCTAGGCTAGAAAATATTGCTCAAATACCATGTCACGAAATGAAAAGAAAGGAGAACTGAGGATGAATGGAAGCCTTAAGTATTTCTGTGCTGTAGCTTGCTTTGATTACATTACAATGCTCTTTATATAATACAAAGTATGAATGATAAAAGAAAGGAAAATGTCTTAGATGGATCTTATAAAATCAGATCCACCCACGCATGGTTGCGTTGGTTGAGGCGTACCCCCTGATTTGGCACTAGGTTTAGGGGTTCGACTCCTTGAGTCGTCACAATCCTCAGATTAGTTCTGTGATTTATGTGGGGAGCCCCGGCGGTGGGTTGCTGGGCCACCCAGATCTTCACAAGGAACCTTTGAGTTCCCAGATCTTCTTCCTATCCCTCTGCCACTCTCTCAGATTTTTCTTTCTTCTTTGAGCACCCTCCAAGTTCCTAGATCTTCTTGCTATCCCTCTGTCACTCTCTCAGATTTTTCTTTTTTCCTCGACAACCCTCCCTCTGGCTCTCTCTCTTTCTTTCCAAGGTCCTCTGGTCAGCCCCTTCCTCTCTCTGCTTACTCTCTCTCGGCATTGTTCTCTCTTCAGTGAGCGAGCCTCCACACTCTCCCTCTGGCCGAACCTCCTTCTCCAGTGAGCCCCAGATTCCCTTTTCTGTTTTTGCTCAAACTGTTTAGCCAGCACAAAGCGTTCTAGAAGCTCGGACTCGCTCGTTGTTCATGTGCTTCGCTCACATCTGTGAGGGCGTCTCCTTACGCCACAAACGCTCCTTTCACGGCAGAGGAAAGGAAAAAGCTGGGGCCGGGCTTCATAACTATACTCTCTTGGGCTTAACTCATGGGCCAGGGAAAAAGAAAGATTGGGCCTAAAGAGCTGGTTCTAGAGAAGAATGGGCTGGATAGGCCGAAATTTTTGCTAAAAGAATGGGCTAGATAAAACCAGCCTGCTCAATTTTTGTTACAATACTTTTTTGTTATATTTACCTTCTTCTTTTTTTTGGCCAAATGGACGAGGGCCTAAATGGTTGACAAAAATATGAGTGTCAACAACTACAAACTTTTCATTTATGGAAAATCCAATTAGCTCCTTCTTGATTTATGCTGGGCACGGAGCTCTTTCTTTATCCATATATATCTTGAACACCTAAACCACAAAGAAGTTGAAGTTATTTTATTGCCTAGACGATGTGAAAATATATTGTGATTTTTGGTCTGGATCTATATTATCCTATATTTAATTTACAACCCACTATGTGGCAAACACTTATTAAGTCAGTTACAGATTGACATGTTTACATTAATATGGATTTATGTGAAAGAAGATTACAAATTAGTCCAAACCATTATCTTTCCCTCTTCCTTTTCTCTTATCTATAGCTACCTACAAGCCCAACCTCCAAGCCTCCTCTGACCGTTGCCATAGGCAAAGTCACCTGAATTGCATCCAGGTTAACACTGCCGCACGTCTAAGCCAAGCCACCCCATTGTTATCCTTGCTTGTCCATGGCCGAGGGGGTTGGACATGGAAGTTGGCCATCACTCAACAGCCAGATTTGGTCTACTCTGTCTTCCTTAATCTCAGCAGTTTTGAGCTTGCGTCGTGGTCGTGGCTAATCCATGTTTGTCGACAACTATCTCAATAGCTTTGCTGCAAGGCATGACGGCCATAATGAGGCGGTGGGCTCGAGCATGGAGGTTGTGGTGGCTTGAGGGGTGGAGACAGCCAAGTTGGACTCTTCACGAATGGCTAAGCAGAGTGATGAGGATGGAGGAGGATAAGAGAGAAAAATAAGTATTTTTTTTTCTAACTTTATGTCCATGTGTTAAATTGTAAAAATACCATTAAATAAATGCAAGCCAAAATAGCTACTAATGTGGTGTTATGAAAAGACTAAACATTTTTCTCCTAAATGATGTGTTGATTGCCAACATGTGATCAATTCCCAAGCCAGGGGCCAAGGGCGCAAGGAAGATATATCATACTTAGCTGCTTGATTAGCTTGGTCTCTAGCTAAGGTGGAGGGCTATCATTAGGGGTGCAAATGGATTAAAAATTAGTCAGGGATAAGCTGCTAAAGGCACATGAATATTGTAGCCAAAGCTTCTCACGCTACAGCTGCAAAAGTTTGATAATTTGATTAAGCCAAGCAGTTGGTGAAGTAACTCAGTTGGTAGACTTGTCACGTTGGAAAGAACTAGCCAAAAGCTTGCTCTATTAAGTGGATAATCTCTTTGAAGCACAATCCTTTGAGGCATAAAGTTTGGATACAAGAGGCACCTGAGGGAGCCCATAGTTGTTCCAAAAATACAACCCCACAAGCAACTCAAAAAACAAACTCAACTCAGAAATTCTAGATTAACCTATAGAGAGAAAATGAAATATTTTCACGAACTTCAGCCAAAACTAGCCAAAACCGTCAACTATAGAATGAAAGTACACTCAAAGATCTTTCCAATTATAGGTCGCCTAAAGTCCCTTAATGAACACCCTCTTGGCAAGCAAGGGAAGGAATGAGAGACATTTTGTAGTGTTGAGCCCAATTGATCATGGGTAAGGAAAAGCGGAAGTTTTTTAGAAGCATGAGGGACACTTGAGGCAAATCGTGACTCATAACCTAAACTATAATATATATATATAGTTGGGTTTGGTGTCAAATTAGTCGACAAAACAGGTCCTAGAGTCTAGTCTTGGAGACCAACAAAAACCTTATTTGTTAGTTTTTCCGTTGCATATCTCATTTTCCAATTTAAAGAAGCCCACTTCAAAGCACCTCTAGAGGAAAATTTCTTGGCTTCCTATGATAAGAGCCACTTCAAACAAAAATTAGGAAGCAAGGTAAGGATACTAGATGTACTTTTGTTCAAGTTTGGCCATGGTTTGACCATAAAAAATCAAGACAAAAACTAGCCCTGAAAAATGATCTCTAAAGCTGGAATTTTTCTAAGGGTTGTAGCCTTTCCATGAGTCTTGCATGTTTAATTTGGTACGCCCCTTTGCATGTTCTAAATTGCAATGCGTGCACTCGGCGACTAGATTTGTGGGAGTGATTAGGTTTAGTGATTAAAAATGTTGGCCCGCCACTTTGTGAACACAAGTGGGGTTGATTATTATTAATCTTTATCAATAAACCCCTAGACTGTGTTTGGGTTGTCTAGATCTCTAGTTAGGATAGAAAATCCTATCCACCTTTACTCCATCTCCCTCACAAACAAATCATATCCAAGATGTATCCCTTTTATATCCGACTTTATCCTAACTTTTACACTGGCTATCAAATGTAGCCCTAGTGGATTAGGAGGTGGCTTGGGACAATTGAATCATGTGATTAGTTTTAAGGCCAATCCCAAACCAATTGGATGTTGAATTAATGTGAACGTTGCTTATGCCTTGCCTTGCGTGAGTTTATGTCTTGAATTGTGTGAATGATTTATTTGATATCAAAGCCTATGCTCATCGAGGCATGGCCAAAGGTGGTGAACCGAAGAGGCGGCAACTAGAGGGAGCCGATGGTGACGGTAGGCCGATGTTTTTTCCGGACTTAGCCTGTTGTGATTGTTTGATTTAGATAAGCTTTAACTAATCCAGTTTAAACATTTGTAGCTTAATTAGTGTAGGTTTTGCAAATAAAATTGATTAGACTTAGCATTTTCTTTTAAATAAATGATTAGGTTAGTCTAGTGTAGATTTCATCTTAATCAATTGATTCAAATTAGGCTCGCCTTAGTTTTAAAATAGCAAACTTCCGATGGATCATGTCTTGAGGCTCAATGATAAGGCATTGTAATATGCTTTGCTCGACAAGTTGCAGACTTTTCATTTTCACACTTAGATAGTTGTCTTCATTATTTGGGTGTTTAATTTCCGCATTGTCATTACAATACCTTGATTGTTAATTGCTTTTTGAAATGGGACTAAGACTATTAGAATCGCAATGAAAGCTCTAACAAAAATACTTGTTTGATCACCTAGAGGCTTGTGGACCTTTAAGATCATATAAAGTAAATCAGATTGCATGATCACTTTGGAAAACAAAAAACTAGTTATGCACCAAAAGAGCGTTGATAGAAATATCAAAGTAATCAAGTCTCCATTTGTAAAAATCTCTAGTTGTGTAAGATGACGCTCCCATGTCTTGATTGGGTTCTAGTTGCTATAATAGCTAGTGGTGACTCCTAGTAAAGACTTAGATTGTTGGGAATTGAAAGTAAAATCCAACTTCAATCGAGATATAGTCTTGGGATAGATTGTGTTTATGATTGATGGACTAATTTTTTATGCTAATTCAGATTGTCTTATGAACAAATACCTCTAAATCTTCCTGAGGCCTTGAAATTAAATCACCGGAATTTCTTCCACAACTTTAACCAAACCAATCGAACAAATTAAATCACATCCTGATCCAAATAGCAGATTTCACAAAAACTATGATATGACTACATATGATCAAGACTCAACTGCTTGTGGCCTTGAACATTGACGTGAACATCGCTGTCGAACCAAGCGGCAATGTTTTGGGCTCCATAGTGAACGTGTCATAACATAGGAAGAACTCCACGAGCATGACACTGAACAAGAGCACCACCACGTTCTTCCTAGGGCACTGCTTGATTCCCCTTGATGGATCGTCGATCTCGCAACCATGCGATCGATACACGTACTTCAACTGCTTCTTGCCTTCTTCCTTATGAACCTATGGTCTACATACTCTTCTTGCCAGGAAAATGATATTACAAGTATCATAACTTTTGCACAGTTAATATTTGAGTGCCATAACTTTTTTGTTTGAATCCTTTATATGCCCTAACTATTGTATGCTGTAACTCTTTTTTTTTTTTTTTTTTATCCCAATCACTTGGTGCCATATAATTTTTTGTTCAGTAATATGAATGCCATACCTCTAGTGCTGGTCCTAGATGCTCCACCATGTCAGATTCGAGACTCTTAGGGCAAATGTCATATATATTTATGGCACTCAAAAAATCAATTGAAAGTTATGATATTCAACTGAATATATATACACACACAACAAAAAATGAATATTTTAAAAAAGTTATGAGACTTAAGTGATTAAGAAAAAAGTTATGACATTCAAGTTAGTGCCGTATAAAAGTTAATGACTCTTTGGGTGTTCTTATCCCCCTTTGGCCTGTCATACGCCCTCGAATCCTTGGTAGTAAACGGGGTGATTTCCAAAAATCATCTCACCCTTCTTGATGTTGAAGGCTGCATCGTGGAAGTTGATCACTATATCTTTCTTGGTGTTTCACTCTGGAACACGACTAGAGGCTCGAAACTTAATTTTAACACTTGACAATGGCACCTTTGAGCCAAGAGCTACATCCCTTCTATTATGGGTACAACAATGGTGGTTCCATGCCCTTCTCCTTCAGAAGCACCGGATGAAACCGACCTGTTAAGGGGCTTCTTCATTTTTTTAGCAAAACTAACATTTACGATTGTATCAAAGCATTTTCAAACTCTCAATTCCAACAAATATAGCTTACGATCTTCGGCTTCTTCAGGTTGAACAGGAACACTGTTAGAAGTCAGTGTTAAGAATGTGATTATTTCTCTGATGAGTCCCGTTCCTGAACTAGCCATTGAGCATCGTTGGAAGTCAAGGTTAAGAGTGTGATTATTCCTCTAACCAGCCCCATTCTTGAACAGGTCCTTACAAAATCTCTCGTTGCCAAATTGCTTTTAGTATCACTCATTGATCAATGGTCTAAAATATCTTCCACTTAAAGATGTCTCCCCTCGATTTAGTTTTCTCATGTTTTTCTATATTTTTCAAAATTAATTTATTTTATGTACTTACAAATTCAAGACTGTTAAGTCGTGATATGACACCAGAGTTACTAATTTGAAATTGACATGGCTCGAATCCTTAATAATCTTATTTTAATAAGACAGATTCACATCAAAACATTTTGACCGAGATAATAAATTGTACAAGTAATAAGTGCCAATAGAATGACAAAAATTGAAGAGACAAAAATTTAAAGAAAGAGATGCCAATCAAAAGTAAATTATGAGAATAATAAAAGAGATACGTATGTTTCAATATTAATTTAAAAGATAACTGATATGATTCTTATTCCATCTACATTGTGAAGTATGAGTTATGTTTCTCTATCCTTCACATAAGAGGTCTCCTCCCTTTTAATGTCGGAGGTTCCATGGATAACAAACATCATACTCTCCTGAGTAACTAAGCCTACAGGGACCATTGGCTGAGATCATCCAAATGCACTGGTTACAATCCTGCCAGTCCCTATTTTGATCATATATATCAAACCACTCAAATTGGTTCGACCATGCAAAGCCACAAAAGAACAACGTCCCCCCATAAAAATTTGGTACAAACACGAATCCCCAATTGTGCTTTATGTGCTTTATATGATGGACTCCTAGATCATCGTCCTTGGATTTGCAATGAACTGATAGAGTGGTACTATCTAGGAAATTGTTATTGATCTCAACATATGACTTTCCTATTCTTGTAATACCTTCTACACGACTAGTTACAAATAAATAACAAATAAATATGAGATTAGCTGATATGTTCATCATTGTAGCATACGTTGCTATATATCTAATGACATTAAGCTATTTGAGGATGGAAAATGGCAGCATAATGGTCACCATTACTATTGGAAGTAACGGCGGCATGTGGGCCAAGAGTTATAATGAAGAGAGCAGGGCAACTATCCCCTAGGTTGCATTTGGCAGTTAGGACAAAATTGGGGATAGAATATGATTGTGCCTGCATTTGGCCGTGGAATTTAACTACTTTAAATTCTTTCTAACAATTTTTTTTTTCTTTGGTGGTTTCTTTATGCACATAATGTGACATTTTGAAAACTCAAGTTCTGATTTCGATCGGATAAGTCGGGCTTTTCATCGACACGACTATAGTACTTTTCTCTGAGATGGTCACTCATGAGATAACTAACCTATCAAGTGAAGCCATTAAGGAATATAAATGCAATGGACTTGAGGATTTGACTAGGAATCGACTGCTCGACCGTGCTAGTCTGTAAGGGTCATTGCGGCACAGTTAAAAATTAATCAGAGATCAGAGATAGGTTGGTTCGACTGAGATGTGTAGCTAAGCGTGGATGATTCCACTAAATTGCAAAAATTCTTGTCAATCGGCACTAGACTAATTTTTCAATCATTTTGGTGCCCTGTGTCCATATTTTAAATCTTAAGGTTTTCACGATAACTGAGAGTAGCCAATGTGTCGAAGAGGTACGTGTGGCTTGAAGAAAATTGACCACGGGTTAATTGTAATAAAAATTCCTGAAAGCTACCTAATAGGCTAGGTCACGCTAAAATCGCATCAGATTGAAATTAACTACGAATTTGAACCCGATTTCAAAAATTGAAAGTTCTGTCATGTCATGAATTATTTTAGGAACGTCAATTCATCTTTCGAGGAATTTTCGGCAAGTTTGGGATTTTTACGCCAAATCAATTCGGACGATTCGGAAACCGAATGAACATTCATATTGGCTTATTTGAAGAGATTTTTGGCCTCCTGTGTGAACTACTTGATTAAAAGAAATTGTGCAGGCTTTTTCTTCGACAAAATTGGACCTCAATCGAAGAGGTTTGTTCAAAAATTGGATTCCGAGAAAAATGAAATAAAATTCGGAATTGAGGGAAATTGGCTGTTTTTGTTGCCTAAGACTTGTTATTTGGGGGAATTATGGTGCAAAAAAAGCAAATGAAGATCAAGTATTCTAGCATGAGGATTTTTGGGGGACCAAATTGAATTGAATGGAAATTGTGGGATCAAGATTGGATTAATATATAAATTTTATTAATTTTTTTCCGTTTTCCTTCGGTCTTCCCCTATCTCTCACGTCTCTCGCACGCCTCACTCTCTCCCTCTCCGCACGTTTCTTTTCCTCAGCCGACAACTCCCCCTGCAACTTGGTCTTCCTTCTCTTACTTTGACCATGTGGACTCCACCTTATCCCCTTCGGCCTCTCTCTATCTCACCCTCTCTCTCTCTTGCTTTTAAATTTCACACGTTTCCCCTCATTCTGTCGACATCCCTTAGCTGTCTTCCCTTTTTATTTTTCTACGTTTCATTGGTTCAATCGACGAAGCAGCTTCTCCGTTTCTCTTCTTGCGGCCACCTCCACCGAACAGCCCCTGCAACTCTCGGCCAGATGTCCTCAGCCCAACCATCTCCGGTCAAACCCAACAAATTCAACCCCACGATTTCTCCTCCTTTGCCACGTGCCCGTTTCATTTCGTTGGACTTCACCGAGTCAACACCGAAGCATCGTCCCACGAGTTTCCTCATGTTGGGAATAATGGAACCCCGAAAAACGGATTCGACACTAAATCGAACTCCTAAATCAATGTGGAAGACGAAGCCCGGGAAATCACATATCACCGATCGTAAAGCACACCACAGATTCGAGCGTACCTTGTTAGCCACAGATTAAGCACTGACGCTGACAAGAGGAAGAGATTTGGCCCTGTTCGATCCGATGACGCCTTGAATGGAAGAAAAATGCTTACTGTTTTTCTTTTTCTTGTTGGAGAGAGAGCACGCGGGAGAAGGGAAAACTTACGTACGTTAAATTGCAAAACGTTGTCTTCTCTCTTTCTCTCTTCTTCCTTTTATACCTTCCCCATCCACGGGCCCTATTCCCGTGGGACGGGTTTTTTGGGCCCAACTTGGGCGGACGAGCCTTAAGCCCTTTAATTAATAAAACCATCATCTCCCACTCGCACATGGTGGGCCGAACAGTATTCTCTTTCCCTCTCTTCAACATTCATACCGGTAAATAATCCGTGCGACCAACATACTTTGAGAGCTCATTGCTATACATCTGTTAGAAATATATAGCAGCTCATAATGGGCGTCTCACTCTGAGTAGATTCAGTATGCAGTACCCTAGATCGAACAATCACATTTATATCTCTCTTGATCTCTTTTAAACAATGATGTATATATTGTATTCACAATTATAATTATCACAAAAACAGTCATAATTGGTCGACCAGTGAATACAAAACCACAATGTGATTCTCCAAAACCGATCTTCCTCTTTCCTTCAAACTCTCAATTTCAGTCCAGCTTGCTTTCCTAGAAATGCCCCATTAGATCGAATCATCTCATGACCATTGGCAACATCCTAAGATAGCAAACACTAAATAGAAACCTTGAGAATAAGTAAAAGTCATGAGGGCACTAAAATTGGGGAACTCTTTTCCTCAAGAGTCTCACACGTCATAAAAGTTGAGATCAAATTTTTTGCCACTCTTATTGGTCGGCTCATGCATACGTAGTATGAAATACGTATTATGGTATTAACTCCTTTCCCATGGAGCGTATGTCTACACCTTTCAATACCGTACAGATGATAGTTTAGACATACCCAATGTCTAACTTGAGTTAACGTATCTACTCTTTTTACAAAATTCATCGGAACTCACATCTGGTATCTTAGACAGATAAAGTAAAATATGTGGGGTATTTTACTTTCGGACATAGTAAGTGTTATGTCCTCATCTTAACACTCAGTTAAGGCGACATTTTAAGCTTGAGCTCTCGATTATCACCTAGATAATAAGCTTAAAAACAGTCTCATCTCTATTTATCACACAGTAAATAGAGGCGATTACCCGTGTAAGTGGGCTAATCATTTACATGTCCGACATATTTTCTCAACATAAAGTAATGCACTGAGCATTAAGATGCATAAAGATCAAACAAATATTCATAGGCATTAATAATGAAACAACATTAGTTCATAATTGTGAACAACTCAGGGAAATTACAATCCAGTACATCAGACTCTACTCAATCCTAAAGATTTTACATGATCACAAAACACATCTCTAGGTATTGGCTTTGTCATAGGATATGCTGCCATTCTATGTGTAGATATGTACTGTAAGTTCACATTATTTCGTGCAACCATATCTTTCACAAAGTTATACTTGGTATCTATATGTTTGGTCTTGCCATGATATTTTGGATCTTTAGTGTACGCTATAGCTGCTTGGCTATCACAATTAACCAATAATGGATTTGCAGCTTTCTCATTAACACCTAAATGATCCAAAAATCCCCTAAGCTAAACTCCTTCTTGTACCGCTGCTGATAATGCCACGAACTCAGCTTCCATTGTGGACAAGGCTATACACGTTTGCTTCTTACTGCTCCATGATATGGCGCCATTGTTCAATAAGAAAACAAATCCAGAGGTAGATTTTCTTTCATCTAAATCTCCTCCCCAATCAGCATCTGAATAGCCTTCAAGTCGCAGATCCTTTCCTTGGTAATTCAACTTGTAATCGCAGTTCCCTTCGGATACCTCGGTATTCTCTTGACGGCTTTCCAATGTGCTGGACTTGGATTGGATTGGTATCTACTCACCATTCCAACTGCAAAACATATGTCGGGTCTTGTACACATCATAGCGTACATCAAGTTCCCAACAACACTTGCATAAGGAACATGTTTCATTTGTTCCTTCTCTTGTGGAGTCCCTAGATACAGTCTATGGCTCAATCATTCACTTTTTGCAATAGGAGTGTCTATGGGTTTACAGTCTTGCATACGAAATCGTTCAAGAACTTTATTTATATAGGTTTCTTGCGAAAGAGACAACGATCTGTTCGAACGATCTCTCAAAATCTTAACTCCAAGAATGTATGCAGCCTCACCCATATCCTTCATCTCAAAGTTAGAAGACAACCATCTCTTGACAGTATTAACCAACTCCATATTGCTTCCGGCAATCAGTATATCATCAACATACAATGATATGATCACAAATTGATCCTTGGATCTTTTGATATATACACAATGATCCTCATCAATCATTTTAAAATCATATGCTATTATGGCATTATGAAAATGTATATACCATTGTCTTGATGACTGCTTAAGACCATATATCGACCTTAAAAGTCAACATACTTTTTCTTCTTAGCCTTCCACTATGAAACAAGCAGGTTGTTCCATATATATTTCTTCCTCTAATTCTCCATTGAGGAAAGCAGTCTTTACATCTATCTGATGTAACTCAAGATCTAGACTAGCCACTATTGCCAGAATAATGCGAATCGAGGTAAATCTTACTACAGGAGAAAACGTATCTTCATAATCAATTCTTTCCTGTTGATTATACCCCTTTGTCACAAGGCGAGCCTTATGCCTTTCTATTGAGCCATCAACCTTTCGCTTTATTTTGAGAACCCACTTGTTCCCAATAGCTCTGCGTCCTTTTGGAAGATCAACCAGTTCCCAGACTTGGTTTGATTTTATTGACTCCATTTCCTCTT
Organism: Eucalyptus albens; assembly: GCA_014182695.1. Classification (NCBI taxonomy): domain Eukaryota; kingdom Viridiplantae; phylum Streptophyta; class Magnoliopsida; order Myrtales; family Myrtaceae; genus Eucalyptus; species Eucalyptus albens. The sequence continues at coordinate 21,554,479 of CM024651.1, read as the reverse complement.
CCATTGCATGAATCCATTTTTCCTTACTAGGGCAATTTAGAGCCTCATTGATATTTCTTGGCTCATCCTCATCTTATGGAGTAACCATAAAAGTTTCCCCTTCAATGTCAAAACGTCGACGAGGAATACTTTGGCGACTTGTTCGCCGTATGGGAGATTGTACACTTTGCACATCATTCCCCATCATGCTCCCACTTGGATTAGATAATGATGACGTCATCTCATCATGTGGTTGCAATTGATCACTTCTCATATTACTCCCACTTGGACGAACTCCACTAATATCATTGTCTTGATCCAAGGTCTCAAATAGGGAACAATCTTCCCCTATTTCGCCCTTCTTAGGAAATTCATCCTCTAAGATTGTGACATCTCGTGATTCAAACTTAATTATACTCCCACTTTCCTGCTCACCTATAAACACATATCCTTTCGAGTGTTCAGAGTACCTTATGAAAATACTCTTCTTTCCTCTAAGATCCAATTTCCCAAATTTGTGAGAGGACTCATGTGTATAGGCAGCACAACCCCATGGCTTAAGAAAACTTAAGTTTGGTTTTCTACCTTTCCATAACCCATATGGAGTGGAAGTAACTGATTTGGAAGGCACGCAGTTAAGTATATAGGCAGTAGTTAACAACGCATCACTCTAAAAGGTAATAGGTAAGTTAGCATGCGCTATCATGGACCTAATCATTTCCAGTAGGGTTCTGTTTCTTCTCTCCGTAACACCATTTTGTTGATGAGTATATGGAATAGACAACTGTCTTTCTATTCCTTTTTCATCAAATAATTTTCTGAACTCATCAGATAAATATTCTCGACCTCGATCGGATCTCAATACTTTTATTTTCTTGTCTAATTTATTCTCTACCAGGTTCATAAACCTTTTAAAACAACTTATTGCTTCAGATTTATGAGAAATCAAATAGACATATCCGAATCGAGGATAATCATCAATAAAAGTGATGAAATAAACAGCCCCATGCCTTCCTTTCACATTCATTGGACCACAGACATCAGAATGGATTAAATGCAGAGGAAATTCAGCTCTTTTTCATTTTCCAAATGATTTCCTTGTTGTTTTCCCTTCTAGGCAATGCTTACATATGGACAAATCGACTTTTTCAATATTGCCCAACAAGCCCTCTTTGGCTAGTCTATTCATACGCTATTGGCCAATGTGACCAAGTCTAGCATGCCACACATTCACATAATTATCATATTTATTAGGAGACGTGAGAAGGGAATAACAAACATTAGTATTAACATAATCAATATCTAATACAATAAAACCATTCAGAAAATAACCACAACCATAGTAATTTGTATCCAAAAACAAATTCACACCTCTACTATAGAAGTTTATATTAAAACCTAACTTAACCAACACTAATATAGACACTAAATTCCGACGAATCTCCGGAGCATACAACACATCATGAAGGAACAAAGTGCGTCCACCATGCATATTCAATTGACATGTGCCAATTCCTTTCACTTCAGCTCTGGAGTTGTTTCCCACATAGATCCACTTAGTTCCAGTTGGTACTCGTCGGAATTCCACGAAGGATCCTCTATCCTTCGCTACATGGTCCGTCGCTCCTGAATCCATAGTCCACAAAGGATTAGACTCAGTTAAGAACACATAGCTCGACACATAAGCAAAGTTCTGAAAAGTACAAGGGGTGCATACCTTCTTTGGCTCACGACAGTCGCGAGCATAGTGACCCTTCTTGTCACAGTTGTAGCATTTCACCCTTGCAAGTTTTTTCATGCGAGGACGCTTCCCTCTTCCATGTTGGTTAAATTTGAGTTTCTTCCCTGAATGACCTGCTTCTTCCTTGCCTTTCCCCTTATCAAACCAGTTAAGGCGCTTGCGCTTGGAGCTCGAAGCTCCATTTGAGCTAGAACTAGCATGATAGAGTTCAGCATCCAGCTTAGCCGCCAACAGGCGGTCCTCTTCCGGCTCAAGATGACGCATTGCATCCTCAAAGGTTTTGATATTTTCATTATGAGTCGGGTGCACCTTCATATGCTCCCAACTCTAAGGCAAGGAACGAATCACTTTGCTTGCACTTACTGCTCATCTGTGAGGACATGGCCAGCATCTTTCAGCTCAGTTATCATGTTTGACATCTTTCTAAGATGTTGCTTCATGGTATGACCATGAGACTTCTTATAAGAGTCAAACCTGATAGTGAGCTGCCTCAGTCTAGTCATCGAAGTATGAACAAATCTAGCTGCCAATGCCTCCCACATTTCCTTGGCATTGTCAAAACGCCGAAACTCTCGCATGACGTCATTTTCCATGCTGCTCAGCAATGTGATGCGAGCTAAAGAGTTCTTTCTTTTCCACGCAGAAAAAGCTTCTTTGTCTCTTTTGTGCTGTGCAGTGGTTCCCTCTTCAGGTTCTACCATGGTCAGGTTAAGAGCCTCAAGTGCTTCTTGCTCTTCCAGCACATACTGGATTTTCATTTGCCAAATTTCATAGTTGTCACCATTGAGCTTTTCACCTTTGTTCAGCTCGGCAACTATGCTCTTTGTGGTGAAGCCATTGATCGAACAAATCAGAAAAATATGCACGAATTATTAATGCCTATCATTTATGCATCCCTATTTACATAGACCCGTCATATTAATGAATAATTTCAAGTAAGGCTTCAGAATCAAAAGGTCACTATGTTTCCAATCATTCTCCAAAAACCTAACTTAAAACTATCATCAATATAATTGTTTTATGCAAAATCAATTCTATGAAGCTACAAAAAACTTCTAAAACTACCAACAGCTAATTACCCACAGCAACCGGCAATAACATAAAGCAACATATAATAGACATCCAATAAAACAATAATGCTTTCAATTAACACAATTCGGTAATAATCATTACATAATATGTCCACAAATCACACTTAACATATATCAGCCAAAACAACTAACACCAAGTCAGTACACGAACTGGGAAAGATCCTCTTTTGTTCAATTTCTTGATTTTTTCCCTTGAAACAATACAGTAATATTCATTTACAAAATCCATCACAATTTTCTTATAGGAAGCAACCCCGTTGACATCCCATATGCGATTCAACACATCTTGCAAGAGTGTTTATGAAAAATCGCACAATCTCTGACTATGACATAGGACGACCATTCCATATGACCTGTTGAATTTTCCCGTTGACTTTAAGGACATGATCAATTAGGTCACCTCTCTCCCATCGATGATTAACCAGCTCAGCTATCAACTTAGACAGCCTATCCTTTTGTTCATCGGTAACTGCTCAAATAGGTGTGCGCAACCTTAGGGGAGGCATATTTCCTGCAACAAATGCAGAACAAATAAGGTATCACATTATAATCCATATAGACATAATTGAAAAATATGGGATCACTTTTTTTTTTTTTAATTGGGTCAACGGTCAACGGTCAACGGTCGTCGGTCACGGTCAACGGTCAACGGTCAACTGTCGTCGGTCAACGGTCAACGATCGTTGGTCGTCGGACCGGATGGACCAGTTAGATCGATCGGGCCGGAGGGGCTGGCTCGGGAAAAACCGACAGCACGTGCTACGAGCGTGCGCAGGTTAACGTCACGCAGACGTCAGCCGGCATGTGCCGAGCGCATGCCGGGTCTCCGCGGTTCGGGTCGGGTCGGATCGTCGCCCGGTCAACCAACATCATCGTTGACGTCATCGATGACGTCATCCCAGCGGTTACCGGCCGTTGGGTGACGTCATGCTGACGTCAGCACATGACGGCAGCACGCGTCGATTCTCCGACTGGCGCGTGCCGGTTCACCGCCGGCAGCGCGCACGTGCCAGTTCGCGCGACCGGCGCGTGTAGCGCACGCGCTGGCCAATGCCAGCGCTTCGGGCGCGTCGCGCCCATGCGCAGCGGTTTCTGGCCGCGCGTTTGGGCGCGTACAGTGTTGCTTGGCGGCACTCGAGGTGTCGCCAGACTCATCTCGACGTTGCCTTTCTTCCTATGCCATCAAAATTTGATTTCAACATACGCAAACTCAAAAAAAATGGACGTACAAAGTGCTCGGTTGTCGGGATTTCACGGCCCAATCCATACGTCCGAGAATTTTTTTCGAAAAATCAATGAAAAAATGTCAAACAGGTTAGGAAAACATGAACTAGGGCTCTGATACCAATGTTGGGAGTCACGGATCCCCGAAAAACGGATTCGACACAAAATCGAACCCCTAAATCAATGCGGAAGACGAAGCCCGGGAAATCACGTATCACCGATCGTAAAGCACGCCATGGATTCGAGCGTACCTTGTTAGCCACAGATTAAGCATCGACGCCGACAAGAGGAAGAGATTTGGCCCTGTTTGATCCGATGACGCCTTGAAGGGAAGAAAAACGCTTACTGTTTTTCTTTTTGTTGTTGTTGAGAGAGAGCGCGCGAGAGAAGGGAAAACTTACGTACGTTGAATTGCAAAATGTTGTCTTCTCTCTCTCTCTCCTCCCCTTTCTACCTTCCCCCATCCACGGGCCCTATTCCCGAGGGCCGGGCTTTTTGGGCCCAACTTGGGCGGACGGGCCTTAAGCCCTTTAATTAATAAAACTATCACCTCAGTTTTAGCCCTCTACTCCACTGGATCGTGCAGCTCTCACTCAGTCCAGCCCGTCCGCGTGCCCCATCTTCACTTATACCTTCCCCCATCCACGGGCCCTATTCCCGTGGGCCGAGCTTTTTGGGCCCAACTTGAGCGAACGGGCCTTAAGCCCTTTAATTAATAAAACCATCACCTCAGTTTCAGCGCTCTTCTCCATTGGATCGTGCAGCTCTCACTCAGTCCAGCCCGTCCGCGTGCCTCATCTTCACCGCTCAATCGCGCCAAGGCCAGCTCAGCCCAGCCCAACTTAACCGAGGCTAACCTCTTGGAGCCGACCAGCAACACAGGAGCAGAATTCCAGTCAAACCACGGCCTTACGGGGCCGTTTTTAGCCTGTTCCGGGCCTGTTGGCGGTCCTACTTTGGGGTTTATCGGCCGCCGTCGCGTCCCCGTCATTTTGTTCTGAGCGGATCGTTAATCTAGTGAGTTTAACTCACTGATTCTCGCTTAGTAGGTTAATCACACTTAGGGGTTGATTAGTTTTGGCTAAGATGGATTAGGTGGTTAGATTATATTAGACTAGTGAATTTAATTATTTGCATGTTAAGTGGATAGTTAGTGTAGTTAGTGGGTAAATAGGCTCTAGTATTTATTGAATGTGTCTCAGAAATTTTCCGGCTCCGTTTCAGCATCCAATTAGGCATTATGGGCCTAAGTTGGATTTATTGGCATTTATTTAATATTTTAATTAATTAATTATTTTCCAAAAATTAGACCGGGATAGTTGTTGACTGGAATTTTATGCTGATTGTTGTGGTGTGATTCGTTTATTTATTTGAGCTCTAATTTGTGCTTAATTAATTTAATTGTCATTTTAGGATTTTATTTCTAAATTAAGTAATTTTGGTAATTGTTTGGAATATAACCAAGTGTCGGTTTACAACGGCAAAAATATTTTGGTTGACTATATAAAATGGTGGGAATTGTAAAAGTGAAATTATTGTACTTTGGCTAAGGATTTTTATTGGGTATGATAAAAATGATGAATTGATTCGATAATCAGTATGGTATATTATATCTGCCTACAGGTCTCGATAAGTCAGCTTTGGGCGAGTGGTATAACATGGGTTCAGCTTTTGGTGAGTGTTATTAGTATACCATATCCGCCTACGAGCCTTGATATATTAGCTTTAGGCAGCGGTATACTATATTATCAGCTTTGGGTAAGCATATATAGTATACTATGTTGGCATGGGGGCCCCAATCTATCAGCTTTGGGTGAATTATATTATCTATCTTCAGCTTTGGGTGAACAATCCTGATTTGATAGGACCTTATATATAATATTGAATGGGCCGACCAAGAGATGGTCGTGATGACATGTAATTGACTAGGTCAATTGATCGATGATTCAATCTAAGTGTGGATTTAATGTGATTCAATGATTTGATGAATTGAATTGACTTGCAGGAAGGAACAAAGGCAAAAATAAGGCCTCCAACTCGTGATTGTGCTTAGGCAGCCCTTGGGGCGTATTTTCTTCCTAGTCGGGTCTTAGGGGGTTGAACTTGCTGAGACATTGTCTCACTAGTTATTGTATAACCATTTTAAGGTCCTTAGAGGAAGTTTGTGGAGGACTGGAAGCCTCGAAGTCTAGGAAGGTGGAGATTGAAGAATCGGCGAACATGTCTAACTAGAGAATCATAGGATAGTTCCCTTTTGTTAAGCCGATGTTTATGTAAATAGCCTAGCATCATATATAAACTTGTTCGTTTATAAAAATGCTTGTTTTGGTTGTGATTTGTGGGCCTGCTTTACTGTCCTATTATTTTATTGTCTGTGGTTATTTATCTCCTTTTGCATGTGCATTAAAATAAATGGGTCAGCGCTGCATCTTGGGACGTCGCTATTAATCGACCGCAAAGGGATGGGCACGAACTTGGAGGATTGGAACGTGACATCCCCGTTTAATGGTATTAGAGTAGGTCGGTGTTTGGAGTGATAAGGTGCGATGGGTCATAGGATAGTTAGGAATGACCTTTATTTCATACTGGTGCATGTCTGTGATAGTTTATTGGTAGCTTATTTGGTGTGGATCACTCGAATTCTAATATGATATTAGGATTAGAAAACAAGTGTCTATAGGAGACTATAGTATGAGTGATCAGGAGCTGCGGACTCCTAGTAAGATGGCAGTAGCCTTTGTAACTCGGGGTAAAGCATCGACAAAGGTCGGTACCCAAGGTGGTTGTGGCAAAGCATCATCTCAGGACAGCTTGAGTGTAAGAGTACTGCCATAGATCGATACTATTGTAGCAGCACCGAGTGATCCTAGGTTCGATGGGATCATTCAAGTGCTAGTGTTCCCTGGGAATTGGTTGAGCTAGCAAGCTCAGGATTGAACCGCAATTATTGCTACTATCATTACCGCTTTTAATTCCGTAACTACTGTAGTTGCCGCATTTGCCGAGGTCCAACTTGGAATTGTGATAAGGGACCAGACTACAGTATTTGAGTCAAGATTCTGTTAAGATAGAATTGGAAATCGGTTAGGGAAAAAACCAATGTTGTAACTGCTGTAGTTGCCACATCTGTCGAGGTCCAACCTGGAATTGTGATAAGGGAACAAACTACAGTATATGAGTCAAGATTCTGTTCAGACAGAATTGGAAATCGATTAGGGAAAAGACCAATGTCAAGAGAAAACTATTCTATTCTGCCCAATAAGAAGGGTGAGATAGTCAGGTTAGCACTGAGTGAAAATGGAACATGTTGTTCCCGTGTGTGACGACAAAGATCGGCCTTATGTCTTTCCTAGGACAAGAATTTGTTTTGGGTGTAGCCAATAGGGTTACCTACCAACAACGGTCCTAGAAGGCCAATGGGACAGGTAAGAAGGAATGTGCCATAGAGTACACCGTGGGGTATTTCGAATAAGCCTCCGGTGCAAGAAGGAGTGCATGCTGTTGATCGACAAGAGATATAGGAGACTCACCGGATGTATCCCGAGTATGTAGAAGGAAGCATGAATTAGTCTAGTGTCCCAGTGCGACTGGAGCGTACTATAGATATAACCAACGTGGTCATCAGATGAGGGACTATTAGTATGAGTCCGACAGAACATAAGTAGCACTACCGCAGATAGGACGCCATTAGAATGGAGAAAGGGATAGGAGTTGAACCGACCATGCACCGATCAGAGGAAAAATGTTCTTGAGGAACTTTTATCAAAGTAGCGTAGCAAAATTTTGGGGTTGAGTTATGGAATTTTAGTTTATGTATTAAGGTTGTAGGAGAAGAACCACTAACTAAAGTTGTACTTGATTAGCTATTTGTGTACAACTTTATCGTCAAGTGTGGAAAGAATTGACTCTTGGAGCATCTTGTGATGATAAATTGTTATTGTGGAGTAACTCAGCTTAATCCATTAGCCTGTGGAAGTGCCGAGTTCATTGGGAGTCGAGAAAGACCCTTGATTTTATTAATCCCATCACTTAAGGCAACCCATTTGTTAGACGGAGGCCGCCTAGGTTACTGGACGATTATCATAGATAAGACAGATTGAAGAACTGAAGATTGAGGACTTCTTAGTAGTCCAAGAGTATATATATGTGTTGCCACATGAATTATCAGGCCTGTCGTTAGTGAAAGAGATAGAATTTATGATTGAGTTAGCACCCAAGATAGAGCCACTCTCTAAGGATTTTTACCAGATGTCGCTATCTTAGTTGAAAGGAATGACGGTGCAGATACGAGAACTACTGGTTAAGGGAGTTATACATACCAGTGCATCACTTTGGGGAGCACCGGCTTTGTTTGTAAGAAAGAAAGATGGTTCGTTGCAATTATGCATCTACTATCATCAACTCAATTAAGTGACGATCAAGAACAAGTGTTCATTGCCAAAGATCGATGAATTGTGTGACCAATTACGAAGAGTGTCGATACTTTCAAAGATCGACTTGATGACAGGGTATTATTAGTTGAGAGTCAAAAAGGTTGTTCTATAGAAGACATCGTTTTGTACTTGATATGGCCTTTATGAGAGTATGGTAATGCCAATTGGTCTGACGAACGCTCCAACTACTATCATGGATTTGATGAACCGAGTATTTAAGGAATACCTAGATCTGTTCGTGATCAAGTTCATCAATGATATTTTGGTGTATTTAAGAAGTGACGAAGAGCATGAGAGTTCATCAGTTGTATGCCAAGTTCAGCAAGTACAAGTTTTGGTTGACTCGTGTTGCTTTTCTAGGTCACATGATTTTAGGCAAAGGAATCTTCGTGGATCGGAGCAAGATTGAAATAGTTATCAGTGGACCAAGACAACAACAGTGTCAGAGATTAGAATTATTTGGGTTTTGACAGATTGCTACAGAAGGTTTGTGGAAGGATTTTTCGTGACATCCTAATTTTTTAGTCTGATTTCGATGAGATGAACTGGGCTTTTTATCGACGTGCCTATAGCATTTTTCTATGAGTTGGCCACTCACAAGTTAACTAGCATATCAGGTGATGCCATTAAAGAATCTAAATGCAATAGATTTTAGAATTCAACTAGGAATTCACTGCTCGACCGTAGTAATTTGCAAGGGTCATTACGGCACCGACAAAATCGATCAGAGACTGGAGATAGCTCAATTCGATAGAGGTATGTGATTAGTGCGTGGGTGATTCCACCTAATTACAAAATTTCTGTTAAATGGGACTAGACTGGTTTGTCTATCATTTTTGTACCATGTGTCCGTATTTGAAACCTCGAGATTTTCACGACAACCGAGAGTCGCCAATGAGTCGAAGATGTATGTTGTGGCTAAAAAATAATTGATCACGGGTCAATTGCATTAAAAAATCCTAAAAGCTACCCGGTAGATTAGAACGCGCTAAAATCACGTTAGATTGAAATTAACCGCGAAATTAAACTCGATTTAAAAGATCAAAAATTCTGTCATGTCACGATTCATTTTAAGAACGTTAACTCATCCTTTGAAAATTTTTTGGAGATTCCGAGATTTTTATGGAAAATCGATTCGAAAAACGAACGGATATTCGGACGGGCTCAATTGAATTGGATTTCGACTTCTAAGCCAAGCGGCTAGTGTGGCATCCCAAAAATTCAAAGTCAAGCCATAAGGTGTGTTAAAGTCTCTAATTAGGTAATAAAATTTCCTATGATTTAATTGTTCTAGCCATTAGTCTTTTAATTAGATGATTTGTTCATATGATTGTGAAAATTTAAAATTGATAGATTAATAATCTATGCTTGGCCATGTACTTTATAAACTAAATTTCAATAAACAAGATGCCCCAAGAATTTGGCCAAGATGAAAATTGAAATTTACAAATATTTATAAAAGAATTAAAAAAAAAAGACAGGAAAAAGTCAAATTTTTGGGATGCGCCTTAGGCCCATTGGCCTAAGCTTTTAATTCGCCAAGTTGGCCGGCCCAATAGAGGCCCAAGAGGGAGTGGTCGACCGGCTACAAGGAAGCCCAACTCCAAGGCCCATGATGCATGCAATAGGACAAGTGGCACAAGACTCTCATGTATTGGCTTAGGGAAGAAGGCCATGCATTGGCCATGGTTAAGGCAAGTAATGATTATCAATGATGAGAGTTTGGCGGTATAAGAGGGAAGAGAGAGAGAGGGTGGCCGGATTTCCCATTCGGCCGAGAGAGAGAGGGTGAGAGAGAGAGAGAGAGAGAGAGAGAGGCCAAGAGAGAGAGGAGGAGGAGGAGCCACTGTGTGCCGCCGTGTTCGCCGCCCTACGCCGTCGACCGACCGGTCTAGAGGCAAGTGGGAGTCCTCTAGCTTCTCTTGCATGCTTGTATGTTGTTTGTGTGTTAAATTTTTAGGTGTTTAAGTGAGAAAAACCGATGTGTGATTGGCTTATTCTTGAATCGCATGACTGTTCTTGCTCGGATTATGTCAGTCAGAAAGTTGTTTGAGCTTTCCTGTGTGTTTAGAGTCCGATTTTGGCTTTGATTTCTTCATGAAAGTTGTAGCTCACGTCTTGTACTAAAACATACTAAAATTTCGTGGAAAATTATGGAGATTTGAGGGGTTAAAGTCTCATCCTACGGAGACCTCAGATCTCGAGAGTTTTTTCTGACCTCTTGCTGAATTCGTGATTGCATGTTGGTTTGTGATGAGAATCTCACTTCAATTTCCGCATGAAAGTTGTAGGAGATATCTTAAAATACAACATACTCAAATTTGAAGTGAAATGAACAAGTATAGTCTAGTAAATCGACTAGATCTTGAAGACGGTAATTCTGGAGGTGTATTTTGGGACACCCGAGATTTCATGGACTTAAATGACAACTATACTCTGGTTATTTGACTTGGATCTCTTCATGAAACTTGTAAAGGACATCGTGATGTATAACATACCCAAATTTCAGAGAAAAGGAAAAAGAATAGGTAGGTGAAATATCAATATTTCGGAGATGTGTACACTAGACGATGCGGTAATAGATCCAGAAGCTTCATGAGACTGTATAAAATAATCTAAAAAGAATCTGGCTTGGAGTTCTGCATGAAAGATGTACACAAATGTCTTGGCTATAACTCGGTAAACTTTCGTAATTTTTCGAAACCATATGGATATTTTAATAGAATTTCTTCGGAAACCGTGGATTTTGGTTTCATCCGAAAATTATATGATGTTTTGTGAAAATTGGGAAATTGTGTGAAATGCAATTTGGTCATGTATTTTGTATGAAATTATCCTCCTACTGGCTTGTTTAATATTTGCTGTAATTTTTATAATTTTGGGAATTTGTTGATATTAAATTTAATATTTATGGAAATGACAAAAGTTGGAATTGAAATAAATAAATAAATAAATAAAAATAGATTATTTTGTTGGCCATAAATTCCAATAAATTTATTAATAAATAATTTTATCTTTTTGCATGTATGATAAGGTCTTGATGTATGCATGACATTGAATTGAGATGCATGTGTGAATTCCATGCCAAGTATGACTTGTTTGATGTCACATCATATGCCATGCTAAAATTAAGACTGAAATGGGTAAATGTGGATAATGATAAGTGAGGAGGTGGTTGTGGTGGAGGATGATGCCCGAAATGTATAGAGATGCATTGCCGGATTACCCTGGGAGATTCAGGATGCCTGAAATGTGGGGGTGCCGGAAGCCTTGTCGGAGGTTTCTGCCCAAAGGGAATATCTCGCGATGCCAGGATTTGGGGTGCGGGATGCCCTGATAGGGAGTGTAAATGCCGGAAGCCCTGTCGGAGGTTTCTACCCAAAGGGATTGCCTCATGATGCCAGTTAGGATGCAAGATGCCCAGAATGTGGGAGGCCAGATGCCCGATGGCCTGGGATGGCTGAATGCCGGAAGCCTTGGAGGTCTTTGCTCGAGGGGATGATGAAATTGATGATTTGAGGAATGGGTGATGTGGTGATAAAATTGAAAGCTAAAAGTGGAAATTAACCCATGGCATGATATGCATGATGATATGCATGATAATGATGATGATGATGATGATGATGATATGTGATGTGAAATAATGATGATTACCCATGGCATGATATGCATGATGATGATGATGATGATATGTGATGTGAAATAATGATGATCACCCATGGCATGATATGCATGATGATATGCATGATGATAATGATGATGATATATAATATGGCATGATGACATGGCTAATGTGATGGTGTCATGATAATGATGACATGTATGATATAATGATGCCATGATGATGATGACATGAGTGATGTGATGATGTCATGATGATGATGACATGTGTAATGTGATGATGCCATGATGATGATGACATGTGTGATATGATGATGCATGATAGTATGCACATAACTTCAAGATAAGTAACGCTTGCAATGCATGTATAATTTGTATAATGCATTAAGTTGTTATTGGATTCCTTATCTGCTGAGTAGTTGTACTCACGCCTTTTGGGGACCAACATTCAAATTAGCAGCATGCCGCTTCCTGCCGTTACGCGGGGCGTATTTTACAACATACCTTCGGACGTAGAGGTCGAATGTGAGGAATTTCATTGTCCTTCAGTTCCTAGTCTTGTGTATATTCAAGTGCGTTGTCTAGTTATGTACGACGTGGGTCTGACTGGGAGCCCTGTTGTCCAAGAGTTTATATCTGTCCATGTTCGACGCGATGGGGTGATGCGTGGAATGCTGCCGCCGCCACCGCCTGATGCACCAGGATGGGTGTGAGGGCTGTGCGTGACGAGTAGGAGCTGGATCTTTTTGGGGATCGTTAGCCGACATTGATGATGGGGATTGTGCACGTGTGATGTAGAGGGTCGAGGTTTCTTTTTTGGGATTTTAGGCTGGACATGGTAGAGTCCTAGCTTTTCCTTTTTATGTATCGACCCAAAAAGGAGCCCCATCTTGAAAGTTTATGTAAATAAGGGATTGTGGCTTGTTTATAAAATCATGGTGAGTAGTGGTGTGTATTGGTATCATGGATTAGTAGGGGGATATATGGTGATGCTTTATTTTGCTTCCGCTAATGAGTCACGCTGGGACCGCTTTAAAAAAAAATGCCTATGAATAATGACGCTTCTTCTAAGTATAAGTACAAGAGGATATTAAGGTGTAACATTGGTGCTTGTGGCGACCGCTGAAGGGTTCGGGGTGCTACAATGCCCCTTTTTGGTATCAGAGCGAATGGTTATAGGTGGAGTGATAAGGAGCCTCGATTGGATATTGAGGAACATGATGACAATGCACACCATAGGATATAAAACGAAATAATTGAATAACGGGTGATGAGAATTCACTCGCAGATCCCTAGTAGTTCATTTTGAATTACCTTTAGGTACCAGTAACATGTATATGTTACTTATGTAGTAGTAGTAGTTGCTTTGAATGGAGGCAGTGAGTCTCAGATTATTCCTGAGGCAATACTTGGAAATTGCAGGAAAGTCATGGTGCGAGCTAGAAGTGCTCATCCATCGAGGGCTGAAGCCTCTACTACAAGGGCTGAACCCCAAATGGAAGACATCCTGCAAGCATTAGCCAATATTGGAAATCGATGGAAAGGCGGCGCAAAGAACAGCCCGGAGCAAACGCCGTACTCAAGGACTAGTGGAGCAGTTTTTGAAGCGAAGCCACTTAAGTTCAATGGAATGGGAAGTCCCGAGGAGGCGTAGCAATGGATTGATGGAATGGAACGAATTTTCCGGCTGTTGGACTGCACGATCCGAGAAAATAGTTTTAGCAGAGTACCAGTTGGAGGGAAATGTGAAGTTTTGGTGGAGAGCTTCCAATGACATAATCTTTCCACCAGGTACTGATGTTAACTGGGAGGAGTTTGTTAGAGCTTTCAATAGGAAGCATTTTTTTGATTGTGCTAAGGATCGGAAGATTACTGAATTTGTTCAGTTAGAACAAAAGGGGTTGATAGTAGATCAATATGAGGCTAGATTTTCTGAATTGTCTAGATATGCTCCTAGATTGATTGAGGATCAGGAAGAGAAGGCTAAGAGATTCTTGAAAGGGTTGAGGACTGACATTAGGAAGCAACTGGTGCCATTGAACATAAGAGATTATAATGAGATTTATGAAATGGCGCAGTTAGTGGAGTAGGAGCTGTTGAGAGAACGGTCGGAGTATAAAAAACCGTTAAATTTTAATGATATGAGAAAGGGTAAGAGGCCTTATTCTGGTTAAGGACAGATCTGGAATGTGAAGAAGAAGAGTAACTTTGAGAATTTTGGAGGAGCAAAGAGTGGTCTGAATATAGGGAAAGCACCCTATCAGTCTGGTATTTGTCAGAAGTGTAATGGACACCATGGCCCAGGACCTTGTACTGGACAACTGAAATGTTTTGGGTTGGACAAGTGGGTCATCTTAGGAGATATTGCCCACAAGAGAGGTCGCAAGTGAGTGTTGGCTCGGTGCGATAGGGATATCAGAGTGCTGTTAGGTCAAACCCACAAGGAAATCCTCAAAGACCACCTGCATAAGGAAGGGTGTATGTGATCACCCAGGAGGAAGCGGAAGCTTCCAAAAAAGTTATCTCAAGTATGATTCTTATTAATGGTGAAAAGGCATATGCATTGTTTGATACGGGTGCAACTCATTCGTTTGTGTTTGAAAGATATAGACGTTTGAATAAAATAGAAGTGATGCCTCGTGAGACACCTCTTTGTGTTTCCACGCCTTTAAAGGATATGGTATTGTCTACGCTAGTGTGTGGAAATTGTAAGATATCAATGGGAGGAAAGGATATGGAAATAGACTTGGTTGTAATGGCTATGTATGACTTTGATGTTATTATAGGAATGGACTGGCTTCATAAGTATCGGGCTAGAATAGATTGTTATAGAAGAGTGGTTCAATTCGTTTTACCTGATCAGTCTAGTTGTGAATTTTTAGGAGGTCAGACCCATCTTCCTGTAGCTCTTATTTCGGCAGTAGAAGCCTGTATGTTACTTGACAAAGGATGTCAAGGGTACCTAGCCATAGTTAGAGATTATGTAAGGGAGGAGCCTAAATTTGAGGAAGTTCATGTAGTTAACGAATTTCAAGATATATTTCCTGAGGAATTACCTGGATTGCTGCTAGAGCGGGAGATTGAATTTGAAATTGAATTAATGCCTGGAATAGGACCAATATCAAAAGCCTCATATAGGATGGCCTTAGTCGAATTGAAGGAATTGAAAGTGCAATTACAAGAGTTGCTTGACAAGGGATTCATTAGACCAAGTGCTTCACCTTAGGGTGCACCAGTCTTGTTTGTGAATAAGAAAGATGGATCAATGCGCTTGTGTATTGACTATAGGCAGTTGAACCAGGTGACCATTAAGAATAAATATCCTTTGCCTAGAATTGTTGACTTGTTTGACCAACTCTAGGGAAGTTCGGTCTTCTCTAAGATTGACTTGAGGTCGGGATACCATCAGTTATGAATGAAGCAGGAGAACATTCCTAAGACTGCGTTTAGGACTCGTTATGGACACTACGAGTTCCTTGTTATGCCATTTGGATTGACTAACGCACCTGTTGCATTTATGGATTTGATGAATAGAATATTTCAGCCTTATTTAGACCAGTTTGTGATTGTTTTTATTGATGATATTCTGATGTATTCAAAAGGGCCTAAAGAGCATGAGCAACATTTGAGAATAGTTTTGCAAACTCTGAGAGAACACAAGTTGTATGCCAAGTTTAGTAAATGTGAGTTCTGGTTGGACCAGATAATATTTTTAAGGCATGTGGTGTCAGGAAAAGGAATTGCGGTAGACCCAACAAAAGTTGAAATTGTAGTAAATTGGCCGATACCAACAACACCCACTGAAATACGAAGTTTCTTAGGACTGGCTGGTTATTATAGGAGGTTCATTGAAGGATTTTCATGACTGGCAGGACCTTTAACTAAGTTAACCCGAAAGAATGTGAAATTTGAATGGAATGGGGAATGTGAAAGGAGTTTCCAGGAGCTCAAAAGGAAATTGACTTCGTCTCCAATTCTGACTATACCTACTGGACTTGACGATTTCACAGTGTATAATGATGCATCTCATAAAGGAATGGGATGTCTTTTGATGTAGCATGGCAAAGTTGTAGCCTATGCATCCAGACAATTGAAGCCCCATGAGCTGAATTACCCAACGCATGATTTAGAGCTAGCAACTATAGTGTTTGCCTTGAAGATATGGAGACACTATTTGTATAGGGAGAAATTTGAGATCTATACGGATTATTAAAGTTTGAAGTATTTGTCCTCACAAAAGGAGTTGAACATGAGACAAAGGAGATGGATGGAGTTATTAAAGGATTATGATTGTGAGATAAGATATCATCCAAGGAAAGCGAATAGAGTAGCGGATGCTCTTAGTAGTAAGACGGCTATGGAAATGGCCAGTTTAAGGATGGCATAATGGGAATTGTTAGAGTCTGTAGCAAACTCCGAATTTAAATTGAAAATGGATTGTCTTACTGGTATGCTTAGTGCATTCAAAATAGAATTCGAGATTATCTAGAAAATTAAAATCCTGCAAGAATCTGACCCAGAGATTTTGAAAGTGAAAGATGCTGTATCTTTAGGGAAAAGATCAGAATTTCAAATCCCTGATGATGGAATAGTAAGATGTCAAGGATGACTTTGTGTTCCCGACAATGAAGAATTGAGGAAGGAAATTCTGTCGGAGGCACATAAGAGTAATTATAGTATCCACCCAGGTAGTACAAAGATGTACAGAAATTTACGTCAGCAATTTTGGTGGAACGGTATGAAGGCAGATACGGCTAAGAACGTTTCTCAATGTTTGACGTGCCAGCAAGTAAAAGTGGAACATCGTAAACCTGCGAGACTCTTGAGACCATTAGACATTCCAGAATGGAAATGGGAACATATAATGATGGACTTTGTGCAAGGATTGCCAAGGACGTCGAGCAGTCATGACTCAATTTGGGTAATAGTGGATTGTTTGACTAAATCGGCTCATTTCTTAGCGATTCACATAGACTACCCAATGGATAAGTATGCGGATATGTATATAAGTCAAGTGGTATGCTTACATGGTGTTCCAGTGACCATTACTTCAAATCGAGATTCGAGGTTTACTTCGAATTTTTGGCGAAGTCTTCAAATTGCATTAGGAACTAAGCTTCAATTTAGTACTGCTTTTCATCCCCAGACAGATGGACAAATAGAAAGAGTAATCCAGATAGTGGAGGATATGTTAAGGGCTTGTGTAATTGATTTCAAAGGAAATTGGGATGAAAGGTTGCATTTAGTAGAGTTTGCCTATAATAATAGTTTTCAGAAGAGTATAGGCATGGCTCCTATGAAGCATTATATGGAAGGAGATGTAGGACTCCTGTTTATTGGAACGAAGTAGGTGAGAGGAAGTTGACTGGACCTGAACTGGTACAAGTAACCACTGAGGCTGTTGAAATTATCAGGGAAAGACTTAGAATAGCTCAGAGTAGACAGAAAGACTATGCAGATAGGCGTAGAAGGCCTTTGGAATTTAATGTAGGAGACCGTGTATTCCTTAAGGTATCTCCAATGAAAGGGATATCTCGATTTGGGATGAAGGGTAAGTTAAGCCCTAGACTTGTTGGACATTTTGAAATACTCGAGAGGATATGGGATGTAGCTTATCGTTTAGCGGTACCTCCTAAGTTAAAAAATCTGCACGATGTGTTTCATGTATCGATGTTGAGGAAGTACCAGCCGAATCCTGGTCACATACTCGATCATGAAGCCATCAAAGTGGATGAGAAAGTTAGGTACATTGAAGGGCCTGTTCAGATATTGGATCGAAAGGAGCAAATACTTAGGACCAAGAAGATCCCATTGGTTATGGTATTATGGTGACATTACGATATGGAGGAAGCCAAATGGGAAAGTGAGGATCAGATGAAGGAAAAGTATCCCTATTTGTTTCAAAAAGGCACGAGTGGTGTCTAATTTCGAGGACGAAATTCTCTAAGGAGGGGAGAATTGTGGCATCCCAAAAATTCAAAGTCAAGCCATAAAGTGTGTTAAAGTCTCTAATTAGGTAATAAAATTTCCTATGATTTAATGTTCTAGCCATTAGTCTTTTAATTAGATGATTTGTGCATATGATTGTGAAAATTTAAAATTGATAGATTAATAATCTATGCTTGGCCATCTACTTTATAAACTAAATTTCAATAAACAAGATGCCCCAAGACTTTGGCCAAGATGAAAATTGAAATTTAAAAATATTTATAAAAGAATTTCAAAAAAAAGAGGAAAAAGTCAATTTTTGGGGATGGGCCTTAGGTCCATTGGCCTAAGCTTTTAATGGGCCAAGTTGGCCGGCCCAATAGAGGCCCAAGAGGGAGTGGTCGACCGGCCACAAGGAAGCCCAACTCCAAGGCCCATGATGCATGCAATAGGACAAGTGGCACAAGACTCTCATGTATTGGCTTAAGGAAGAAGGCCATGCATTGGCCATGGTTAAGGCAAGTAATGATTATCAATGATGAGAGTTTGGGGGTATAAGAGGGAAGAGAGAGAGAGAGTGGCCGGATTTCCCATTCGGCCGAGAGAGAGAGGGTGAGAGAGAGAGAGAGAGAGATTTCGAGAGGGAGGGAGAGGCCGAGAGAGAGAGGAGGAGGAGGAGCCGCCGTGTTCACCGCCCTACGCTGTCGACCGACCGGTCTAGGGGCAAGTGGGAGTCCTCTAGCTTCTCTTGCATGCTTGTATGTTGTTTGCATGTTAAATTTTTGGGTGTTTAAGTGAGAAAAACTGAGGTGTGATTGGCTTATTCTTGAATCGCATGACTGTTCTTGCTCGGATCATGTCAGTCAGAAAGTTGTTTGAGCTTGCATGTGTGTTTCAAGTCCGATTTTGGCTTCGATTTCTTCATGAAAGTTGTAGCTAACATATTTTACTAAAACATACTAACATTTCGTGGAAAATGATGGAGATTTGAGGGGTTAAAGTCTCATCTTACGGAGACCTCAGATCTCGAGAGTTTTTACTGACCTCTTGCTGGATTTGTGATTGCATGTTGGTTTGTGATGAGAATCTCACTTCGCTTTCCGCATAAAAGTTGTAGGGGATTTCTTAAACCACAACATACTCAAATTTGAAGTGAAACGAACAAGTATTGTCTAGTAAATCGATTAGATCTTGAAGACGGTAATTCTGGAGGTGTATTTTGGGACACCCGAGACTTCATGGACTTAAATGACGACTATACTGTGGTTATTTGACTTGGATCTCTTCATGAAACTTGTAAAGGACATCTTGATTTATAACATACCCAAATTTCAGAGAAAACGAAAGAGAATAGATAGGTGAAAGCTCAATATTTTGGAGATGTGTACACTGGACGATGCGGTAATAGATCCAGAAGCTTCATGAGACTGTATAAAATAATCTAAAAAGAATCTGGCTTGGAGTTCTGCATGAAAGATGTACGCAAATGTCTTGGCTATAGCTCGATAAAATTTAGTAATTTTTGGAGGCCGTATGGATATTTTAATCGAATTTCTTCGGAATTCGTGCATTCTGGTTTCATCTTAAAATTATATGATGTTTTGTGAAAATTGGGAAATTATGTGAAATGCTATTTGGCCATGTATTTTGTTTGAAATTATCATCCTATTGGCTTGTTTAATATTTGCTGTAATTTTTATAATTTTGGGAATTTGTTGATATTAAATTTAATATATATGGAAATGACAAAAGTTGGAATTTAAATAAATAAATAAAAATAAAATAAGATAGATTGTTTTATTGGCCATAAATTCCATTAAATTTATTAATAAATAATTTTATCTTATTGCATGTATGAAAAGGTCTTGATGTATGCATGACATTGAATTGAGATGCATGTGTGAATTCCATGCCAAATATGACTTGTTTGATGTCACATCATATGCCATGCTAAAATTAAGACCGAAATGGGTAAATGTGGATAATGATAAGTGAGGAGGTGGTTGTGGTGGAGGATGATGCCCGGAATGTACAAAGATGCATTGTCGGATTACCCTGGGAGATTCAGGATGCTTGGAATGTGGGGGTGCCGAAAGCCCTGTCGGAGGTTTCTTCCCGAAAGGAATACCTCGCGATGCCAGGATTTGGGGTGCGGGATGCCCGGCCAGGGAGTGTAAATGCCGGAAGCCCTGTCGGGGGTTTCTACCCAAAGGGAATGCCTCATGATGCCAGTTGGGATGTGAGATGCCCGGAATGTGGAGGGTCGGATGCCCGGTGGCCTAGGATGGCTGAATGCCGAAAGCCTCGAGGTCTTTGCCCGAGGGGATGATGAAATTGATGATTTGAGGAATGGGTGATGTGGTGATCAAATTGAAAGCTAAAAGTGGAAATTAACCCATGGCATGATATGCATGATGATATGCATGATGATGATGATGATGATGATGATATGTGATGTGAAATAATGATGATCACCCATGGCATGATATGCACGATGATAATGATAATGATATATGATATGGCATGATGACATGGGTAATGTGATGATGTCATGATAATGATGACATGTATGATATAATGATGCCATGATGATGATGACATGAGTGATGTGATGATGTCATGATGATGATGACATGTGTAATGTGATGATGCCATGATGATGATGACATGTGTGATATGATGATGCATGATAGTATGCGCATGGCTTCAAGGTAAGTAACGCCTGCAATGCATGTATGATTTGTATGATGCATTCAGTTGTTATTGGATTCCTTATCTGCTGAGTGGTTGTACTCACCCCTTTTGGGGACCAACATTTCAGATTAGTAGCATGCCGCTTCCTGCCGTTACGTGGAGCGTATTTTACGGCATACCTTCGGACGTAGAGGTCGAATGCGAGGAGTTTGATTGTCCTTTAGTTTCTGGTCTTGTGTATATTCGAGTGCGCTGTCTAGTTATGTACGACGTGGGTCTGACTGGGGGCCTTGTTGTCCAAGAGTATATATCTGTCCATGTTCGACGCGACGGGGTGATGCATGGAATGCTACTGCCGCCATCGGCTGATGCACCACGATGGGTGTGAGGGCCGTGCGTGACGAGTATGAGCTGGATCTTTTTGGGGATTGTGCACGTGTGATGTAGAGGTCGAGGGTTCTTTTTTGGGATTTTAGGCTAGACATGGCAGAGTCCTAGCTTTTCCTTTTTATGTATCGACCCAAAAAGGAGTCCCATCTTGAAAGTATATGTAAATAAGGTGTCGTGGCTTGTTTATAAAATCATGGTGAGTAGTGGTATGTATTGGTATCATGGATTAGTAGGGAGATAGATGGTGATGCTTTATTTTGCTTCCGCTAATGAGTCGCGTTGGGACCACTTTAAAAAAAAATGCCTGTGAATAACGACGCTTCTTCTAAGTATAAGTACAAGAGGGTATTAAGGTGTGACATTGATGCTTGTGGCGACCGCCGAAGGGTTCAGGGTGCTATAGCTAGGTGATGGGAATTTGTGGAAATGTGTGGGATTTTTCTTCAACAAAATTAGACGTTGATTTGGGAAATTTCATGAAGAAATTGAAGCTAAATTAAGTGAAATTCGGATTTAGGCTTGCACAACCAATTTTGGCTTCAAAAATGGGATTATTTATGGAATTCTAAGCTAGAAAGAAATAGGGATCAAGCCTTAAATGTAATGGATAGCTTGTTGACTTTTCCCCTTTTTCTTCCCAAGCTTCTTGAGCACCTCCCCCGTTCCTATCTCTTCATGCTTCTACTTCACCGAGCCAGCTGTTCTACCTTTCTTCTTTTCCATTTTGCTTCTTTGAGGACCCATTGCTTCTCCACCGTCTTCCCCCACTCACTCACGCCCACGCATCCACTCGGTCAACTGAAGAACTCCTTTCCCCTATTGTTGACTCCTCTGCCATCCACCAAACTTTCTCTCTTCCCACTAAAGCTGCCCAACTCACTCATCGATGATTTTTCATGTGATGGGCTTAAGGCCCATTCGCCCATGTTGGGCTTGAAAGCCTGGCCCATAGGATTAGGGCCCATGGATGGAGGGATACGATGAATGGGTACGTTTCTATTTTTGAGGGAACGTATATAAGGGAGGAAAGAGAGAGACGAAGACACCTTTTGGCATTTTTAACGTACGTTCATCTCTCCTCTCTCCGTCCAAAAGAAAACCAAAAGCTTAAGGCGACGCCGTCTTCCCTTCAAGGCCAATCAACGTCATCGGATCGAACAGGATAGTTTTTGTCTTCCTCATATCGGTGTTGGTGTTTAATCTGTGGCTAACAAGGTACGCTTGATTTCGTGGTGTGCTTTAGGATCGGTGATACGTGTTTTTCCCGGGCTCATCTTCTGCATTCGTTTTAGGGGTTCAATTTATTGTCGAAGCCGGTTTTTGGGAATCCGATAATACCAACATTGGTATCAGAGCCTTAGTTCATGTTTTCCCAACACCTTTCATGTTTTTTGATTGATTCGCGAAAATTATCGGCTGACATGGATCGGGGCTAAAAATCCCGACACCCGAGCACTGTTCATCTGTTTTTTTGAGTTTCTGTAAGTCGAAATCGATTTGTGAAAGTATAGGGTGAAAGAGCTCGCCGAGATGAGTCTGTCGATGGGTCGTGCGCCACCGGGAGACGCTGGATGCCCCCACACGTGCGGCCATAAGCCACTGCGCGTGGGCGCCACGCGCTGGTTGGCGAACTGGCACGTGCGCACCGCCGACCGGCTAACCGGCATGTGCACGCCACCCGCCGGCTAATCGGCACGTGCGTGCCGCCCACTTGCGAATCGGCACACGCCGGTCAGCGAATCGACGCGTGCTAACGTCATCATGACGTCATCCAATCGTCGGTAACCGTTGGGATGACGTCATCGATGACGCCATCGCCAGTGACCCTTGGTCGGCCGGTCACCAGCCGGTAACGTGACCCGACCCGAGACGCGACCCGACCGGTCGCTCGCATGTGCGAGGCACGTGCCGGGTCGGTTCGTCCGTACCAGTCTGATCGGCCCGATCGGCCCGTCCGGTCCGACCAGTCTAACAACCGGTGACCTGACTGTTGACCCGTTGACCGTTGATCGGCGACCGTTGACCGTTGACCCAAAAAAAAATAAAATGAGGAAAAGATTGTGTTTCTTTTTCAATTAAGTCTATGTGGAATATATGTGATCCCTTATTTGTTCTGCATTTGTTGCAAGAACAATGCCTCCCCTTACGTTGTGCAATTACCGATGAACAAAAGGCAAAGCTTTCTAAGTTGATAGCTGAGCTGACTGGTCATCGATGGGAGAGTGGTGACTTAATTGATCACGTCCTTGAAGTCAACGGGAAAATTCAAAAGGTCATATGGAATGGTCGTCCTATGCCACAGTCTGAGATGGTGTGATTTTTCATTAACACCCTTTCACCTCAATGGCAAGGAGTGTTGAATCGCATATGGGATGTCAACAGAGCTGCTTCATATAGGAAAATTGTGATGGATTTTGTAAATGAATATTACTAGATTGTTACAAGGGAAAAGATCAAGAAATTGAACAAAAGAGGATCTTTCCCAGTTCGTGTACTGACTTGGTGTTAAATGTATTGGCTGATCTTTGTTAAGTGTGCTTTGTGGACATTTTATGTAATGTTTACTACCTGATTTTTGTTGATGTAGCAACTGATATGTTAGTTGTATTATATGCAAGCATTATTATTCTATTGGTTGTCAAATATTGTTTGCTTTCTGTTATTGTTGGTTGCTGTGGGTAGTTCATAGAAGTTTTTGTAGCTTTATATAATTTATTTTGCATAAGACAATTATATTAATGATAGTTTTAAGTTAGGATTTTTTGGAGGATGATTGGAAATATAGTGACCTTTTGATTTCGAAACCTTACTTGAAATTATTCATTAATATGATGGGTCTGTGCAAAATGGATGCATAAATGATATGCATTAATAATCCGTGTATAGATGTCTGATGTGTTCAGATCAATGGCTTCAGCCACAGAGAACATAGTTGCCGAGCTGAACAAAGGTGAAAAGCTTAATGGTGACAACTATGAAATTGGCACATGAAAATCCAATATATGCTAGAAGAGCAAGAGGCACTAGAGGCTCTTAACTTGAACATGGTAGAACCTGAAGAAGGAAACACTGCACACTACAAGAGAGATAAGGAAGCATTCACTGCATGGAAAAGAAAGAACTCACTTGCTCGCATTATGTTGCTGAGCAGCATGAACAATGACGTCATGCAAGAGTTTAGGCATTTTGACAATGCCAAGGAAATGTGGGAAGCATTGGCAGCAAGATTTGGTCATACTTCAGTGACCAGACTGAGGCAGCTCACTATTAGGTTTAACTCTTATAAGAAGCCTCATGGTCAGACCATGAAGCAACATCTTAGAAAGATGTGAAACATGATAAATGAGGTGAAAGATGCTGGCCATGTCCTGACAGATGAGCAGCAAGTGCAAGCAGTGATTTGTTCCTTGCCTCAGAGTTGGGAGCATATGAAGGTGCACTTGGCCCATAATGATAATATCAAAACCTTTGAGGATGCTATGCGTCATCTTGAGCTGGAAGAGGACCGCCTCTTGGCGGCTAAGCTAGAAGCTGAACTCTATCATGCTGTTTCTAGCTCACATGGAGCTTCGAGCTCCAAGCGCAAACATCCTAACTGGTTTGATAAAGGGAAAGGTAATGAAGTAGGTCCTTCAGGGAAGAAACCCAAGCTTAACCAACATGAAAGAGGAAAGCGTCCTCAAATGAAGAAGCTTACAAGGGTGAAGTGTTACAACTGTGACAAGAAGGGTCACTATGTTCACGATTGTCGTGAGTCAAAGAAGGTAAACACCCCTGGAACTAAGTGGACTATAGATTCAGGAGCGATAGACCATGTAGCGAAGGATAGAGGATCCTTCGTGGAATTTCGACGAGTACCAACTGGAACTAAGTGGGTCTATGTGGGAAACAACTTAAGAGCTGAAGTAAAAGGAATTGACACATGCCAACTGAACATGCGTGGTGAACGCACTTTATTCTTACATGATGTATTGTATGCTCCGGAGATTCGTCGGAATTTAGTATATATTTTAGTGTTAGTTAAACTAGGTTTCAATATGAACTTCCATAATAGTGGTGAACGCACTTTATTCTCCCATACGATGAACAAGTCGCCAAAGTATTCTCCGTCGACGTTTTGACATTGAAGGGGAAACTTTTATGATTGCTCCACAAGATGAGGATGAGCCAAGAAATATACATGAGGCTCTAAGTTGCCCTAGTAAGGAAAAATGGATTCATGCAATGGAAGAGGAAATTGAGTCAATGAAATCAAACCAAGTCTCGGAACTGGTTGATCTTCCAAAAGGACGCAGAGCTATTGGGAACAAGTGGGTTCTCAAAATAAAGTGAAAGGCTGATGGCTTATAGAAAGACATAAGGCTCACCTTGTGGCGAAAGGGTATAATCAATAGGAATGAATTGATTATGAAGATACATTTTCTCCTGTTGTGAGATTTACGTCGATTCGCATTATTCTGGCAATAGTGGCTAGTATGGATCTTGAGTTACATGAAATGGATGTAAAGACTGCTTTCCTCAATGGAGAATTAGTGGAAGAAATATATATGGAACAACCTGCTAGTTTCATAATGAAAGGCCAAGAAGAAAGGGTATGTCGACTTTTGAGATCAATATATGGTCTTAAGTAGTCGTCAAGATAATGGTATATACGTTTTCATAATGCCATAATGGCATATGATTTTACAATGATTGATGAGGATTATTGTGTAAATATCAAAAGATCCAAGGATCAATTTGTGATCATATTATTATATGTTGATGATATACTAATTGCCGGAAGCAATATTGAGCTTGTTAATACTGTCAAGAGTTGGTTGTCTTCCAATTTTGAGATGAAAGATATGGGTGAGGCTACATATATTCTTGGTGTTAAGATTTCAAGAGATCATTCAAAGAGATCGTTATCTCTTTCACAAGAAACATATATAAACAAGGTTCTTGAACGATTTCGTATGCAAGATTGTAAACCCATAGACACTCCTATTGCAAAAGGTGAAGGATTGAGCCATAGACTGTGTCCAGGGACTCCACAAGAGAAGGAACAAATGAAACATGTTCCTTATGTTAGTGCTGTTGGGAGCTTGATATATGCCATGATGTGTACAAAACTCGATATATGTTTTGCAGTTGGAATGGTAAGTAGATACCAATCTAACCCAGGTCAAACACATTGGAAGGCCGTTTAAGAGAATACTAAGGTATCTGAAGGGAACTGCTGATTACAAGTTGAATTACCAAGAAATGGATTTGCGACTTGAAGGCTATTCTGATTGGGAAGGAGATTTAGATGAAAGAAAATCTACCTATGGATTTGCTTTCTTATTGAACAATGGCGCCATATCATGGAGTAGTAAGAAGCAAACGTGTATAGCCTTGTCCACGATGGAAGCTGAGTTCGTGGCATTATCAGTAGTGGTACAAGAATGAGTTTGGCTTAAGAGATTTTTGGATTATTTAAGTGTTATTGATAAAGCTACAAATCCATTATTGGTTAACTGTGATAGCCAAGTAGCAACAGTGTACACCAAAGATCCAAAATATCATGGCAAGACCAAACATATAGATACCAAGTATAACTTTGTCAAAAATATGGTTGCACGAAGGGATGTGAACTTATAGTACATATCTATGCATAGAATGGTAGCAGATCCTATGACAAAGCCAATACCTAGAGATGTGTTTTGTGGTCATGTAAAATCTCTAGGATTGCGTAGAGTCTGATGTACTGGATATTGTAATTTCCCTGAGTTGTTCATATCAATGAACTTGTGTTTTTTCATTGTTAATGCCTATGAATTTTTGTTTGATCTTTATGCATCTTAATGCTCAGTGCATTACTTTAAGTTGAGAAAGTATGTTGGATAGATATAAGATTGGCCCACTCACATGAGTAATCGCCTCTATTTACTGTGTGATAAATAGAGATAAGACTGTTTTTAAGCTTATTATCTAGGTGATAATCAAGAGCTCAAGCTTAAAATACGTATGTCACCTTAAATGAGTGTTAAGATGAGGACATAATACTTACTATGTTCGAAAGTAAAATACCCCACATATTTTACTTTATCTGTCTAAGATGCCAGATGTGAGTTCTGATGAATTTTGTGAATGAGTAGATACGTGAACTCAAGTTAGACATTGGGTATGTGTGAACTATCATCTGTATGGTATTGAAAGGTGTAGATATTCGCTCCATGTAAAAGGAGTTAATACCGTAATACGTATTTCATACTACGTATGCATGAGACGACCAATAAGAGTGGCGAAAGTTTGATCTCAACTTTTATGACGTGTGAGACTCTTGAGGAAAAGAGTTCCTTAATTTTAGTACCCTCATGACTTTTACTTATTCTCAAGATTTCTATTTAGTGTTTGCTATCTTAGGATGTTGCCAATGGTCATGAATTGATTCGATCTAATGGGATATTTCTAGAAAAGCAAGTTGAACTGAAATTGAGAGTTTGAAGGGAGGACGGAGATCGAATTTGGAGAATCACATTGTTTTTTTGTATGCACTGGTTGACCAATTATGACTGTCTTTGTGATAATTATAATTGCGAATACAATATATATATATATATATATATATATATATATATATATATCATTGTTTAAAAGAGATCAAGAGAGATATAACTGTGATCGATCGATTTAGGGTACTCCATACTAAATCTACTCAAAGTGAGATGCTCATTATGAGCTGCTATATATTCATAACAGATGTATAGCAACGAGCTCTCAAAGTATGCTGGTCGCACGGATTATTCACTGGTATGAATGTTGAAGAGAGGTAAAGAGAATCATGTTCGGCCCACGATGTGCGAGTGAGAGATGATGTTTTTATGTGATGGGCTTAAGGCCCGTCCGCCCATGTTGGGCCTGAAAGCCTGGCCCGTAGGATTAGGGCCAATGGATGGATGGATACGATAAAGTGGTATGTTTCTATTTTTGAGGGAACGTATATAAGGGAGGAAAGAGAGAGATGAAGACACCTTTTGGCATTTTTAGCGTACGTTCGTCTCTCCTCTCTCTCTCCAAAAGAAAACCAAAAGCTTAAGGCGACGCCGTCTTCCTTTCAATGCCAATCGACATCATCGGATCGAACGTGATCATTTTTCTCTTCCTCTTATCGGCATTGGTGTTTAATCTGTGGCTAATAAGGTAAGCTCGATTCTATGGTGTGCTTTAGGATCGGTGATACGTGTTTTTCCCGGACTCGTCTTCCGCATTCATTCTAGGGGTTTGATTTAGTGTCGAATCTGGTTTTTGGGAATCTGACAATCCCAACAATCGAAGTCCAGCTTCATTTGGCTACATTTTCTCTCGGTCAAACCCCTTGCCGTGGAGCTCCATCGAAAACCACCGAATCAGCTCATGTTTAGCTGCTGCCACTTGTTTGTTTTCCATCTTCCTTCAGTTGAAGCCCAGTGGAAGCCACGCCGTTGATTTCTGAATTTGCTACCTTCACGTCTGCGGCCCAGCTTTCATCTTCATCGAAGCCTCATCCTGTGCCGAATATAGTTGCTCCTCTGCCCAATCACCGAAGCTCCAATATCAGCCACAAGTTCAACCAAGAAAGTCTAGCCCCTTCAGTCTTGAACCGTAGGCTTTGCTGGATCATTTCAGCTCGGCCCGAGCTTCCCTCGGCCTTGCCATGAGCTCAAGTCCCGACCGTCGTCGCATGCCGTCACTGTGAGCCAATTTTCGTGTTAACCGATGAGTTTTGTTCTAATCCCTAATTAGTGGGCTAATGACACTTAGAGATGGTTAGTTAGCTAATTGGTGGATTAGTTAGGTTAATTAAGCTTAAGGCAGTTTAGTTTGATTAATTATATAGTTAGTATTTAGTTAGTTGAATTAGATTAGTTAGGTGGATTTAGTTCGGAATTAGTTTATTTAATTAGTGTAATTAGATTTAATTATGTAGAATGGTTAGATTTAATTGTTAGTTAGATAAATTAGCCTAGTTAGTTTAGGTTAATTTAATTAAGTGCTTTTATTTATTTATTTTGTAATTTATTTAATTATTAATTATTTTCCGAAAATTAGACCGGGGTAACCGGTGACCGGAATTTCGTGTTGATTGCAATGGTGTGTTCAGTTTATGCAATTGGATGTTAATTTGTGTAAATTGAGTGCTGATTGGAATTTTGAGTATTTAATTCAAAAATTCATTAAATTCGATATTTATTTAGAAAATCTTGGGTGTTGGATTGTAACACCGAAAATGGCTTTATATACTATATAAAATAATGAGATTTTAAATTGGAGAATATCAATTTTTCTAGTGTGAATTGACCATGTACCCACAAATGACTATTTTACCGTGTATTTCTAATACTAAGAAAATAGGCTTGTTCACCATTTTAATTTAGGCATTTAAGTGCAATGCACAGTTTCTTGAGCTGAAATTGATTGGTCATGTGTTGGTTAAAAGAACCCATCTCAAGCAATTATGCTGGACGTTACTAAATCCCTTTTTGGGTTACCTCATGTATTAGGGTAGCGAGTCGTAGCAGATTCTAAACCTATGCTCCTTCGGGAATACTGTCCATGAGGGATGAAACTGTGCTCGGTGGGGAAGAGACGATTCCTAGCTACGCCAGTAAATAGCCGAACATGGGAGTTGGTTGTGCCTTAAGGGGCTTAATTAACAATTTGTACGCATGATGGTTTGAATTTGATGCGCTTGATTATGAGACAAAATTGTGTGGCATGGTATAAGACGTGTCATAATAGTTTGGCTTTATAATTGGGACCCTTGTGATTAATTGAGTTGATAAGGCATTCCAATTGTTTAAGCATGAGTGTTGTGTATATCTATGATGTGAATTGTGCTAATGTGCAAGAAGGAACTGAGGCGAAATAAGTCCTCTGTGCTAATTGTGTGATTGCGTGGTTAGGACGCTTTTAGGTGTATTTTCCTCCTAATCAAGACTTAGAGCATGAACTCCCAGAGATTTATATCTCACCCCGTTGTGGGCTTAAAATTTCAAGGCCGTAGAGGGAGGACATAGAGCTAAGTTGGGGTGACCTGCAGTGTAGGTCAGATATGACTTCTTCTTTTTGGAGCGTCAATCTTTTGAAATATTTTGGGTATAGACTTTTGTAAATGACTCAGTATGTTTATAATAGTGTGGTTTGTTTGTGAATGTGATGTCATGCTTTTCTATCCCGAGATGATTACAATCAGGGGATTTATTTTTGGTTCCACATGTGCAATAATATGAAAGGGTCGGCAACTCATCCTGGGAAGTCACATATTTTTTATAGACCACAGAGGGATGGGCACCCGCTTGAGGATCAGGGCGTGACATTTTCAACGTTAGTGTCGCCATTGACTCGACTCCCGAATGAGAAAGAAAAGTTTGTGTGAATAGACAAGTACGAGCATAGTTTCCAAGAGCTCAAGTAGAAGCTGACTACCGCACCTATGCTAATCATTCCATCTGATCTTGGAGGACACGAGATCTAAAGTGATGCGTCATTTAGGGGACTGGATTGCATGTTGATGCAACATGGTAAGATTGTTGCATAGGCATTCCATCAGCTATGATCTCGCGAGTTGAACTATCCGATGCATGACTTAGAACTTGTAGCATTAAATTTTGCACTAAAGATTTGGAGATGTTAGTTGTGTGGAGAAAGATTTTGGATCTTCTGACCAACAAAGTCTCCAGTATTTATTCTCTCAAAAGAAGTTGAATATGAGATAGCATAGTGAATCTGAACTTTTGAAGGACAAGGATGGTGATATCTAGTATCACCCTGGAAGAAAGAAAGAAGTCACCGATACGTTGAGTCGAAAGTCTTCATTTGTGCATATGCTAGTTAAAGTATGGACCTTACTTGAGAAAGTTTGAAATTCGGTTTTCAAATTTGAGGTAGGCCACCTTTCGAATTTTATGACCACCCTCAAAATTGAACCAGATATTCAAGTTAGAATCAGAAACTTTAGTTGACAGATCGGGATAT
Organism: Eucalyptus albens; assembly: GCA_014182695.1. Taxonomy (NCBI): domain Eukaryota; kingdom Viridiplantae; phylum Streptophyta; class Magnoliopsida; order Myrtales; family Myrtaceae; genus Eucalyptus; species Eucalyptus albens. Next base: position 21,523,400 of record CM024651.1, on the reverse strand, counting down.
TCAAAAGATCCTGCAAAAGGATACTGATAAGATAGCGATTGACTTTCAGATTTCTCAGGATGGAATACTCAAGTTCCGAGAATGATTAAGTGTACCAGATGACGTAGCGCTCGGGAAATAAACCTTGTTAGAAGCTCACTATAGCAGTTGCAGTATTCGACCAGAAAGTACAAAGTAGGTCAGAATCAGCGTCAGCGTGATTGGTAGACCAATATAAAAATAGATATTGCCGGAGACGTTCGAAGTGTCAGATGTACTAATAAGTAGAAGTTCAGTAATGCAAGCGGAGAGACTTTTGTGACCTCTTGAAAATGGGATCGTGTCACAATGGACCTTGTGACAGGCTTATCAAGAAACCAAAGGGGTAATGATTCCAATTGAGATAGTCATCAATAGATAGATGAAGCCAACTCACTTTAGTGCAGCATGAAAAGATCTCGATTTGAATAGGCATACAAAAGTGTATGTGCGTCAGATAATTCATTTGCATAGAGTGCTAGTGATAGATTTATATCAGATCTAGACTCAAGGTTTCGAGTTTTAGCAAAACGGTCAAATGGTTCCTTTTGAAGTAGTGTAGAACATAGTGCACAGAACTTCAATTGCTGAGATGAAGTCAGGGAAAGAAAGATCACAGGCCCAGAGTCAGTTTAACATCAGTGATTGCAGTTGCCATGATCAGAGATGGATTCAAGACCGTTAAGAGCCGCTAGAAATGTTGTATCGTTGAGCATCGAAGGCTCTTAGAATTCCAAATTGGTGATTACATCTTTCTGAAGGTGTTACCAACGAGGGATACCTTGCACTTCGGCAAGGAGTGAAAATTGAAACTGAGGTATGTAGGTCCCTTTGAAATTCTAGAGAGAGAATCAGGATCCTAACGTATCATCTTGCAATGCCATCGAAGTAGGTGTAAATGCATGACGTCTCAAACGTGTCGATGTTACGGACATATGAGCCTAGCTTGACCCACGTGCTAAATCTTGAAGAATTAGAAGTGGATGACAGAGTGTCATACATGGAAAGCTTGGTTAAGATTGTGGATCAAAAAGAGCAGATTTTGTGTACCAAGATGGTCCCCTCGGTAAAAGTGGTCTAACAACACCACGGAACTAAAGAAGAAACCAGGAAAAGTGAGACTCGATGAGATGATGATACCCCCACATTTTTATTTAAGGATTGGTAAAGGTTTAAATTTTGAGAATGAAATTTTTATAAGAGGGGAACAGTTGTGACATCTTGAAAACTCAGGTTTTGATTTCGATCAGATAAGTCGGGCTTTTCCATCGACGCGACTACGGTTCTTTTCTCTAAGATGGCCACTCACAAGATAACTAGCCTATCAAGTGAAGCAATTAATGAATAAAAATGCAATATACTTAAGAATTTGACCATGAATCGACTGCTCAACAGTGCTAGTTCGTAAGGGTCATTACGGCATATTTAAAAATTGATCAGAGATCAGATATAGGTCAGTTCAACTGAGATGTGTGGCTAAATGTGGATGATTCCACTAAATTGCAAAATTCTCATCGATCAGCACCATATTGATTTTTCTGTCATTTTGGCATCCTATGTCCATATTTGAAACAATGAGATTTTCACGACAACCAACAGTCACCAATGTGTCTAAGAGGTACACGTGACTCGAAAAAAAAAAATTGACCATGAGTTAATTGCCCTAAAAATTCCTAAAAGCTACCCGGTAGGTTAGGTCATGCTAAAATCACGTCAGATTGAAATTAATCGTGAATTTGAATCTGATTTCAGAAATTGAAAGTTCTGTCATGTCATGAATTATTTTAGGAACGTTGACTCATCTTTCGAGAAATTTTCGGTGAGTTCGAATTTTTATGGAAAATCGATTCAGACGATTCAGAAAATGAATGCAAATTCGAATCGGCTGATTTTAAGAGATTTTTGGCCTCATGTGTGAACTACTTGATTAAAGGAAGTTCTGCAGGTTTTTCTTCGACAAAATTGAACCTCAATCGAAGAGATTTGTTCAAAAATCGGATTCCGAGAAAAATGAAATAGAATTCGGAATCGAGGGAAAATAGCCGTTTTTTTTTTTTTTCCCAAGAATTGTTATTTGGAGGAATTATGGTGCAAGAAAGCAAATGAGGATCAAGTATTCTAGCATGGGAATTTTTGGGGACCAAATTGGATTGAATGAAAGTTGTGGGACCAAGATTTGATTAATATAGAAATTTTATTAAATTTTCCCCTTTTTCCTTTGGTCTTCCCCTCTCTCTTACGTCTCTCGCATGCTCACTCTCTCCCTCTCCGCACGTTTCTTTTACTCAGCCGATAACTCCCCCCACAACTTGGTCTTCCTTCTCTTAGTTTGACCATGTGGACTCCACCTTATCCCCTTCAGTTTCTCTCTATCTCACCATCCCTCTCTCTTTGCTTTTCAATTTCACACGTTTCCCCTCATTCTACCGACATCCCTTAGCTGTCTTCCCTTTTTAATTTTTTGCTTTTCATTGGTTCAATCAACGAAGCAGCTTCTCCGTTTCTCTTCTTGCGGCCACCTCCACCGAACAGCCCCTGCAACTATCGGCCAGATGTCCTCAGCCTAACCATCTCCAGTCAAACCCAACAAATTCAACCCCACGATTTCTCCTTCTTTTCCGCGTGCCCGTGTCATTTCGTTGGTCTTCACCGAGTCAACACTGAAGCATTGTCCCATGAGTTTCCTCCATTTCAGCCCTCTGTTCCGCTGGATCGTGCAGCTCTCGCTTAGTCCAGCTCATCAGCCATCAGCCCAGCCCAATCGAGCCGGGGCTTGCCTTTCTAAGATTGATAGATCCTTTGGAATGAGATCCGGTAGAAAAAGGAATTATTCGTAAAGCTATGTTTAGTATGAAGCCTTCAAGATGAAGCCAATGGAATCTATTGCTGACATGTTTAGTCATTTTACATAAATTGTAAACGGTCTAAAGTATTAGGGACAACCAATCTCAAAACCAATGAAGGTCAACAAATTGCTGCATGAACCCTCCAAAGATTAGAATCACATGAAGACTTCAATAAAGGAAACACAAAGAATCATGCCACTTTCGGTAGACGAATTGGTTGAGTCATTTCAGTCTTATGGAGTAGAGCAAATCAACGAGGAAGAATATCTCAGAGGTAAGAAGTCAATTGCCTTAAAATCTAACGATGATTCTAATGTTACAGACTATGAAGAGGATATAGACAATGAAGAGCTAGCACTTATGATAAAGAGTTTCAGGAAACTAAATAAAAAAGGGAAGAAGGTTAAATTGGAATAAACAAAGCACTCAAAAGTTTCATAACAAATTTATTGAGGATGATGAAACCAACAAAGATGTGATATGCTTTGAATGCAAGAAAAAAGAGACACATTAGACCCAATTGTCCCCTATTAAAGAAAAAGAAGGGAAAAGCTGCGAAATATAAAAAAACCTCTCAAAGCAGAAACATGGAGTGACACTAAATGCGAAGAAGGTGATGAAGATTATGCCAACATCTGTTTAATGGCAAAATCGAGAATCGACTCGGACTTTGAGATAGATACTGAGACAAAGACTTAGATAGAGAATTCAAGATAAGTAATTAAAAATTCCTACTAAAATCTCGAAATACATTGATGAACTTTGTCTTAGTCTCAAAACCTCTCTTAAGAGGATTTTTGAGCTAAAAATGGAGAATTCTACATTAAAGCAACAGGAAAATTCTTGGAAAGAAAAGTTTGAAAATTTGGACAAAAGTCTTGCTGTTTTAAAAGAAAATGGAGACTCTCTTTCAAAAGAAAATTCATTTTTGAAAATGACATCTCAAACATTTCAAAAAGGTTTTTAATAGGATTTGAAAAGTTGGAAAAGATTCTTTTTGCACAAAGATCATATTTCAACAAGTCAGGCTTGTGAATGACTTCAGAAACTATTCCTTTAATTGATTGTCCAAAAGTGAAGGAAAAAATAAAACAAAGGCTGACAAAAACTTTTTACAGAAATCATTTTCCAAAAAGTCTTTGTAAAACCTATTGGGCGAAGTGCTCTCAAATGTTCTAAGTGCAACAGCTCATAACACTTTGAGAAAAAATGTCATATGATTTGGAGACCTATTAAGATGGATTGAGCAAATATTGTATATTGCACTAACTTTACTGGACCCAAGAAAATATAGATACCAAAGAAAGCCTGAGTTTCGTTTTTAATTGCAAGTCACTATCAAGAAAAATGTCAAATGGTATTTGGATAGTGGCTATTCAAGACACATGATTAGAGATTCAAATTGTTTTATAAAGTTTGTTCAAATAAATGGTGGAAAAGTCTATTTTGGAGGAAATAGCAAAGGAAGAATTGTTGGGTGTGGAACTATAAAGATTGGAAGTCTCACAATCAATAATGTCTCCTTGGTGGAAGGACTAAATTACAATCAACTCAGTATAAGTCAACTTTTCGACACTGGATTCAAAATCAATTTCCAAGAAGGAGTATGTTCGGGAACTAGTAAAGATCTTTCTCAATCTTTTACTGGACGAAGACATGGGAACATCTATCTTCTAGATATCAAACCAAAAATGCCTCAATGTCTAATTTCTATTCAAGATAAAGCAAACATTTGGCATCGTAAGCTTGGTCACATCAACATGAAGCAAATTGCCAAGATCTCCTCCAAAAAACTTGTTAGTGGCCTACCCAACTTGAAGTTTAAAAAATCTGACCTACGCACACCATGTGTATTGGGGAAATATGTAAGAAGTTCTTTTAAACCAATAAATCAAGTTACTACTAATCGTGTTTTGCAGCTACTGCATATGGATATTTTTGGACCAACTAGAATTGAAAGCATTGGTGGAAAGATTGTGGATGACTATTCATGATTTACTTAGGTTCACTTTCTGACAAGTAAGTCTAAAACATTTTCTAACTTTTTAAAGATTGTCAAGAAAGTACAGAATGAGAAAGGATATGCCATCTTAAGCATATGGACAGATCATGGAGGTGAGTTTAAAAATCAAGACTTTGCCAAATTCTGTGATGAATCTGGATTTCAGCATGTTTTCTCCTCTTCATACACTCTAGAACATAATAGAGTTGTGGAAAGAAACAATAAATCTTTGCAGGAAATGGCAAGAACCCTTTTAATTGAAAGTAATATTTCTTCGCGTTTTTGGGTTGAAGCAAATTCTATAGCTTGTTATATTATTAACAGAGTATTTTTTAGGCCTATTATTGAGAAAACTCCGTATGGGTTGTTCAAATGAAAGAAGCCAATTGTTTATTACTTTCATGTATTTGGTTGCAAATGTTTTGTTTTGAAAAATGAAAATGATCGAACCGGTAAGTTTGAGGAGAAATCAGACAAAAGAATCTTCCTTGGATATTCAACCACTAGCAAAGCTTATAGAGTATTCAACAAAAAGACTCAGTTTGTGGAAGAATCTATGAATGTAAAATTCTAAGACTCTTCACAGAATCAACTGATTCAAACTCAGCCTGAAGAATCTAAAGTTACTCCACACCTTACAAAGTCTAACTCCCCTAAAGTAACTCAGACTTCTAGAGAAAATCAACGAACGGAGGTTGAAGAATCAACTGAAGAAGAATAATAGTATTCTGCCAGACCAACCAGCAACTGGAAGTACAAGTCCAGTCATCACAAAGAACTTATCATTTGTAACATTAATGAAGGGATTCGTAGAAGATCCAAAAAGCAATAAGAGTCTAGCACTATGGCACTTGTTCTTGAAGTAGAACCCAAAAGTATAGAAAAAGCTTTAACTGATGAAAGCTGGATTGAAGCAATGCAAGAAGAGCCCAGACAGTTCAACATCAATGATGTTTGAGAAGTAATTTCTAAACCAAAAGGTAAATCCATTACTGGAGCTAAATGGGTTTTCAGGAACAAGATGGATAAGAAAGGAAAAGTGATCAGGAACAAAGCAAGACTTGTGGCCAAAAGATAGACAATGATGAGATCTACGCACCAGCGGCAAGGTTAGAAGCAATTAGATTATTGCTTACTTTTGCTTGTTATAAAAATTTCAAGTTATTCTAAATGGACGTAAAAAGTGCATTCCTAAATGGATTTATTCAAGAAGAAGTCTATGTAGAACAACCTCATGGATTTGAAGACTCAAAGAGACCAGACTCAGTATTTAGATTGAAAAGGGCTCTATATGGTTTAAAGCAAGCACCTCGAGCATGGTACGATAGATTAAGTTTTTAATTCAAAATAAATTTTGTCAAAGGAAAATTGTATACCACTTTGTTTATTAAGAGAGAAGTTAAAAACTTTCTACTTGTTCATATTTATGTTAATGATATTATATTTGGATCACTTAACGAAAACCTGTGCAAGAAATTTTCTAAGTTTATGTAGGATGAATTTGAGATGAGCATGATGGGTGAACTATCATTCTTTCTTGGATTACAAGTAAAACAATTAAAGGAAGGAATTTTCATTCACCGGGAAAAATATGCAAAATAACCTGTTAAAAAGTTCATATTGAAGAATTGCAAAAAGACTGAGATACTAATGTCTAGTTCTTCGAAGCTGGACAAAGATGAAGGAGGAAAGAAAGTTGACCAGAAGCTTTACAAGAGTATTATTGGTTCACTTCATTATTTTACTACTTCCAAACCTGACATTTTGTTTAGTGTTTGCATTTATGCTATATTTCAATCTGATCCCAAAGAATCTCATCTAAGTGCTACAAAACGCATCATCAAATACGTTGCAACTACCTCAAAGTTAAGACTGTGGTATCCCAAGATATGAGACTTTACTCTCATTGGATATTCAAACGCAGATCTAGCAAGTTGTAGAGTTGATAGAAAGAGTAATTTCGGTACATGTCAATTGCTAGGAAACAGGACAATATCGTGGTTCTCTAGGAAACAAAGTGCTATAGCTCTTTCAACAACAGAAGCAAAGTATGTGGCTCTTAGAAGTTGTTGTTCTCAAATCTTATGGATAAAACAACAACTAAGATACTTCAGAATTGAAAACTCATGCATCGAGATCAAATGTGATAACACCAGCGCAATTAATCTCATAAAGAATCCAATTGTTCATTCAAGAGCGAAGCATATAGAAATTCGACATCACTTTATTAGAGATCATGTTCAAAATGGAGAAGTTTTGATTCGATTCATTAACTCAAATAATCAACTGGTGGACATATTTACAAAGCCTCTAGAGAAAAGCCTATTTAAGTCTATTCGCACCAAATTGAACATCATATCCTTTATCCAGTAAAGTTTGGAAGTGCTAAAGACTCAGAGGTAAAGTCTGAAGTTGTTCAGATTCAGAATAACTAAGAAAGTTACGACTGTAAGTTATTTCTATTACAATATTTTAAATTGAAAAGGTACGATTACTTTTAATCACTAATTGATTGTTATATTTAGAAGTTATCTTTTCCGAGTTTTTGATTTTATGGAAGTTATTCATTTTCAAAAAGGCAGTTATTCTTTTTCAAAAAGGTATTTTTATTTTTTCTTTTATGTTGTTTCGTTAACCTCGCTTCACTTGCTTTTTATATATACAATAGAGATTCGTCTTCTTCGTTTTTACACTGAAACCCTAGAATACAAAATTCCCACTTGCTTTCACTTTCACTCTCAATTTGCTCAAAAGTTTTCATTTTTTTTCAAGCAAGTTTGAGAATCTCTCTTGAATTGATAATGTCTTCAAGAAAGATTTCAAGAATTGCAAGCAAGGGACCATGACATCTGCTTGAGGGTCCAACGCATTTTGAGTTGACCGAGGAAGAAGATTCTTCTCCTCCACTACATCCAAGTCAGCAAGAATCTTCTCGGCAGCATCCATCTTTTACACCGACTCAACCATAACAAGAAGTTATAGAAGAAGCTAAACTTGTAAGAACGCTAACTCCCATGGTTACTTTCAAACTTTATTCTAATTTGAAGGAAGGAGGAACACCGATGTCTTTGATCAACGTGTTCTTAAGATATAGAGGATACAAGAACGAAACCTTATTCTTGCGGGAGTTGGAAATGTTAGGAATTGTAGATAGAGGAACGGTTGAAAGGACTTTTGCAAATTTCTCGAGTGACCCTTTCTATGGTATTGCAAATCAACCTCAAGGGCTAGATGACAATGAAAGGATGTTTACCCATTTTCAGCCTAGAATTGAAGTGGTTGCAAATATTGCTAATGGTTGCAATTTGTTCAGATCAAAGAACCACAAGAGGGTTTACATGAATTTGCTAAAGAGAGGGGTTATCCATTCTAGGAATGTCGATTTTGATTTCCTTCATTCAGTAAAAGTCAATCTGCGAGAGAAGCTTGCTCTACTACAATTAGAGTGCTTTTGTTCTGAATCCACTGCTGCCTTCCCTGAACTCACTACTTACTTTTACTCAAACTTATCTTTCATGGATGCAAACATATTTTCTTTCATAGTGAGAGATAAAGAGTTCTTGGTGAATATGGACATGTTGGCTATTATAATTGGGGTGGAAAGAACGAGTTTTCAACCAATTAACGGCAAGATTTCCTACTCAATGATGAATGCCTCAAAAATCATGCTGCACAAGATCATAATCAACTACATACATCCCAAGTCGACATCCAAGACTGATGTCTCTCAATCTTAAGGGAAGTTGATGTATGCCATTAATGCTGGGTTTAAATTCTCTCTACCTCACACCATCTTGTTTCACATGTACCGAATAGTGGTGAAAGATAAGGGACAACTCCCTTATTCTGCTCTCATCACGCGTCTTTATAGACATTTTAAAATACACATCTCTGCACCATTATGTTCGTCAACTATTTCTCCAATGGTGATTGGATTTAAAATGGTCACAAAGATGCGTTTGAAAGAGCTGAACAAGATGTTGGAGCGCATGAAAGAGAAGTCTCCTGTCAAAGCAAGAGAAGACTCTGCTGTAGCCAAGAGAAAAAGGAAAGGAGCCCATGGATGCTCCAGTGAAGAAGAAGAGGGTTCTCATCTTGCAGGATGAATAGGATGAGGACTCGCTGACTTTTTCAGCCTTACGAAATTTGAAAAGTTTTATTATCTTTGAAGAGATTCGAGAATATCTAAAAGAAGGAGACAAGGAGAGAGAAGAGATAGAGAAAGAAGCTAAAGAACAAAGAAGAGACAAAGAAAGAAGCTGAAGAATAGAGGAGGACAGATGAAGAAAGAGAAGAAGAGGAAAGGAGAGCAGAGAGAGAAGAAGAGGAAGAAGAGGAAAGAAGAGGAGAGAAAGAAGAAGTAGGAAGAGAAGAAAGAGGACAAGAATGAGAAGATGAGAGAGACTAGGGTCAATAAGACTCTTTTGAGCCAACTTTGGCTGTCTCTTTATCGAGTGAATCTGAAATTGCTGACACTGGGACTATTGGAGCTCTTGACAGAAATAAACATCACTCTGCCGTAGAAGTTGCGGTTGAAGAAGTTGTTTCTACTCCTCTTAAAAGTAAACAAATAGGGGGAGCTGTTAAAAAAAAAAGGTACTTCTTCACTTTTATGTACTAGTGATGCGAGTCACTCCGCTGCAAATCCAGAAGATGTATATGCTTCACATTACCCAGAAGATAGTCATGGTGGACAATCTGCTGAAGATCCATTCGCTCTCCAAGTCCCTAGAAATGACTCAACTGGACCTCGTGCTTCTACATAAGTAACAACAGGACTTTCCGAGACTGTTAGAGATTCTATTGGATGTAAGAAAACAACAATATGCTATGGGATATGAGATGTAGGATCTCAAGAATGCTTTCATGGCTACTTCAGTGTCTTTGCACGATTAGTTGAACGCCCTGAAGGATCAAGTGCAGTCTACAGTGTAGGGTGCAAATTTCCAATAACTGAAGCAGAGTTTTTGCAAGGCTTAAGAAGACTGTGGATTCTATAGGAGAATTTGAGCTTGTTTGCATTCCAAAACAGCCATGATTTTGCCTTTATTTTTCAACAACTTTTTTCATTCTCCACTTTTTGCTGTTGACAAAAAGGCGGAGAAGTTTGGATGCATATTTGATCTAACTTTTGTTTGAATTGTTGGAGACTTGTTGGACTTATCTTTTGTTTGGTTGTTGTTGTGATTTGGACCGTTTGATTTGATGCTTTGACTTGTAGTAACTTAAGCTATGATAATGATTATGGAAAGGGTAGTTGTTTGGTTTGGCAAGACTAACACGTTTTCTATGGTTGCAGAATCGCTACTATATCCATATTCTAATTTACTTATCTCCTTTGAGATATCTTGTTTTGCTTAAGTGTTGTTTTGTAGGTCAAAAGTGTTCAAATCTGTAGGAAAGTTATGTCACCATCAAAAAGTGGGAGATTGTTGGAGAAAACTTCCTTATTTGTTTTGAAGTTGACAAAACGTTTCTATTAGTCTAATCTAAAGACTTGTAGACTCAAGTATTAAAAGTTTGACAAACTCCAGACTCTAATGTCAAAGTCTGAAGACTCAAGACTCGAGATTTAAGTCTACCCTCATTGATAATCTCTAGACTGACGAAGGAAAGTTTTATTTGATGAAGAAGACTTGTCCAGATGCAAGTATATCTTTCAGGATCTGGTTCGTATAGTTGAAGAAGATTTCATGGTTGGAGAAGGCATTTCATGATCATTCTTATTGATATCAATTCAGATAATTAGATCTATTGATTAGCGAAGTATACTTGGAAGGTTCTACTTATGTAAATCTAGATCCTGATTGTATGGGCGAGCATGATTGGTGGGCTATCATCACATTTCTTAAATAACTCGAGATCTCCCTAATTAATTATGTCCAATGGGTAGATTGGAAGAACTCCTTTGGAATGTGCCAACAATTATGAAGGTATGGAGGAGTATATAAGGAAGACGCTCAAGTTATATGAATGTGTGCGTGAAAGAAAAATTCCAAAGTCTGAAGCTCTTAGTTCTTTGTTGTTTTATTTGTCGAGCTTAAATTGTACTCAAAAGAGAGATTAAATACTTGTGAAACCTTGAGGAAGTGTAGCAAAGTCTCTACACTGTGGATTCAAGGAAGTGAGACTATAAAATCTCTTTTGGTTCTTAGTGGAATCCAACCAGAGGGCTTTCAGTGCGGGAGAGTGGATGTAGGCTTGGTTTAAGCCAAACCACTATAAATCTTGTGTTTCAATTTTCTTTCCCTAATCTTTTTACTTTAATTCATATCATTATATAACTGTTTATAGTCTTTTGCATCTTCAGTTTATTATTCTCAAAAGTTGAATTAGTTTGTTAAGTTTTGCAAAAACTTCTTTGGTCACCTATTCACCCTTCTTAAGGTGCTCTTACTAGCCCTATCACCATTTTGGGGTTTACCGGCCGCCGTCGCGTCCCTGTTATTTTGATCTGAGCTGATCATTATTTCGGTGAGTTTAACTCACTTATCCTCGCTTAGTAGGTTAATCACGCTTAGGGGTTGACTAATTTAGGCTAAGATGGATTAGGTGGTTAGATTAGATTAGATTAATGAATTTAATTATTTGCCAATGCATGTTAGGTGGATAGTGAGAGTGCTAGTATGAACACCTAGAGGGGGGTGAATAGCTGTATAAAATAAACCTTGGCAAATATATGCGGAGTAAAATAAAGGAGTTAAGGAAGAGAATAAGAACACAAGATTTATAGTGGTTCGGCTTAATCCAAACCTACATCCACTCTCCCATGCTAACAGCCTTCTTGGCTGGATTCCACTATGCAATCAACAAGAGATTACAATTTTGAGTGCAAACACTTAGTAGTAGATCACACTATCTCACTAAGTCACTCTTTTGGTATTTCTCTCACGATCACAAACGTTTTAAGCTCTCCAAAGACAAGTGTATGATCGAAGGTCGCTCAGACTTTGGAATTATAAATTCTACGTTCTAATCTCTTTTTTTACTCATCGGTCCATGATCTCCTTAAATACTCCTCCACTTCTAAACTACCCGTTGGATAGTATCCCAGAGAATCGTCTTCCAATATACTCATTGGACAGCTCTGTATCTAGAAGATTTGGTAGCCATTGAGTGACAAAGGTATAATCCCAAATTGATTTCGATCGTCCATACAAACGAAATCTGGGTCTCCATAAGTAAAGCTTCTTCGTATAGAAAGTTATTGTCTTCAAGATCCAATCGTCAATCAAATAGATTGAGTCAATCAAATCAATCTTGATGTGGAATCTAAACCAAATCACTAGCCGTTATATGATTGGGCTTCAGTTACGTTATGTCGAATCTGGATGTAAAGTCTTAGAGCAATAGACTTTACAATCTGAGTCTAACAGCGATAGACTTTGCAATCTGAGACTGAACATATTCTGCTTCTGAACAGATTTAGCTTTAAAGTCTGTGCCCAGTTCAGCTTCAACATAGAGTCTGTCTTCTGGTTCATCATTCACATTTAGTCTAGAATTTGTCAAAGTGAGCAGACTTTTGATGAAGAACAGACTTTGACACTAAAGTCTGGCAATCTTCAGACTTTGACACGGAAGTCTGGAAATCTTCAGAATATACTTTGGACATATTTTACGTTCAGTCTTCTGGTCGTCTTCACACTTTGACAATATCCTTTACATGTTCTATCATCTGCATGGTCTATTACTTAACCATTAAACATGTTAGTAGCCTTTGATTTATCTTGTCACATTCAAAACATCATAAGGGATTTCCCTAACAGATAGTTAGTGTAATTAGCGAGTAAATTGACTATAGTATTTATTGAACGAGTCTCAGAAGTTTTCTGGGTCCGTTTGGGCATCTAATGAGGCATTACGATGCTAAGTTGGATTCATTGGCATTTATTTAATATTTTCCTTATTTATTTTTTTATTTATTTTCCGAAAATTAGACTGGGATAATCGGTGACTGGAATTTTATGCTGATTACTGTGGTGTGATTTGTTTATTTATTTGAGCTCTAATTTGTGCTGACTTAATTTAATTGTGATTTTAAGTTTTATTCCTAAATTAAGTAATTTTGGTAATTATTTGGAATCTAACTGAGCGTCAGTTTACAATGCCATAAATATTTTGGTGGACTATATAAAATGGTGGGAATTGTAAAACTGGAATTATTGTACTTTGGCTAAGGCCAATCGTGTACCCACACACAGCTATTTTTATTGAGTATAATAAAAATGATAAACTGATTAGATAATTAGTATGGTATATTATATCCGCCTATGGGCCTCAATATGTTAGCTTTGGGTGAGCGGTATACCATGGGGTCAGCTTCTGGTGAGTGTTATTAGGATATCATATCCGCCTACGGGCCTCGATATATCAGCTTTAGGCGAGCGGTATACTATATTATCAGCTTATGGTGAGCATATATAGTATACTATGTTGGCCTTGGGGCCATAATCTATTAGCTTTGGGTGAGCATATATATAGTATACTATATTATCAGCTTTAGGTGAGCTATACTATCCATCTTCAACTTTGGGTGAGCAGTCCTGATTTGATAGGACCTTATAGATAGTATTGAATGGGCCAACCAAGAGATGGTCGTGATGACATGTAATCGATTAGATTGATTGATCGACGATTCGATCTAAGTGTGGATTTAATGTGATTCAATGATTGGATGAATTGAACTAACTTGCAGGAAGGAATAGAGGCAAAGGTAAAACCTTCGACTCGTGATTGTACTTAGGTAGCCTTTGGAGCGTATTTTCTTGATAGTTGGGTCTTAGGGGTTGAACTTGTTGAGACATTGTTTCACTAGTTATTGTCTAACCATTTTTAGGTCCTTAGAGGAAGTTAGTGGAGGACCGGAAGCCCCGTAATCGAGGAAGGTGGAGATCGAAGAATTGGCAAACATGTTTAATTAGAGAGTCATAGGATAGTTCCATTTTGTTAAGCCGATGTTTATGTAAATAGACAGTTCCGTTTTCTTAAGCCAATGTTTATGTAAATAGCCTGGCATCGTATATAAACCTATTCGTTTATAAAATGGCTTGTTTTGGTTGTGATTTGTGGCATTACTTTCTTATCCCATTATTTTATTGTTTGGGGTTATTTATTTGCTTCTGCATGCACATTAAAATAAAATGGGTCGGCGATGCATTCTAGGACGTCGCTATTAATCGACCACAGAGGGAGGGGCACGCACCTAGAGGATTACGGCGTGACATAGAAATATTGTGTTTATTGTTTGGGTCTTTATTGGACGACTTTCATGTACATATTTCATGCGTCGGAAGCACTCGCGTGACAATGCTAGGTAGAGACGCAAATCAATCACAAAATGAGTCTTTTTCAAATTTCAAATGCAGATCATGTAGATAAGTCGAATATGTGATTGGTTTGTTTTACCTTGACATCAATTGTGTAACAAATGTATATGATATTAATTTGAACGGTCTATTCCAAAACTATGCAATTAATACATGTAATTTAGAAACGTTCATCTGCCTTCAAAAATAGATTTGTGCAATAGTTTTTATACATTTGATGTAAAAAGAATTTGTACCTAAAATTCTTTTTGATTAGAATTTCTTCATTCCGTTTGACCTGGATGGGTATAACTTACATTTATGAGATGGTTTTCTTTTCCTTAAACATACATGACCGATAAAGCAGTTATTTGATTGCCACGTTTCTAAATTACATATAGAAATTGCATTGTTTAGGAATAGACCGTTTAAATTTTGACATAAATCTATATATACATTTGTTGTAGAATTAATGTTGTAGGGGAAACAAACCAATCATATATCCATTACATGAGGGAGATGCGTTACAACAAATTTAGCATTTAAAATTGAAATTCTCAATTTATGATTGACTTGTTTTTGTACGTGTCATTGTCATGTGAGGGCTTTCAATACATTAAATGTGTTTGTGAAACTATCACATATTGTCCAACTGCGACTTTAGACCCAATTAATGTACAAAATAAAAACTGCCAAACAATACAAACATTTTGACATCAAGAATTGAAATTAGTTCAATTCTGCAATATGTAATTGGTTAGTTGCCTTTTTCTTTCAACTAAAATTTGTGACCCGCATACCACCGTCACTTCCAATAAAGGAGAATGAAGGATATTGGGTCTCCCGGCTTGCCACAATGATAATTTACCTTTTACTTTCTTCTTTTTTTAGTTTGGCCTAAGAATTGCCACATAAGATCAGCTATAATTCAAGTACAAAATCTTATGTATAGATCAGTTAAAGGAGAGCAAACGAAAACAACTTTTGCCATCGCTTGTTTAAACGTCAAAAGGGAAACATTACGCAATCTCATTTTGATTTTGAGAATGAAGAAAATTGACCAATAATCCTTAATAATTAACTTCTTTGGTAGTTTCGAATAGCTCTAGAATTTTCTTAAGTTATATGCCATGCCATATCTTTTGCAATCATGAATCAGAATATTAAATATATTCGAATCAAATTGTAAGATTCAGTAAAATGCCGAAAATTAGACTTTCTGTTATGGACATTATAAAAAAAAATTTAGATATAGAATTTGAGTTAGAATTATGATTTTGTACATCGCAACAGAATCCCTTGATCTTAAATGTAATTGATCAATAGACACTGACAAATGATTTTTAGTGAATATATGAACTTTCAAGATAAGAACAAGTTGAGATAGCTAGTATAAGCACCTAGAGGGGGTGAATAGGTGTAAAAACAATTTTTTCGAGATACGAAAGCAATACTAGGCAGATGATAGAAAGGAAGATCTCCAAAATAGATTATTATCAAAGTAAAGCGGAGAGTAGGGAAGAGAAAATTGAACACAAGGTTTATAGTGGTTCGGCTTATTCCAAGTCTACGTCCACTCTTCCGCACTGACAGCCCACCGGCTACATTTTACTATGAACAAAAGAAATGTTACAGCACAGCTTTCCCTTAATTCCACAGTGTAGATATTCTACTACACTTCCTCAAGGTTCTCACGAATATAGACTCTCTTTTGCGTACAAGATTTCGCTCAAAATGAATTGACTAAGAACAATGTGCTTCAGACTTTGGAATTCTTCTATCGTGCACACTCTCAAACAACCAGAACGTCTTCTTTATATACTCCTTTATGCCATCATACCCGTTAGCACTTACCAAAGGAATTCCTCCAATCTACCTGTTGGATGGAATCAATTACGAAGATCATTTGAGCTATTAAAGGAACATGTCGATAGCCCATCAATCATGTTTGCCCATACAATCAGGATATCGATTTCCATTAGTAGAACCTTCTAAGTATACTTTGCCAATCATCGGATCCTTAATCTTCGAATCAATCATGATCAAATAAATGATTCCGTTATGTCATATCCAGCCAAGAGATCTTCTCCAGTCGATAAGGTTACATCCTTAATGAAACATTCAGTTCTGGATAGCCTTTCTTCAACGGATTAGAAATTGTCAATGAGGATAGACTTTGAGTCTTGAATGTGGCTGTCTGGAGGTCTTCAGACTTTAAATAGCAGAGTCTACAAATCTTCAGACTACACTAATGGAAACGTTTTATTAGCTTCAAAACACTTCACGAAAATTTCTCCAACAATCTCCCCCCTTTTGATGGTGACAAAACATTCCTGCAGATTTGGATAACTTTGACCTGCAAAACATTACTCAAACAAATATTGATATCTTATCAAGATAAATGACTTAATGAATGATAACACTGGAATCTGCAACCACAGAAAATTGGTTAGTCTTGTATGTGATAAAGCCATGCATAAAATATCAATAGTAGTTAATATAAGCTATTAAATCCAAATCCTAAATTCAGTCCACATCTAGACACAAAAGTAAAGTCAAACATCTAAGTAAAACAATCCAAAAGTTCAGAAGGTGTAAGGTTCAAAGTTTTCAAATCTCGCATCTCTCTCCCTTTTTGTTAGCATAAAAAAAAAAAAAAAAGGTTGAGATGAAAATGGAGTAGAATCAAGAATGCTTGGGAACACGAACAAGCTAGAAATCTCCCATTGACTAAATGATGCCTTCCAGCCTTTTCAAGTCTTCCTTCAGTGTGCAACATCCTCACCCTTAGCATTAGCTTGAATCTGAAGAGAAAGGGCTTGGATCTGATCATTCAAGGAACCTGAAGAAGCTTGACCTGCATTCTACAAATTCTGAACTTCGCATCCCAGAGCATATATCTAACCTCGCATTTCCAAGAGAACATCCAGAATTCTGTGAAAATCTGCTGAATTATCGGTCTGCATACTAGCTTTTGCACGTTCAGATGGAGTAAAGGCAGACGATGGAAAATCAACATAATCACGCAGGTTTGGTGAAGAAACATCATGTCCTTCCTTAGGAAATTGAGAGGCATAAATGTCCTCTGGATCTGCTAGAGAGTGACTGACTCCCTCACTGGTAGCAAGATATGAGAACATTCCTCTTCTCTCTTGGTCTCCCCCTGTTTCTATGCCTTCAGGTGGAGAAGAGTGCTCCTCATGTTCTCCTTCCTCTTGATCTCTTTTCTCTTCTTCTTCTTTTTCAACTCTTTCCATCTCAACATCTCTTTCTTCTTCTTCTCTCTCCTCTGTTTCTTTCTCCTATGCTTCTTCTCTTCTCTTTCTCTAGTGCTTTGCTCTGAGTCTTTTTCTTGATGTTCCTTTGATTTTGGAACAGAATGGCTCAGGTTCTTCAATGCCATTGCAGAAATGGTGATGTCTTCCTCATCATCTTCATCCTCAACGATGAGAGCTCTTCTTTTCTTGGATGGAGCAACCATGGGCTCATTCCCTTTTTCCTTTTGCTGCAGAAGAGATTTGATGAGTTTTGACAGGAGTCCTCTCCTTGAATTTCTCCAACGCCTTGTTTAGTTCCTTCAGACGCATTTTAGTCACCATTTTCAGTCCTACCACCATATGATCACAAGATCGAGTATAGCAAATTTGTGGAGGCTGAATATTCAGATGTCTGAAAAACTTCGTCACAAGACTTGAATAAGGAAGTTGACATCTTTCCTTCACCACTGCTCTATACATGTGGAATTAACAGTGTGAGGAAGAGAAAAAAATTTCCCAGTGATGATGGCATACATCAGCTTTGCCTCTGAACTTGAAACATCAGTCTTTGAAATAGATTTCGGTTTGAGACAATTAATGACAATCTTCTAAAACAGAATGTTAAACGCACTCATCTTTAGGTAAGAAATCTTGTAGCACCCCGAACCCTTCAGCGGTTGCCACAAGCACCAATGTTACTCCTTAAATTACCCTTTCATACTTGTAGAAGAAGCGTCGCTATTCACAGGCATTTCATCACCACATCACCCATTCCTCAAATCATTAATTTCATCATCCCCTTGGGAAAAGACCTCCGAGGCTTCCGACATTCAGCCTCCCAGGCAATCGGGCATCCGGCCCCCCACATTCTGGGCATCTCACATCTCAACTAGCATCACGAGGCATTCCCTTCGGGCAGAAACCTCCGACAGGGCTTCCGACATTTACACTCTCTGGCCGGGCATCCCCCACCCCATATCATGGCATCGCGAGGTATTCCCTTCGGGCAGAAACTTCAGACAGGGCTTCCAGCCACCCACATTCCGGGCATCCTGAATCTCCCAAGGTAATCCGGCAATGTATCTCTATACATTCCGGCCATCATCCTCCACCACAACTATCTCCTCATTTACCATCATCCATGTTTACAAATATTTTGATCTCATTTTAACATGGCATATGTCATGACATCACACAAGTCATACAAGGCATAGGATTCACACATGCACCTCAATTCAATGTCATATGTATATACCAAGACTTTATCACACGTGCCACATAAATAAATTAAATGGAATCTATGGCCAATAAAATAATCTATTTTATTTTATTTTATTTTATTTATTTATTATTATTTTTTAATATCTATAAATTTCCAAAATTATAAAAATTCAAGCAATTACAACCCAATAGGATTACATGCAAAATTCATGGCCAAATTGAATTTTTTTACAAAATCTCACAATTTTCACAAAACACCGTATGATTCTCGAATGAAACCAGAATGCACGGTTTCCGAAGAAATTCGATTAAAATATCCATATGGCCTCCAAAAATTATGAAATTTCACTGGATTTTAGCCAAGACATTTTCGTACAACTTTAATGCAGAACTTCAAGCCAAGTTCTTTTTATATTATTTTATACAGTCTCACGAAGCTTCTGGATCCATTTTCGAAAACGTCCAGTGTACACATCTCCGAAACATTGAGATTTCACCTACCTATTCTCTTTCGTTTTCTCTGAAATTTGGATATGTTCTACATCAAGATGTCCTTTACAAGTTTCATGAAGAGATATAGGTCAAATAACTAGAGTATGATCATCATTTAGGTCCTTGAAATCTCGGGTGTCTCAGAATACATCACCAGAATCATCGTCTTCAAGATCTAGTTGATTTACTAGGATATACTTGTTCATTTACTTCAACTTTGAGTATGTTTTAGCTTAAGATATCCCCTACAACTTTCATGAAGAAATCAAAGTGAGATTCTCATCACAAACCAACATGCAATCACGAATCAGACTCTAAACTTTGATGAAGAGATCGGAGCCACAATCAGACTCTAAACACACATGCAAGCTCAAACAAGTTTCTGATTCACATGATCCGAGCAAGAACAATCATGCGATTTAAGAACAAGCCAACCATACCTCGGTTTTTCTCACTTAAACACCCAAAATCTAACATGCAAACAACATACAAGCATGCAAGAGAGGCTAAAGGACTCCCACTTGCCTCTAGACCGGCGGTCGACGGCGTAGGACGGCGAACACGGCGGCACATGGCAGATGGACGGCGGTTCCTCCTCCTCTCTCTCTTGGCCGCTCCCCCTCTCTCTCACACAAACCCTCTCTCTCTCTCTCTCTCTCTCTCTCTCTCTCTCTCTCTCTCTGCGTGAATGAGGTAAAACCGGCCACCTTCTCTCTCTCTTCTCTTTTATACCCCCAAAAGCTCATCATTAGTAATGATTAGGCTGCCTCCTAATTAGCCAATGCATGCCCTTCTTCTTGCCACTTGTCTTATTGCATGCATAATGGGCTTGGGCTTTTTGGGCTTGAACTTGGGCCATCCAACCACTCTTTGGCCTCCCCTCGGCTAGTCGATAGCCCCCTTTAGTGGGCCTTATTGGGCCGACTAGCTTGGCCCATCAAGGCTTCGGCCAATGGGCTTAAGCCCCAACCTAAAAATTGACTTTTCCTCTTTTTTTTTTTAATTTCTTCTGTAAATATTTTAAACTTTAAATTTTCCACATGGCCAAAGTCTTTATCGTTTCATTTATTGAAATTTAATTTATAAAGTGCATGGCCAAGCATAGATTATTAATTTATCAAATTTAAATTCTCACAAGCACATTCACAAATCATCTATTTAAAAAGACTAATGGCTAAAGCATAAGCCATGGGAAATTTTATCACCTAATTAGAGACTTTAACACACCTTATGGCTTGGCTCTGAATTTTTGGGATGCCACAATTCTGCCCTCCTTAGAAAATTTCATCCTCAAAATTCAAACACCACTCGCGCCTTCTTGAAAGAAATAGGGATACTTTTCCTTCATCTAATCCTCACTTTCCCATGTGGCTTCCTCCAAATCATGATGTCGCCATAATACTTTAACCAATGGGATCTTCTTGGTCCTAAGAATTTGCTCCTTTCGATCCAATATCTGCACAGGCTCTTCGATGTACCTAACTTTCTCATCCACTTTGATCGCTTCATGATCGATTATGTGACTAGGATCCGGCTAGTACTTCCTCAACATTGATACATGAAACACATCGTGCAGATTTTCTAACTTAGGAGGTAATGGTAAACGATAAGCTACATCACCTATCCTCTCGAATACTTCAAAAGGTCTAACAAATCTAGGGCTTAACTTTCCCTTCATTCCGAATCGAGATATCCCTTTCATTGGAGATACCTTAAGGAATACATTGTCTCCTACACTAAATTCCAAAGGCCTTCTACGCCTATCTATGTAGTCTTTCTGTCTACTTTGAGCTGTTCTAAGTTTTTCTCTGATAATTTCAACAGCTTCAGTGGTAACTTGTACCAGTTCAGGTCCTGTTAATTTCCTCTCACCTACTTCACTTCAACAAACAGGAGTCCTACATCTCCTTCTATATAATGCTTCATAGGGAGCCATGCCTATACTTTTCTGAAAACTATTATTATAGGCAAACTCTACTAAATGCAACATTTTATCCTAATTTCCTTTGAAATCAATTACACAAGCCCTTAACATATCTTCCAATATCTGGATTACTCTTTCGTTTGTCCATTGGTCTGGGGATGAAAAGCGAGTACTAAAGCGAAGCTTAGTCCCCGACGCAATTTGAAGACTTCGGCAAAAATTCGAAGTAAACCTCAAATCCCGATCTAAAGTAATGGTCACTAGAACATCATGTAAGCGTACCACTTGACTTACATACATGTCCGCATACTTATCCATTGGGTAATCCATGCGAATCGCTAAGAAATGAGCCGATTTAGTTAAACGATCCACTATAACCCAAATCGAGTCATGACTACTTGACGTTCTTGGCAATCCTTGCACAAAGTCCATCGTTATATGTTCCCATTTCCATTCGGGAATGTCTAATGGTCTCATGAGTCTTGCGGGTTTACGATGTTCCGCTTTTGTTTGCTGGCACGTCAAACATTGAGAAATGTGCTTAGCCGTATCTACCTTCATACCATTCCACCAAAATTGCTTACGTAAATTTCTGTACATCTTTGTACTACCTGGGTGGATACTATAATTACTCTTATGTGCCTACGACAGGATTTCCTTCCTCAATTCTTCATTGTTGGGAACACAAAGTTGTCCTTGACATCTTACTATTCCATCATCAGAGACTTGAAATTATGGTCTTTTCCCTAAAGACACAGTATCTTTCACTTTCAAAATCTTTGGGTCGAACTCTTGCAAGATCTTAATTTTCTGGATAATTTCAGGCTCTATCCTTAATGCACTAAGCATACCAGTAAGACAATCAATTTCTAATTTAAAGTCTGAGTCTACTACAGACTTTAACAATTCCCATTTTGCCATCCTTAAACTAGCCATTTCCATAGCCGACTTACGACTAAGAGCATCCGCTACTCTATTCGTTTTCCTTGGATGATATCTTATCTCACAGTCATAATCCTTTAATAACTCCATCCACCTCCTTTGCCTCGTGTTCAATTCCTTTTGCGAGAACAGATACTTCAAACTTTTATGATTCGTATAAATCTCAAACTTTTCCCCATACAAATAGTGTCTCCATATCTTCAAGGCAAACACTATAGCTGCTAGCTCTAAATCATGCGTCGAGTAATTCAGCTCATAGGGTTTCAATTGTCTGGATGCATAGGCTACAACTTTGCCATGCTGCATCAAAACACATCCCAATCCTTTGTGAGATGCATCACTATACATCGTGAAACCATCAGGTCCAGTAGGTATAGTCAAAATTGGAGCTGAAGTCAATTTCCTTTTGAGCTCCTGGAAACTCCTTTCACATTCCCCATTCCATTCAGATTTCACATTCTTTCGGATTAACTTAGTTAAAGGTCCTGCCAATCATGAAAATCCTTCAATGAACCTCCTATAATAACTAGCCAATCCTAAGAAACTTTGTATTTCAATGGGTGTTGTTGGTCTCAGCCAATTTACTACCATTTCAACTTTTGCCGAGTCTACTGCAATTCCTCTTCCTGACACCACATGCCCTAAAAATATTATCCGGTCCAACCAGAACTCACACTTACTAAACTTGGCATACAACTTATGCTCTCTTAGGGTCTGCAAAATTATCCTCAAATGTTGCTCATGCTCTTTAGGCCCTTTTGAATATACTAGAATATCATCAATAAAAACAATCACAAACTGGTCCAAATAAGGCTGAAATATTCTATTCATCAAATCCATAAATGCAGCCGTTGCGTTAGTCAATCCAAATGGCATAACAAGGAACTTGTAGTGTCCATAACGAGTCCTGAACGCAGTCTTAGGAATGTCCTCCTTCTTAATTCTTAACTGATGGTATCCTGACCTCAAGTCAATCTTAGAGAAGACCAAACTTCCCTGGATTTGGTCAAGCAAATCATCAATTCTAGACAAAGAATACTTATTCTTAATGGTCACCTGATTCAACTGCCTATAGTCAATACACAAGCGCATCGATCCATCTTTCTTTTTCACAAACAAGACCGGTGCACCCCAAGGTGAAGCACTTGGTCTAATGAATCCTTTGTCAAGCAACTCTTGTAATTGCACTTTCATTTCCTTCAATTCGACTAAGGCCATCCTATATGGGGATTTTGATATTGGTCTTATTCCAGGCATTAATTCAATTTCAAATTCAATCTCCCACTCTGGTGGCAATCCAGGCAATTCCTCAGGAAATACATCTTGAAATTCGTTAACTATACGAGCTTCCTCAAGTTTAGGCTCCTCCCTTGCATAATATCTAACTATGGCTAGGTACCCTTGACATCCTTTGTCAAGTAACTTACAGGCTTCTATTGCCGAAATAAGAGCTACAGGAAAATGGGACTGACTTCCTGAAAATTCACAACTAGACTGATCAGGTAAAACGAATTGAACCACTCTTCTATAACAATCCATTCTAGAACGATACTTACGAAGCCAGTCCATTCCTATAATAACGTCAAAATCATACATAGCCATTACAATCAAGTCTATTTCCATATCATTTCCTCCCATTGATATCCTACAATTCCCACACACCAGCGTAGACAATACCATATCCTTTAATGGCATGGAAACACAAAGAGGCGTCTCAAGAGGCATAACTTTTATCTTATTCAAACGTCTATATTTTTCAGACACAAACGAATGCATTGCACTGGTATCAAACAGTGCATATGCCTTTTCTCCATTAATAATAATCGTACCTGAGATAACATTTTTGGAAGCTTCTGCTTCCTCCTTGGTGATCGCATACACCCTTCCTTGTGTAGGTGGTCTCTGAGGATTTCCTTGTGGGTTTGACCTAACAGCACTCTGATATCCCTATCGCACTGAGCCAACACTCACTTGCGACCTCTCTTGTGGGCAACTTCTCCTAAGATGACCCACTTGTCCACAACTAAAACATTTCGGTCGTCCCGTGCAAGGTCCTGGGCCATGTCTCCCATTACACTTTTGACAAACACTAGGCTGATAGGGCGCTTTCCCTATATTCAGACCATTCCTAGCTCCTCTAAAATTCCCAAAGTTACTCTTCTTCTTCATATTCCAGGTCTGACCTTGACCAGAATAAGGCCTCTTACTGTTTCTCACATCATTAAAATTTAACGGTTTCTTAAACTCCGACCGTTCTATCAACAACTCCTGCTCCACTAACTGCGCCCTTTCATAAATCTCATTACAATCTACGCCCTTTCATAAATCTCATTATAATCTCTTATATTCAATGGCACCAATTGCTTTCTAATGTCAGTCCTCAGCCCTTTCAAGAATCTCTTAGCCTTCTCTTCCTGATCCTCAATCAATCTAGGAGCATATCTAGACAATTAAGAAAATCTAGCCTCATCGATCTCTTTGTCAACCCCTTTTGTTCTAGCTGAACAAATTTAGTAATCTTCATATCCTTAGCACAATCAGAAAAATGCTTCCTATTAAAAGTTCTATCAAACTCCTCTTAGTTAAGATCAGTACCTAGTGGAAAGATTATGTCCTTCGAAACTCTCCATCAAAACTTCGCATTTCCCTTCAAGCGGTACTCTGCTAAAACTATTTTCTCGGCATCGGTGCGGTCCCTAACATTAGGAAAATTCGTTCCATTCCATCAATCCATTGCTCCGCCTCCTCAGGACTTCCCATTCCATTGAACTTAAGTGGCTTCAGCTTCAGAAATTGCTCCACTAGTCCTTGAGTACGGTGTTCTGCTTCGAGCTATTGCTGCGCCTGCCTTTCCATCAGATTTCCAATATTGGCTAATGCCTGCAGGATGTCTTCCATTCGGGATTCAGCCCTTGCAGCAGAGGCTTCAGCCCTCGATGGATGAGCACTTCCAGCTCGCACCATGACTTTCCTACAATTTCCAAGCATTGCCATAAGAATAATTTGAGACTCACTGCCTCCATTCAAAGCAGTTACTACTACTACATAAGTAACATATACATGTTACTGGTACCTAAAGGCAATCCAAAGTAAACTACTAGGGATCTACCGTTATTCAATTATTTCGTTTTACATCCTATGGTGTGCATTGTCATCATGTTCCTCAATTCCCAAATGAGGCTCCTTATCAGTCCACCTATAACCATTCGCTCCAATACCAAAAAGGGCAGATGTAGCACCCCAAACCCTTCGGCGGTTGCCACAAGCACCAATGTTACTCCTTAAATTACCCTTTCATACTTACTTGTAGAAGAAGCGTCACTATTCACAAGCATTTCTTTTTAAAAGCGGTCCCAGCACGACTCATTAGCAGAAGCAAATATCACCATCTCTCCCCCTATCAACCATGATACAAATACACACCACTAATCACCTTGATTTTATAGACAAGCCACGACACTTTATTTACATATATTTTCAAGATGGGACTTCTTTTGGGTCGATACATCGAAAGGAAAAGCTAGGACTCTGCCATGTCTAGCCCAAAATCCCAAAAAGAACCCTCGACCCTCTACATCACATGTGTACAACCCCCATCATAAGTGTCGGTTAACTAACTCCCCAAAAACACGGCCCCTACTCGTCACGCTTGGGACTCATACCCAATCCGGTGCGTCAGGCGGTGGTGGCGGTAGCATCCCTCCCATCACCCCATCGCGAACGTGAACGGAAACAAACTCCTGAACGACCGGGCCCCCAGGCAGGCCTATGTCGTATGTAACAAAACAGCGCACACGTATATAGGTGAGTCCAGGTATAGAAGGATAGCTGAACTCCTCACACTCTACCTCGACGTCGGATGGTAACCCATAAAATGCACCCCACGCGACGGCAGGAAGTGACATACTGCTAATCTGAAATGTTGGTCCCCAAAGGGGTGAGTACAACCACTCAGCAGATAAGGAATCCAATAATAACTCAATGCATCATATAGATCATACATGCATTGCAGGCGTTACTTACCTTGAAGCCATGTACATACTATCATGCATCAATCTCATAATCATATACATGTCATCATGACATCATGACATCACACATGTCATCATCATCATGGCATATCATCATCATCATCATCATCATCATCATCATCATCATGCATTTCATCATGCATATCATTATGCCATATCACATATCATCATCATCATCATGCATATCATGCCATGGGTGATCATCATCACATCACATATCATCATCATCATCATCATGCCTATCATCATGCATATCATGCCATAGGTAAATTTTCATCTTTATCTTTCGATTTGATCACCACATCAACCATTCCTCAAATCATTAATTTCATCAACCCCTTGGGCAAAGACCTCCGAGGCTTCCGGCATTCAGCCTCCCAGGCCACCGGGCATCCGGCCCCCCACATTCCGAGCATCTCGCATCTCAATTAGCATCACGAGGCATTCCCTTCGGGTAGAAACCTCCGACAGGGCTTCCGGCATTTACACTCCCTGGCCGGGCATCCCGCACCCCATATCCTGGCATCGCGAGGTATTCCCTTCGGGCAGAAACCTCCGAAAGGGCTTCCGGTCCCCCACATTCCCGGCATCCTGAATCTCCCAGGGTAATCCGGCAATGTATCTCTATACATTCCGGCCATCATCCTCCACCACAACTATCTCCTCATTTACCATCATCCATGTTTACCAATATTTTGATCTCATTTTAACATGGCATATGTCGTGACATCACACAAGTCATACTTGGCATATGATTCACACATGCACCTCAATTCAATGTCATATATATATACCAAGACTTTAAAACACGTGCCACATAAATAAATTAAATGGAATCTATGGCCAATAAAATAATCTATTTTATTTTATTTCTTATTATTATTTTTTTAATATCTATAAATTTCCAAAATTATAAAAATTCAAGAAATTACAACCCAATAGGATTACATGCAAAATTCATGGCCAAATTGAATTTTTACAAAATCTCACAATTTTCACAAAACACCCTATGATTCTCGGATGAAACCAGAATGCACGGTTTCGAATAAATTCAATTAAAATATCCATATGGCCTCCAAAAATTATGAAATTTCACTGTATTATAGCCAAGACATTTTCGTACAACTTGTATGAATAACTCCAAGCAAAACTCTTTTTAGATTATTTTATACAGTCTCACGAAGATTCTGGATCCATTTTCGAAAACGTCCAGTGTACACATCTCGAAACATTGAGATTTCACCTACCTATTCTCTTTCGTTTTCTCTGAAATTTGGATATGTTCTATATCAAGATGTCCTTTACAAGTTTCATGCAGTGATCTAAGTCAAATAACCAGAATATGGTCATCATTTAGGTCCTTGAAATCTCGGGTGTCTCGGAATACATCACCAGAATCATCGTCTTCAAGATCTAGTTGATTTACTAGGTTATACTTGTTTATTTCACTTCAAATTTGAGTATGTTGTATTTTAATATATCCTCTACAACGTTCATGAAGAAATCGAAGTGAGATTCTCATCACAAACCAACATGCAGTCACGAATCCAGCAAGAGGTTAGTAAAAACTCTCCAGATCCGAGGTCTCTGTAGGATGAGACTTTAATCCCTCAAATCTCCATAATTTTCCACGAAATTTTAGTATGTTATAGTTCAAGATGTTAGCTACAACTTTGATGAAGAGGTCGGAGCCAAAATAGGACTTTAAATACACATGCAAGCTCAAACAAGTTTCTGATTCACACAGTCCGAGCAAGAACAGTCATGCGATTTAAGAACAAGCCAACCATACCTCGGTTTTTCTCACTTAAACACCCAAAATCTAACATGCAAAAAACATAAAAGCATGCAAGAGAAGCTAGAGGACTCCCACTTGCCTCTAGACCGGTTGGTCGATGGCGTAGGACGGCGAACACGGCGGCACATGGCGGACGGACGGCGATTCCTCCTCCTCTCTCTCTCGGCCACTCCCCCTCTCTCTCGCACAAACCCTCCCTCTCTCTCTCTCTCTCTCTCTCTCTCTCTCTCTCTCTCTTTGGGCGAATGAGGTAAAACCGGCCACCTTCTCTCTCTCTTCTCTTTTGTACCCCCAAAAGCTCATCATTAGTAATGATTAGGTTGCCTCCTAATTAGCCAATGCATTCCCTTCTTCTTGCCACTTGTCTTATTGTATGCATAATGGGCTTGGGCTTGGGCCATCCGGCCACTCTTGGGCTTCCCCTTGGCTGGTCGACAACCCCCTTTAGTGGGCCTTATTGGGCCGACTTGCTTGGCCCATCAAGGCTTTGGCCAATGGGCCTAAGGCCCAACCTAAAAATTGACTTTTCCTCTCTCTTTTTTTTTTTTTTTTTTTTTGAATTTCTTCTATAAATATTTTAAACTTTAAATTTTCCACATGGCCAAAGTCTTATGACATTTTATTTATTGAAATTTAATTTATAAAGTGCATGGCCAAGCATAGATTATTAATTTATCAAATTTAAATTCTCACAAACACATGCACAAATCATCTATTTAAAAAGAATAATGGCTAAAGCCTAATCCATGGGAAACTTTATCACCTAATTAGAGACTTTAACACACCTTATGGCTTGGCTTTGAATTTTTGGGATGCCACAAATCTTTTCCTCTGTTCCTTTATCCTTAACAAGTTCCAACGTAGCACGAGCAATTGAGATATTGATCGGTTGATATCTTCCTCTTTTAACCCTAAAGACATCAGCCAACATATCTACATCCATCACATAGTGCTGATCTCGGACACTAAAAGAGAATCTATTCCCATCCAAGAAACTAAGATTCGGATAGAAATAGGCAGTGAATTCAGCATAGGCTTCTGTAGAGTCATAACAGAACTGTTCAAGTTGA
Organism: Eucalyptus albens; assembly: GCA_014182695.1. Lineage (NCBI taxonomy): Eukaryota > Viridiplantae > Streptophyta > Magnoliopsida > Myrtales > Myrtaceae > Eucalyptus > Eucalyptus albens. The sequence goes on along the minus strand of CM024651.1, from coordinate 21,494,492 downwards.
AAAAAATTGAATTTTTCCCTCAAATTATCATTCACAGCATCGAGGAAATCAAAATCCACACTTATCATCATCATTCCGATCGAAACAAATATGTCCTTTTTCCCCGAATTTTTGCCGCAACACCCATTCTCGGTTGAAACTGACTGTACAACTTATCATCATCATTCCTATCTGGCTGATTCAGCCCTCCAACACGCGGATCACTTGGGATATTGGCAAGGGTTTCTTTTGCCAACCCCTTATGGGCAATTCCCAAACTCTCCATATTTCGCAAAAAAATGTACTCATTTCCATATCCTTTGTCCTTAAGAAACTCATCGATGTAGTTTAATGGAGTTCCACCTTTTTTCAAAGCACGATAAAGCTTGTAAATAAAAGAGGGCTTTTGAATTCTTACAGGATCTGCACATTCGACGATTTCTTCATTTTCTCAATGAGCATCGTCATGTGGACTAGATGGAGGAGAATGACGCTGTTGAAAATGTTGTGGGCTCTGCTGCTAACTGGGACTCTTCTTCCTCGGTGAGATCGAAGTGCGTAGGCCCCTCACGCATTTACGGTCACCTGCTTGCAATCCTCGAAGACTTCCTTTGAGACAACATCTTTCACAGTCTTTGAAAGATTCCAAACTTGACTTTCCCAAAAAAGATGATAACTTTTCGAAGATTAAACAAGAGAAGAAAACAGAGATGGAAGATCGGTGCTTTCTTAGGGTTTTTGGAGAGTAAAGCAAAGAAGAAACAGCAGTGCATAAACAGTTAAAAAGAGAGGCATACGAAATGTCATAAAAGAAAGTAAAAAGATGCCTTTTTAAAAAATAATTGCCTTTTTCGAAAAATTAGATAATAGTCATTTAAAAAATAACTCCTTTTTCGAAAAAGGAAATGTTGCAATAATCACGTCAATTAAATATAGCAATAATCAAACACGGTTGATGATCCTACCTTTTCAAGATGAGATTCGAGAGAGAGAATAACTTACAGTCAAAGTCTTGTTTGTTTGAGTCTAAGAGTGTCTAGACTTTAACTTCTTCAAACCTCAAAATGTTGAGTCTAGAGCAGATGATTTCAAATTGATTTTTCTCCAAAGGCTTTGTGAATATATCTGCCAGTTGGTTCTTTGAGTCAACGAACTTAATCAAAATTTCTCCATTTTGAACATGATCTCTAATGAAGTGATGTCAAATCTCTATATGCTCTGCTTTTGAGTGAAGAATTGGATTTTTGGTGAGATTGATTGCGTTAGTGTTGTCACAGTTACTCTCTTTGCATGAATCTTCAATTCCAAAGTCTCTTAGCTATTGTTTTAACCACAGAATTTGTGAACAACAACTTCCGAGAGCTACATACTCTGCTTCCGCTATAGAGAGAGCTATTGTACTTTGCTTCATTGAAAACCAATATATTGTCCCGCTTCCAAGTAGTTGACAGGTACCCGAGGTGCTCTTTCTATCAACTCTGCATCCGGCTAGATCTGCGTCTGAGCATCCAAGAAGAGTAAAGTCTCCATTTTTAGGATACCAAAGACCAAGACTTGAAGTTGAAGCAATGTATTTGATAATACGCTTTGTAGCACTTAAATGAGATTCTTTAGGGTTTGCTTGAAATCTGGCACAAATGCAAACACTAAACAAAATGTCAGGTCTAGAAGTAGTAAGATAAAGAAGTGAGCCAATGATACTTTTGTATAACTTCTGGTCGACTATCTTTCCTCCTTTATCTTTGTCTATCTTCAAGGAACTTGACATTTGTATATTAGCCTTTTTGCAATTGTCCAGTCCAAACTTTTTGACAAGATCATTAGCATATTTTTCTTGATGAATAAAAGTTCATTCCTTCAGTTGTTTCACTTGAAGCCCAAGAAAGAAGGTTAACTCATCCATCATGCTCATTTCAAATTCATCCTGCATAGTCTTAGATAATTTCTTGCATAGACTTTCATTAGGGGATCCAAAAATAATATCATCGACATATATTTGAACTAGCACAAAACTTTTGCTTTCTCTTTTGATAAATAGAGCAGTGTCTACTTTACCTTTTATAAAGCCGTTTTGAATTAAGAACTTACTCAACCTGTCATACCAAGCTCGAGACGCTTGCTTTAGACCATATAAAGCCTTTTTGAGTCTAAATACTGAGTCCGGTTTCCTTGGGTCTTCAAACCCAGGTGGTTGTTCCATATAAAATTCCTCATGTATAAATCAATTTAGGAAAGCACTTTTGACATCCATTTGGAATAACCTGAAATTCTTATAACAAGTAAAAACAAGTAATAATCAAATTGCTTCTAACCTTGCTACTGGTGCGTAAGTCTCGTCATAGTCTATCCCTTCTTCTTGTGTATATCCCTTGGCCACGAGTCTTGCTTTGTTTCTTATGACCTTTCCTTTCTCGTCCATCTTGTTCCTGAAAACCCATTTAGCACCAATAATAGATTTACCTTTTGGTTTAGGAGTTAACTCCTAGATATAATTAATGCTGAATTGCCTTAGTTCTTCTTGCATAGCTTCAATCCATCTTTCATCAGATAAATCTTCTTCTATGCTTTTGGGTTCTATTTTAGAAATAAGAGCCACAGCACTGGACTTTTCGCACCTTTTGGATCTTGTGCGAATTCCTTCATTAATGTCGCCAATAATAAGATCTTTGGGATGATTGGACTTATGCTTCTAGTTGCTGGTTAATTTGTCAGGTTGATGATCACTTCATTCACTTGAATCATCAATAGTCATTTGTTGCTGGTCCTTCAAAGTTTGAGCTGCTTCTTGCGATTTAGACTTGGTAGAGTCTGGAGCAGGTTCAGGCTCTTCAAGATGAGTCTAAGTAGATTCATTTTGGATAGAATTTTGGAATTTGACATTCATTGATTCCTCCACATATTGAGTCTTCTTGTTGTAGACTCTGTACCCTTTGCTTGTGGTTGAATATCCAAGGAAGATGCATTCATCTGACTTTTCTTCAAACTTGCCAACTCGATCATTTGCATTTTTCAATATAAAGTATTTGCATCCAAACACATGAAAATATGAAATAATAGATTTCTTTTATTTGATTAATTCATTGGGGGTTTTTTTTTTCCTAGAATAGGCCTTAGAAAAGCTCTATTAATAATATAACATGCTGTAGAAACTGCTTCAGCCCAAAAATGTGAAGAGATGTTGCTTTCAATTAGAAGAATTCTAGCCATTTCTTGAAGCGATCTATTCTTTCTTTCCACAACTCCATTTTGATCTGGAGTATGTGGAGAGGAGAACATATGCTGAAAACCAGATTCATCACAAAATTTTGTGAAATCTTGATTTTCAAATTCACCTCAATGGTCTGTTGTTATACTTGAAATAACATATCCTTTTTTGTTTTGAACCTTTTTAGCAAATTTTTCAAAGTAACAAAAAGTTTCAAACTTACTTGCCAGAAAATACACTCAAGTAAATCGAGAGTAGTCATCCACAATTACAAGGCAATCTTTCTTACCTCCAATGCTATGTGTTCTGGTTGGTCCAAAGAGATCCATATGCAGAAGCTGTAGTACACGATTAGTGAAAACTTGATTTATTGGTTTAAAAGAATTTCTTACCTATTTTCCCAATATGCGTGGTGTACATAGATCAGACTTTTGGTATGATAGATTAGGTAAACCACGAACAAGATTCTTTGCTGAAATTTTGGCTATTTGTTTCATATTGATGTGCCCAAGCTTTTTGTGCCATAAGTTCGCTTTGTCTTGGATTGAGATTAGACATTGCGATTCATCCGGTTTCACATCCAAGAGGTAGATATTTCCATGTCTTCGACCCATGAATGATTGAGTAGAATCTTTACTAGTTCCTGGACATATTCCCTCTTGAAAGTTGATTTTGAAGTTGGTATCACACAGTTGACTAATACTGAGCAGATTCTAGTTGAGTCCTTCAACTAAAGAAATATTGCTTATTGTGAGGTTTTTAATCTTTACAGTTCCAAATCCCATAATTCTTCCTTTGCTATTTCCTCCAAATGAGACTTTTCCACCATTCACTTGAACAAGCTTTATGAAGCAATTTGAATCTCCTGTCATATGTCTTGAGTATCCACTATCCATATACCATTTTACCTTTTTCTTGATAGTGACCTGCATTTAAAAAAGAAACTCAAACTTTTTTTGGTACCCATATTTTCTTGGGTCCATTAGTGTTAGTATGATATGCGGTTTTTGCCCATACTTTCTTAACAAGTTTCCAAACCATAGCACATTCTTTTTCAAAATGATCTGCGCTATTGCACTTTGAACATCTTAGAGCATTGCGACCTCTGGTTTTACAAAGATCTTTTTAAAATGATTTTTGTAAGTATCTCTTGTGGGTCTTTGCTTAATTCTCTCTTTCACCTTTGGAAAATCAATTAAAGGAATGGTTTCAGTAGTCATTCCCAAACTAGATTTATTGAAATAAGGTCTTTGAATAGAAAGAATTTTTTCTAGTTTCTCACATCCGATAGAAATTTTTTTTGAAATATTTGAGACATCATTTTTCAATAATGCATTTTCTTTTGAAAGATTATTTTCACTCTCTCTAAGAGAAGAAACATTCATGTCTAAACATTTCACATTTTCTTTCAAAACATTTTCCTGTTATTTTATAGCAGAATTTTCTCTTTTGAGTTCATAAATCTTTTTTAGAGAAGTCTTAAGACTAAAACACAACTCATCAATGTATTTAGAAACTTTAATAGGGATTTGGAAGTTACTCACCTCAAATTCACTATTTGAATCTGAGTTTGTCTCGGAGTTTGAATTTGAATTCGATTGTGCCATTAGACATATATTGGCATAATCATCATCACTTTCTTCACACTCTATATCACTCTAGGTTTCTGCTTTAAGAGCCTTTCGATACTTTTCAGCTTTTCCTTTCTTCTTCCTCAGAAGAGGACAGTTGGGTCTGATGTGTCCCTTTTTCTTACATTCAAAGTAGACTACATCTTTGTTTGATTTATCATCCTCAACATACTTAGTCTGTTACTTTTGAAAACTTTGTTTCTTTGGATTGAATCTTCTTCCTTTTCTGTTTAGCTTTCTGAATCTTCTTATCATGAGAGCAAGCTCCTCATCATCCATATCATCTTTAGAATCTGTAACATCAAGATCATCATTGGATTTTAATGCAATGGATTTCTTACCTTTAGGATCTTCGTCATCATTGATTCGTTCAACTTCATAAGACTGAAAAGTCCCAACCAACTTATCAACAGATAGTGGCATGATTCTTTGGGTCTCTTTGATTGAGGTCTTTATGTGATTCCAATCCTTGGAGAGTCCACGCAGTAACTTGTTTACCTTCATGGGATCAAAAATTGGTTGACCTTGATTTTCAAGACCATTCACAATTTCTATAAAACGACTAAACATGTTAGTTATAGATTCTCCTGATTTCATTTTGAAGGCTTCGTATTGACTGAGGAGAATGTTGATTCTAGTCTCTTTCACTCGATCGGTTCCTTCATAAGTAATATGTAATCTATCCTAGACTTCTTTAGCTGTAACACAAGAAGATATTGTGTTATATTGAGTAGGTGATAAAGCACAATATAAAGAATAAATCTCTTTCGCATTAAGAGCTTGTCTCTTGATTATCTCTTCCTAAGTCATTTCACTAGACTTAATAGTATCTTTTCCTCTCTCAAAGACATGTGCAGCTTTAGGAATGATTCATTTTTCTACAACGTCACATTCCAGAGGATCCTTTGATTTTAGAAATGCCTTCATCTTGTTTTTCCATATGTTGTAATCATTTCCATCAAAATAAGGCAGTCTAGAATTGCTTTGCCCTTCTACCAGCCCCGGAGCCAACATACTAGCCATGGATCTTTAACTCTAAAGTAAAACACTTTAAACAAAGTGAGTACACATGCTCTTATACCAATTGAGATAGCTAGTATAAGCACCTAGAGGGGGGTGAATAGGTGTAAAAACAATTTCTCGAGATACGAAAGCGATACTAGGCAAACGATAGAAAGGAAGATCTCCAAAACAAATTATGATCAAAGTAAAGCAGAGAGTAAGGAAGAGAAAATTGAACACAAGGTTTATAGTGGTTCAGCTTATTCCAAGCCTACATCCACTCTTCCGCACTAATAGCCCACCGGCTAGATTTTACTATGAACAAAAGAAATGTTACAGCACAGCTTTCCCTTGATTCCACAGTGTAGATATTCTACTACACTTCCTCAAGGTTTCTCACGAACATAGACTCTCTTTTGCATACAAGATTTCGCTCAAAATGAATTGACTAAGAACAAGGAGCTTCAAACTTTGGAATTCTTCTATCGTGCACACTCTCAAACAACTGGAACATCTTCCTTATATACTCCTTTATGCCATCATATCCGTTAGCACTTACCAAAGGAATACCTCCAATCTACCAATTGGACGGAATCAATTATGAAGATCATTCAAACTAGTAAAGGACTATGTCGATAGCCCATCAATCCTGTTCGCCCATACAATCAGGATCTCGGTTTCCATAAGTAGAACCTTCCAAGTATACTTTGCCAATCATCGGATCCTTAATCTTCGAATCAATCATGATCAAATAAAGGATTCCGTTATGTCATATCCATCCAAGAGATTTTCTCCAGTTGATAAGGTTACATCCTTAATGAAACATTCAGTTCTTGATAGCCTTTCTTTAACAGATTAGTAACTGTCAATGAGGATAGACTTTGAGTCTTGAGTCTGGCTGTCCGGAGGTCTTCAGACTTTAAAATAGCATAGTCTGAAAATCTTCAGACTAGACTGATGGAAACGTTTTGTCAACTTCAAAACACTTCACGAAGATTTCTCTAACACAAGTTTAGTGAAAATTGTCCAAAAAGTCCTAAACTCATTACACATTTGCCAATTCAGTTTTAAATCTTTCAATTTTGCTAATTGAATTTTAAACTTTTTTACATTTTTTCATGTTGCGACCTTCCCTCGGGGGGAGGGAATAGGTTTAGGGGTATTGCCTAAAGGAAGGGCCTAAGGACCATGATTAGGCGCGGGCTCTCCCAAGCCCATACCCCACGTGACATTGGGATGTTTTTCAGGAATTTTGCACAAAAGGAGTCGCCACTAGCCTATTAGGATCAGTTAAAAACCAAGTGAGACATGATAGTGTACCTCATTTCCTATGCAACCAGAGAATCTAGGGTCGGAGACTTGATTACACTAATTGACCAATTAGTGCTCTTTCGATATCTAATATTGTTCATTTTAACAAAATAATTTTTGGGAGGCAGTTTGAATTGATTTTATACCAATCCACTAACATGTGAGGTGATCATGCAGGTGCGAAATCATTAAAGTAACTACCATAGCTACCAAGATCCTAGTTGCAGCAAAATTAAACACGTGCAAGTAAACATAATAGATATGTAAATTAAACACATGATCTGATCAACATACAAGCAAATAGAGGTCTAATTACACTAAGAATGCAAAGCATAGCAATTCCTACCAAACCCCACATTTTTTGGATTTTGAAATTTAAATATATATATATATATATATAATAATTTTTAATTTTAATTTTGATTTTTTTGACCGGACGGGGTTCGACCCGGTTGGGTTAGGCCTAATCTTCCACGGTCGAGCCTAACCTTGGCCAAAACTTGGGCCAATACCCCCTTGGTCGTGACTAGGGGTGCCAAGATGGCACACATCGGCAACGGCGCTGCCGTGGCTAGGCGTGGGGGAGGGGGATGGTACGGCTTTCTTAGCGCGGCAGCGCCTCTTCAGCAACCAAGGGTCCTAGGGCTCCACATGAAGGAGCTTTAGGGAGGGAGAGCCTGCTCAGGCATTATGGAGAACATGTGGAGGGCATGAGCGGACCGAGTGCTTTCGATCTACATGGGATTCGAGGCGGCGGTGGCGGGGATCGGCAAATAACCAACGATAAAGAAAAACCATGGGAAACCTATGGAGGCCGGAGCTCGCCCGAAATGGACGGGACGAGGTCCGGCTAGCTCGACTTCAAAATTGCACATTAGGTGTTCGACGAAATACCAACCTGAGTTCCGGTGGGAATGGCGGCTCGGAGACGCATTAGCGGCGGCGGCGGTGACTTGGAGAGGCGTCGGTGGTGGTCGCAACAATCAGTTCTCACCTCTCCTCCCTGCTTTCGGCACCTGGCTCTTTTCCCTTCATCTCTGGTCTCTCCCTTTCCTTTTCTTTGTTCTGTCCTCTAGGGTTTCGGTGGGAATGGAAGCGATCGGCTGTTCTGGCAGTGATTGACCGTTCCTCTAGGAGTCTCCTACTCCTCTCCTTTTTTTCTTTGTTTCATTCTCTGTTTACCTTCCTCTCGCCCTCTTCATTCTCTCTCCCCTTTTCTCTCTATTTTTCCTTGCCTTTTTCGACCGTTCGGCTGACCAACCAACAGCCTCTGCCAGCCAGCTCTAGCCTGAGGACCACACTGCTCGATTGCCCTGCGACATCCTCGTGTCCCCTCTGCGCTAGCGGCTCTGCTTTTTTCTTTTTGTCTTCACAAGTTCCTCGCATAGAAGACGGTTAAAGGAGGGAGCAAGTCGAGCGCAGGCTTGGCCAAAAGAGAGGGAAGGGCTTTAGGCCGCAAAAAGGACAAAAGAGAGGGAAGAGAAATCTGGGTTGGGCCTCACGATGGGGAGAAAAGAAAAGAAAGGGGGCAAGCCGGGCCAAGGCCGGATCTAGTCCGACCCGTCTCTGAAGGATTTTTTTTTAAATGATAATTTTCGATTTCAATTTTTATTTTTCATTGTTTTTTTTTTTTTTGGAAACTACAAATTAGGTGTCAACATGCCAATTGAATCTATCTTGCCAATTATGACTAGAAATTATTGACATGGATGGTTGGCGCAAATGTGGTAATATTTTAATAATATTTTAAATTTCTTAAGATTTTTTGTATTTTATACTTTTCTTTGCTTAAAAAAAAAATGTTAGGGCTAGCAAGGGTTGCTGGCCGATCCTTGTTAGCTCTAGTCGAGGGTGTCACGGCCCTTGCCAACTCTGGGCACAAATGGCAATGCCCTCTCCATCAAAAGGGAGGGTACATGAGCCCTCGCCAAGAATCTATGACTAGTGTCTCTTTCCCTAGATCTAGCCAGGTGAGGGTCATCCTCACTTGGGGCCGGCAGAGGATGCCAAGCCCTCGCCAAGCCAAATCTAGGGTGGGTGTCACACATCCTCACTCAAAGCCAGTGGAGGCCGTGACACCCTCACCCAAGGCCAACAAAGGTCGGTGAAGGCTGACCCTTGCCTGTTAGTGAGTTCCCCACCAACCCCTTCTCTATAAGGCAATTTCAATCCTTCTACCAGAGTGCCAAGTTCAATTTTAGTTCTAAGAGCATCTAGGTCCGTTGCTTCTGCCTTGGATCGAGTTGCATTGGTAAGATAAAGTCATAGTGTCATTACTAGTGAGGAAGTATCTTGCTTCATTTCTAGAGTAAGCCCCTCTCGATGTAAATTTTGTTACATGCTATGAGTAAGTTTTTTCACTTTTCATGTGAGCAAGCAAATGAATTAGCCTCTTGAAGGCAAGCAGGGAGTCAAATGAGCAAGGCTCTTTTGTCGGGCACCCTTGCTAGCCTTCTCTTCAAAAGATTATTTAAAAAATGCCACGCCAATGCTAGCTATCCACATTAGAAATTCCAGCCAAAATTATCTACTTCCTAGAATGTCACTTGTTACAACTTTCCTTTTAAGTTATCTACTCCCTAGAATGTTCAAATGTTTCGTCTTAGTCACTAGCTAAGTAAGACTCCTCCATACAAGACAGTTTTCCATTTACTTTTTGTTCTAGAATAATTAGTCAACCAGCTAGTAAGGGATGTTTCCCTGCGAATGACATCATACTCATTTGGTCGCCATTATTTCCGAGCTTCTTTTTACCCCCTATCGACATTGTCAATTGGCATCTTATGATTCGATTGGATTTAAAAATAAGCAATACGTATCTATTAGACAAATCTATAGAATATTGTATCGTAAGCGTATCTATTGATTTACCATTGAAAATGCATCAAATTATCAATATAAAAATTGTTATATTTTACCTATGAATCAGAGGAGCTTATGTCCTATTTCATGGTGTATTGTTAGTTTAATATTCTTGTTGCTTCTTAGCAATATACATGACTGTCATGGCCTCTCTTTTTCTCTCTGAGGGGAAAGGAAGAGGTTTAGGGGTATTCACCTAAAGAGGTGGACCTATGGCCTTGGATTAGGTGCATACTCTCCCAAGCCCATACCTCGCGAGACATTTAATTTTGTGTTTTAGTTCTTAACAACCCATGTATTCCTAGGAGTCACCACTAGCCTATTGGAGTCGACTAGAGACCAATCAAGACACGGGAGTATTATCTCAATTCCTATGCAACTAGAGATTTCTAGGAATAGGGACTTGTTTATGCAAATGTTTCTATTAGTACCCTTGCGATACCACTAACTTGGAAGATTGTTTATCTAAATGGCCACACAATCTTAATTACCAATTATAATCCTTATGAAATCACTAAGTGTCCATTCAAACGTTTTTGTAGGTTTGTTTTCCTTTGGAATATATGAGTTTTGAGGGGAAAAAAACAAAGAAAGAAAAGAAGAGGGTTTGAAAAGTCAACAAAAGAAGCTGAAGGAGGACAGTGGAAGCTTTGGCTATTTTTAAAGAGAAGAGAGAGGGAGGGCTTGGGCAGAAACTAAATAGGGGAAAGGAAGAAAAAAAAAGGGTGGAAATAAAAGAAGAAAGGAGGAAGGGAAAATTTTTGGTGCGCTCACAATCAGATGCCTCACAGGGCTGACTTAACTCCGTTTTGCAACTCCGGTAAGTGATCGAAGCCTTTAATCGTCTATTTGAACAAATTGTCGTAATTAGGGCTCGAAATTCAGATTTCATGGAGATTTGTGTGGCAAAATCCAAATTTTGAGCTGTTGAACTGCATATTTTTATAGAAATAATAGTTTATGGTATTGTGAAACTATAATTTTACGGATAATGATTTGACCATACAGTTTGCCTAGAATGGGATTTTCAATTTTGGCGCACATTTTGGAACAATACCGAACAGTAGCTTTGGCTCTGAAGTTTAGTCATTTTTTATGAGGTTTTAGGGTGGCTAAGTTGGGGTTATTGTAGTGCATCAAATGAACTTTCTAAGGACTATAAGATGGCTAGAAATGGAATTTTGTAGAGAAAGCTATGCCACAACGAAGTTTAGCACGCGGGTCGTACCTAGTGAACAATTGTAGGTTTTCGCTAAATGCGAACTTTCATTGGCGCATAGGTGTTTTTTTTTTTTTTTTTTTTGACAAATAGGCCTAGTATAGGTGAGTCATTATAAGAATATCCTTTTTACTTAACCTTTTGATATTGTTTTTCCATTAATTGTTAGGGATCTGAGTGCGTTGGTTCGAGTAAGCATCATAGTTTGTTTTTGGCTTTTCTAGGTGAGTGACACTAATTCTTCTTTGTATTTTAAACTCATGTTTTGAAAAACATAGTCGATTATTGAGTTGATAAATAGCATATTTTGTTTTATAAAATAGGATTGAGCTTTCACTGCCATTTTATTGTTTAAAGAGATAATTATCCTTTGAATTGGCTTGAATGATTGTCTGAAAAAGGGTTTGTGAAATTCTTTATGAAAGAATCTTGAAATGTTTTGAAGAATGCTTTGATATTTAAATATCAAATGCTTGAGTTGTGATATGACTTTCATTTTGATGTTGGATTACTTGATATTGTGATTGATGGTTGATGCTCAATGTCTTTATGAACTCTGAGAGGTGTGTGTGTGTCACGCCCCGATCCTCCGACGCATGCCCATCTCTCTGTGGCTGATTAAATAGCGACGTCCTAGGATGCATCGCCAACCCATTGATTTTAATACACATGCAGAAGCAAATAAATAATCCCCATACAACAACAAGATGGGATAGGAAAATAGGGCCATAATTTTGAAAACCAACAGCGCACACACACATATAATATATATATATATATATATTATACAAACCAAGTCCATATATATATATACACACCAGGTCTACAAAACAAGGGGAGTTTGCAAACAACTACTAATATTCGTTCTGCTCCACCTCCTCACTATCATTTGAGCCTGCAGCCGAGTACATCAGGGTTCCTGGATCTTCAAGATCCGAGTCTATCGGGTCTACCACCAAACCTTTAGGGTATATGATGTACCCTTTCCAAAAGCAACCTCCAATACATACAAAGGTATCTCATATTCCAGTATAAGACCCTATCTCTAGCCGTCATGAGCCTAGCAGTACCATGATCTGTATCGGTGGGGCACCTTGTGGGGGAGACTCGCATCGACCCAGACTATGGTCTTACTAGGTCATAGGTTCAGCCCCTTGAGCTCCCATGCAGTGGAATGTAAGACCTATGTTTTATGACCTTCTTAGGCTGTCCAAAATGCTCAGGAAGAGCTGCCGTCTAAGGACCTGAAATGATATCCCACAATGGGGTGAGATGACATCTCAACAAGTTTAACACCCTAAGACCTGATGAAAATAATCGTGTGTGGGTACATGGTCGGCCTTAGCCAAAATACAATATTTTCCCATTTTGAAAATCCCACTAATTCCAACAGTTCGAAAAAACATTTTTGCCACTGTAAATCGACACCGGTGATTTTCTAATTAATTATGAAAATTAAATAATTTTTTGGATAAATACCTCCAATCACAAATCATACTCAATTTGCACAAAATAACAATCAATTAAATAAACAGATCACAACACGCAATCAACACGAAATTCCAGTCACCAACTATCATGTTCTAATTTCTGAAAAATAAATAAATAATTATAATTACGGAAATTAATTATTAAATGCCAATTAATACAACTTAGGTCAGAAAAGCCTAATTAAAAGCTGAGATGGGCCTAGAAAATTTCTGAACCACTCTAGATAAATACTAGAGCTTGTTCAGGCTTTAGTTACACTACTCTAACCACCTAACATAAAATAACGATTAATTAAATTGCTAATCTATTCTAACTACCTAATCCATACTTAGTCTAAACTAATCAACCCTTAAACATCATTAACTTACTAAAGAGTGATTAGTTAGTTAAATTCACTTGATTAAGGATTTGCTCAAATTGAAATGAAGGGGACGCGACAAGGCTCGACAAACTCCAAAGCTGGACTGCCAACCGGAGTCGGGAAGGCCATCAAACTCCAAAGTGTGAGACCCACTTGCTTCGGCTTTTGTGCTTGGTCGGAAGAGCTGGAATTGGTGGCTGGCTGAGGCGAAAACCAGCAAGGATGAGTGATGGGGCTGCTACAGGTCCAGGCAGAGGCAGACGGTGGCTCTGGCGACCATGATGGCGACGCATAGCGTCCTAGTGACCCTCTGGACACACGAGCAGGGTGAGAAGTCATGTTTGGGATGGCGGTGATGTGCGACAAGTAGGCGAGGACGCGGGGGCATGACGATGATGCGACGACTTGCAGTGGCGAGCGGTCAAACGAGTAGAGAGGAGCTGAGTTGCTTAGTTTCTAGGTTTGTTGGAGGTCTCTGCATGACTGGATGGAGGGAGAGGATGGTGTCGATAGGTAGAAGGAGAAGGCGATTGGCTAGGCTGGAGGGGGCCACCAAGGTCACTCTCTCATCTCTTTGTCCTCTTTGGTGTGTCCCACCAAGTGTGTTGTCTTCCACAGCCAATTTCCCAGCCCTTTGGCTTCCTCTAGAAGTCTTGAGTTGGTCCAAAAGTCACGGTCATGGGGACATACGAATTTACACAACCTTTTCCCTCAATTTCCATTTAATTCCTTCTTGACTTAACCCAATACAGCTCTTAAAAATTCAATCAAGGTACTCATAATCAAATTGATATTTTTCCTCGTCATTAGAATTTACTTGTAGCCCAAATTCGCGATAAAAAAAAAAAATGGTTCTCTTATTTTCTCGATTGAAAATTGCCCTATGTCAATTTTTCCACTAAAATCTCAGTTTGCAGAAAAAATCTTTGGAGACTAAGTTGATGTTCCTAAAATGACTCGTGACATGACAGATTTTCAAATTTTGAAATTGGATTTAAATTTGCAGTTAATTTCAATTTGGTGCGATTTTAGCGTGACCTAGGCTACCGAATGTGGCATTCTAGAATTTGATGACAATCCCTAGATGTGCTATGAACCATGGATAGTTGATGGAAGCACCATCAAATTATTTTGCAGCCATTCGATCCATGATTTGCAATAAGATTAAGGCCGAGCATTTTATGGATAAATTGAAAAGGGAGTTTTGTTCTTGGCCATGAACCTTATAAGTTAGATTTTATTGAATTATGTTACTTAATATTATAAACAAGTGAAAGTGTAATTAGGTGATGATTAAATGGGAAAAATTAGAGGAGAACAGGTTAATCTTCTTAAGCCCAAGACCAGACCCACCGTTCAGGCATTAAGGCTTAGCCCACGAGGCGTAAAGGGAAGGGGCTGCCGTTGACCATGGGAAGAGAGGAATGGAGGGAGAGGCTTGGCCCATTTGGCCCTTCAACATGCATGAAAATTAACAAGTGGTGAAGGGAATTTTCCAAGTGGTGCCTGCATGCAAGGTTAATGATTTGTTAATCATTGAGGGGAAGAAAATTAGAGAGAGAGAGGGCAGGTTGCTGAAGGGTTTGAACCGAGAGAGTGAGAGGGTGTGGCGTGAGGAAGAGAAAGCCGAGAGAGGACGAGGGGAAGAGAGAAAGCGGGCATGCAAGAGAGAAAGGGGAGGAAAAGACCGGTTGCTGCCGTGCGTGCCACCTAGTCTTGCTGTCGAGCCGCTTTGCATTGCTGTGTACTTGCTGTGTTTTTGCTTGGATTAGAGGCAAGTAGAGTCTAGTGATCTACCCTTTGCATGCTGTGATTGTGATGTTGAATCCTGGAAATTCGAATGAATGATAGTAGTGTTCCAAGTGAGTTGTTGCATGTAGAAACAGTCCGACCTTTGGTGATTTCGGGAGCTACATGCCATTTTCTAGTTGGAATCTTACTTCAATTTCTTGATGAAAGTTATAGAGGACTTCTTGAAGATAAACATATCAAAATTTGAAGGGAAACGGTCAAGTATTCATTGGTGAAACTATTTTTCTTTAAAAATACTAGATCCGGAAACTGTTATGTTGTCCCTTGCGATTCTGTGAATTTTATGAAATTATCCAATTTCAATTTGATCTCCAGTCCTAGATAAGAATTGTAGATGACACCTTAAGGAATAACATACTGAAATTTGAAAGAAAACAAACAAGTATTGATTCAGGAAATGATTTTTCATTGAAAGGGTTAAATCTGAAGATTGAGCCGAGGGTTGGGGTGAATTGAAATAATCATATATTTTATTTCAGAGAGAATTGCATTTTTATTTCTTCATTGGAATTATTCCCTTAGGTCTCAGCTATAACATATTAAAATCTCAAAATTTTTTAAGTTCATTTAGGAGCTTAATCGAAATTATTTCCGAAGTTGAGCAAGTCTGTTGCTGGAATTTCTTTTGCTGTGATTTATGGATCTATGCGATTGATGTGAAACTTTCTTGACATGGTGTTCTTCACGAAATATCTTCCTCTGAATATTTTTTCATCATGTTAAATTTTTAGGATTTATTGAGATTGGTTACTAATTTTCCAAGAATTTTTACTAAAGAGATGCATTATGTTTTACCCGAAAATTGGTTCTATTTTCAAAAACCAATGTACTGCTTTATGAAATGTGATATATTGGGTGTTATGTGCATTGCATATGTGGTGACATTTGGCATATTACATGACATCAAAAAGGCTGATTTAGACCTCAGATATTGTTGCATCAAATGCTGATTTGAAATTGAGATATGTATGTAACTATGCATTGTAATAATGATGATACCGTTGGAGGTGTGAGCCGAAAATGCCTCGGGAGTGTCGGGATGCTTGGAGTGTGTGTGCCGGATGTCCTCGAGAGTTTTGAGATGCTCGGAGGTGTGTGCCGAATGCTCAGAGTGTGTGTGCCAAAAGCCTTATGATGCCAGTTGGGGTACAAGATGCCTGGAGTGTGTGTGCCAGAGGTTCCTCGTGACGCTAGGTTGGGTGCGAGCGATATATGTGGGACGCAAACACTAGTCCCTGGAAGAATGATGAGATCCTTTTGAATATTGAAATCGGAATTAAATTATGCATGTGTGTGTGCATATGGCATGTGGCATAATTGCCTATGAAATTGAGTTGATATTATTTGGCATTGAGAATGCGATCGTGATGGCATTGAATGGATCTCATGAGGATATACACATGATTGTGTGGATGACATGAGTCATGTGTATGAATATGTGCATTTCACATGAATTGGGATTGTCTTGCTTGTTGCATTGTGTAGTTTAATTGATCTTTACTGCTGAGTTGTTGTACTCATCCCTTTGGGGACTAACATTTCAGATTGAGCAATGCCTCTAGCACCTGTCACGCGTGGTACATTTTATGGATTGCCATATGATGCTGAGGTCGAGTGCACGGAGCACCCCTGTGTCGGTGTTTGTGGTTGGGTGTTTATCCAAGTTCGTGCTTTGGTCATGTATGACATGGCCCTCCTTGATGGCCTTGTAGTTTAGGAGTTCCTTTATGTACATGTCCGACACGACGAGGTGATGATAGGGATGCTGCTGCCGCCACTAGCCGATGCACTGGGCTAGGTGTGATAGGAGTGTGTGACTGGTGGAGGTTGACACTTTTTGGGATGGCCAACACTAGCTGATGGATAGATGTACATGTCTGATGTATGGTCGGGTTCTTTTTGGGTTTAGACGAGCTTACTTAAGGTCTTGGCCTTTTGTAGCATCGACTTGTGAAATCCATCTTAGTATGTAAATAAAAATGGTTCGGCCCTAAAATGCATATATATATTTAAAAATTTTTAGTTGGTGTGTATTGCATTATATTATTTGGTTGGAGCAAGGGTTAAGGAGATGATGAGTATTCTTCCGTTATATAAACTACGCTGGGACCGATCTAAAGGATGTAAACCCCTGGGTCGTATGGACTCACTACAATTAAAATGGTATTAGAGTGACTTGTCAATAGGGCAAGTGAAAGGTAAGCGGACTGTGGCGACCCCAATGGATCGAGGGTCGTGTCAAGGGGTGCCACACCGAATAGGTCTCCAATTTTTTTTTTAGTGCAAATGACACATGGTCAATTTTCTTTGAGCCACAATGATTCTCTTCGACACATTGGTGACTCTTAGTGGTCATGAAAATTTAGAGGATTCAAATATGGTACCAAAACGACAGAAAAATCAGTCTAGTGCCAATTAACGAGAATTTCTTAATTTGGTGGATCACCCACATTTAATAACACATCTCAATCGAACCGACCTATTTTTTATTTCCAATCAATCTTTTCTATACTGTAATGATCTTTGCAACTAAGCACGGTCGAGTAATCAATTCTTGGTCAAATTCTCAAGTCTATTGCGTTAAAATTCCTTAATGACTTCCCTAAGTATTCTAGTTATCTCACGAGTGATCAGCTCTGAGAATAGTAATATAGGCATGTTGATAAAATGCTCAATTAATTTAATCGAAAGCAAAACTGAAAATTTCAGGATGTCACAACTCTTTCCCTCTTATAAAAATTTTGTCCTCAAAATTTAAACCATTACAATACTTTAAGCAAAAAAGTGAGGGAATAATTGTCTCATTGACTCTTCACTCTCCCAGGTTGCTCCTTTAGTGCCGTGGTGTTGCAAGACCACTTTGACCAACAAGATGGTCTTTGTACATAGAATTTGTTCCTTTTGATCTACAATTTGAACTAGGCTTTCAACATACAACACTTGGTTGTCCACATCCAATTCCTCGAAATTAAGCACGTGGGTTGGCTCAGGCTCATACTTCCTCAACATCGACATGTGAAATATGTTGTGCATTTGCGCTAGACTTGGTGGTAACGCAAGATGATACGCTAGGGTCCTAATCCTCTTGAGAATTTCAAACAAACTTACATACTTCGGACTCGGTTTCCCTCTCTTACCAAAGCACAAAGTATCCCTCATTGGCGACACCTTTAGAAAAACATGATCAACAACTTTAAATTCCAAAAATCTCCAGTGCTTATCTGCGTAACTCTTTTGTTGTCTCTGAGCGGTCTTTATTCTATTTCTGATAATTGCAATTGCATCCACTGACTACTGAACCAACTCTAGGCTTATAATCTTTTTTTCCTCAACTTCATCCCAACATACTGGCGTTCTGCATGCTCTGGCATGCAACGCTTTGAAATGAGCCATTTGAATGCTTTGTTGATAATTATTGTTGTAGGGAAACTCGACCAGATGAAGATGCTCTTCCCAGCTCCCTTTGAAATCGAACATGCAAGCTTGCAGCATGTCTTCGAGGGTCTGAATTATCCTCCTAGACTTGCCATCCATTTGAGGATGAAATGTTGTACTATACTGCAGCTTCGTACCTAAAGCACTCTGCAAGCTTTTCCATAAGGCAGCTGTGAATCTCATGTCTCGGTTTGCAGTGATTGTTACCGATACTTCGTGTAGACGAACTATCTTACGCATGTATTATTCTACATGCCTGTCCAAACTGAGGTCCTTTCGTATTACAATGAAGTGAGCCGACTTTGTCAATCTGTCAATCACTACCAAATTGGAATCATTTCCTCTCTGACTCCTTAGTAAACTGATCACAAAATCCATTATGATGTTCTCCTACTCTCACACTGAGATCTCAAGAGGTTGTAGAAGTCCTCTCGACTTGTAATGCTGAGCCTTCACTTGCTAACACTTCAAACAGTTGGCGATATGCTTGGTGATATCTGCCTTCATACCAGACCACTAGTAATGTTCACACATATTCTGATACATCTTTCTACGGCTAGGATGAATGTTGTAACTGCTACGATGAGCTTCTGATAAGATCTCATCTCTAAGCTCGAGGTCGTCAAGTACAATCAATCATCTTCGGAACCTCAGTATTCCATCCCCAGAAATCTGAAAGTCAGCCTTTCTCTTATCAAAATCTTCTTGCAGAATTTTCTGAACATCTGGGTCTATCGGCTAAAGTAATTTGATTCTGATTTGGACAACTGGCTCAATTCTGAGGGTGGCCATAAGATTCGAGATGTGGCCTACCTCAAACTTGAACACCGAATCTTGAGCTCTCTGGATTAAATTCCACTCAATAAGTACCATTTGCGCTACTGAAGACTTTTGACTCAAAGTGTCAGTGACCTTATTCACCTTCCTGGGGTGATATAGGATATCATAGTCATAATCCTTTAGGAGTTCTATCCAGCGATGCTGCCTCTTATTCAACTCCTTATAAGAGAATAGATTTTTTAGAATTTGATGATCAATGAAGATTTGGAATCTTTCTCTGCACAAATAACGCCTCAAAATCTTCAGAACAAAAATGATGGCTGCGAGTTTTAAGTTGCAGTTCTGCTCATGAGGTCTCAATTGACGGGAAGTGTATGCAACAACGCTACGATGTTGCATCAGTACGCAACCTAATCTTTTGAACGATGCATCACTATAGATTTTGTATCCTCCAGCACTAGATGGAATGGTCAGCACAGGAGCAGTAGTTAGCTTCTACTTAAACTCTTGGAAACTACGCTCGCACTTGTCTGTTTAGACAAATTTTTCTTGTTTCTTCAGAAGTCAAGTCAATGGTGATACTAATGCTAAAAACCCTTTACAAACCATCTGTAATAACCTGCCAAATTCATAAAACTGCTTCATTCTTGGACGGGTCCGCGGAGATTCCTTCACCTGAAATCACATGACCTAAGAAAGCAACACGAGTCAACCAAAACTCGCACTTGCTAAACTTGGTGTACAACTGATGAACCCTCAGAGTTTGCAGTACTACTCTCATATGACTCTCATGCTCTTCATCATTCCTCTCGAATACACTAGAATATCATTGATGAACACGATCATGAACTAATCCAGATAATCCTTCAACACTTGGTTCATAAAATCTATAAAAGCAGCTGGGGCGTTTGTCAAACGGAACAGTATCACAGTGAACTCGTAATGACCGTATCAAGTACAAAATGCTAACTTTAGAATGTCCTCCTTCCTGATCCTCAACTAATGTTATCTGTCCTCAAGTCGATTTTAGAAAATATCGACACTCCTTGTAACTAATTAAACAAGTTGTCGATCCTTGGGAGTGGATACTTGTTCTTGATCGTCACGTGATTGAGTTGACGATAGTTGATGCACAGACGCACCGAACCATCCTCCTTCTTCACGAAAAAAACCGGTACTCCCCAAGATGATGCACTAGGACGTATGAATTTCTTATCCAACAATTTTTGCATCTGCACCTTCAGTTCATTCAATTCAGAAAATGCCATCCGGTAAGGAGCCTTAGAGATTGGCTCTGTTCCAAGTGCTAACTCAACTACAAACTTCATCTCTCTCTCCGACGGTAGACCTAGCAATTCCTTTGGGAATACATCTGGAAATTCTCGTACTACTGCGATATCTTCAATTTTTAGCTTCTCAACTATCGTATCCATGACAGTTGCCAGGTAACCTTGACAACTCTCGTCTAACAAACAGGTTGCCTCAAGCGACAAGATCAAGGTAATCTAGGTTCCTCCTTGACTCTCGATAAACTCGAAACTCACATCCTTTAACGGGTCAAACTGAATCGCTTTACGATAACAGTCCATCTTAGCTCGTTGCTTTGGTAAGCCAATCCATGTCAATTATCAAATCAAAGTCATACATGGCTAGGACTAATATGTCTATTTTCCCCTCTCACTCACCAATCGCTAACTTGCAACCAGAACATCCCAATGTAGCTAACACCTTATCCTTCAATAGTGTAGGTATGCTAACCACTGACTCCAATAACTCAGGACTTAAGCCTATTAGCTTAACATATTGCTTGACAATAAAAGAATGAGTCACTCTAGGGTCAAATAAAACATAAGTAGCATGGTCGTTCAGCGAAACCATACCTATAATCACATTAGGCGCCTCTTTAGCCTGACCTCTCGTAATGGCATACACTATTCCCTAAGCTGGGGGTCTCATCTGTCCACTTTGCGATGTGTTCTATGGCGCATACCCTTTGATTTGTCCTAACAGTGGCAACGGCGGTAACTGTAGCTGTCCTCTTGGTCGTCTAGGACAATCTCTAGCCAGGTGACTTTGTTGTCCACACTCAAAACAAGCGCCTATCTTTCGAGGGCACGGGGCCGTACCATGTGACCTTCCATAGAAGTGACACATGCCATTCTAACTTAGCCCTGATTTCTTAATTCCAACTTTCCTGTTGGGCAGAACATGGAACTTTCCTCCAGTCATGGGCCTCTTTCCATGTCGAATCCCTTCTTTGTTCGAATTAAACCTCGATCCAGATAAGGCGGCTTGCTCGTTCAGACTTCTCTTAAGCAGTTGGGCTCAGTTGTAGACTTCACAATAGTTTTTCAAGTCAAATAGCACCAGCGGCTATTTCAACTCTAGTCAAAGGCCATTCCTGAACCTTCAAGCATTTTCTTCCGGATCGTCTATCAACCTTAGAGCATACTGAGAAAGCTTTGCAAACTTGACCTCATACTAGTTAGCGGTCATCGTCCCTTGGCAGAGACACTGAAATTCTTCCATTTTCTGCTCTTAAGCGCTTCCCGAAAAGTACTCATCATTCAACGCTCTGAGGAAAGCGTCCCACAACAAGACTACTCCTCCCAGAAACACTTTCTCTCTAGCGGCTCTCCACCTGGTATTGGCGTTACCTTGCAGTTGAAACATTGTTAAGACTACTTTCTCCTCCTCATTGCACCTCAGAAGTGCAAATGCCTTATTAAGATCTTGAATCCAAAGAGATGCAATCTCTGGGTCTCCGGTACCCGTGAACCTCGGTGGGTTCAGTTTTAGGAATTGCTCCACCAACTTGTGAATCGGTCTCTCTCTATCCACGACTATAATCCTAGCTGGAACTTCAACAAATGTGGCAACAGGTGCGGCAGCAGTAGCGGCATCTTGAGCGGTGGTAGTAATAACGGTGGCTTGGTTCTAGGCCTGCTGCCCCATCAGATCTCACATGGCTTCAAGTGCCTGCATGATCTCCTCGAACATGGAATCACCAGGGGCTGCTACCCCAGCACCAACGGGATGTGGTGCTAGTCCACTAGTACTAGCCTCAGCCTATGCTCTACCATGCCCTCCTCGAGTACTGATCCTTGTCCGAGTTCTACCTCGAGTCACGGGCCCTATAGCACGCTTCATAGGACTCCTCTGCTCCTGATGACTCATGGCTCAGTTTTCTACTGAAACCTATTTTCCAATCCTACATCAAAGTAAAAGCTGAGCGATCCACACAAACAAACAATCTACCAACCATCACAGACATGCACCAGTCATGAAATAAAGGCCTTTCCTACTAACTATCCCATGAACCATCACACTTTATAACTCCAATCACTAACCATGTTCTGATACCACTTAAATGGGGATGTCACGTCTCGATCCTTTGAGCGTGTGCCCATCCCTCTACGGCCAATTAAATAGCAACGTCCCAGGATGCATTGCTGACACATTTTATTTAAATATGCATGTGGAAGCAAATAAATAATCCCCAAATAACAAGAAGATGGGATAGGAAAGTAAGGCCATAATTTTGAAAAGTAACAACACACACACACACACACACACACACACACACACACACAACGGGTTATATACAAACCAAGTCGAGTACACCGAGGGTTTGCAAATAGGTTACATATATATATATAGACACACACACACACACCAAGTCTACAAAACAGGGGGGTTTGCAAACAACTACTAATATTCCTCCTGCTTCACCTCCTCACTATCATTTGAGCCTATAGCCGGGTACACCGGGGTTCCTAGATCTTCAAGATTTGAGTCTATCGAGTCTACCACCGAACCTTTAGGGGGATTTGCTGTACCCTTTCCAAAAGCAACCTCCAGTACAAAAAAAGTATCTTAGATTCCAGTATGGGACCCTCTCTCTGGCCATCCTAAGCTTGGTGGTACCATGATATGTATCGGTGGGGCAACTTGTGTGTGAGACCCACATCGACCTAGACTATGGACCTTACCAGCTCATAGGTCCAACCCTAGGGCTCCCATGCAATGAAATGTTAGACCTCTATTCTGTGACCCTCTTAGGTTGTCGAAAATGCTCAGGAGGAGCTGCCATCTAAGACTTGAAATGATATCCCTCAACGGGGTGAGATGATGTCTCAGCTAGTTCAACCCCCTAAGACCTGACTAAGAAGAAAATACGCCATGAGGGCTGTCTAAGCGCAACGATGAAATAGAGGACTTACCTTTGCCTCCACTTCTTCTTGCAAGTTAGTTGAATTCATAAACTCAATCAATCATCATGACATTTCAATACCTCAAATCATATCAAACCATCGATCAATTGACTAAGTCAATTACATGACATCACGACCTTCCATTGATTAGCCCATTCAATACTATCTATAAAATTCGATTATATTAGGAATGCTCATTCTAAGCTGATAAATAAATAGTATAGCTTGCACTAAGCTGATAAATAGTATACTGCTTGCTCTAAGCTGACATATTGAGGCTTGCAGGTTGATATAGTATACTAATAATGCTCACCAAAAGCTGCTAACGTGTACTGCTCGCTCTAAGCTGACATATCGAGGCCTGCAGGCTGATATAATACACCGGTATACTGCTCGCTCTATGCTGACATATCAGAGCCCATAGGTTGATATAGTATACTATCCTAACATCTATTCATTTCAACATTTTTATAATATTCGATAAAATAATCATGTGTGGGTACACAGTCGACCTTAGCCAAAATACAATATTTTCCCCTTTTGAAAATCCCACTAATTCCAATAGTCCAAAAACACATTTTGTGAGCTGTAAACTGATGCCCGGTGATTTTCTAATTAATTATCAAAATTAAATAAATTTTGGGATAAATACCCCCAATCACAAATCGTACTCAATTTGCATAAAATAATAGTCAATTAAATAAACACATCACACCACTACAATCAGAACAAAATTCTGGTCATTGGATATCCGGGTCTAATTTCCAAAAAAAAAAAATTATTAAATAATTACGAAAATTAATTATTAAATGCCAATAAATACAACTTAGGCCGGAAAAGCCTAATTAAAAGCTTATACAAGCCCGAAATTTTTTTGAACCTCTCTAGATAAATACTAGAGCTTGTCTAGGCTCTAATTACACTATTCTAACCACCTAACAAGCAATAATGATTAATTAAATTGCTAATATATTCTAACTATCCATCTAATCTATAATTAGTCTATACTAATCAACTTTTAAATATCATTAAATTCTAAGCAATGATTAGTGAATTAAACTCATTTGATTAAGGATCCACTCGGATCGAAACGACGGGGACATGGCGAGGCTCAACAAACTCCAAAGTGGGACCGCCAACCGGGGTTGGGAAGGCCACCAAAACGGGCCAAATAATGGTTGTGAGACTCTCTTGCTTTGGCTTCTATCCTTGGTCAAGAGAGCTGGAATCGGTGGCTGGCGAGGCAAAACCGGCAAGGATGGGTGGTGGGGCTTCTGCAGGTCTAAGCGGAGGCAAACGGTTTCTCCAACGACCACGACGATGACACACGGCGTCCTGGTGACCTACTAGATGCACGATCTGGGTGAGACGATGTGGCTAGGACGGCGGTGAAGTGCGATAAGCAGGCGAGCATGCGGGGGTGTGACGATAATGCGACGGCTTGCGATGGCGAGCAGTGGTTGAACAAGTAGAGAGGATCTGAGTTGTTCTATTTTTGGGTTTGTTGGAGGTCTTTGCACAACTAGATGGAGGGAGAGGATGGTGTCGACGGGTAGAAGGAGGAGGGAGGGGACCGGCTGGGCTGGAGGGGACCACTAAGGTCACTCTCTCATCTCTTTGTCCCCTTTGTTGTGTCCCACCAAGTGTGCTATCTTACACAGCCAATTTCCTAGCCCATTGGCTTCCTCTAGAAATCTTGAGTTGGTCCAAAAGTCACGGCCATGGGGACATACGAATTTGCACAACATTTTCCCTCAATTTCAATTCAATTCCTTCTTGACTTAACCCAATACGGCTCTTAAAAATTCAATCGAGGTACTCACGATCAAATTGATATTTTTCCTCGCCATTAGAACTTACTTGCATCCCAATTTCGTGAGAAAAAATAGTTCTTTAATTTTCCCGATCGAAAACGGCCCAATATCGACTTTTCCCACAAAAATCTCGATTTTTAGAAAAAATCTTTGGAGACTGAGTCGACGTTCGTAAAATGACTCGTGACATGACATAACTTTTAATTTCTGAAATCGGATTCAAATATGCAGTTAATTTCAATCTAGAGCTATTTCAGCGTAACCTAAGCTACCGGGTAGCTTTCAATATTTTTTTTGGTCCAAATGACCCATGGTCGATTTTCTTCGAGCCACAATGAACCTCTTTGACACATTAGCCACTCTTGGTGGTTGTGAAAATCTCGATGATTCAAATATGGATACTGGTATCGAAACGACAAAAAAATCAGTCTAGTACTAATCGACGAGAATTTCTCAATTTGGTGGAATCACCCATGTTTAACCACACATCTCAGTTGAGCCAACCTATTTCTGATTTCCAGTCGATCTTTACTGTGCTGTAATGATATATGTAGGTGGGCACGGTTGAGTAGTCAATTCCTGGTCAAATTCTCAAGTCTATCGCATTAAAATTCCTTAATGACTTCCCTAGATAGTCTAATCATCTCACGAGTGATCAGCTCTAAGAATAGCACTATAGGCGCATCGATGAAAGGGTCGATTAATTTAATTGAAAGAACAATTATAAAAATTTCATGATGTCACTGTGTGGGTATGCGCATACTAGTCTAGGATATCCTCGTGGGCCGAGTCATTGGCTAATAATAGGTGGAGACCTTACCATGGGAGGAATCTTGGTCGTTTTGTCATGGGCATTATGTGTGACCATGGCTAGACATGTGAGCATGAGTTGGTCAATAGAGTAGACCATTGACATTTGATTTGAGTTTGGTCAATGGAATGGACCATTGATATGTGGTTTAATGAAATTAATCAATGGAATAGATCATTGATACAGGTTTTTGTGAGATTGACCAATGGGCTGTACCATTTCTTCAGTATTTGTATTATGAATATACATTCTTTTAAAGTGAGTTATGGTTATGTTTTAAATGTGCATGGTGATTTCTTGATCAACTTGGAAGAAATGTATTACTCACTAAGTTGTGGTAGCTCACTCCTTTCATTTACTTGTTTTTCAGGTTCTTTAGCAAATCGCAAGTAGGCCTGAGCGTTTGTTATTGGGGAGAACTTTTTGTGGTGGGAATTTTTTGGTATGAGTTGTATATAGCTGATAAGTTTGTGAGTTAGCTTTTGGTGGAGGTGCATATATTAATTTGGTGCTTTGAGGTTGCGTCTTTTAGGAGGAAGGATGGCCGTGTCATCCTCCACTCTTATTGGTTTTGGGGTGTGACATCCTTAATGTCTAGACAAATCCTAACTTAATTTAGAAGAGAAATTTACACTCAAATTAATGAAAAACGGCACGATAAGTAAATATCCAAGAAATTGAAATGACTTGAAAATAAATACGGAAAAGGAAAACCCAATATAAGTCGGCAAATAATATTACATGGCATTGTTATCATGCCCTAGGACAAAACCCTCATGAACGAAATGGGAATTTAAATATGCATAAAATTACTCTAAATAATTTTAATCGGTGTAAAATGGATTATTTACAAAAATAATTATAAAATACCAAAATAGCATAAAATCAGGAAAAATGACCTTATAAAATTAGGAAAATCTCATAAATGTCATTTTTGCCTTAATTTGATACAATCCATAATTATTATATTCTTTTTATGAAAATTTTGGATTTTTTTAATTTTTTATTTGAAAATAATTCCCTAAATTGATCTATGCTTGATTTACACTAATATGGAAGAGTCCAGTACATGAATATCACAAGAATCGAGCTCAAATCGATTGTTTCAAGATCGAAGCTTAGTTTGGGCATTTCGTGGAACACTTGGAGTGCATTAAACCAGCCCAAGTAGGTTCCTTGAGCCATATTTGTGGCCTTCAATCTCAATCTATAAACAATCTCATGTAGAACTAAAGTATCAAGGTCATGCTATCACATGTAAAGAGCAATATTAAATAGAAATCATAGCCTAAAACACATAAAAACCAAGCTAAAATCATCCACAAATGCACGGGTTTAAGTTGATTTTGCAAATCTAGGTTTGAACTCAAGTCAAGCAAATAAGTTGCATGCCCATATTCAAGCCCCAACACTCACCACATGCAAGATCTACGAAGAATATCACTTGATCAAAAAGAAAGTAGGTAACATGGACTTTCAAATGCTACAAACATTAGAGAGATTGATCAATCAAACACATCAAAACATTCCTTTCAAGAAGCATACACGCATGGTCCACATTGACCAGCCATGAATCGATGTGGATGGATTTGGTTTTGGCTCAAGTCGTAGACGATCTGATGATTTACCTAGAGATTTAAAGACCAAACCAAGCTAACCTAAACATCATTTGTACTCTCATTTGACATTCATCAAGCTCATGAAGATAGAAAACACATACAAAGGGGAGTAGCAAGTCAAACATATAAAGCTCTTGAAGAGGCTTGAAAACATACTCAAACTTGATCAAAAATACATCTAGGATTCTTACTTTGCTTCCTAATTTCTTTTGCAAGTGGCTTTTGGTCAAAGAAACCAAGAGATTATCCTTCAGGGGCATGTGGAAGTTGGCTCATTCAAACAAGAAAATGAGATTTGCTAAGGAAAAAACTTACAATGAAGGTTTTTGCTGGTCTCCAAAATTAGACTTTGAGACCTCTTTTGTTGGCTAAATTAACACCCAACTAAACTATATGTACTATAATTTGGGCTACAAGTCATAATTTTCCTCATTTATCTCTTACTTTTCTTAAAACCACCCACTTTCCCTCACCTATGACCAACTGGACAAAACACTTTAGAAAAATTTTCATTTTCTTGCCCCACAAGGAGGGTATTATTTCGGGGCGCTTTAGGAGGCCTTCCCGATCTCCGTTTGATACGTGCAACCTACGATTATAAAGATCTTTAAGTGAAGTTTCTCTATTTAATTGAAGGTTTTGGCTAATGATTGCTACAAGTTTGTGAAAATTTTACTTTTCTCTACAATGGTCGGTTTAGAATGTCTGGGTTTGGCTTTTCTTGAATTGCTTCCGGGGGTGTCTTTGGCACGCGATTGTGAGCTCTCTATTCTCCTCCTTGTCTCCGATCTTTCATGCCCTAAAAGAGCTTCCTTCAGTGATCTTATCCCCTTAATTAAGGGATCTTTTGGTTGATCTTTTGTCCACCTATCAAGCTTGCTAATAGAGCTACTTCAACAACTTTCTGACTTCGCCAAATTTTCAAATTTTGCAGCTATTAAGTGTGTAGATTTTACTACGATTTTCATGTGCTTCCAACTACTTATCCTTGGCAAATTTTTTTCCACTTGCACTACCAATAATGGTCTTCCATCATGTGTAGAGATCAAGCTAATTGAGCCACTGAGTGGGATGTGGTGGGGCCATCAAGTTACTTACTCAATAGCTCCGAATTGAGATCAAATCATGGATTGGGTTTTGGTAGCTAGTTTGTGTGCTCTAATCCAACAATTTGGCTGTGATTTTTGATTGATTAGCAAGCTCAAGTAGAGTAATTTAAGATCTTCATCTGGTTTCACAATTGTCCCCACCCAATTTTTGTAAGGAAGTTCCTCAAAGTTGGCCAATTTTTTGGTCAATAATGTCCAATTCAATGCAATTTTGTTATTTTGGCAAGATTTTATTAATTTGGTCTTCAATTTCAACTTAATTGGGGGCCAAGATAATGCTTTAAGGGCTTGGATGAATTTTTACAAAATTTGCGAATTGGTCCCTCAACTTTTGGAAATTACATTTTGGCCCCAACTTGCTATTTTAGTTGCAATCTAATCTCTTGGACTTGGCTAGTCATATTTAGATCATTGGCCCCAACTTAATTTTTTTTCCTTCTTTTTTTTTTTCCTTTTATCTTTGTTTATTTTTTTCTTTTTTTTTTTTTTTTTAGGAAAGACAGACTTCCATTTAAAAAATTATACTAACTGCCTAAATAATCTATATGCAAGAATTTGACATGAAATTATTTTGTGGAAAAACAAGTTCCCATTTTTTGGAAATGATTTTCAAGTAAAAATTCAAGTGTCAATAGCTACCTCTATTTAGAAGGAAGCTCAAAGAGATTGCTTTCAAAGATAAGATGACGCCTACTTTTTATTTAAAGAGCAAAAAGAAAATGCAATTGAGCCTGATATAAATAGTGTGGTTTAGAGATGTACCTATGAATACTTTGAAAAGTGTGGTTTGAGGATATATCCACGAACCTTATGGCTTAAGGTATTTCAATAATTGTATGGTTTAAAACATACCTACTAACCTTGTGATTGAAGACAGTCTCACTAACCGTGTGGTTTAAGGTAGTCCCACTAACCTTGTGGTTTAAAGTAGACTCACCAATATTGTGGTTTAAGACAGTCTCATTAATCGTGTGGTTTAAGGCAATCCCATTAACCATGTGGCTTAAGGTAGTCCCACCAATCGTCTAGTTTAAAGCAAACCCACTAACCTTGTGGTTTTAGGCATACCTACTAACCATGTGGTTTAAGGTAGTCCTACTAACCATGTGGTTTAAGGCAGTCCTGCTAATTGTATGATTTAAGGTAGACCCATTAACATTGTGGTTTAAGGCAATCTCATTAATCGTGTAGTTTATGGCAAACTCACTAACCTTATGGTTTAAGGTAGTCCCACTAACCTTGTGATTTAAGGCAGTCCCACTAACCGTGTGGTTTGAGACAATTCCACTAACCATATGGTTTAAGGCAGTCACACTAACCTTGTGGTTTAAGGTAAACATGCTAAACTTGTGGTTTAAGGCAGTCCCACTAATTATGTGGTTTAAAGTAGACCCACTAAACTTGTGATTTAAGGCAATTCTATTAACCATGTGGTTTAAGGTAGTCTCACTAACCGTGTGATTTAGGGCAGACTCACTAACCTCATGGTTTAAGATAGTCTCACCAACCATGTAATTTAAGGTAGCCCCACTAATAGCATGGTTTAAGGTAGACCAATTAACCACGTGGCTTAAGGCAAATCCACTAACTTTGTAATTTAAGGTAGGCTCACTAACCTTATGGTTTAAGGCAATCCCACTAACTGTATGGTTTAAGGCAGACCTGCTAACTTTGTGGTTTAAGGTAGTCCCACAAATCATGTGGATTGTATGGTTCAAGGATGATCAAGAACGTCTTGAAAATGCATGGTTTAAGGCTAACCCATGAACACTTTGGAATTGTATGGTTTAAAGGTAACCAAGAACCTCTTGAAAGTGCATGGTTTAACGCTAACCCATGAACCCTTTAGAACTACTAGGTTTAATGATGACCAATAACCTCTTGAAAATGTATGGTTTAAGGTTGACCCATGAACTCTTTGAAATTTCGTGGTTTAAGGATGACCAAAAACCTTTAAAAATTGCATGGTTTTAAGTTGACCAATGACCCTTTGAAAATGCAAGGTTTAAGGCTAACCCATGAGGCCTAAAATTGTGTGGTTTAAGCATGACCAAGACGCTCTTGAAAATACATGATTTAAGGTTAACCCAAGAACTCTTTGAAATTGCGTGGTTTAAAAATGACCAAGAACCTCTAAAAATTGCATGGTTTAAGGTTGACCCATGAACCACTTGGAAATGCATGGTTTAAGGCTAACTCTTCAACCATTTGAAATTATGTGGTTTAAGGATGACCAAGACCCTCTTGACAATACATGGTTTAAGGCTAACCCATGAACCCTTTCGAATTGCGTGGTTTAAGGATAACCAAGAACCTCGTGAAAGTGTATGGTTTAAGGCTAACCCATGAATCCTTTATAATTGTTGGGTTTAAGGTTGACCAAGAACCTTTTGAAAATGTATGGTTTAAGGTTGACCCATGAACTCTTTAAAATTGTGTGGTTTCACTGAAGAAACCTATCATTCGAGAATATTCTAAAATGGGTACTGCACATCAAATATAATTCATTATAACAAGTATTCTAGTAGTAAAAGCATACTAGATTAGATCAATTTCAGCACATGTCATTAGAAACAATGTCAAAAGTGTATCGGTAATGAGAAAGCAATGATTGCATAAAAAAATCAAATTGATTCCAACCACTTGACAAACTCGGAAAACTGTCATCACGCTCAGAAGATATCATTAATCGTCAAATTCTCTTGGAAGAAAAGTCCTTGTCGAAATGACCTTGATTTATGAGAAAGGTCTGTTAAGTATGCCGAGCAAGAACCCTTAGTCAAAACGGCTTCTCACATATTCTCAAGAAACGGGCTATTTGATCCCATCTATTCATGCAGGAAATAAACTAACCACTCAATCTCACTCTTCTAGTGTGCAAGGCTTTAAATCATTCACAATAAGTACGCATTGACCAATCTAAAAGGTCTTTTAGAAAGACCGTAGTGCAAGTTTGGTCGTGGTTTTAGCAATGAATAAGCTTCATTGGCTATGAAATGAATTAATCACCAATCGACAGCTTCGTCGGGTTTACAAGTCAAGAAACCTTAAGATGAAATAAGACAACCTTGCTCTCACTTTTTTTGAGTGGCATCTTCTTTAGGAAGTCTTTATTTCCACTTTGAATCATCCCAATCTGAAGAGATTTTGGAAATGGGTTGTAATGTTGATTCGGGAAAAGGTTCGAAAGGCTTAGCTCAAAAGGCTTAGAACTTTTTGTCAAAGGGGGATTTGAGAGTTGGTGATTATCATGGCATCATTACCATATCATCCTTTTTTTTAAAGCACTCGACTTTTGACTAATCATCAAAACATAATGGCTTTTGCATTTGCAATGATTTCCGTTTCAATGCAAGCGTTTTTTTTTTTTTTTTTTTTTGGTGCCATTTTTGCTTTCACAGAGATATTCCTCTTGATGCAATCATTTTTTCTTGTACTCTTTCTCTTTTCTTTTTTATAGACATTGGCCTTGCTTTTACTAAGCACACTACATTTTCATGCCCTTTAGTTTTTGGTTGACTTTTACTCTTTTCAAATTTTTGAGCTCTTAGGACTTTCGAGATGCTTTTCATATTCTCATGTAAACACCAATTGCATCGGTAAATTATGTGTCTTGCCCCTAATGTGGGGAGATAATCATCACTCGGGCTTTAGAAATAAATAGTTAGGCTCAATATGGTTTAAGCAACGGGTATCTGTGTTTGGGTGGAGAAATGAATGCTCTTCTTCACCTCGAGATGCTTCAAGTTTCTATAAGAATTCATATAAAGTTACCACAAAAGATTCATGCAAGTGAGAGCAAAGAAACCTTTCTCATCTTTCCTCTCCAAATAATGTAAACCCAAACCTCCATAATTGCCTCATCGTGAGGTGGTTCTTCACAAGGGTATTTTGTAGAAAATTCTCCATATTAAAAGGCTCAAATGGACTAACTATTGTCACTTGTGGTGTGTATGATAGAGGAAAGAAATGCCACTTATCATCTTGATCTATGTACCACTCGGGACTGAATCCATTGTCCTTAAACGACATGGGTTTTCTTTTCCGCTCGAATCCCAGAGTGCTTAAATGACATGTTTGGAAACGGGTTGCCTTTCCTCCTCCTAAGTGTTTCTCGCTTGGCATGAGTAACATCACCTTTCATTTTTGTTGAGATCATCTGGGTGGATTAATCTCCACAGGGAATTTTGATTCAAAATGAGTGATCTGTTGAGTGGATAGACAATTTAAAGGTAAAGAAGAAATTTGAAAACTTTGTGGAAAACTTGTTTCTTCAATTTCCCCTTTTGTGCTTGTTTTTAGAAAAAAAAACACTAAATATTCTTTCTTACGATGGGAATTCTCCATTTGTTTTCCATTTAATTTTGAGATGAAGGGTGCTTACCTATGCCTTAGTAGTTAGGTGATCCTATGAAGAACATAAAGAAATGTGTTAGTGCATGAATCCTCAAGGATCATAAAACTGGAAACGATAAAACATTACCTTTAGTCAGTTTCACCATTTGGTGGCAAACAGTGGAATGAAGCTACTTATTTTAAAGCTTAAAGAGAGTCTAAGATCTTTGGTCTCATTAATTAAAGCACTCTCCTATTTTTGCAAAAGCAAGAAATGCAGTTTTTTTATTTATTATTATATGTTTTATGGCAACTTCGTTTGCCATTTCCAGAGATTGAACTCTGGTCGTCTTCATTTCCAATACCACCAGGCTGAAGCGTTGGTATTGTCCCTGGGGTGCTTCTTTTTTTATTTAATTGAAATGGCTCTAGAGTGACACATCTTTTAAACCAAGTTAGGTGAATTTGACATGTGTTACCTTCATATGCTTTCTTGGTCGATATGTACTCTGCTTAAATCGATTTATCGAGTTTTTTCCTCGAATTCCGATACTTCTTGTCAAACAAGGGAACTACATCAAAAATGAAGTTAGAGGGGACATTTTAGAAACAATACCAAATTATCCTTCTCCTACATTTGACTTTAAATGTTCTTGTGTTTCCTCTTCATGTGCCTTTGCTCCTCAGGTGTTAACATTTCCTTGAAGATCTTGCTTTCAAATAGGCCATTTAGATGTTATCGAATTCACTCATTCTAAGTGGGTGTCAAAGATGAAAGGAGAGGGGTACTCCTTGTTTCAACATGTGAGGGCATTGCTTCTTGGATGTTTTACTCAATTTATTCCATCAAAATGGATGGTTGGGCCTTAGCATGCCTTCTTAGTATAAGGTGTTGCTCCAACAGTCAATGTGCACCTTTTCCAACAAGAGATAGAGCATATTACTTATATTCCAAAATTGAATTGGACTAATTTAAGGATGATACTCCCTTTTTGTGTTGAATCAATTGACTTTGTTTCATCTTGCTTCACGAGTGAGAGTTACTCTACTTTGAGTGACTCGCCCCATTTATCAATTGCAAGGTTTAAGAAACATAATATGTTATTTTCATATTTGATGTGATTCATTTTAGGAACGGTATACTCCATTTTACAGCATATCTGATGACTGTGTTCCATCTCGTTTCCTTGGCTATGGAGAGGCATTTGCTCTCATGATTGACAGCAATTCACTTGGCAAATGTCTATTCCATTTTAATCTTTCCATTTTTAGAAGTGGGGTGATTCAGGTATTGGATGCCCCCGATCCATTTTGTGGGCATCTACCCCGTTAAAATTTCTCATATGTTTATGGAGGAAGGGAAGACATTGTCCTTATGGTCAAATGCATACTACACTAAGTTAGATAACTTTTCCATATGCAACTCCATTTGTTGATGAATCTTCATTTCGTTTGAATCTTTCATGCTTTATTCAGTTTCCTGCGTAGCCGTTTTAGGCTAGGTGATCTTTTGCCATTTGTGCTACGTCAATGCATTTCCCACTTCACAATCTTTTTATTCGAGGGTAACATTTTATAACCGATTCTTGTTTGTGTACATTTACATCTTGGAAGTATTGTCTTGTAGCCCACCAATAATCATCTCCATACAAGATTGGATGCCAAGAAACCATTGGAAGAGTAGGCATTGCAATTGCTTCTTGCTCACAATCAACGAAGTAGTTTGATGCCAAAGAATGTCTATAGATTTCTTCTTCCATGAAGAATGTCAAATTAATATCAGGTCGTCCAGGATGTGGAACTTCTGTGGAAGCTGCCTTCAAAGCAATAGAGATTGTTGTTAAGCCAGTAGATTGTGATCTTCGAGGCTTTCGTAGTTCTTTTCACACTCAATCACAACGTTTGAGTGCCGCATTCATAGCAATAAAGATTGTTGTTAGGCTAGTAGATTTGTGATCTTTGAGGCTTTGACGGTTCTTTTCACACTTAATCACAATGTTCGAATTTATATGCTACTAAAATATTGATGTAGTTCATGGCTCAATTAAATATGCCGATAAATGAGCATGAATCAATGCATCATATGACTGTTAGGGAAAGGCCCACGCTTTTGTCTTTCCAGACGAAGTAAATATCAATCTTGAACAAAACCATCATTTTGTCAGTTTGGCAAAAATGGATGGCCGAGTCAGTTGTTGTACAAGAAATCACTATTGGAATGATTACAACCTTACCCTGTCAAAGTATCATTCTACGAAAGTGACTAAGTGAAGAGATAAAATATTACGCAAGTTCCTCTTGAAACTCATTTTCGAACATTTTGAAGCTATGGCATAAAACTTAGCCCAGAGGGTCCATTTGAAACACTTCAAATATTTTATAGAATATGATTTTTATGAACTCTGACTTCATTATTCAAAAATGTGAGTTGTATGATATACAAAAGCATCGATTGGGTCCACAATCAAAACCCAAAACACAAAACACATTTCCTAATAGGAATAATGACAAGGATAAAGTACAAGAAGCTCTTTCATAAAGGAGTGTAATAAGCACAATTCTTGTCCTAGCTTTAAAGTCCACTTTTGGCATGGGCAAGCAAGAGGAGTTCAAGGAATGGTTGTCACGCATGACCAGTGAAAGGAAGATAACGTCAATACATGAATGAAGAATTGATATTTTAGAAAAGCCGCCTCTTACAACGAAATCAAGGCAACGATACCTTCCCCTTAGTCTCCACTTACAAGAATTTGGTATTTCATCAAGATTTTATTAGTAAGAGGACATTTCATTAAAAGATCGATCTACGGCTACCAATTGAATGCCCACTTTGCTCCAAAAGTTTCATACACAAATGGGGCATCGATTTTGAAAGATTAATTTGTGGTTTCACTCATACAAAGGTGATGTGATTTTTATTTTGAGAAATCCATACACAAAATGTGAATTGAATTTTAATTTCAAAATGTGACCAAGAAAATTTTTTATTGAAAATTTGATTTTAATTGTATGCTCCAAAATGTAGTCTTGACTTGGAAGAATTTCTATACAAAATATGACTTTGAGTTCATAATTGAAAATTTAAACAAAACTATGTTCTGTAAGACCGGATTAGAGGTATTTCAAATATTTATTTATCAAGAGTGAGTACCAAACTTGCATCACCAAGGGCATTCCATTGATTTATGAGAATCTCCAAAAAATGAAAATTTCAATCTGAAGTGAGCAAGTAGATGAAGAAATCACACTCACAATGGGTGAAGAGACTCTTTTTTTCCCAATCACATAGACACGCGGATGTAAACTTGTGAGGTTTGACGCATAAAGGTGGAATTCTAAAGGCTTAAGGTCCCCATTTTGATTAGATCAAAAAAAAAAAAATTCTCCACCCTGCACTTACGTTAGACAGTTCTCTTCATCATTAATCAAAATGAGTAAGACCAAAAGTGGATAACCATGGGTCATTCCCCGCATGGGTTCCATTTTTTGGCACCTCCTATGGGCTTCCTGGTGCGATCGGGGTTTTAGATCGCAAGTTGTGTGTGTAAATGTGCAGTGCTAAGGCAAGTATAAAGGCACGCACATCAGTTGATATCCAAATAGCACTTCAATTTTATCCATATAAACATATATTCCCACGCCTCATTGCAAAAGAAATGGGTTAACGGACACTCCACCCCTTATTACTCCTAACCTACCAAAACATTTAACACGTTGTTAGCGGACTAACCTTGTCTTCCACGCAACTTTGACACACATTATCGAATTAGTGAACAATCAATCAAGTTATTATGGCCTCAGTCCTCTAAGGTTTGCAACTAAGTGCCCAGTGGAGTCGTCAAGCTATCGCGACCTCTCTTTTTCCATCCAGGGGAAAAGGAAGAGGTTTTGGGATATTTGCCTAACGAGGCGGGCTAACGGCCCTAAATTAGGCACGGACTCTCACAAGCCCATACCTAGCGCAACATTGGATTTTATATTTTAGTTCTTAACAACCTATGTATTTCTAGGAGTCACTACTAGTCTCTTGAGGTCAGCTAGAAACCAAGCAAGATGCGGGAGTATTGTCTCGATTCCTAGACAACCAAAATTTTTAGGAACAGGGACTTGTTTATACCAATGTTTCTATTAGCGCTCTTGCGGTACCACTAAATTGGAAGGTTGTTTATTTAAATGGTCACACTAAGCGTCCATTTAAATGTTTTTGTAGGTTTGTTTTCCTTAATATCTAGACAAATCCTAACTTAATTTAGAAGAAAAATTTACACTCAAATTAATGAAATGCAGTGCGATGAGTAAACATCCAAGAAATTGAAATGACTTAAAAATAAATGCAGAACAGGAAAACTCGATACAAGTGGGGCAAATAATATTCCATGACCTTGTTATCATTTCCCAAGACAGCATCCCCATGAAAGAAATGAGAATTTAAATATGCATGATATTACTCTAAATAATTTACAAAAAGGATTATAAAATACCAAAATAGTATTAAATTAGGAAAAATCACCTTATAAAATTAGGAAAATCTCATAGATGTCATTTTTGCCTTAATTTGATACCATCCATCATATATATATATTGAAATTTTCAGATTTTTTTTATTAATTTGAAAATAATTCCCTAAAATGATCTATTATTGATTTACACTAATATGGAAGAGCCTAGTACATGAATATCACACAAACCGAGCTCTAATCGACCGATTTAAGATCAAAGCTTAATTTGGTGTGCATAAATCCAGCCCAGGCAGGTTCCTCGAGCCATGTTTGTGGCTTTCAATCTCAATTCATAAGTAGTCTCATGTAAAATAAAGCATTAAGGTTATACTATCACATGCAGAGAGCAAAATTAAAAGAAAATCACAGCCTAAAACACATAAAAACCAAGCAGAAATCGTCCTCAAATATGCGGGTTTTAGCTGATTTTGCAAATCTGGGTTTGAACCCAAGTCAAGCAAATAGGTTGCATGCCCATATTCAAGCCCCGACACTCATCACAAGCAAGATCTACGGAAAAGATCACCTGATAAAAATGAAAGTAGGTAACATGGACTTTCAAATGCAACAAATATCACCGAAAATATTAACACCTAAAATTTTGCATAAAAATGGGTTAATTTTTACCCTCAAAAAATAAAAATAAATTGCATAACATATAGTTTAGAGACATTTATTTTATTCCTTTTTTGCATTGGACCGACAGTGAGCATTGATACAACGTGAGACTTTTCACATATTCATTTGAGATTTTTCACATATTTAGATAATATATACTGAGGGGCATATTCTTGGGTAGAAAGGAATTTTTCGAATGGAATATTTGAAAAATACAAAAGAGAATATTGCGCGGGTGCATATGTTTCAATGATATATTCAGGGGGATTATGCACAAGCAAAATTGGAAAAAACATGCCACAAAGATCTAAAATTTTCCCCTATAAAAGGTGTTGTGCGCATACGGAGAAAGGGGGCCGAGAATTAAGAAAAAAGTTCAAGAGAAGAATTCACAAACAAAATTGGTGGAAAGAGCAAGCATGACAAAATTTGTGAAAGTGAGTAGAAAGGAAAAAAAGAAGAAGAGAGGAAACCCCATTTGTCACCCAAGAAGAGTCTTTTTTCTTCTCTTCTGAGAACCTGCAGAAGAAAAGAATGGGAAAAGTCAGCAAAAAGAAAAAGAAAAAATGTAGAGAAGAAGTGATGTGAGAGACGAGTGAGAAGAGAGGAAAGAAAACAAAAGGAAGAAAGAAGGGGAGTCTTATTCTTCAGCAAACCGGTGCTCGACGCCCACGCCTTTGCAGATTGTGCCTTTACAACCGTGAGCACCGTCGCGATTATCCGTCCGGTGATTACGCCTTAGACTACACATCATTCACCGGCATCCTCCGCTCCTTTGTAGTTGCCTGCAAGAGCTTCACCTGACGCCGCAGCAAACAGGCGACCAACGCCCCCTTAGTCCAATTAACGCCCGCACCTCCACCTCATCAGCAAGCCCGCATCACCACCGTCGCTTTTGCCCCCGTGAAGCTACTGCTGCCCGACGCCACTACTCACCACTGTCGCTGCAACTCGCGACTGAGTTGCTACTCGCTAGTCACTGTCGCCCCGCTGACGCTAGATCTTTGTTATGGCCGTGACGACCTAGAAGCTCACCACTGTTGCTGTCGCTCTGCATGATGCCTCTGCCACTACCGCTTTCCCTTCGCCAATGCTTCGACTTGCAGTCTGCAGAACCTCTACCGTAGCAGCTTGCCTCCGCTACGCCTTTGCTTGTTGTCCACTACTCAAAGCCCGACGCCACCGTGCTTATGCGACCTGCAAACCCCGCCTCACCAAGCCTCTTTCGCGTCTTCGTTGGTCCGCAACACAACCCACTACAGCCTTTACCTGCACCTCAACCCAGCCTCATCATTGCTGCCCATCAGCCGTGCCAGACATCACAGCTCTGCTGGTCCTCGCGCCTTAGCCCACTCGACGCCTACTACTCTCGTAAACCTCTGCCCACGACCGATGCTGCAACCTTCTACTGCCCCCTTCCATACACCGTCGGTGAGTTCTGAAACTGCAACAAGCCACCGCTACTCATGCTACCTCTGTCGTGCCTACACCAGTTAAGTCGAACTTCCCCGAACTTTGATGACGGTGCCTCTACAGCTATGAGCATCTGAGCACCTCCGCTGCTGCTAAACGCCGCCCTTGCCTCTGCTCGCTTGGCGGCTGAAGCCCGTTGCTCTTGACCTCGCCAACACCGTGCCACCGCATCACCTCCACCTACGATCCACTCTCCCATCGACGTCGTTGTCCTCGTTGAGCCCTTCATTAGGTAGTTTATTTATTTATTTATTTATTTATTTATTTATTTATTTATTTATTTATTTATTTATTTATTTATTTATTTTATAGCATTTTGAAGTTATTTAAATTGTAATATTGGATGTCAATATTCATTTCATAAATCTTGTAGGCATTATTCACAGGGTTTTGCCCAAAATTAATGTAATTATTAGTTTCATTTGTAAGACATCGGATCAATTTTTTAATTATATTAATTTTTGGGGCATTTTGGTAGTATTTTAATTGTTAAATCATTATAATTATTAGTTTGATCCGTAAGACTTCGGATAAGATTTTTAATTATTTTGAACTTTTTGTTGTGATGCTTAGGATTAAAATAATCGTTAATTTAACCCATGAGACTACAAATAATTTTTCGGTTATTTTAATTCTGATTTGATGAATATCTTGATTGTTTAGATATAGTAGCTTATCTTGGAAAAACACCAAAAAACATAAAAATAAAAATAAAAGTCAAGTCATGCATTGGAGTGTGTTAGTAAATTAGGATTGCATTTTTTTAGGATTGCACTTTTAGATAATCTCATTTTTCTTTTAAAAAAAATAGTTTTCTAAGATAGGATAGGGTTTAAGTCAAATTAATCCCTAAAACATATTAGAAAATTATTCATTTTAGACAGTTTAATGAAGGTTTTTATTAATTCCGAATTTTATTAAGAAAAATACAAAAATATTAGGTGCATGTCAATTAGCTTGCATGTTAGGTTCATTTAATTAGAAATAGCTTGCTAGTAAAATTACTTGCTTTAGTGTGTGGAATTCATTTGGTACAATTTATTTTATTCAGTGTTTAATAATGATTGAGCATTTGTGTAATCATTGCATGATAGTAATTTAGGCTAATATAAATCTAAGTTGCCTGCAAATTTTTTTTTGAAAATTAAAAAGAAATGGTACTGAAAGGATATTAGAGAAATTTAGTGTAACCAAGTCCCCGTACAAAAAATCTCTGATTCGTAGGAGTAAAATAACGATAATTCTCCCGTTAATTTACTTAGGTGTCTAATTGGCCTATCGTAAACCAATTAGTGGCGATTCCTAGGTAATAATCATTTGCATATTAAATATTTGAACCTTAAGTCGCGAATTGGTATGGGCTTGGGAGAGCCCAGCTAAGTTTAAAGACTTAGTTGTCCATTAGCTTAAACTTAGGTGATGCACCCAAAATTTAGGTCACGACAGCTTAACGACTCTGCTGGGGACTTATGTTGAAACACTTAGTAGACTTAGGCCAATTTTTCTTGTTCTTTTAAAAATATTTTTGTTTGGCAGCGAGCATGCCAGGTATGTCGCTAATATCAAGTGTTAAATGTTCTTGCATATGAGAGGTATAAGGAGAGTAGTCTTTGCTAAACCTTGTCTTGCAGGGAGGTATTGGGGTTAATGATTTATTTTTCCTTAATTAGAAGTGGTGTTTGCATTTAAACTGTTGTGCATGTTTTTTATTGCTTTTAGCACTACACTATTGCACACATAACCTGCTGCTGGACCTAGGCTGCAATAGGATTTTTAGGATGGTGTTGAGAATGATACTTCCTCCAAAGTGAGATTGCTATGTAGAGGTTGACCTTCTCTTCTCCGAAAGTTCTTTTTCATGGTGTCGAATGTGTTTGTCCATATCCGCGAGATTGTGTGACTATTGGGTATTGCATTCGACTGAGTCGGAATTAGGGGGACCTGACACATTTAATGCGAGACTACAATGGTCAGATTATCCTCTTAGCTCCACTTTGTTAAGCCGTCTTGAAAAATCAAGCCTCACATTTCATGCGTGTGTCTATGTGATTGTCATCCCTTTTTGATGAAAGTAAGTTATCTAAATTCTCACTTCGCAATTTACTACTTTATTAAAATTTCGTCGGTCCATGACAA
This sequence comes from Eucalyptus albens, assembly GCA_014182695.1. Classification (NCBI taxonomy): domain Eukaryota; kingdom Viridiplantae; phylum Streptophyta; class Magnoliopsida; order Myrtales; family Myrtaceae; genus Eucalyptus; species Eucalyptus albens. Next base: position 21,452,776 of record CM024651.1, on the reverse strand, counting down.
TAGGTTTCATCATCAGTCTTGTTTTATACGTGATGGGGAAAATCGACGTACAATTCATTTATGCTCCCAAAAAGAGCTCAAAATTTGGCTGGACCAATTAAGATCAAGACGGCCAGGCCTTATGTCTAGTGATCCCTGATGTGACTAAGAAGCCCACTCAGTGAGCACAAATTGAGCATCTTAAGCTGAAAGTGGAAATGCTTGATGCTGAAAATAAGAAACTTCACAAGGCATTGTGTTCCCGAAAGCATATACAATGAGATGTTTTGGTTTTTGTTTCTTAGTTCAATGTCTAGGGACCTTGATTTCAATTTTTAATTCAGTGTTTTCAATTTTTAGTTCAATGTTTAGGGACTTGAATTTCAATTCTTTGTTCATTGTTAGGAAGTTTGGTTCAAATTTCAAATAAATCATGAATAAAATGAGGCGATTAGACCATTATCATGGGCCATGTTCCTATCTTGTCATTGGTTCTTACATTACTTTTATTATTGTAAGTGACAACGGAGCCACCCCGTTCGCCCATTATCACTTGATCGCGAGCTAAAATGGCCGACCAAACTGAAATGAGCGATCATATCTCCACAATGGAAAACCAACTTCAATAGTTGCTCACCTTTATGCAACTCATGTCAGCTCAAATCCAATCCCTCCAGGTGAATTCGACTCCTGCACCTGCTCTCCCTAAGATAGTTGTCCTAAAGTATGCAAACAAGGCCCAAATGGGTGATGACAACATGCCTTATTTGGAAGATGACCCATTCCCGATCAATATGGAAAATGCTAAGCTTGTCAATGTTCCTAAGATAGAGCAAGATGAACGCTTTGTGAAACTGGAAGAAAAAGTCAAACAACTGCAGGAGTCACAAAGCTCACTCTCATTTGACTTGTTAGTCTAAAAGAAGGTCAAGATGCCGAAGAAGTTTAAAATGCCGGAGTTCGAGAAATACAATGGTACTTCTTGCCCAAAATCTCATTTGTAGATGTACCATGTATGCATGGCTCAGTATGTCAAGAATGAGCCCATCATGATCCAATCATTTCATGCGAGTTTGATCGGACCTGCACTGAACTGGTATGTGATGAAGAATGTGAATCTTCTCAAGACCTGGACTAAGGTGGTTGACGCATTTCTTAAGTAGTACAAGTTCAACATGGACATTACACCTTTCCGAGAAGATCTTGAGAGGATGGAGAAAAATATGAGCGAGTCGTTCAAGGAGTATGCCGTGAGATGGCAAAATCTAGCAGCTCAAATCACTCCTAAGCCTACTGACAAGGAGTTAATGAAGTTTTTCATCAAGACTCTCCCATATGAGTTCCGTACCCGAATGGCCAGCACGTATGTTGAGAGCTTCAATCAACTTATTCCTGTGGGAGAACAAATCGAGATTGGGCTAAGAGATGGTTCGTTCAACGAGCTGACCCATCAAAGCAAAAGGTTCACCATGAAGAAAGACCAAGAACCTAGCACGGAAGTCAATGTTGCCTATGCATAATCTAGCAAGCCTCTAATTGTTCATGTCCCTAAGAATCAACAAGGCGGTGTCTGTCGGACCGTGCCTCGGCAGTTTACTAGAAGGCAATTCACTCCTCTTCCTAGCCCTCTGTCCCAAGTCTTGAAGGTCCTACAAAAGAAGGGGTTGTTGTTCTGCAAGCCAAAGATACCCAATGCTGAAAATTTTTCTAACTATGACCCCTCCAAGAAACGCGAGTACCATACGGAGGAAATAGGACATTCGATTGATGAGTGCATGTCCTTGAAGCACAAGGTCCAAAACTTATTAGACACCAAGGCGTTTGCCTTCAATATCACTTAGCTGAATCCTCTACTTAAGCATGAGGATAGGGTGAATGCTATTTTCAAACATGACACTAGTCGAATCAAGAGCTTGAAGGTGCATGTGATGGACACCCTAGGGCAGGCAAGTGATGGATGGGATGGTGTGGACGATTCGACGTCTCCAAACACAGAGAGCTCTAATGATGCCTTAGAAGGAATCACAAGTCTATTTGATAGCTTCTTTATAAGAGCCATTGACGATGGACCTTCGAAAGACATGGGAGTTGGCCCACAAGAGTAACTTATTGCTTTTGCACATTCCCCTGCATGGGAATTTTTATCGCTTTCTCCGAATTTTTATCGCTTTATAGGAATTGTTTTTGATTTCCTCTTTTTCACTTTCTTTTAGGGATTAGGAATCGCAATTTCCATTCAATAAATGTAATTGATTGATTAATTTCAATGAAATTACAAATTTTATTTTGAGGGCATGATGAGGTACAACAAACTAGCTCAATGATGATATCCAGCCGATAAACACAAAGAAAAATGCAAGGAGAATTTTGAGGCTGGGCTTCATCATGCTTTTTCGTGTCAAAATATTTCAAAAAAAAAAAAATGTTTTTCCAATTGCTTTTCAAAAACTTTTCAAAAAATTTTCAAAAAAATCTTTCAAAAAATAAAATATGTTTTACCTTGTTTGTCTTTGTTATCCTTCTACTTTCTGTTTCGGGGATGATCATAAAGCATGCAAAGGTGTGGAAATGGTGTAACCAAATGATGATCCCGAAGACTCGATCGAAGATTCCATTGAGGCGTAGCGTAGTTGGGAACAACATGAAAAAGCCAAGACTCTTACATCTGAGCAGACCGTCACTATTAATTTAGGTGACACTGAAAAAGTTAATGAGGTAAATGATCTTGTTCTAAGGAAGCTGTTGCCAATTTTTCTAGATACTGGGGGGGCAAGTTTGCCCCAAATTATAGCGGTACATATGTGGTGAAGAAGGTACTTCTTGGAGGTGCCTTGATCCTGGCAAAAATGGATGGTCATGAGTTTTTCACTCTAGTTAATTCTGATGCTATCAAAAAGTATTATCCATGATTGAATTTGCCATGATGAATAAATTGCCTCAATGAATTGCAAATTAAATAACCCAAATTTGTGATAAATCTTGCATGTTTACCGTGATGAATTGTGTGAAATAAATTGAATTTGTCAAATGGTATACTTTGGAATGATGAAAGGTAAGCCTTATTCCATACACTATTTCATATACTAACCCCTAGTGAGTTGTGTGGAAAATTCCATGCCCACGAGAAAAAGGGTGATCTCATAAAGGGTATGTCAACCGACATGATGAAAGCTAATTTCTTCCTCTACCTGAAACATTACAAGTATACCCATTGTTTAGCTGTTTGAGCCCACACACATGAAGTGCTTTTAAATTATCCTTGTCAAGGATCATACCACATTAGGACAAATTTGAGATGAATGGTAGGAATTTTCTCACTTACACTTGCATCAATCTTCGAGTATTGCTTTTGTAGTGTAACTTGTACGATAATTGAAGTGCTTTAAGATGACGAAGATCAGTTCTTTCTCCATCATATACACTTCTATCCATTGCATAGCCCACTTGAGCCTATGAATTCATTTCATATTAAACCCAATTGGTGATCATTCCACACATTGGGCAAGGCAAAGAAAAAAAATTCAAATGGCATAGTTTAGAATGCTAATAAAAGATGGAGGCTGTGTGAGTCCAAAGAAATAAATACAAAAAAGGGGCATGAAAAAGTAATGTGCCTAGTAAAAGTAAGGCCTATGCCAAAAAAAATAAAAAAATCAAACATTGGTTGAAGTCATATCCCCAACAAGGTGGTACTAAAAAGTCAAATGCTGAGACGTTACAATCAATGGAGTTTTGATATGAAGAAAATCTTCGACAGTGGGGAAGAATACTAGTGGAAATGTCAAGATGATCACCAATATTGACCCACTAAATACTTTTTGAGCCTAATGATCCTTTCGTTTCCCAACCCATGAACCAAGCCTGCATTATGTCCCTTGCAAAGTCTCTTCTGATTAAGGTACTTGAATTAACGTGAAAGTTCATATGTTTGAAAGCATCGCTGGAAGAAGTGCGAAGGCAATTTCTACCTCATTTCGTATGTTTATTGACTTGTAAACACCAAGACAATTGCGAAATGTCATTTTGAATAGCCTCGACTCAAAGAGTCCCCTTTGTTGAGCCATTGAACAAGCCCACATTATTGTCCCTATTAAAGAAATCTCAAATTGGTAGGGTCATACTGCTTGCAAGATTGCTCAGACCCTTATTTGGCATTACAATGGTAAGATAGAGTGATTGTTAAAATCCTGCATCAAAGGTTAGGATGAAATAGCCCTTTTAATGAGGATGAGTGAAAAGTCCTTTCAAACTTAAAGATCCCTCATTTGACACATCCATGACACTCATGTGTTCATATTGGAATATTCCTTTGAAATTTTTCCAATGGAAATTAGGTTATGCAAGATTGATAGAAATCATCACGAACTTCCATTGAATTAATGCGTGTTTATGATTACAAATGCATGTTGCCTCTTCTACGACCATGTTTTGTAGGAAACATATCCCCAGGGATTAGAGATGTCACCATATAAGTATATCTCTATCCATACCTTAAATACTTGTCATTGCACAAGTATTTCCCTTCAAGTGCACGAACACTCAACTCGATCGAGCTGTCCCCCAGAGATTTTCTCCAGATTCAGTCTGATTAAGACGACCAAAGAAGGGTTTGGGTCTTGGTCAAGTAATCTATGTTGCAACACTATGCGACCGTAAAAAGGTACGAGTCCTGGACATGTAACACCAACTACCTTAAATCACTCTACCCTCCATGAAGGTAAGATATTCTACGTAGATTCCTTTGACATCTTAGTCTGGATCTGGATGTCTTAATTATTTTCATCAAAACATTTCACTCTAGATGTAAATGTTTTTTTTATCTTTCTCGTTATACCTTAGTTTGGATCTAAGTATTTTGAGTTTCAAAATCTTGACATCTCAGTCTGGATTTGGATGTCTTGATTATTTTCGTTGAACATTTTCGCTCTGGATGAGAATGTTTCTTGATTCTTTTCGATCTACCTTAGTTTGGATCCAGGTATTTCGAGTCCCAAAATATTGACATCTCAGTCTGGATCTGGAAGTCTTATCTAAACATTTCACTCTAGATGTGAATGTTTTTCGATCTTTCTCATTGTACCTTAGTTTAGATCTAGGTATTTCAAGTCCCAAAATCTTGACATCTCAGTATGGATTTAGATGTTTTAACTAAATATTTCACTATGGATGTGAATGTTTTTCGATCTCTCTCGTTATATCTTAGTTTGGATATAGGTATTTCGAGTTCCAAAATGTTGATATTTCAGTTTGAATAGAGATGTCATAATTCTTTTCATAGAACATTTCATTATGGATATGAGTGTTTTTTTATCTTTATTGTTATACCTTAGTTTAAAATCTAGGTATTTCGATAACCACTAGCTCTTCAAGGAACCTAAATGAAGACTAGGTACTTGAAAACTTATCTCGTACCTCAACATGTTGTACCGCACTAATTGGTAAGTAACTATAAGTACATTCTCTCCTTTTGCATGAGGCATTTGTGTCGTGACCAAATTTTCAGGTGCACCATCTAGGGTTTGGCTAATGGATTGTTAAGTTTAGACCTAACTTGGGTTCTCCCAAGCCCATACCAATTCGCGACTAATTTATTTTTTGGTGGGTCGATTAGAAACCCAAGTAAAGTAACGAGAGTTTTACTATACTCCTACAAACTAGAGACTCTAGGAATGGGGACTTGGTTACACTAGATTTCTCTAATACCATTTCGGTACCATTCTTTTATTTTCAAAAATATTTTTGTAAGCAGCTTGAATTGATTGTGTGGGTGCACAAACCACCAATTCAACACCCAAGAAAGCAATGAATAAATTGCAAAATTTACCTCATGGCAACGAAAATATCTGCAATGTTAAATTAGAATTAACATCAGCAATCCTAAATATGATTTCTAATTAACACGCTATCACTCAATTTTTGTTTTCACTTTTTAACGAGAATATAATCCATATGCAATGCAATGCTTCTAATCTAATACGAAATGATATGGCATGGCAATAGGTCTTAAACTATATGAATGAGTAAAACAATTTTGTGATTTCTTAATGAACATGCAATAATTAATATATGCAATCTAAATTAACCAAAATGACCTAATTCTAATGACAGGCAATTTCTAATTAAATGAACCTAGCAACAATCACTAAATGACGTGCATTTCATGAACCTAATTCTATATGACGTCCACATGACATTTTTTATTTTCTTAATAAGCATGCAATCTATCCTAATATGCAATGATGTGCAAAGAATGCCATAATTCTAATTTTTTTCTTTTTATTATGAAATTCGAAATTTAATATTACCAAATAATTAAACATGCAATTTAAATTAATGAGAAGAAAATATGATCCTAAACTAATGTTTTTGGTCTTTTTATTTAAGAAATTGAAATAAATTTCCTATCCTAAACATGCAACATAACCTTAAAAGCAGTAATATCCTAACATGCATTTAACCTAACTCAAATATTTTTTTTGGAGTTTTTCCTTTATGGGAGCAATCAAATAAAGGCATCGAGAACAACACAGCAACAAATCAAGCAAGATATCATCCATGTCCATTTAATTTTGCAAATAAATTGATAAATCGTATCTCGCGCATGAGATCGGATTGGCCAATTTTTAAATAAAATCACGAATAGTATCTTGAGCATAAGATTGAATTTGTAATTTTTCTGTACGATTGCGGGTCGCATTTTGAGCGTGAAATCGGACCATCAATCATATGTACGTTGTGAAGGCTATTTGAGATTATGATAACATCATTCGAGAGTTCAATCAAGAATGCAATAATTCGAGCAAGGCAACGAAATATATGAATCTTGACTAAGATAAAATTAATACCTTGTTCGAACACTTGCTTGTCAAAATTGGACAAACTCGACACGGTGAAGAGGTGGTGTTGTCTCACGGATGCTCAACGGGATGCTCACGGTGAAGGGCAAAGAGTTATCATGGTGAAAGCTCAAGGACCATGAAGAATTATTGACGTGCAGTAATATTGATCAACACTCATATGCACTCATGATGGTTTTATTAATTATTGTGATGGGTCTAAGTTAGCCCGTCTACCCATGTCGGGCCTAAAAGCTTGGCCCACAAGATTAGGGCCCATGGATGGACAGATACATTGAAGAGTTGTAACTTTTGGGAGACGTCTTTTGCTGAAGGGACACGTCCTTTGGAGAGGACGTATTTAAGGGGGGAAAGACAGGGAGGAACACACCTTTTGGATTTACGTGCGTTCCTCCTCCCTCTCTTCCTTGAAACACTCTAAAAAGAACAGAAAGAAACAGGAGGCGACACTCTCTTCCCTTTAAGGCAAATTCACGTCATAAGATCGAACGGGATCAGTTTCTCTTTCTCATATCGGCGTCGACATTTAATCTGTGGCTAACAAGGTACGTTCGATTCTGTGATGTACCTTAGGATCGGTGATACATGTGATTTTCCAGGGCTCGCCTTCTGCACTTGTTTTAGGGGTTCGATTTTGTATCGAATCTGGATTTTGGGAATCCGAAATTCCCTTCATTCGTATCAGAGCCCCAGTTTTTGTTTCCCGACCCTTTTTTATGTTTATGAATTGTCTTTTTTGTTGAAAATTCGAGAAAAGCCGCTACCAGTCGATCGGGGATAGAAAAACCTGACACCTGATTATGTTCGCCCAGTTTTTTTATTTTCTATAATTCGAATTTTTTTTAAAGCATAGGATCGAAGCCCTCGTCGATATGAGAAAAATGACTGGCGGATCGCCATCGGAGACAACCGAACGTGCCGCCACGTGTGGCCGGAATGAACTGGAGCACGCACCGATTTAGTCCCCAACAGGCATGCGCCATTTCGACTGAAGGCATGTCAAAAGCACGCGCGCGGTGTTGTCGCGTGCTGCACAAGCACCAGCTGACGTCATCATGACGTTAGCCAGGAATGAGCATGGCACGTGCCGGTTGGTTTGTCCGACCGATCCAACTAGTTCGTCCGGTTCGACCGGCCTGACCGACCCGACAGCCCGACCCTGTTGACCGTTGACTTTGACCATTGACCCCAAAAAAAAGAAAGGAATATGTTTCCTTTTCCAAATAATTCTATGTGGATTATATGTAATCCCTTGTTTGTTCTGCATTTGTTGCAGGAACAATGCCTCCCCTTAAGTTGCGCACACCTATTCGTGTAATTACCGATGAACAAAAGGAAAGGTTTTCTAAGTTGATAGCCAAGTTGACTGATCATCGATGGGAGAGTGGTGACTTAATTCATAACGTTTTTGAAGTCAACAAGGAAATACAAAAGGTCATATGGAATGGTCGTCCCATGCCACAGTCTGAGATGGTGCGATTTTTCATGAACACTCTTTCACAAGAATGGCAATGAGTGTGGAATCACGTATGGGAAGTCAACAGAGCTGCTTCATATAGGAAAATTGTGATGAATTTTATAGATGATTATTACTGGATTGTTACAAGGGAAAAGATCAAGAAATTGAACAAAAGAGGATCTTTCTCAGTTCGTATATTGACTTAGTGCTAGATGTTTTTTGCTGGTCTTTATTTAATGTGCTTTGTGGACATTTTATGTAATGTTATCTACCTAGTTATTGTTGGAGTGGCAACTAATATGTTAGTTGTATTATGTGAAAGCATTATTATTATATCATTATTTGATATCAAAGTACTATTTGCTTTATGTTAATTATTAACTGTTGTGGGTAGTTCGTAGAAGTTTTTGTAATTTCGAAGAATTTATTTTGCATAGAATGTTATATTAATAATAACTCCAAGTTAGGATTATGGATGATGATTGGAAACATACCGACCTTTTGATTCAGAAACCTTACTTGAAATTATTCATTAATATGACGGTTTTGCGTAAAATGGATGCATAAATGATAGGCATTAATAATTCATGCATATATGTTTGATATGTTTAGATCAATGGCTTCAACCACAAAGAGCATAGTTGCTGAGCTGAATAAAGGTGAAAAGCTCAATGGTGATAACTATGAAATATGGCACTTGAAAATCCAATATGTGCTGGAAGAGCAAGAGGCACTAGAAGCTCTTAACCTAACCATGGTAGAACCTAAATAAGGAAACACCGCACAGCACAAGAGAGATAAGGAAGCATTTGTTGCATGGAAAAGAAAGAACTCTCTTGCTCGCATTACGTCGCTGAGTAGCATGGAAAATGACGTCATGCGAGAGTTTAGATGTTTTGAGAATGCCAAGGAAATGTGGGAAGCATTAGCATTAAAATTTGGTCATACTTCAGTGACTAGATGGAGGCAACTCACTATTAGGTTTGACTCTTATAAGAAACCTCATGGTCAAACCATGAAGCAACATCTTAGAACTATGTCAAACATGATTAATTAGCTGAAAGATGCTGGCCATGTCCTAACTGATGAGTAGCAAGTGCAAGTAGTGATTCATTCCTTGCCTCAGAGTTAGGAGCATATGAAGGCGTACCTAACCCATAATGAGAATATCAAAACCTTTGAGGATGCAATGCGTCATCTTGAGCTGGAAGAGAACCGCCTCTTGGCGGCTAAGCCGGAAGCTGAAATCTATCATGCTGGTTCTAACTCACATGGAGCTTCAAGCTCCAAGCGCAAACGTCCTAGCTGGTTTGATAAAGGGAAAGGCAAGGAAGTAGGTCCTTCAGGAAAGAAACCTAAGCTTAACCAACATGAAAGAGGAAAGCGTCCTCGAATGAAGAAGCTTACAAGAGTGAAGTGTTACAATTGTGACAAGAATGGTCACTATGCTCGCAACTGTCGTGAGCCAAATAAGGCATACACCCCTTGTGCTTTTAAGAACTTTGTCTATTTATCAAGTTCATATTCTTGACTGAGTCTAATCCTTTGTGGACTGTAAATTCAGGAGCAATAGACCATGTAGCGAAGGATAAAGGATCATTCGCAGAATTTTGACGAGTACCAACTGGAACTAAGTGGATCTATGCAGGAAACAACTTCAGAGCTGAAGTAAAAGGAATTGGCACCTGCCAACTGAACATGCGTGGTGGACGCACTTTGTTCCTATATGATGTATTGTGTGCTCCGAAGATTCATCGGAATTTAGTGTCTATTTTAGTGTTGGTCAAGCTAGGTTTTAATATAAACTTTCATAATAAAGGTGTGGATTTGTTTTTGGATACAAATTTCTATGGTTATGGTTATTTTCTAGATGGTTTCATTGTATTAGATATTGATTATATTAATGCAAATGTTTGTTATTCATTTCTCACGTCTCCTAATTCATATGATAATGATGTGAATGTGTGGCATATTAGACTTAGTCATATTGGCCAACAACGTATGAATAGACTAGCCAAAGAGGGCTTATTGGGCAACATTGAAAAAGTCGATTTCCCCATATGTGAGCATTGCCTAGTAAGGAAAATGATAAGGAAACCATTTAGAAAAGGTAAAAGAGATGAATTTCCTCTACATTTAATCCATTTGACGTTTGTGGTCCAATGAATGTGAAAGGAAGGCATGGGGCTGTCTATAGATGATTATACTCAATTCGGATATGTCTATTTGATTTCTTAAATCTGAAGTATTAAGTTGTTTTAAAAGGTTTATGAAATTGGTAGAAAAGCAATTAGACAAGAAAATAAAAGTATTGAGATCTGATCGAGATCGAGAATATTTATCTGATGAGTTCAGAAAATTTTGTGATGAAAAAGGAATAACAAGACAGCTGTCTATTCCATATACTCCTCAAAAAAATGGTGTTGCGGAGAGAAGAAACAGAACCCTACTGGAAATAGTTCGGTCCAAGATGGCGCATGCTAACTTACCTATCACTTTTTGGAGTGATGCGTTGTTAACTACTGTCTATATACTTACCTGGGTGCCTTCCAAATCAGTTACTTCCACTCTGTATGAGTTATGTGAGAGTGCTAGTATGAACACCTAAAGGGGGTGAATAGGTGTATAAAATAAACCTTCGCAAATATATGCAGAATAAAATAAATTTTGAGTAAAATAAAGGAGTTAGGGAAGAGAATAAGAACACAAGATTTATAGTGGTTCAGCTTAATCCAAGCTTACGTCCACTCTCCCATGCTAACAACCTTCTTGGCTGGATTCCACTATGCAATCAACAAGAGACAAGTATAGTAGATCACACTATCTCACTAAGTCACTCTTTCGGTATTTCTCTCACGATCACAAAAATTTAAGCTCTCAAGAGACAAGTGTATGATCAAAAGTCGCTCAAACTTTGGAATTATAAATTCTATGCTCCATCTCTTACTTGCTCATTGGTCCATGATCTCCTTAAATACTCCTCCACTTCCAAACTACCCGTTGGATAGTATCCCGGAGAATTGTCTTTCAATATACCCATTAGACAGCTCTGTATCTAGAAGATTTGGTAGGCGTTGAGTGACAAAGGTAGAATCCCAAATTGATTCCGATTGCCCATACAAACAAAATCTTGATTTCCATAAGTAAAACTTCTTCGTATAGAAAGTTCTTGTCTTCAAGATCCAATTGTCAATCAAATAGATTGAGTCAATCAAATCAATCTTGATGTGAAATCCAAACTAGATCACTAGCCGTTATATGATTAGGCTTGAGTTACGATCTGTCGAATCTTGATGTAAAGTCTGAGAGCAATAGACTTTACAATCTGAGTCTGAACATATTCTGCTTCTGGACAGATTTAGCTTTAAGGTTTGTACCCAATTCAGCTTCAGCATAGAGTCTGTCTTCTGGTTCATCATTCACGTTCAGTCTAGAATTGGTTAGAGTTGACAGACTTCTAATGTAGAACAGACTTTGACACTAAAGTCTGGCAGTCTTTAGATTTTGATTTTTGAGTATGGCAATCTTCAAACTTTGAGTCTTGAATCTGGCAGTCTTCAGATTTTGACAATATCCTTTACATGTTCTATCATCTGCATGGTCTATTACTTAACTATTAAACATGTTAGTAGCCTTTGATTTATTTTTTCATTTTCAAAACATCATAAGGGATTTCTCTAACAATCTCCCCATTTTTGATGATGACAAAACAATCTTTGAATATGCAGATTTGTAAACACGCTTTTAAAAATATTAATTTAAATCAAAAGATATCAGAACATAACAAATAGATTGAGCATAACAATATATAAAAAAATAATTGCTGCTCAATATTATGCAATAAATAATTTTAACCAATCAACACATATGCATATTCATATATTCTCCCCCCTTTTGTCATAATCAAAAAGCGATTATAATGGATTCACGTAGAGAATATAAAATGACATATAATTTCCAAAAATCAGCTTTTATAAAGCAATTCGAATATTAAAAATATGCAATATAGCTCACTTCGATCATATTTATCAGCAAATATCCAATAAAAATCACAGATGCATCATGAAATTCACGTACACTTTTTGTCATAATAAAATGATAATATCAGTAAGAGATTTGTTAATGACAAAAGGTAATAAAAGATGCACTAACCAGATTTTTTTTGAACAAATTCTGACACATTTACCTTTCATTCCATCCATAATAAGATCACGATCAATTCAAAAAGATTTTTCCAAAATTGATTCTTTTCCTTTTCTTTTGGATTCGCTTTCTCCCCCTCGATTTCCTCATCGGATTCTGAGTCTATGTCTGAGTCAGACTCTGATTCTAAGTCTGTGTTTGAGTCAGACTCAGATTCTGAATGTGCCACCAAGCATAAATTTCCTTGCTCATCATCTTCTTTTATTGTTCTTTTCTGGCCATTCTGCTTGTATTTTCTTCCATCAAAATATGGTGGCCTTGTGTTGCTTTGCCCTTCCATAAGTCCTGGTGTCAAGATACTAGCCATAAAGAATCTTTAGCTTAAAAGTAAAAACACTTTTATAAACCGAGCACTTTGCTCCGATACCAATTGAGAGTGCTAGTATGAACACTTAGATGAGGTGAATAGGTGTATAAAATAAACCTTCGCAAATATATGCAGAATAAAATAAACTTCGAGTAAAATAAAGGAGTTAGGGAAGAGAATAAGAACACAAGATTTATAGTGGTTCGGTTTAATCCAAGCCTACGTCGACTCTCCCACGTTACCAGCCTTCTTGGCTGGATTCCACTATGCAATCAAAAAGAGATTACAACTTCGAGTGCAAACACTTAGTAGTAGATCACACTATCTCACTAAGTCATTTTTTTGGTATTTCTCTCACGATCAGAAATGTTTAAGCTTTCAAGAGACAAGTATATGATCGAAAGTCGCTCAGACTTTGGAATTATAAATTCTACGCTCCGTCTCTTACTCGCTCATCGGTCCATGATCTCCTTAAATACTCCTCCACTTCCAAACTACCCGTTGGACAGTATCCCGGAGAATCGTTTTCCAATATACCCATTGGACAGCTCTATATCTAGAAGATTTGGTAGCCGTTGAGTGACAAAGGTAGAATCCCAAATTGATTCCGATCGCCCATACAAACGAAATATTGGTTTCAATTAGTAAAGCTTCTTCGTATAGAAAGTTCTTGTCTTCAAGATCCAATCGTCAATCAAATAGATTGAGTCAATCAAATCAATCTTGATGTGGAATCCAAACCAGATCACTAGCCGTTATATGATTGGGCTTGAGTTACAATCTGTCGAGTCTTGATGTAAAGTCTGAGAGCAATAGACTTTACAATCTGAGTCTGAACATATTAAGCTTCCGGACAGATTTAGCTTTAAGGTCTGTACCCAGTTCAGTTTCAGCATAGAGTCTATCTTCTGGTTCAACATTCATGTTCAGTCTAGAATTAGTCAGAGTTGACAAACTTCTGATGTAGAACAGACTTTGACACTAAAGTCTGGCATTCTTCAGACTTTGAGTTTTGAGTCTAGCAATCTTTAGACTTTGAGTCTTGAGTCTGGCAGTCTTCAGACTTTGACAATATCCTTTACATGTTCTATCATCTGCATGGTCTATTACTTAACCATTAAACATGTTAGTAGCCTTTGATTTATTTTCTCATCTTCAAAACGTCATAAGGGATTTCTCTAACATTATGGACAGGTAGAAAACTAGACTTAAGTTTTCTTAAGCTATGGGGTTGTGCTACCTATACTCATGAGCCCTCTCACAAGTTTGGGAAATTGGGTCCCAGAGGAAAGAAGAGTATTTTCATAAGATACTCTGAACAATCAAAAGGGTATGTATTCATAAGTGAGCAGGAAAGTGGGAGTATAACTGAATTTAAATCACGGAATGTCACATTCTTAGAGAATGAATTTCCTAAGAAGGGCGAAATAGGTGAAGATTACTTCCTATTTGAAACCTCTGATCAAGATAATGATATTAGTGGAGTTCATCCAAGTGGGAGTAATATGAGAAGTGATGAATTAAATTCAACTCATTCTCAATTACAACTATATGATGATACGACATCATCATTATCTAATCCTAGTGTGAGCATAATGGGGAATGATGTGCAAAGTGTACAATCTCCCATACGGCGAACGTCGCAAAAGTATTCCCCATCGACATTTTCACATTGAAGGGAAAACTTTTATGATTGCTCCATAAGATGAGGATGAGCTAAGAAATATCAATGAGGCTCTAAATTGCTTTAGTAAAGAAAAATCGGTTCATGCAATGGAAGAGAAGATTGAGTCAATGAAGTCAAACCAAGTTCGGGAACTGGTTGATCTTCTGAAAGGACGCAAAGCTATTGGGAACAAGTGGGTTCTCAAAATAAAGCAAAAAGCTAATGACTTGATAGAAAGGCATAAGGCTCGCCTTATGGCGAAGGGGTATAACCAACAGGAATGAATTAATTATGAAGAAACATTTTCTCCTGTAGTGAGATTTATCTCGATTCGCATTATTCTGGCAATAGTGGCTAGTATGGATCTTGAGTTACATCAAATGGATGTAAAAACTGCTTTCCTCAATGGAGAATTAGAGAAAGAATTATATATGGAACAACCTACTGGTTTCATTAAAGAAGGCCAAGAAGGAAAGGTATGTCGACTTTTAAGATCGATATATGGCCTTAAGCAGTTATCAAGACAATGGTATATACGCTTTCATAATGCGATAATGGCATATGATTTTACAATGATAGATAAGGATCATTGTGCATATATCAAAAGGTCCAAAGATCAATTTGTGATCATATCATTATATGTTGATAATATACTAATTGTCGTAAGCAATATGAAGTTTGTAAATATTGTGAAAAGTTGGTTATCTTCCAACTTTGAGATGAAAGATATGGTGAGGCTGCATACATTCTTGGAGTTAAGATTTCAAGAGATCGTTCGAAGAGATCGTTATCTCTTTCGTAAGAAACATATATAAATAAGGTTCTTGAATGATTTCGTATGCAAGATTGTAAACACATAGACACTCCTATTGTAAAATGTGAAGGATTGAGTCATAGATTGTGTCCAAGGACTCCACAATAGAAGGAACAAATGAAACATGTTCCTTATGCTAATGCTATTGGGAGCTTGATGTACGCTATGGTGTGTACAAGACCTGACATATGTTTTATAGTTTGAATAATGAGTAGATACCAATCCAATCCAAATCAAGCACATTGGAAAGCCGTTAAGAGAATACTGAGGTATTTGAAGGGAACTGCTGATTACAAGATGAATTACCAAGGAAAGGATCTGCGACTTGAAGGCTATTTAGATGCTAATTGAGGAGGAGATTTAGATAAAAGGAAATCTAACTCTGGATTTGCTTTCATATTGAACAATGGCGCCATATCATGGAGCAGTAAGAAGTAAACGTATATAGCATTGTCCACGATGGAAGCTGAGTTCGTGGCATTATCAACAGCGGTACAAGAAGGAGTTTGGCTTAAAAGATTTTTGGATCATTTAAGTATTATTGAGAAAGCTGCAAATCCATTATTAGTTAACTGTGATAGCCAAGCAGTTATAGCGTACACCAAAGATCCAAAATATTATGGCAAGACCAAACATATAGATACCAAGTATAACTTTGTCAAAGATATGGTTGCATGAAAGGATCTGAACTTACGGTACATATGACAAAGCCAATACCTAGAGATGTGTTTTGCGGTCATGTAAAATCTCTAGAACTGCGTAAAGGCTGATGTACTGAATATTGTAATTTCCCTAAAGTGTTCACATTTAATGAATTTGTGTTTTTTCATCATTAATGCCTATGAATCTTTATTTGACATTTATGCAACTTAATGCTCAATGCATTATATTAAGTTAAAAAATTATGTCGGACAAATAAGAGATTAGCCCACTCACACAGGTAATCGCCTCTATTTACTGTGTGATAAATATAGATAAGACGATTTTTTAAGCTTATTATCTAGGTGATAATTGAGAGCTCAAGGTTAAAATATATATGTCGCCTTAACTAAGTGTTAAGATGAGGGCATAATATTTATTATGTCGAAAAGTAAAATTGCCCACATATTTTACTTTATTTGTCTATGATGCTAGATGTGAGTTTTGATGAATTCTGTGAATGAGTAGATATGTGAACTCAAGTTAGACATTATGTATGTCTCGACTATCATATGTACGGTATTAAAGGTGTAGACATACGCTTCATGGGAAATGAGTTAAATACCGCAATACGTTTTTCATACTACGTATGTATGAGACGACCAATAAGAGTGGCAAAAGTTTGATCTCAACTTTTGTGCCGTGTGAGACTCTTAAGGAAAATAATTCCTCAATTTGAGTGCCCTCATGACTCTTACTTATTCTCGAGATTTCTATCTAGTGTTTGCTTTCTTAGGATGTTGCCAATGGTCATGAGTTGATTCGATCTAATGGAACATTTCTAGAAAAGCAAGTTGAATTGAAATTGAGAGTTTGAAGGAAAGAGGAAGATCGAATTTGGAGAATCACATTGTAGTTTTGTATTCACTGGTCGACCAATTATGACTGTCTTTGGGATAATCATAATTGTTAATATATATATATATATATATATATATATCATTGTTTAAAAAAGATCAAGAGAGATATAAATGTGATCGATCGATCTAGGGTACTGTATACTAAATTTACTCAAAGTGTGAAACCCATTATGAGCTGCTATATATTCTTAACAGATGTATGGCAACGAGCTCTTAAAGTATGCTGGTTGCATGGATTATTCACTGGTATGAATATTGAAGAGAGGTAAAGAGGATATTGTTTGGCCCACCATATGCGAGCAGGAGATGATGGTTTTATTAGTTATTGTGATAGGCCTAAGTTGGCCTGTCCGTCCATGTTGGGCCTAAAAGCCTGGCCCACAAGATTAGAGCTCATGGATGGAGAGATACGTTAAAGAGTTGTAACTTTTGGGGGACGTCTTTTGCCAAATGGACGCGTTCTTTGGAGAGGACGTATATATGGGGGAAAAGAGAGGGAGGAATGCACCTTTTGGATTTATGTACGTTCCTCCTCCCTCTCTTCCTTGAAACACTCCAAAAAGAACAGTAAGAAACAGGAGGCAACACTCTCTTCCCTTTAAGGCAAATTCATGTCATTGGATTGAACGGGATCAGTTTCTCTTCCTTATATCGGTGTCGGTGATTAAACTGTGGCTAACAAGGTGTTGGAGAAATCTTCTTAAAGTGTTTTGAAGCTGACAAAATGTTTCCATCAGTCTAGTCTGAAGGTTTGCACACTCTGCTATTTAAAGTCTAAAGACCTCGGGACAGCCAGACTCAAGACTCAAAGTCTATCCTCATTGATAGTCTCTAATCCGTTGAAGAAATGTTATCCAGAACTGGACGTTTCATTAAGGATATGACCTTATCGACTAGAGAAAATCTTTTGGCTAAAAAGACATAACGGAATTCTTTGATTGATCGAGATTGACTCGAAGATTAAGGATCCGATGATTGCCTAAATATTCTTGGAAGGTTCTACTTATGGAAACCGAGATCCCGATTGTATGGGCGAACAGGATTGATGGGCTATCGACACGTTCCTTTTATAGTTTGAATAATCTTCCTAATTAATTCAATCCAACGGATAGATCGGGGGAATTCATTTGGTAAGTGCCAACGGGTATGATGGCGTAAAGGAGTATATAAGGAAGACGTTCTAAGTTGTTCGAGGTGTGTGTGATAGAAGAATTCCAATGTCTGAAGCTTCCTATTGTTTAGACAATTCCTTTGAGCGAATTCTTGTATTCAAAAGAGAGTCTTTATTTGTGAGAAACCTTGAGGAGATGTGGTAGAACATCTACACTGTGGAATCAAGGAAAATCTATGCTGTAACTTCTCTTTTGTTTATAGTGAAATCCAGGCGGTGGGCTGTTAGTGCGGAAAAGTGGACATAGGCTTGAAATAAGCCGAACCACTATAAACCTTGTGTTCAATTTTCTCTTCCTTACTCTCTTTACTTTGATCGTACCTTATTTTGTCAATCAATAGAGAACTTTCTTTTTATCGATTGCCTAGAATTGCTTCCGTATCACGATAAATTGTTTGTGCACCTATTCACCCCCCTCTAGGTGGTTATACTGGCTATATCAATTGGTATCAGAGCTCGTGTACTCACTTTGTTTGAATTATTTTACGTCAGAGTTAAAGATCCATGGCTATTATGTTGGCTCCAGGGCTGGTAGAAGGGCAAAGCAATACTAGACCGCTTTACTTTGATGGAAAGGATTACAACATATGGAAAAATAAGATGAAGGCATTCCTAAGATCAAAAGATCCTCTGAAATGGGACGTTGTAGAAAAAGGAAGCATTCCTAAAATTGCACCTATCTCAGAAAGAGGAAAAGACACTGTTGAGTCTAGCGAAATGACTCGGGAAAATATAATCAAGAGATAAGCTCTTGATGCAAAAGCAATTTATTCTTTATATTGTGCTTTATCACCTACTGAATATAACTAAATATCTTCTTGTGATACAGCCAAAGAAGTCTGGGATAGATTACACATTACTTACGAAGGAACCGATCGAGTGAAAGAGACCAGAATCAACGTTCTCCTCGGTCAATACGAAGCCTTCAAAATGAAATCGGGAGAATCTGACTGACATATTTAGTCGTTTTACAGATATTGTGAATGGTCTTGAAAATCAAGGTCAACCAATTTCTGATCCCATGAAGGTAAACAAGCTACTGCGTGGACTCTCCAAGGATTGGAATCACATAAAGACTTCAATCAGAGAGACCCAAAGAATCATGCCACTATCTGTTTATGAATTGATTGGAACTCTTCAGTCTTATGAAGTGGAACGAATCAATGAAGACGAAGACCCTAAAGGTAAGAAATCCATTGCATTAAAATCCAATGATGACTCTGATGCTGCAGATTCTGAAGACGATATGGACGATGAAGAGCTTGCTCTCATGATAAGAAAATTTAGAAAGCTGAACAGAAAAGGAAGAAGATTCAATCCAAGGAAACAAAGTTTTGAAAAGCAACAGACTAAGTCTGTTGAAGATGATGAATCAAATAAAGATGTAGTTTGCTTTGAATGTAAGAAAAAAGGGCACATCAGACCCAACTGTCCTCTTCTGAGGAAGAAGAAAGGAAAAGCCGAAAAGTATCGAAAGGCTCTTAAAGTAGAAACTTAGAGTGATATAGAATGTGAAGAAAGTGATGATGATTATGCCAACATATGTCTGATGGCACATTCGGATTCAAATTCAAACTTCGAGATAGACTCAGATTCAGACACTGAATTTGAGGTAAGTAACTTCAAAATCCCTATTAAAGTTTCTAAATACATTGATGAGTTGTGTTTCAGTCTTAAGACTTCTCTTAAAAGGATTTCTAAACTCAAAAAGGAAAATTATGCCTTAAAACAACAAGAAAATATTTTGAAAGAAAAAGTGAAATGTTTAGATGTGAATGTTTCTTCTCTTAGAGAAAGTTAAGATAATCTTTCAAAAGAAAATGCATTCTTGAAAAATAATATCTCAAATATTTCCAAAAGTTTTTCGATAGGATCTGAGAAACTAGAAAAAAATACTTTCTATTCAAAGACCTTATTTCAACAAATCTGGTTTGGGAATGACTGCTGAAACTGTTTCTTTAATCGATTTTCCTAAAGTAAAAGAAAGAATTAAACAGAGACCCACAAGAAATGCTTACAAAAATCATTTTGAAATGACCTTTGTAAAACCAGTAGGTCGGAATGCTCTTAGATGTTCAAAATGCAATAGTGCAGATCATTTTGAGAAAGAATGTCCTATGGTTTGGAGATCTGTCAATAAAGTTTGGGCAAAAATCGCATGTCAGACTAACTCAAAAGGGCCCAAGAAAATATGAGTATCAAAGAAAGCTTGAGTCTCTTTTTAAATGCAGGTCACTATCAAGAGAAAGGTGAAATGGTACCTGGATAGTGGATGCTCGAGACACATGATAGGAGATTCAAATTGCTTCATAAAGCTTGTTCAAGTGAATGGTGGAAAAGTCTCATTTAGAGGAAACAACAAAGGAAAAATTGTGAGATTTGGAACTGTGAAGATTGGAAACCTCACAATAAGCAATATTTCTTTAGTTAAAGGACTCAACTACAATCTGCTCAGTGTCAGTCAGCTATGTGATACCGGTTTCAAAATCTACTTTCAAGAAGATATATGTTCAGGAACCAGTAAAGACTCTACTTAGTCATTTATGGGTCGAAGACATGGAAATATCTACCTCTTGGATGTGAAACTAGATAAATTGCAATGTTTAATTTCAATCCAAGACGAAGCAAGTTTATGGCACAAAAAGCTTGGGCACATCAATATGAAGTAGATAGCTAAAATTTCATCAAAGAAGCTTGTTCATGGTCTACCCAATTTATCATATCAAAAGTCTGACCTATGTACACCATGCATATTGGGAAAACATGTAAGAAATTCCTTTAAACCATTAAATCAAGTTTCCACTAACCGTATACTGCAGCTTCTGCATATGAATCTTTTTGGACCAACCAGAACACAGAGCATTGGAGGTAAGAAATATTGCCTAGTAATCGTGGATGACTACTCACAATTTACTAGGGTGTATTTCCTGGCAAGTAAGTCTGAAACTTTTTCTTACTTTGAAAAGTTTGCTAAAAAGGTTCAAAACGAAAAATGATATGTTATTTCAAGCATAAGAACAGATCATGGAGGTGAATTTGAAAATCAAGATTTTACAAGGTTTTGTGATGAATCTCCATATACTCCAGATCAAAATGGAGTTGTGGAAATAAAGAAAAGATCGCTTCAAGAAATGGCTAGAACTCTTCTAATTGAAAGTAACATCTCCTCACATTTTTGGGCTGAAGCAGTTTTTACAGCATGTTATATTATCAACATAGTTTTTCTAAGGCCCATTCTAGAAAAAACCCCCTATGAATTATTCAAAGAAAAGAAGCCTATTGTTTCATATTTTCTTATGTTTGGATGCAAATGTTTTATACTGAAAAATGCAAATGATCGAGTTGGTAAGTTTAAAAAAAAGTCAAATGAAGGCATCTTCCTTGGATATTCAATCACAAGCAAAGCATACAGAGTCTACAACAAAAAGACTCAAACCGTGGAAGAATCAATGAATGTCAAATTCCAAGATTCGACACAAAATGAATATATTCAGACTCATCTTGAAGATCCAGAACCTGCTCCAGACTCTACAAAGTCTAAAGAAACAGCTCAGACTTTGAAGGACCAGCAGCAAGTAACTGTTGAAGATTCAATTGAAGGAAGTGATCATCATTCTGACAAATAAACCAGCAACTGGAAGTATAAGTCCAGTCATCCTAAAGATCTTATCATTGGCAACATTAATGAAGGAATTCGCACTAGATCGAAAAAGGGGCGAAGAGTCTAGTGTTGTGGCTCTTATTTCTGAAATAGAACCCAAAAGCATAGATAAAGCTTTATCTAATGAAAGCTGGATTGAAGCCATGCAAGAAGAGCTCAGGCAATTCAGTATCAATGATGTTTGGGAATTGATTCCAATAATTTATTGGAGCTAAATGGGTTTTCAGAAACAAGATGGAAGAGAAAGGAAAGGTCGTAAGAAACCAAGCAAGACTCGTGGCCAAGGGATACACGCAAGAAGAAGGGATAGACTATGATGAGACTTACGCACAAGTAGCAAGGTTAGAAGTAATTCGTTTATTACTTGCATTTGCTTGTCATAAAAATTTCAGGTATGGATGTCAAAAGTGCCTTCCTAAATGGATTCATCCATGAGAAAGTCTATGTGGAACAACTAACTGGGTTTGAAGACCCAAGGAAACCAGACTCAGTATTCAAACTCAAAAAGGCCTTATATGGCTTAAAACAAGCACCTCGAGCTTGGTACGATAGGCTGAGTAAGTTTTTAATCCAAAATGGTTTTGTGAAAGGTAAAGTAGACACTACTTTATTTATTAAAAGAGAAAGCAAAAGTTTTGTGCTAGTTCAAATATATGTTAATGATATTATATTCGGATCTCCTAATGAAAGTCTGTGTAAGAAATTTTCTAAGACTATGCAGGATGAATTTGAAATGAGCATGATGGGTGAGTTAACTTTCTTTCTCGCGCTTCAAGTGAAACAACTGAAGGAAGGAACTTTTATTCATCAAGAAAAATACACTAATGATCTCGTCAAAAAAGTTTGGTCTAAACAATTGCAAGAAGGCTGAAATACCAATGTCAAGTTCCTTGAAGATAGACAAAGATGAAAAAGGAAAGAAAGTCGACCAAAAGCTATACAGGAGTATCATTGGCTCAATTCTTTATCTTACTGGTTCTAGACCTGACATTTTGTTTAGTGTTTGCATTTATGCCAGATTTCAAGCACATCCTAAAGAATCTCGTTTAAATGCTATATAGCGTATTATTAAATATATCGCTTCAACTTCAAGCATTGGCCTATGGTATCCTAAAAGAGGAGACTTTACTCTTCTTGGATACTCAGACACAGATCTAACCGGTTGCAGAGTTGATAGAAAGAGCACCTCGGGTACTGTCAACTACTTAGAGGCGGGACAATATCTTGGTTTTTAAGAAAGTAGAGTACGGTAGCTCTCTCTACAACGAAGCGAGTATGTAGCTCTTGGAAGTTGCTGTTCACAAATTCTTTGGATAAAACAACAGCTAAGAGACTTTGGAATTGAAGATTCATGCACAAAGATTAATTGCGACAACACCAGCGCTATCAATCTCACTAAAAATCCAATTCTTCACTCAAGAGCAAAGCATATAGAGATTCGACATCATTTCATTAGAGATCATGTTCAAAATGAAGAAGTTTCGATTCAGTATGTTGATTCAAAGAACCAACTGGCGGATATATTCACAAAGCCTTTGGAGAAAAATCAATTTGAAACCATCCGTTCCAGACTCAACATTTTGAGGTATGAGGAAATCAAAGTCTAGAGACTTTCAGACTCAGACATACAAGACCTTGACTGTAAGTTATTCTCTCTCGAATTTTATCTTGAAAAGGTACGATCATCAAACTGTGGTTAATTATTGCTATATTTAATCGACGTAATTGTTGCATCGTTTCCTTTTCGAAAAAGAAGTTATTTTTTGAAATGACTATTTTCGCGGAAAAAGAACGGTTATTTTGAAAATGCATCTTTTTATTTTCCTTTGTGACGGTTCGTATACCTCTCTTTTTAACCGATCATGCATTGTTGATTTCCCTTTACTTTACTCTAAAAAACCCTAGAAAACATCGATCTTCCATTCCCGTTTTCTTCCCTTGTTTAATCTTCGAAAAAGTTGTCATCTTTCTTGAGAAAGTCAAGCAAGGAATCTTCCAAAATCTGAGAAAGATGTCATCTTCAAGAAAGTCTTCGAGAATTGCAAGCAGGGGACCACGGCGAATGAGTGAGGGGCCTATGCACTTCGATCTCACCGAAGAAGAAGTGTATCCAGATCAGCTACTCGAGAATAGCAGCGGAGCCCACAACATTCTCAGCAGCGTCACTCTCCTCCATCTAGTTCTCAAGGCGTTGATCATCAACAAGAGAAAGAAATCATCGAGGATGCAGATCTTGTAAGAGTTCGAAAGCCCGCTTTTATTTATAAGCTGTATTGTGCTTTAAAAGGTACTCATACTCCTTTGAAGTATGTCGATGATTTTCTTAAAGACAAAGGGTACGGAAATGAATATATCTTTTTACGAAAAATGGAAAGTTTGGGAATTGCTCGTAGAGGGGTGGCAGAAGAAACCCTTGCGAATATTCCAAGTGATCCTCATGATTGGGGAGTTAATCCTGTAGATGGGAATGATGATGACAAATTGTATAGCCAATTTCAACCGAGAATAGGTGTTGTGGTTGAAAATCGAGGAAAAATGGGAGACTTGTTCAGATCGAAGGAACAAAAGGATATGTACTCAAAATTGCTGAAGCGTGGGGTGATAAACCCTAGGAGTGTGGATTTTGATTTTCTGGATGCTGTAAATGTGAACTTGAGGGAAAAGTTCGGTTATCTTCAACTTGAGCAGTTCTGTTTTGACACCATAGAAGCTTACGCTGAATTAACCGCTTATTTCTATTCGAATCTTAGTTTCCTGGATGCGAATAGATTATCTTTCAGCGTCAAAGATCAAGACTTTGTTGTGGATATGGATATGCTGGCAGATGTGTTAAGAGTTGAGAGAGGAAGATATCAACCAATCAAAGTTTCTATTGCTTGTGCTACACTGGAACTTGTTAAAGACAGAAGAATAGAGGAAAAGATTTCCTACCTAAGGATGAGTGCGTTCAACATTCTGCTTCACAAAATTGTGATCAATTGCCTCAGACCGAAATCAACTTCTAAGACTGATGTTTCAAGTTTAGAGGCAAAGCTGATGTATGCCATTCTCACTGGGAAATTTTTTTGTCTTCCTCACACTGTTATGTTCCACATGTATTGAGCAATGGTGAAAGACAGAGGTCAACTTCCTTATCCAAGTCTTGTGACGAAGTTATTCAAACATATGAACGTTCAGCCTCCACAAATCCTTTGTGCTCGATCATGTGATCATATGGTGGTAGGACTAAAAATGGTGACCAAGATGCGTCTGAAAGAGCTAAGTAAGGCGTTTGAGAAATTTAAGGAGAAGACTCCTGTAAAATCTCATCAAATCTCCTCTACATCAAAGAGAAAAAGAAAGGAGCCCATGGTTGCTCCATCGAAGAAAAGAAGATCTCTCATCGTTGAAGATGAAGATGATGAGGAAGACATCACCATCTCTGCAATGGCATTGAAACATCTGAGTCGTTCTACTCCAGAACAGAGGACTCGAGAAAGAGAAGAGAAAGAAAGAGAGGAGAAGGAAGCTGAGGAGAGAGAAGCCGAAGAAAAGGATGCTGAGGAGGCAAGGGATGAAAAAGAAGAAGAAGAAAGAGCACTTGGCGAAAAAGAAGCAGAAAAAGAAGAAGAAGAAGAAGAGAGAATGAATCAAGAGGAAAGAGAGCCTAAAAAACACTCTTTTCCACCTGAAGGCATAAAAACAGGGGGAGATAATGAGAAAAGAGGGATGTTAGCTGCTACCAGTAAGGGAATCAACCGTTCTCCAGCCGACCTAGAAGACATTCATGCCTCTCATTTTCCTGAAGAAGAACATGACGCTTCATCACCAAATCTACGTGATTATTCTGATATGCCATCATTTACAGATTGTGCTGAAGGTAGTACGCAGACCGACAGCTTAGCAGATTTTTGCAGAATTATGGATATTCTCTTGGAGATGCGCTGTCAAATTTATGCTCTGGGATGCGAGGTTCAAAACTTGCAAAATGCAAGTCAAGTTTCTTCATGTTCATTGAATGATTAGATACATGCCCTATCTATTCAGATTCAAGCCAATGCCAAGGGTGAGAAGATTGCACAACTGAAAGAAGACTTGAAAAGGCTGGAAGGCATCGTTCAGTCTATGAGAGATTTCCAGCTTGTCCGCGTTCCCAAGCAATCTTGATTTTATTCAATTTTCATCTCAACATTTTTAATGCTAACAAAAAAGGGGAGAGATGCAAGATTTGAAGAACTTTGACTTTTAATCGACTTTTAATCGTGAATTTTAATCGTGTGGATTGTTGGATTGTTTTGATGTTTAACTCTGTTTGACTTTATTTTTGTCTGGATGTGAATTGAACTTGACTTGGACATGACTGTTTCTATTGATATCTTATGGATGGCTTTATCGCATACTAGACTAACCTATTTTCTGTGGTTGCAGATTCTAGTATTATTCATTTAGCCATTTCTCTCTATAAGATATGCATATGTGTTTGAGAAATGTTTTGCAGGTCAAAATTGTCCAAATCTGCAGGAAAGTTTTGTCACCATAAAAAATGGGGAGATTGTTGGAGAAATCTTTTTGAAGTGTTTTGAAGCTGACAAAACATTTCCATCAGTCTAGTCTGAAAGTTTGCAGACTCTACTATTTAAAGTCTGAAGACCTCGGGACAGCCAGACTCAAGACTCAAAGTCTATCCTCATTGACAGTGTCTAATCCGTTGAAGAAAGGTTATCTAGAACTGGACGTTTCATTAAGGTTATGACCTTATCGACTGGAGAAGATATCTTGGCTGAAAAGACATAATGGAATTCTTTGATTGATCGAGATTGACTCGAAGATTAAGGATCCGATGATTGCCTAAATATTCTTGGAAGGTTCTACTTATGGAAATCGAGATCCTGATTGTATGGGCGAACATGATTGATGGGCTACCGACATGTTCCTTTTATAGCTCGAATAATCTTCTTAATTGATTCCGTCCAATGGATAAATTGGAAGAATTCCTTTGGTAAGTGCCAACAGGTATGATGGTGTAAAGGAGTATATAAGGAAGACGTTCTAAGTTGTTCGAGGTGTGCGTGATAGTAGAATTCCATAGTCTAAAGCTTCCTATTGTTTAGACAATTCCTTTGAGCGAATCCTTGTATACAAAAAAGAGTCTTTATTCATGAGAAACCTCGAGGAGGTGTAGTAGAACATCTACACTGTGGAATCAAGAAAAAGCTGTGCTGTAACTTCTCTTTTATTCATAGTGAAATCCAGCCAGTGGGCTGTCGGTGCGGAAGAGTGGACGTAGGCTTGAAATAAACCGAACCACTATAAAGCTTGTGTTCAATTTTCTCTTCCTTACTCTCTTTACTTTGATTGTACTTTATTTTGTTAATCAATAGAGAACTTCCTTTTTATCGATTGCCTAGAATCGCTTCCGTATCACAATAAATTGTTTGTGCACCTATTCACCCCCATCTAGGTGGTTATACTAGCTATATCACAAGGTACATTCAATTCTGTGATGTGCCTTAGGATCGTTGATACATGTGATTTTCCCGGGCTCATCTTTTGCACTTGTTGTAGGGGTTCGATTTTGTATCGAATCTGGTTTTTGGGAATCCAATATTCCCTTCAACTCAAATAGCAAAAAAAGTCAGGTCAACATGCTCTAATCATGAAAACACCGACTTGCACGATTCATAGTGGATCCAAAATGAAACACCAACAGTTGGACTCAAAATTCACCCTTGTTATCTCAATCCTATGTACGTGAACAAATTATGATATTACACTTCCCAAGCTCATAAGTTAAGTTCACGATTTTTTGACTCCGATTGGACTCAGTAAATTAATGATGATTAGATCATCTTCAACCTATAAACAGGTCAAAACCAATCTCAAACTTACTAGTTGAAAGGAGCACACAATCTGATGGAGGTCAGCAATCGTTCATAGATAGCATCGATTCAGCGATGACTTAGATCGATAATGGGCTATCGCGAATGAGTTTTCATAACAGCGAGGTGGCAATTTATGTGGACGCAAGCCTATGGATAACAAGTAGGAGAGGATCGTGTTGGGACTATCTTGGCTTTAGAGTATCTTTTTGTGAGTCTTTTTATTGCATGCTTCCTTTTCTTCTATATCTCCTCCTGGAAGCATTACACTAGTGGAGACATCCCTCCTTCCAACCTGCAGGAAAAGATTAAAACTTTTGGTCCCTCTCTGTGTGCATATTATGGCCGCCTCTGCATCAAGCGGTGCTCGGCGACAATTGGGGTAACGGCAGGTGGCATCAATGATGGATCGGCATATGTGGTGTCAAAGTTGTAGGAACTGAACTTCACACTTGAAGATCCCTGCTAGAAGAAGACAACCCCACCCTTTTTTTAGTTTTTCCTTCTTTCACGTGCTCTCGGTGTGATGTTCCTTGGACAACTACTTAGCCTGCCGACGGGAAGAGGATGACAGCTGCTTCGGGTAGGTGACGTTGAGGAATTGCAGCAACTCCTTGTCATCAGGGGCCGCGACATGGCATAACAAGAGAGGAGCGGATAATGCGCAGTGTTGATCTTTGCGGGAACTCGTTAGGAAGCAACAGGCATCTCGGAAGAAGGCTATTGGCATCAATGGATTGGGCCCGTCTCAAGGGACAACAGGCTTCGTCACCGGGGCTTAGATCAGATTGGACTTCACCAAGAGAGCTCTGAGAGGAACGTCCTGCTCATCGCGTTGTTGATGTCGTGGGAGTTCGTTGGAGGACTGGAAACTAGATGGGCGGTAAGGAGCGTCGAGTGGTAGCGTTTCACTACGTGGGAAGAAGCGATCTTGGAACAAGCGTGCGGCAGCAACACAGGCACAACGCCAATTGAGGAGCGAGATAGCGTAGGGGCAGGGGAAATCGTGTGGCACCCCTCATCGACCCCTGATCCATTAGGGTCACCACTGTTCGCTTCTCTTTCACTTGACCTAATTCTAATACCAAGGAATTTCATTATAATTCATGAATCTTGG
The DNA here is from genome assembly GCA_014182695.1 of Eucalyptus albens. Classification (NCBI taxonomy): domain Eukaryota; kingdom Viridiplantae; phylum Streptophyta; class Magnoliopsida; order Myrtales; family Myrtaceae; genus Eucalyptus; species Eucalyptus albens. The sequence goes on along the minus strand of CM024651.1, from coordinate 21,424,125 downwards.
GGGTTTACATCTTTTACATCAGTCCCTACGCAATTAATATGGTGGAAGCACATCCATCAACTCCATTCCCTATTTTCAGAAAACGATGCACACCAACTAAACATTTATAGGTAAAAGCCAAACACTTTTATTTAGTTAGACCAAATGGACATCATTCATCGGTACATCAAAATGCCGTAGTCTTCTATACTCGGCTATATTTCGAAAGATGACCAATATCTCCTCCAACAGTCATATACTCAAAGTCCATCATTCAGTGTTGGCATCCAAAAGTTCATTCCTTTGCTATCCTCCTCCTTGTGGTCATATCCAACCACTTGATCCATCTACTAGTGACAGTGGCAGCAAAGGTATCTTATCTAGTCTGAAATGTTAGTCCCCAAATGGGTGAGTACAACCACTCAGCAGTAAAGATCCACCAAACTACATAGTGTGTCAAACGGAACAATCAAGGTATCATAAATAAAATACATATCATTCATGCATTCGAGCATACTTCACCTTATAGCCACGCATATATCACCATACAACATGCATATACCACCATGCACTTGTACTCATATCATCAAGAAACCATGCATATATCATCATACAACGTGCATATACCGCCATGCACTTGCACTTATATCATCAAGTAACTATGCATATATCACCATATAACGTGCATATACCACCAATCACCATGCCATCGTGCATGTATCACCATGATTCGTATCATCCATGCTATCAAGCATACATCACCATGAGATCCATTCACGCCTTCATGATTGCATTTTCAATATCAAGTAGCATCATTTTACTTTCATAAGCAGATCATGCATCATGCCATATGCATGCACCCATGCACGTGATTCAATTTCAACTCTTATCTTTCACAAGGATCTCATTATTTTTCATCCAGGGACGAATGTTTGCATCCCACAATTTATCGCTCGCATCCAACCTGGCATCGCGAGGAGCCTCCGGCATACACCTTCGGGCATCCGGCACACACACTCCAGGCATCTCACATCCCACCTAGCATCACGAGGAATCTCTAGGGCTCACCATGAAAATGGTTACCCCTACCCTTCGGGCATGCATCATAATACAACCCCTCACCCTCCGGGCATGTATCATAATACAACCGGGCATCCTGACACTCCCGGGGAAAACCTCTGGGCATGTATTCATAATACAACTAGGCATCTAAAGGGCATCGACTCATTCGAACCTCTGGGCATCCCGACTCCCGAGGCATCGTCGACTCACACCTCTGACGGTATAATCATTCTCACAATGTATGTTCACATATATGTCTCATTTTCAACATGACATTTGATACAACAACATCAAAGGTCTAAACCACTTTTTTGATGTCGTGTAACATGCCATATGTCACTACATATGCAGCATAATCAACCACTCAAAACATTATATCACATGGAGCAAATTCACTTATTTTTGAAAGTGCAACAATTTTCGGATAAAAGCAAATTGCACTCCTTTGGCCATAATTCTTGAAAAATTAGTAAACAGCTTTAATAAATTTGAAAAATTTGACATGTTATATACAGGATCTAGAGGAAAATATTTCATGAAGAACACCATACCAAAAGAATCTCACACAAAATAGTACAGTCCATGCATCACAGTCTTCAAAATTTTAACACTTCAGCTTGCACAGTTTTGGAAGTAATTTAAATTAAATATCCAAATGAACTCCAAAAATTATGAAATTTTTATATGTTATAGAAAAGTCCTAAGGTTAAATATATTGTTAAGAAATAGAACCCTGAATCGTTCTAGATTATCATATATAGACAATTAATTCCTCCTATTCTCGGTGTCGTTTTTCCAGATTATCTTCTTTCAAAGGAAACTCGTTTCACCAATCTACATATGTTTGTTTCTTCTAAATTTTTAGTATGTTATACATAAGAATATTACCTACACCTTTCATTAAGGACACACAGTTAAATTTTAACTGTATGATTTTATAAAAATTGCAGAATCATATTTGTTCAAGGTAGCATTTTCCCAGATCCAGTTTCTTCAAAGGAAAATGATTTCACCAACCTATTTTTGTTCATTTCCTCTACATTTATGATATGTTTTACCTCAAGAAGTACACTACAACTTTCATTCAGAACTCGAAGTGATATTTTCGCAAGAAAGCTACTTACAGTCCACGAAATCACTAAAGATCAGCACAACAAATTCCATATCTCATCTCTCCAAAGGAAAATCTTTTAAATCGGAAATCCTTGTCCGTTTTGTCTCAAATTTTAGTATGTTATCCCTCAAGTTGTTCTCTACAACTTTCATGAAGAGATTGCAACAAAAAAATCACATTCAGCTCACAAACTCGTGAAGGGTCGGACTGATTTTTCTAGAAAACAGCATGCTAGGCCAACGAATTTCTCCCCAAAGCTTCGACCTTTCATCACATCCACCACAACCGAAATTCACCATATTCTACACACACATCACAGCAAGAAAAGGGTAGGTTTGAGGACTTTACTTGCCTCCAATCCAAAGAAAACATGGCAAGACAACGGTGGGGTGAGGCGGGCTCGACGGCGGCAGCTAGGCGGACGCACGGCGAAGCAAGCCTTCTTCTTCCTCTATTGGCGTCAACCTCTCTCTCTCTCACTCTCTCTCGGCACCTAGCTCCGACCACCCCCTTCCCTTTTTCCTTTTGGTTGAATAAAATCCGTGCATGCTTCCACTTTTGCATGGAGGGACACTTGTCTCCGAATTTTTGCATGGAGGGACACTTGTCCCTAAGAAGGAGACAAGTGTCTTCTTGTTGAAGACACATGGAGGAGGCCATCCGGCTCCTCCCCCCTTTCCATGCGGTCAACAACCCAATGGGCTTCATGGCCGGGCCTTTTGGCTGACTTTAGGCCCAACACTCTTGGGCTTAATGTCCAAACTTAAATGGCCCATGTTTACTTTTAATAATCCATCTTAATCCCCGCTTAAATAAATATCTTATCGCAAAATAAAATGGCCAAAAAACTTTGTGACATTAATCCATAAAAATCGAATCTATAAAGTGCATAGTCAAGAATAAAATCTTCCTTATCAAATTGTCTTATAGCACCAACTTTGATCATCCATTAACATAAGATATATTTCTATCCAAACAATTCTCCATTAAAATACTCGGCATTAATCTATTACAATTCTTTGGTTAATGGCCATAACATAATCAATAACACTTCCATCACCTATTCATGGTTCATGGTATATCCAGGGGTTGTCATGAAATTTTGGGATGCCATAAATTGTGGCCGAACTCTCCAATCTCAAGCCTCCTCTCTCTACGCTTTCGTGGATGAATGGGCTCTCTCTGGATTTGTGGCCGTGTATTTTCAATTGTGTGGCCTCTCCCGTTTTTAGCTCCATTACAACCCCTTTTATAGACAAGGAATTAGCTAGGGTTTTCAAATTTTCTTTCCTCCTTCAAATCTACCAATATATCTGTCAACCTTCTCGCCCAGATCCCTTTCTTTCCTATTCTTTGCCAGCTTTTATTTCCTCAAAGACGTCTCCACGACATCCTTCCTTTCTCTAATTACTAAAGATCTTGTGCCAACCAATATTAATAGAATTTTTGCATGGGTCAACGGGTCAAAACTTTCACTTAACATAATTAAAAATTTGGCATTTAAAGGGTGCGGTCACCATAGCCTTTCAATGAGCTTGGCCCCGTTTTGCCATCCAGTGGACTGGAGATGTTTCGAAGCCGCAGCCAGTTATGAGATTGTGTTGCCATTGTTATCTTTCGCAGCCACAAGGTAGTCTGCATCTCCATCAGCTTCAAACTTCTGATTCTGCACAGCTGCATCCTCCTCCAAGGCTCGATAATATATACTTAGATGAAATATGTCCCTACTATCTATATGCTAAGCAATTTAATAACATTATTTTTTTAGGGGTTAAAAATTAATCCCTAATTTTTGTGCCAAAAATGACTAAATGGGTTGCCCAAAATTTAGGTGTCAACAATTTGCATTAGCATTTCCATGCATTATATAAATCACATTAAAAAATAGAATTCATTTTCCAACAAAAAATTATTCATTGCGTGCACATGATCAAAATTTAGGTCTCAATTTATCTTTGAAAGCAACCTCTACGAGCTCACCTTCAAAGAGGAGCAATAGTTGACACATAAATTTTTGCATAAAAAATGGGTTAATTTTTACCCCTAAAAAATAAACATAAATTACATAACATATAGTTTAGAGAGATTTATTTTATTCCTTGTTTGCATTGGACCGACGGTGAGCGTTGATACAACGTGAGGCTTTTCATATATTCATGTGAGATTTTTCAAATATTCAGGTAATATATACCGAGGGGCATATTCTTGGGTAGAAAATATTGTGCGGGTGCATATATTTCAAGGATACATTCAGGGGGATTATGCACAAGCAAAATTGGAAAAAAATATTCCACAAAGATCTAAATTTTTCCCCTATAAAAGGTGTTGTGAGCGTACAGACAAAGGGGGGCAAGAATTGAGAAAAAATTCGAGAGAAGAATTTGCAAACAATTTTCGTGAAAAGAGCAAGTGTGATAGAATACTTGAAAGTGAGAAGAAAGGAAAAAAGAAGAAGAGAGGAAACCCCCTTTATCATCCAAGAAGAGTCTTTTTTCTTCTCTTCGATAACCTACAAAAAGAAAAGAAAGGGAAAAGTTAATAAAAAAAAATGTAGAGAAGAAATCACGTGAGAGATCGGTGAGGAGAGAGGAAAAAAAGAAAAGAAAAAAGAAGGGGAGTCTTCTTCTTCAACAAACCGGCACTTGACGTCCATGCCCCTACAGATCGTGCCTCTATAGTAGTGAGCACCGCCGCACTAGGCGACCACACCCCTCAGACCGCCCATGGCTCGTTGGCGTCCTCCACTCCTTCATAATTGCCCGCAAGAACTTCACCGATGCCACGGCAAACAGGCAACTGTTGCCCCCTCAACTCAATTGACGCTTGCACCTCGCCTCGTCGCAAGCCCGCGTCACCACCGTTGCTCTTGCCCCCATGAAACTGTTGCTTCCTGACGCCACTGCAACTCGCGACCCAGCTATTCCTCGCTAGTCACCGTCGCCCCACCGGCGCCCGATGCTTGCTGCGGCTGTAACGACCCAAATGCTCACCACTGCTACTGCTGCTCTACACGATGCCTCTGCCGCTGCTGCTTTCCCCTAGCCAAGGCTTTTGCTCGCCATATGCAGGACCTCTCCCGCCGTAGCAACTCGCCTTCATTGCGTCTTTGCCTGTTGTCCTCCGCTCGGAGCCTAATGCCGCCATGCCTCGACAACCCACAAACCCTGCCTCACCAAGCCTTCACCATGTCTCCGTTTGTTTGTGACGCAACCCTCTACAACTCCATGGCTACACCTCTACCCAGCCTCATTGTCGCTGCTCGTCAGCCACACTAGACACCACAGCTCCACTGATGTTGACACCTAAATTTTTGCACAAAAATCATTTCAAAAAAATGGGAACTTGTTTTTGCACAAAAATATTTCAAGTAAAATTATTGCATATAGATTATCTAGGCATTTAATATAGTATTTAAAATGGAAGATGTTTTTACTTAAAAAAAAGAAAAAAAGAAAATTTTGAAAATATATAAAAAAAAAAAAGATTAAAAAAAGAAAAGAAAAAAAGTTGTGACCAATGATCTAAATGTGACTAGCCAAGCTTAGGAGGTCAGATTGGAATTCAAATGGCAAGTTGGGGCCAAAATGCAATTTCCAAAAGTTGAGGGACCAATTCGCAAAATTTGCAAAATTTGCGCCTAAGCCCGTAAATCATCATCTTGGTCACCAATTAAGTTGAAATTGAATTTAGGCCAACTCGAATCAATCAAATCGAGCCAAAAAGACCAAATTTGTATTGAATTTGGTATTTTTGGATAAGAAAATGATCAACTTCGAGAGCCTTTCTTGCAAACTTGGGTGGGCACAATTGTGAAATCTAGTTGAGATCTTAAAAAACTATACATTTGCTCGCTAATTGATAAAAAAATCGTAGCAAAATTGATGGATTAAAGCACTCGAATCAGCAACCAAAACTCAGTCAACGAGTTGGTCTCAATTTGGAGTTGCTAAGTAAGCAACTTGGTGGCCCCACCATATCCTCCTCCGATCTCTGCACGTGATGGAAGAGCATTATTGGTACTACAATTGGACAAACATTTGTCAAAGATAAGCTGTTGAAGGCACGGGAAAATCGCACCAAATCCGGACACTCAACATCTGCAGAAATTGAAAATCTGGCTAAGTCAGAAAGTTGTTGAAGTAGCCCTATTGACAGGCTTGGTAGGTGGACAAAAGACTGACCAAAAATCCCTTAATTCAGGGGATAAAATCACTGAAGCAAGGTCTTTCAAGGGACGAAAGATAAGAGACGAGAGAGAAGAGGAGAGAGCTCATGGTCGTCCCCCAAAGAGGTCCTCAGAAGCAACTCTAGAAAAGAAACCTAGAAATTCCAGATCAACCTCCAGAGAGAAAAGGGAAATTTTCGCAAAGTTGCAGCCAAAATTGGCCAAAACCTTCAACTAGAGAGTGAAATTTCACTCAATGATCTTTCTATGCATAGGTCGCACGTCCAAAATGGAGTTTGGGAAGGTCTCCTAAGCCCCCCGAAACAATACCCTCCTGGCGGGCCAAGATGATAATTTAAGGGTGTGGACAATTTTTTGTGAAATTTGCAAATTGGTCCTTCGACTTTTAGAAATTACATTTTGGCCTCAACTTTCTGTGTTAATTGCAATCGGATCTTCTGGGCTTGGATAGTCATATTTAGATCATTAGCCCCAACTTGATTTTTATTTCCTTCTTTTTTTTTTCTTTGCTTTCATTTTTTCATTTTTTCATTTTTTTCATTCTTTTTAAGGAAAAAATCTTCCATTTAAAAAATTATACTAGGTGCCTAGATAATCTATATGCAATAATTTGACATGAAATATTTTTGTGGAAAAACAAGTTCCCATCTTTCGGAAACTATTTTTGGGCAAAAATTGAAGTGTCAACAATGACAATTTGTAAGTTACTAACCCACTATAAATGACATGACACATGACCTTTCTATTACGTTTAAACCTAAATACTTTTAAGAAAATAATATTCTTCAAAATTTAATCTTATACTTAATGTATACTTGAAATTATCTTTGCCAATGTGCACCCTCCACCTTTTCCAGATCGCCCTAGAAACCTCTCATTCACCTTCACCACCACTAAACCTTCCTTCCCACTAAATTTTACAACTATCAACATATCCTTATTGTTCTAGAAAACCCTAATATGCAAACCAAGGGTAACACTTTAGTTCAAGAATAAGTTTTTGAGCTATTCAGCCAAAATAAAAACAATACTTTCTTATCAATACCATGTCGAAAAGTAATTCTTCAAGACGTAAAGAATAAATTCCAAAAGGAAACCTAGAGGATGCATCCCATTCGGATCCTACTTGTAAAATAAGGGGTTGAAAGGTCAAAGGTAGAGGAAAAAGGTAGAAGCTTCAGCAGAAAGAGAGAGAAACCAAGAGTTTTTAGGCGAGAGGAAAAATAAGAGAGAGAGAGAGAGAGAGAGAGAGAAGAAAGAAGGGGAAAAAAGGAGATAAAAGGGAAAGAGAGAAGGAAAGAAGGAGAGAGAGAGAGAGGGATGACAGAGAGGTCGCACAAAAGAAAGAGAGAAAAAAGAAGAAGAAGAAGAAGGGAAAAGAAGAAAAGGGGCTTCACGCGTTCTCGCCATGGGAGCCTTACCAAGCCACCTCAACTACGTAACACAAAGCCTGGTAAGTGCTTGTGTTCCCCATTTGTTCAATCAGAGTAGTTTCAGACTTAAGGATTGAAATTCAGAATTTTGGGAAAATCGAAACGAGAAATCCAATTTTTGAGTCATTAAGCAACATATTTTTGTAGAAATGATAGTTTAGAATGTTGTGAAGCGGTAGAATGTTTTGGATCCTGATTTGAGCTTATGGTTTGCCCAAAATAAAATTTTGAAGTTTATTACGCATGATGAATAATGCATGACCAGGACTTCAGGGCCATAATTTGTTGGCTTTTGGCTTGATTTTGGATCAAATAAATTAGGGTTCTTGTAGTGTGTTAGAAGGGCTTTCTAATGACTATAAGTACGCTTGAAACAAGGTTTAGTGAAGAAAGTTATGACGTGATTAAGTTTCGCACTCAAGTTCCACAATGCAGACGGCTTAAATAATCGCTTTGGATATGTGGTTATTAGTGCGTAAGTGTTGTTTTATCGATGAATAAGCATAATTTAGCCAAGTCGTTAGTTGGAGAGTAGCATATTACTTGGTTTTACTATAGTTTTCGATTTATTGATAGAAATACAAGTGCGTTGGCTTGACTAACCACATAGGTTGATTTTCGGCTTTCCAGGTGAGTGGTGTTATCTTTTCTAAGAATTTATAAACTCTGTCTTCAAAATTATAAAAATAGACATTTTAAGAGTTATAAATAAGTATGTTTGTTGCATAAAATTCGATCGGGCATTTACTACATTTTGATATTTATAAATAGTGTGAGAAATTTTTGTTGGGAAGATATATTTTGTTTGGGAAACAAAGTTGAGAAATATTATATATCTTAGGTTTGTGAAACCTTTTTACGAAAGGCTTTTTGAGCATAGGTTATGAAATATTATGTATATCCATTTGTGAAATGTCTTATGACATGCATATGATTTGATTTGGTTTATAAAATCGATTCATGAGAAGAGTCTTGAAATTATTTGAGAATTTTTTATGAAAAGTATTTTTGATGAATAAGTTGAGTTGCGAAATCTTTTGGTGATATATGAAATGATTTATGGATTTGGCTTTTTGGATTGTGTATGGGTTTGTAGGTATGCCCATACTATTCTAGGATATCCTTGTGAGCCAAGCCACCGGCTAATAATAGGTGGAGACCTTGCCAAGAAGGGAATCTTGGTCGCCTTTTCACTAGGCGTTGTATCGTGACCATGGTTTAATATTGAGCAACGAATTGGTCAATGGAGTGGACTATTGACTTGTGATAGTTTGGTCAATGGAGTGGACCACTGACATGAGATTTGAGTTTAGTCATTATAATGGACCATCAACATGTGGTTTCATATGAAATGAATAAGTGGAATAGACCATTAATGTGTGGCATAAACCATTAATGTGCTGCATAAGATTAACCAATGGAAAAGACCATTGGCATATGACTTAATAAAATTGATCAATGGATTTGACCATTGACATTTGTTTTGATGTTTTTGTGAAATGAATGTTTCTTATATAAATGTAGCTATTCTTAAGTGTATGTAACTTTTTCTCTTATTATTTGTTTGTTATATTATGGATTTTGGTTAAAAGAGTTGTGGTTTGGTTTTGTAAATTTGCATAGTGGCCACACAATCTGCATAGAAAAGATGTACTACTCATTGAGCTATGGTTGCTCACCACTCTATTTGCTAATCTTTTTTGGGTTCACAAAATAATAATAAGTAGTACAAGAGCAATGTCAAAGAGGGGACTTTTAGAAGTTGGATTTTCAAAACTTTGATGCTATGGTCTTTGGGTGGAAGGATTGTCACGCCTCAAATCTTAAGCGCGCACATCCCTCGGTGGTCGAGAAAATTATGACGTCACAGAATGCGTCACCGACCCATTCATTTTATTGCACATGTGGAAGGGAAATGAAATAATCCCTAGACAACAATTAGCATAGGATAGAAAAGCAAGACAACAATTTCAAACCAAACACACTTTTATAAACAAGCAGGTTTATACACAGGGGCAGACTCTAAGGTTTATGTACATGAGTCTAGATCAAAAAGGGCTACGAAGCCACCTAAACCCTAGGCTCTCCAGACCCTGGCTCCAGGTCTTCCACGGCATCATCCAAAGTGTCGATGTCCAAAGGGTGCCCTATCTCCCACTGCTCAGTCCTGATGGGAGGCTCATCAAAACCACCTAAAGGACCCTCCCGACTCCCATCGGGCTTGTGGAGGTACCACGCCTTGAAACGATGAGGCACCAGGTGAGGTAGGCCCTCATCGACCTAGACAATTGACTCAACAAGCTCATGGGTCAGGCTGGTCCCAGAAACTGGGAAATAGGAGCGCTAGAAATCTACCTCCCTTGGAACCCCATAGCGCACATGACTCAGCAAGTTCACACCCTAAACCCCAATTATGAAGGAACTATGCCTAGATGCAGTCTAATCACACATCCTACAAGACTCACCTCGCCTCAATTCCTTCGTGCACGTCAGTACAATTCATATCACATATAATTGCAGCTTATATCACAAACAATCATAAGGATCCCGATTATAAGGCCAAATCATTATAACATGTCCCATTCCGTGACACACAATTTTGTCCCATAATCAGGCGCGTTTATCTTAATCATTCACGCGTTCCAATTGATTATTTCCCCCACAAGCACTACCTACCTGGTGCACATCGCTCTTCCGGTGTAACCGAGCATTGTCTCATCCCTTGAGCATAGCAACGTCTACCTCTAGACGGCATTCCACATAAGAGCATCAGTCTAACCTCTACTGGGATCGGCATCCATTGTCAAGGGCATTCCACAAAGGAGCATCGTCCACCTAATGCACATCGGGTGACTGGTTCTCATATACCATCACATGATCATTCAATATTGGCCAATGACATTGTGCTTTGCACTCAAATGCCATAATTAAGTTAATGTTCTTGGCCTATTTTCTTCGTATTAAAAACACTTAGTAAAATAATAGTGTGTAGGTACACGGTCAGATCGAACCATAAAAGTTGGTATCCTTCATTTTCAAATCATACTATTTGATATAGTACTTAAAAACATGTTTGGTGTCAAAACCCGACAGCCGGTATTTTCTAATTAAATGCCAAAATTTCACAATTTTGAAATAATTAATCAAAAATAACAATCACCACTCAATTGCACAAATTATCATTCAATTTCATAAACTAATTACACCACATTAATCATCACGAAACTCTGGTAACCGACTATCCTGATATAATTTCGGGAAAATATTAAATAATTAAAAAAATGCAAATAATTAAATAAACCACCAATTTAAATTAATATAAGCTAACCTAACCACCTAAGTAGACTAAGTAAATTACTCTACTAACCTAACTAATTACCCTAACCCATTCTAACTAAATTAATCTAATAGCTAACTACATAAACTAATTTAGCTAATTAAATTAACAAACAATCCATCCTAACTAAATTAGCCTAGGATCTAATTGCTCTAACCACCTAGTCACTAGTTAGACTAACCAAGGATTACACTAATCCCTAAATAGCCTAACTAATCTACCCTAAGCATCATTAGCCTCCTAATTAAAGTTTTGGGCATAAACACATCGGTTTAGTGCAAAAACCGGTTCATAGTGATGGCGGCGCGATGGCGGCCGAAACTTGGGCTCACGGCGGTGCTAAAGAAAGCTTGGACTAGGCTAAAAACGGCCCAAGAAGGCTTAGCTAGGGCTGACCTTCGGCCTTGCTTTGGGTGGGTCTGCTAGTAGCCGGAGGACCGAGCTGGAATGGACGGGGTTGCTCAGCTAGGGAGCTAGGCGGACCAGCTACTGGTCAGGGGTGTAATGGATGATTAAGGGTGCTACTATGGCGTGAAGTGCTAAAGGTTGGGCAATGGCGTTGCTATAGGGAGAGGGGACGAAACAGTGGAGTCAGCATCAAGGGATGCCGCTGGGGTTGACTCGATGGAGTGATGACGCAAGGAGGAAACAATACAGTCGGTGGGAGCTGGGGTAGGGAAATGGAGCTAGCACGTAGCAAGGGCAAAGGGGAAAGTGAAAAAGACGTAGAAGCGGTGAAGGAGGGGAGCAGCCACTGGTGTATGAGGGAAGCCGAAGGGGGGCAGCAAGTCAATAGAAAATATCTCTTTCCATCATGACTTGGTCCCCAAGAGTCTCCATGCATATCCCCTTAGTCCTCAAATACTTTCTTGCATAAAACTCCCACAATTAGCTAAGTTGATGCCAAATGTTGCAGGCCGCACACAAGCCTACGTATTTCAACAAATGAGACTTCAATTTCTTCACCAATTCTCCAATTTGATGACAAATTTTGCTGCAGAGGAAGCCCATAGAAATTCCTCAATTTCCCTTCACCAATTAGTTCACTTTGGAGGCCAAAAATCCACTCACTTTGGTCCCTCTGAATTTCCTTTCTTTTTCGAATCGTCCAAAATTGATTTTCTGCAAAAATCTCCGGCTCGCTGAAAATTCTTCAAAGATTGAGTCGACATACCAAAATAAATCGTGACATTACAGAACTTTCAATTTCTAAAATTGGGTTCAATTTTGTGGTTAATTTCAACCGGACGCGATTTGAGCGTGACCTAACTTACTGGGTAGCTTTTAGAAATTTTTAGCGCATTTGACCCATGGTCGATTACTTTCGAGCCACATCATACATCTTCGACACATTGGTGACTCGATTGTCATAAAAATCTCGAGATTTTAAATACGAGCATAGGGTACAGAAATGACAGAAAAATCGGTTTAATCACATGCCTCCGTCGAACCGACCTATCTCCAGTCTCTGATCGATTTTGACGGTACCATATTAACCCTTGCAGATTAGCATAGTCGAGCAGTCAATTTCTAGTCAAATTTTCAAGTCTGATGTGTTTATATTCATTAACGGTTCACCTGATAGACTAGTATCTCGTGAGTGGCCAACTTAAAGAAAAAGGCCATAGGCGCATCCATGAAAAGCCCATTTCATCTAGTCGAAAGTAGGGTTGAAAATCAAGATGTCACAAGGACGGCCATGTCATACTCCATTCATGATGGTTTCATGGTATGGGTTAGGGGTGTCAATTCCTGAACCGAAAACCGAACCGAACCGAACCGAAAAATTCGGTTTTTTCGGTTCGGATTTTATTCGGTTTGGTTTTCATTAAAAACCGAAAATTTTCGGTTTGGTTCGGTTTAGTTCAGTTTTTATCGGTTAACCGAACCGAACCGAACCAACAAATAAAAATGGAGAAATCTATGTTTAACAGAAAAAAAAAAAAAAACAAAAACCGAAAACCAAAGGCTAAAAACCGAAAAACCGAAAAACCGAAAAACCGAACCGAACCGAACCGAACCGAACCGCAATTTCAGTTCGGTTCGTATTCGGTTCGGTTCGGTTTCAGTTCGGTTCGGAAGATTTTTCTAACGGTTCGGTTCGGTTCGGTTTTTCAAAAAAATCGAACCGAACCGAACTGTTTACACCCCTAGTATGGGTATCAAAGCTTAGGTTATGATTTTTGGGTATAGATTCTTTGGGACATTGTGAGCTTGTGTGTGAGCATATAACACGTTAGTCTTTTGTGAGATACCATGATATACGTTTCTTTTAGTGCAAATGCTCATCGATTATGGTTCAGATAAGCATGCTTTGCTTTGTAATGGATATTAAAGATTTATCTTTGATACCATAAGTGTATTTTATGGTTCTTGAGGTGTGATTCAACATGGAGATTTTTCTTGAAAGTCTTGATGCGTTATGTGGCAATATTTGGTGTAATGAGAATTGATTTTAGAAGTTATAAGCTTTAATGGTCATGTGAGACATAAATTTACTTATGGTGAATAGGTGAGATCAATTTGCAAACTTCTAAATTGCAGGTGATGATCTTACTCTAAGCAGCTTTGTGGAGCTTGTAGATATGGTTAGTTTCAATTGTAGTTTTCTTGGAGACAAGATAAATACTTAATTCTTTGATTTACAAAGTAATAAATTTTAAGTGATGTTCTTTAAGTTGAAAACTTGAGGCTCATTAGATTAATGGAAGTTAGCTAAGTTCTTATCTTAGCGATTTGAGGAGTTGTAGGCATTCAGTCATAAGTGATGATCTTTTAAATGATGATATTCTTTGATAAGATATATGGTAGACAAGGCTTTTTTTTTTTTTTTTTTTTTGGTGAAGAGATTTATGGTAGACAAGTTCTTACTTGAAAATATCAGATTTTCTAAAGAATTAGGATAAATTATTTTGGGAGATAGTTGAGATTGGAATTTCAAGAAGTTGATCTTCAATTGTTCTTGCACTTGTTTCAGAGATTTGCCGAGCTACCCGGGCCAATCCGTGGAAGTGTCATGATATATACATTGACCAGATTGCTATATCCAACGTCAAGGTGTTGTGAATGGGGTAGGGACTCTCAAATCAATTATTCAACTGTTAACTAGCATCCAACGAATGAGATTGTATCGCATCGATAATATGTTCAATTACGAACATTCAAGGCCAGGATAATTCAAAAATGAAGTTAGAATGGTTGTATGCATGCTTAAGGATTGGCTATAGCAACTATCACGTGCTTTGTGATTTTCGTGTTGCAGTGGACCTACCTCTATTTTGGCTTGATTTGAGCTTGTAGACTTCGTTATCTTGTGAAATGATCAATGAGAGACATTTGATGTCCTCTTCCTAAGCTCCAATTTTATATATTGTGCGTCATGAATAGACTTTGTTTGCTAGGTTTATTTGGCCCCAAAACTTGTAGCTAGTATTCGTACAAATTGCTAAAAAGGATGAAATATCTATATTTCTAATGAACCTTTGTAGATTCTCGATTTTTTACAAAATTTTGTGGTTCGAATTTGGAGAAGTTATGTCATCATAGTTATAGATCATATGGAGGGGGTAAGAATAACAGGAATACCATAATTTTCGTACAATGTTCACATGAGTGCCATAAGTTTTTTCTCACTTAAGTGACACATTGAAGTAAAATCAATCATTTGACAAATCATCCTTCGTGAATTTTTTTATTAGTTTCCCATTCTTATGTGGATATTTTTGATTCTTAATTGTTTTATTAATTGTCCATAGTAGCACTAACAATGTCACCTAAGACAATCAACATCCATATCATATTTTCCAATGAGGCAAACTACCAATGGCACTTAAATGATCGATTTTTCAAATTTATAGTACTTAAGTGAGCACCACGCAAAAGTTATAGTACTCATTGTGTACTTATCCCAAAAATACATATACATGTATCAATTGGATGAGTGATTATGCAAATATTTGGGAAAATTATCAATTTAAACTCATACTTATTGTACAAATGTCAATTTGGTTTTAACTTTCCAATTTTGTCAATTTGGTTCTATACATTTAGCAATATCAAAATTGTAATATTCGGATGGTGGGCCCAAAAGAAGAAAAAGAAAAAGAAGTTGAAAAGTGAATAAATCAAAAAGGAGAGGGGAGGGGGCTCAGCTAAATAGAAGCTAAATGTCCCTCGACCAATAAGAAAGAAAAGCATAAGAAGAAGAAGAAGAAGAAGAAGAAGAAGAAGAAGAAGAAGAAGAAGAAGAAAAGAAAGGGGAAGGAAAGGAGTTTTGGCACTTGCAAGTTGCAGATGCCTCGCTAAGCCAACTCAACTCCATAACACAGCGTGCGGTAAGAGATTAGGCCTCTTGTTCGTCCAATCAAAGAAATTTACAGGTTTAGGGCTCAAATTTGGAAATGGAAAATTAAGTGGCGAAGTCCAATTTTGGAGTCGTTGAGCTGCGTATATTTATAGAAATCATAATTTAGGGTATTGTGGAGCCATAGGATTTTACAATTAGTAATTTGAGCTTATGGTTTGTCTAAAACAAAATTTCGAGGTTTCCTGCGCATAGTGAATAGTGCGCCTCCAGCAGCTTCAGGCCCATATTTTGTTGATTTTTGGCTTGATTTTGGGACGGTCATGTTGGGATTCCTATAGTATGTTTGAATGGCTTTCTTTTGACTATAAATATGTTTGAAATAGGGTTTAGAGGAGGAAGTTATAGCATAACTGAGTTTTACACTTAAACCCCACGTTGCGAACGGCTTGAACAATCACTTTGGTTATGCGATTTGTTAGCGTGTAGCTTCAGGCCCATATTTTGTTGATTTTTGGCTTGATTTTGGGACGGTCAAGTTGGGATTCCTATAATATGTTTGATGGGCTTTCTTTCAACTATAAATATGTTCGAAACAAGGTTTAGAGGAGGAAGTTATAGCGTAACTGAGTTTTACGCTTAAACCCCGCGTTGCGAATGGTTTGAACAATCACTTTGGTTATGCGATTTGTTAG
Organism: Eucalyptus albens; assembly: GCA_014182695.1. NCBI lineage: Eukaryota > Viridiplantae > Streptophyta > Magnoliopsida > Myrtales > Myrtaceae > Eucalyptus > Eucalyptus albens. The sequence continues at coordinate 21,408,016 of CM024651.1, read as the reverse complement.
CGTGTAGGAGTCCTTCTGTTAGAGTGTGGCATCCTAGAATTTCATGACAATCCCTAGATGTGCTATGAACCATGGATAGGTGATTTAAATACCATCAAATTAGATCCATGATTTGCAATAAGATTAAAGCCGAGCATTTTATGGATAAATTGAAAAGGGAATTTTGTTCTTGGCCATGAACCTTTTAAGTTGGATTTTATTGAATTATGTTACTTAATATTATGGCCATATGACCTTGTAATTAGGTGATGATTAAATGGGAAAAATTAGAGGAGATTGGGTTGATTTTTTTAGGACAAAACAGCCCCACCGTTCGACCGGCCCAATAAGCCCAATGGGCTGTCAACCAAGGAAGAACCGGTGGAGGAGTCGGCCCAAAGGATGGCCCATCAACATTCATAGAAAATGCCAAGTGGCAAGACATATTAGCCAAGTGTCTAATGCCATGCAAGATCAAATGATTGCTAATGATGAAGAAAAAGAAAGGAGGAGGGGTGGAGTGAGCGAGGGGACGGGGTGTGTCGCGCGAGGAAGAGAAAGTCAAGAGAGAAAGAGAGAAAGTGGGCGTGCGAGAGAGAAAGGGGAGGAGAAGACAAGTTGCTGTCGTGCGTGCCGCCTAGTCCCACCGTCGAGCCGCCTTGCCCTGCCGTTCTTGTTTGTTGAGATTTTCTTTGGATTAGAGGCAAGTAGAGTCCATTGATCTACCCTTTGCTTGCTGTGGTTGTGATGTTGAATGCTGGAAATGCTTGAGCTGTGATGTTGAATGCTGGAAACTCGAATGAATGGTGGTAGTGTTGCAAATGAGTTGTTGCATATAGAAACAGTCCGACCTTTGGTGATTTCGGGAGCTGCATGTCATTTTCTAGTTGGAATATTACTTCAAGTTCGCAATAAAAGTTATAGAGGACTTCTTGAAGATTAACATAAGGGAAATAGTCAAGTATTCATTGGTGAAACTATTTTTCTTCAAAAATACTAGATCTGGAAACTGTTATGTTGATCCCTTGCGATTCTGTGAATTTTATGAAGTTATCTAGTTTGAATTTGATCTCATGTCCTTGATAATAATTGTAGATGACACCATAAGGAATAACATGCTAAAATTTGAGAGAAAACTAGCAAGTATCGATTCAGGAAATGGTTTTTCTTTGAAAGGGTTAAATCTGAAAATTGAGCCGAGGGTTAGGGTGAATTGAAATAATCATATATTTTATTCCAGAGGGAATTGGATTTTGATTTCTTCATGGGACTTATTCCTTTAGGTCTCAGCTATAACATATTAAAATCTCATAATTTTTTAATTTCATTTAAATTCTTAATCGAAATTATTTCCAAAACTGTGCAACTGTGGTGCTGGAATTTCTTTTGCTGTGATGTATGGATTTATGTGATTAATGTGAAACTTTATTGACATAGTGTTCTGCACAAAATATCTTCCACTGGATTTTTTTTTACATCATGTTAAATTTTTAGGATTTATTGAGATTTTTTACTAATTTTACAAGATTTTTTACTAAAGAGGTGCTTTCTGTTTTACCCGAAAATTGGTCCTATTTTCAAAAACCAATGAACTTTTTTGTGAAATGTGATATCATGGGTGTTATGTGTACTGCATATATGGTGATATTTGGCATATTACGTAACATCAAAAAGGCTAGTTTAGACCTCGGATATTGTTGCATCAAATGCTGATTTGAAATTGAGATATGTATGTAATTATGCATTGTGATAATGATGATACCGTCGGAGGTGTGAGCCGACAATGCCCCGGGAGTGTCGGGATGCCCAGAATGTGTGTGTGTGCCGGATGCCTAGAGTGTGTGTGCCGGATGTCCTCGGGAGTTTCGAGATGCTTGGACGTGTGTGCCAAATGCCCGGAGTGTGTGTGCCGGAAGCCTTGTGACGCCAATTGGGGTATGAGATGCCCGGAGTGTGTGTGTCAGATGCTCGGAGGTGTGTGCCGAAGGTTCCTCGTGATGCTAGGTTGGGTGCGAGCGATATATGAGGGATGCAAACGCTGGTCCCTGGAAGAAAACAATATCCTTTTAAGAATTAAAATTGGGAAATGAATCATGTGAATGGGTGTGTGCATATGGCATGAGATATAATTGTCCATGAACTTGAATTGGAATTACTTGGCATGGGGAATGTGATTATTAAAGTTATGAATGGATCTCACGGAGACATATGTATGATAGCATGGATGATATGTGCATTTCACGTGAATTGTGGTTGTCTTGCTTGTTGCATTGTGTAGATTGATAGATCTTTATTGCTGAGTGGTTATACTCACCCCTTTCGGGACTAACATTTCAGATTGAGCGATGGCTCTAGCACCTATCACGCATGGTACATTTTATGGATTACCGTCTGATGTTGAGGTCGAATGCTCGGAGCACCCCTGTGTTGGTGTTCATTGTCTGGTGTTTATCTGCGTCCGTGTTTTGGTCATGCATGATGTGGGCTTCCCTGATGGCCCTGTAGTTCAGGAGTTCCTTTCTATACACGTTAGACCCGTCGAGGTGATGATAGGGATGTTGCTGCTGCCACCGGCCAATGCACCGGGCTGGGTGTGATAGGAGCGTGTGACTGGTTGAGGTTGACACTTTTTGGGATGGCCGACACTAGATGATGGGATGATATACATGTCTGATGTAGAGTCGAGTACTTTTGACTATAGCCAAGCTTAGTTAAAGCCTTGGCCATTTTGTTGTATTGACTCATGAAGTCCATCTTAGTTATGTAAAAAAAAGTGATTCGGTCCTAAAGTATATATATATATATATATATATATATATATATATATATATATATATATATATATATATGAAAAGTTATAGTTGGTGCGTATTGCATTGTATTATGTGGTTTGAGTATGGGTTAGGGAGATGTCGAGTATGCTTCCGTTATCTGAACTGTGCTGAGACCGAATGAGATGCTACAAACCCCCAGGTTGTATGGACCCACTACAATTCAATGGTATTATAGTGACTTATTAATATGACAAGTAAAAGGTAAGTGGACTGTGGCAACCCTAACAGATCGGGGGCCGTGTCGAAGGGTGCCACAGCTTGTTTTGGTATCAGAGCAATGGTTATATATGGAGTGATAAGGAACCTCATTTGGAAATTGAGGAATATGATAACAATGCACACCATAGGATATTAACTTGAATAGTTGGTTAATTTTGAATAACGGGTGATGGGTATTCACTCATAGAGCCCCAGTGATTTCTATGAGTTATCTTTAGGTGCCAGTAACATGTTTATGTTACTTATATAGTTGTAGTTGCTTATAAAATGGAGACATTGAGTCACAGATTATTCCTTAGGCAAATGCTTGGAAACTGTAGGAAAGTCATGGTACGAGCTGGAAGTTCTCATCCATCAAGGGCTAAAGCCTCTGCTGCAAGGGCTGAACCCCGAATGGAAGACATCCTGCAGGCATTGGTCAATATAAGAAATCTGATGGAAAGGCAAGCGCAACAACAACCCAAAGTGGAACGTCACCCTCAAGGACTGGTGGAACAATTTCTGAAGCTGAAGCCACCTAAGTCTAATGGAGTGGGAAGTCCTTAGGAGGCAGAACATTGGATTGATGGGATAGAATAGATTTTCCGGTTGTTGAACTACAATGATGCTGAGAAAATGGTTTTGGCTTAATACTAGTTGGAGGGAAATGCAAAGTTTTGGTGGAGACATTCAAGAGATATGATCTTTCCACCGGGTACTGATATAAACTAGGATGAATTTGTTAGAGTTTTCAATAGAAAGCATTTCTCTGATTGTGCCAAGGACAAGAAGATCACTGAATTTGTTCAATTGGAACAAAGAGAGCTGACAATGGATCAGTATAAGGCAAAATTTTATGAATTGTCTAGGTATGCTCCCAAATTGATTGAGGATCGAGAGGAAAAAGTTAAGAGATTTTTGAAAGAGTTGAGGACTGATATTAGGAAAGAACCGGGCCTTAGAATATAAGGGATTATAATGAGATTTATGAAAGGGCACAATTGGTGGAACAAGAATTGGTGAGGGAGCAATTGGAATCTAAGAGGCAGTTGACCTTTAGTGATGTCAAAAGGGGTAAGAGACCCTATCCTAGTCAAGGTCAAACTTGGGATTCTAAGAAAAAGAGTAATTTTGGAAATTTTGGAAGAGTTTGAGATGGCCTGAATATGGGGAAGGCACCCTATCAGTATGATGTTTGTCGAGGGTGTGATGGGCAACATGACCCAGGATCTTGCAATGGATAGCTGAAATTTTATGATTGTGGACGGATAGGTTGCCTCAAGAGAGACTATCCACAAGAGAGGTCATAGCTGAGTGTCAGCTTGATGCGATAGGTACAAGAAAGTACTGTTAGACCTAATCTACCAAGGAATCAACAGAGGCCACTAACACAAGGAAGGGTGTATGCGGTCACCCAAAAGGAAGCGGATGCTTCCAAAAATATTATATCAGATACGATTTTCATAAATGACAATAAGGCCTACGCATTGTTTGACACGGGTGCTACACATTCATTTGTATCTGAAAGATATAGGCAATTGAATGAAATAGAAACTACACCTCTTAAGAAGCCTCTGTGTTTCTACGCCTTTAAAGAATATGGTATTATCTACAATGATCTGTGCAAAATGTAAGATAACTATATGTCGTGACCAAATTTTCGGGGTTTGAACCACCTAGGGTTTGGCTAATGGATTGTTAAGCATAGATTTAACTCGGGCTCTCCTAAGCCCATACCAACTCGCGACTTAGGTTCAAGTTCTTAACATGGAATTGATTTTCAATCGGCAGTAGCCACTAATCTATTTTTGGTCGGTCGATTAGAAACCTAAGTAAAGTAATTGGAGATTCACTTTACTCCTACGAACCAGAGATTTTGGTACGGGGACTTGGTTACGCTAGATTTTTCTAACGACCTTTCGGTATCATTTCTTTTATTTAAAAAAAAAAATGTTTTTGTAGGCAGTTTGGATTGATTTTAGATCCAATTCCCTAACATGTGAGGTATTCATGCAAGTGCGCAAACCATCAATTTAACACCCAAGAAAGCAATTAAATATTGCAGGACTTACCTCAAAGCAACGAAAGCATCTGCGGTGTTAAATTAAAATCCATATCAACCCTAGATATGGTTTCTAATTAACAAGCAATTACTCAATTTTTGTTTTCTCTTTTCCAACGAAAATATAGTCCATATGCAATGCAATGCAATGCTTCTAATTCTAATATGAAATGATATGGCATGACAATATGTCCTAAACTATATGACGTAAATAAGCATGCAGTCTATTATAACGAAATGTAATAATTAAATATGTAATTTCAATTAACCAAAATGACTTAATTCTAATGACGTGCAATGCAATGCAATGACATACAAAATTATTTCAATTGAAATGACATGCGGCATACAATTTAATATGCGAGCTATATGTCACGTGGCATTTATTAAATGACCTAATCTAAAGATGGACAATTTCTAATTAGAAATGAACCTAACAATAATCACTAAATGATGTGTATGACTTGCACATTATTTTTCTATTCTAAAAAAAGCAATCTATCCTAGAAATTGCAACTAATTTATCCTAAGACAAATTTTATTTTTTTATGAAATGCAAAGCATAACTATCTAGATTAAAATTCTATCTAGCATATATTAGGGATTGGGTCAGACTAAATCCTAATTTAAACTAAGATACTGTCTTAACCTAGCAAGCTCTAACCTAAGATGCAAAAATCAATCTGAACTTAATATGAAATTTTATCCTAATATGTCATGATGTGCCAAGGGTGCCTTAATTCTATATGACATATGCATGATGACTTTTTTTGTGTTTCTTATAAAATTCGAAATTAAAATTGCCAAATAATTACACATGCAATTGAAATTTAAAACTAACATCCTAATCCTAATTAAGATTTTTTGATTTTTTATTTTACGAAAATAAGATTTGACTCAACCAACTTGACGATAGCAAATCAAACATCATAAGATTGATATCCAAAAATTGACGAACCATATCTCGCGCATGAGATCGGGTTAGCCAATTTTAAATTAAATCGAGAATCGAATCTCGGGCTTGAGATTGGATTGTCGATTTTTGTAAGGGATTGCGAGTCGGATTCGGGCGTGAAAATCGGATTGTAAATCGCTAGCTTGAGGGACTTTTCATGTCGGAATCTCAACCATTCATTTCAGGGATTGCAAGTCGGATTTCAGGAATAATCCTACTAAAAAGAAAGTAAATAAATAAAAATAACATAAAGTAAAAAAAAAAAACTACCTAATTGATTTTCCTTTTTTTCTTTTGTTTTTCTGTTTTCTGTTTCGGTTTGCTTGCGGGTCTCCAAGGGTAGCCGGTCGTCGATCCATCCGGTGAAGGTGAACTTCGGCAAAGGGTGAACTGGCAGTGGCAGCAGTAGCACAGGGGCGGACCTAGGAAGGCTCGGGTCTTATTCCGGCGATTTGCATGCAGCAATCGGTCGGAGTCGAATAGGGCGTCGCGAGTCCGCCTAGCTTGCGATCTGCGTCATTGATCGAAACTTACGTGGACAAATCTAGCTGCAGGTGGCATCGGTTTGTGAAGGGATCAGACACGGGGGTGCGGTGGCACGGCGGTGGCTGGTGAGCGCACCAAGGGTAGAGATGGGTCGCCACTTCACAGGGGCACGGGCAGACGAAGATGGGTTGCAGGGCTTCGGCTCCGAGTAACTGTAGGCGGCGTTGGGTGGATCAATTACCAGCGGAAAGCGGAGGAGGTCGTCGGGCTTCGCGGAAGGCGAGGAGCGGTGGTGGTTGCGAGCAGTGGCGCTGGTTCGTGTGGCGTTGCGGTGTTGAAGCGAGTGCTCACGGAGATGGACGGGTTGAGGCGTCGGACTTTCTCGGACGGCAATCGGTGGGACCGAGCTTCGGCGACTATCGGAACGGTGGCGGTGTCGCGAGCACGGGGTGTGTTCACGGACGGACGCTCCAAAGGAGGGTGAGCGGCGAGGGAGACGATGAACAGTCGTCCCCTCTGCCCCCTCGTACTTTCTCCTCTCCCTTCTTTTTTCTTTTCTCTCTCTCTCACCTGTCTCTCTCACGTTACTTTCTCTCCATTTTCTCTTTTTCCTTTTACTTTTCTTCTTCCTTTTTTGACGAATTGAAACGTAGAAAAAGCCCCCCTTAGGTCCTCGTACACTGTTGCTTTTATAGGGGTAGGAGATAAGTTTTCGATTTCCCCTTCAAATCTAAATCTGTGATACCTTTTCACCAACTGATCACTATTGATAAGAATTCAAGATTACGATAAATATTTTCTCGAAATCCAAATCTCGCAAAGATAAATCGCAATATTGCAATATTTTTTTTACACATGTTCCCTTTCCAAAAGCTTTATATCCCAGAAAAACTTCAATTTTTTTTTTACTTTTCACGAGATAACTGAAAAACATGGGCTTGAGCCAACCAGCTCGCTTCGTGGGCTTAGTCCAACTAATTTGAACCCATTCGCACTGGTCTAATAAAATGCCAATTAAAATAAAATAAATGCACCTAAAAATTATATGCTATGCAATTGAATTATAATTTTTTTAGGGGTTAAAATTAATCCCTAATTTTTTTATAAATGACTAAACGGGTCGTCAAAATTTAGGTGTCAACAGCTGCCCCTCTTTGAAGGTGAGCTCGTAGAGGTTGTCTTCAAAGATAAATTGAGACCTAAATTTTGGTTATGCATATGCAATGGATGATTTTTGTTGGAAAATGAATTCCATTTTTTTATGCAACTTATATGATGCATGGTATGCTAGTGCAAACGATAAAGGAACTTACTTGGAATAACTTACCTTCAAAGAGGGTAGAATGATTCAACATAGTTGGTGTTACATGTCCAGGACCCACACCCAGAATAGTAACATGGCTTTATAAAGAGATTGCTTTTCCAGGACTTATTCCATTCTACGGTCGCCCAGTAAGACAGTGTTTGGTTGTGTCTAGGACTCGTACTATTCCACGGTTGCCTAAACGGGGATTTACCTTCCAGGACTCGTATCATTCTACGGTCACTCGAATAGGGAAATAGATGTTGTCTAGGACCCGTACCATTCTACGGTCGCCTAAACGGGGGTTTATATGTCAAGACCCTTACCATTGTACGGTCGCCTGAATAGGGAAATTGATGTTGTCTAGGACCCGTACCATTCTATGGTCGTCTAAATAGGGAAATAGGTTTTATCTAGGACCCGTACCATTCTACAGTCGCCTAAATAGAGAAATAGGTTTTGTCTAGGACCCGTACCATTCTACGGTTGCCTTGACGAAAAATTGATTTTTCAGGACTCGTACCATTTTACGGTCGCCTGAATGGGGAAATTTCTTTTCCAGGACCCGTATCATTCTACGATCGCCTGTTAGAGCAATAAATGTTGTTTAGGACTCGTACCATTCTACGGTTGCCTAAACGGAGATTTTGCTTGGTTAGGACCCAAACCATTCTTCGGTCACCTAACGTTGCAGCATAGATTATCTGACCAGAATCCGAACCTTTCTTCAGTTGCCTTAATTAGATTGAATCTGGAGAAAATTCTTTTGGGGACAGCTCAATCGAGTGTCGGTGTTTTCAAAAGGGAATACCTGCACAATGACAAGTATTTAAGGTATGGATAGAGATATACTTACCTGGAATCATCTCTGTTCCTAGCGGAAATGTCTTCTGCAAAACATGGTCATAGGAGAAGCAATATGCATTTGTGATCACAAACATGCATTAATTTAAGGGAGGTTATGCGCTGTGATTTATATCAAGCCTGCACCACCTAATTTCCATTGGGAATGATTTCACAAAGAATGTTCCAATCTGAACACATGAGTGTCATGGATGTGCCAAATGGGGGACCTCTTGGTCTGAAAGGACTTTTCGCTCATCATCATTAAAATGGGTTGTTTTATCCTGACCTTTGATGCAGGATTTTTGACAATCACTCTATCTTTCCATCATCATACCAAACAAGGGTTCGAGCAATCTTGCAAGTGGTACGACCTTACCAATCTGAGAGGTCTTTAATAGGGACCGTAATATAGGTTTGGTCAACGGTTTAACAAAGGAGACTCTTTGAGTTGAGGCTTTTGAAAAAAAAAATAAGTGATATTCCACAATTATCTTAGGGTTTACAAGTCAAGAAACACATGAAATGTTGCAGAAATCATCTTACTCGCACTTCTTCAAGCGATGCTTTAAAACATATGAACTTTTACATTAATTCAAGTGGCCTAATTGAAGAGACTTTGCAAGGGACGTAATGTATGCTAAGTTCATGGGTTGAGAAACAAAAGGATGATTAGGCCCAAAAAGTGTTTAGGGGGTCAAAGTTGGTGATCATCTTGACATTTCCAACAATTTTCCTCCCGTCGTCGAATATTTTCTTCACATCACAACTCCACCGATTGTAACATCTCAACATTTGAGTTTTTTTTTTTTTTTTTTTGGTACCACCTTGTTGGGGATACGACTCATTTCATCAAGTGTTTGATTTTTTCTTTGGGCATTAGCCTTGCTTTTACCAAGCACACTGCTTTTTCATGCCCCATTTTTTGCACTGTTTTTTTTTTTTTGGGACAAAGTCTTTATTTTATTAGCATTGTAAATCATGCTACTTGAGTGGTTTGATTTTTCTTTCCTTACCCCAGTGTGGAGGATGATCACCAACTGGGTTTAATGTAAAATGAATTCATAGGCTCAAGGGGGCTATGTAATGGATAAAGTGTATGGATAGACAAAGAACTACTCTTCGTCGTCCTAAGGCACTTCAAATTATCGTACAAGTTACACTGCAAAAGCAATACTCGAAGATTGATGCAAGTGCGAGTAAGAAAATTCCAATCATTCATTTCAAATCTTGTCCCAATATGGGACAATTCTTGACAGAGATAATTTAAAAAGCTCTTCATGTGTGTGGGCTCAAAGGGCTGAACAATGGATATACCTGTAGTGTTTTAGGTAGCAGAAGAAACTACCTCTCATCACCTCGGTTGACGTACCCTTTGCTAGATCACTCTTTTCCTCATAGGCATGGGAATTTTTCCACACAACTCACTGGGGGTCAGTGTATGGAATAAGGTTTGCCTTTCATCATTCCAAATTATCCCATTTTTACACATTCAATTTATCTCACACGATTCATCAAGGAAAATATGCAATATTTGCAACTAATGTGGACAATTGAATTTGTAACTCAATGAGGCAATTTATTCATCATAAAATGTTTGCAATTCAAAACATGACATTGCAAATTCTATTATGGGTAATACTTCTTGACAGCATCTGAATTAACTGGAGTGGAAAACTCACGACCATCCATTTCAGCCAAGATCAAGGCGCCTCCAGGAAGTACCTTTTTCACCACATATGGGCCGCTGTAATTTGGAGCAAACTTGCCCCCAGGATCCGGAAAAATTATTAACAACTTCCTTAGAACAAGATCATTTACCTCAAAATGTCTCGGTCATACCTTCCGATTGAACGATCTGGCTACTCTCTGTTGATATGTTTGGCCATGGTAGAGAGCTTTCAGTCTTTTCTCATCGATCAAGTTTAATTGTTCAAGTCTTTGTTGCGACCATTCTACCTCAGATAATTCCACTTGGGATAATACTCTCAGGGAAGGAATCTCCACTTCCACAGGCAAAACTGCCTCCATGCCGTATACCAAAGCAAAAGGAGTTGCCCCGATAGAAGTACGAATCGATGTCCGATATGCCATTAGTGCGAAGGGTAATATATCATGCCAATCTTGATAATTCTCGGCTGTCTTAGCCAAGATCTTCTTAATATTCTTATTGGCCGCTTTAACAGCCCCATTTATTTGAGGGCGATAAGGGGACGAATTCAGATGTTTGATCTTGAACTCGTTGAACAACTCATCAACAAGCTTATTGTTCAAATTTGTCCCAATGTCAGTGATAATTGTTTCAAGGACACCATAGCGAGCAATTATGCCGCGTTTGATGAACTTCACAACATTGCGAGCAGTGACACTTGCAAAGAATGTAGCTTCGATCCATTTGGAAAAATAATCTATTGCCACCAAAATGAAACGATGTCCATTCGAAGCCTTAGGATTTATCGGGCTGATCACATCAATGCCCCATGTTGAGAAGGGCCATGGCTCAGAAAACTGGTGCAGCACAGTTGGAGGAACATTTATCTTATCACCATGGACCTAGCAACGATGACAACTTCAAACATACTGAATATAGTCACCTTCTAGCGTGAGCCAATAATAGCCTAATCTCATGATCTTCTTAGCCAACATGTGCCCATTCATATGAGGGCCACACACTCCTTCATGAACTTCTTGTATAATTTGAGTGGCTTCAGCTGCACCCACACACCGTAACAAGACTGAATCATAAGATCTCTTGTACAAATTCTCACCACTGACGAAGAACTTTGAGGCCATCTTCATGATGTACTTCTTATCAGTTGGACTACTTCCTTCAGGGAATCCTTGTTTTTTGATGTAGTTCATGATATCGTAATACCATGGTTTTTCGTTAGATTCTTCAGTCACTACCATACAATAAGCCGGCCTTGGTAGAACCTCTATCTTCAATGGCTCAACTTCTAATCCGTTAGTGACTTGCAACATAGATGATAAGGTTGCGAGTGAATCTGCAAATTGATTGTGAGACCTCAATAAGTATTCGAATGAAAATTCATTGAATTCCTCAATCAAATCTTCTAGGTACTTGTGATATGGGAGCAATTTAGCATCCTTAGTCTTCCATTCCCCTACGGTCTGTAGTATGATCAATGCGGAATCCCCGAACACTTTTAACTTGGTTACACCCATCTTAATCGCAGCTTGAAGCCTGAGGATGCAAGCTTCATACTCAGCTATATTGTTAGTGCATGGAAATATCAATTTCGCAGCTACTGGGTGATGTTGTCCGTCTGGGGATATTAGAATTGCCCCAGTGCCAGAACCAGACAAGTTGACAGCTCCATCAAAGAACATTGTCCATGAATCTTCATTTACAATCAAGATACGGTCATCCAGGGAACGATCATCATTATTTGAGACTTTTGGATTCTCAGCCGATAAATCAGTGATCACTCGACCCTTAACTGACTTCTGTGGCATATATTGCACATCAAATTCTGAGATCAAAATTTGCCACTTAGCCAACTTACCCACCAAAGCTGGCCGATCAAGTAGGCACTTGATAGGATCGTTCTCAGTTACAAGGAATGTTTGGTAATGTAGTGTGTACTGTCTCAATCTATGTAACACCCACACTAGTGCAACACAAGTCTTTTCCACATCAGAATATTTCAGCTCTAACACGGTGAATTTTTTGCTCAGGTAATAAATGGCTCGTTCTTTTTTGTCGACAAGACTTTCTTGTGCCAACATTGCACCCAAAGACTCACTATGAATGGTGAGGTAGAGAATTAGAGGATGCCCTGGCGATCGCGGGACAAGAACTGGTGGATTCATCAAGTACTGTTTCAACTTGTCGAATGCTTTGCGACATTCATCATCCCAGTTGACTCGTGCATTCTTTTTCAAGAGCTTGAAGAATGGCTTCGCAGTTTCGGAAAGTTAGGAAATGAATCAAGCAATATAATTCAATCTGCCCAAAAGACTTCGGACTTCTTTCACTGTTGATGGAGGTTGCAGGTCACATATGGCTTTAGCTTTAGCTGGGTCGATCACAATCCCTTTATTGTTCACAATGAATCCAAGTAATTTACCAGATGTTGCTCCAAACACGCATTTAGTAGGGTTTAGCCGAAGCTTGAACTCACGGAGTTGATCGAACAATTTCTTCAAGGTTTCGACGTGGCTTTTCCCAGGTCGAGTCTTAGCGATCATATCGTCAACATAGACCTCGATCTCTTGATGCATCATGTCATGAAATAGTGCTATCATAGCTCGCTGGTAAGTTGCCCCTGCATTTTTGAGTCCAAAGGGCATGACCTTATAATGAAAAGTTCCCCACGGAGTGATAAATGTTGTTTTCTCTTTGCCTTCCTCCTTCATCCTTATTTGATTGTACCCGGAAAAAGCATCCATGAAAGAGAATAGTTCAAATCTGGCAGTACTATCTACAAGGACATCTATATGTGGCAATGGGAAATCATCTTTCGGGCTAGCCTTGTTCAAATCTCGATAATCGACACAAACTCGAACCCAACCATCCTTCTTCATTATCGGCACGATGTTTGCTACCCATTCAGGTTATTGCGAGACTTCAACGAATCCGAATTTTAGAAGCTTCATCACCTATTCCTCTATCTTCTTCGAGAGCTCAGGCTTAGTTCTCCGCAGCCTTTGCTTCTTAGGAGGCATGTCCGGGTTTGTAGGCAAACAATGCTCCACGATTGACGGGTCTAACCCAGGCATGTTGGCATAGGTCCATGTGAAGATGTCCTTATATTCTTTCAGTAACTGAACTAGGCGCTTAGCCTCATCTTTGGGGAGATTCGGCCCTGTTTTCACCTCCTTGGCTTCTTCAGTGTCACTTAAATTAATAGTGACGGTCTGCTCGGATGTGAGAGTCTTGGCTTTTTCATGTTGTTCCCAGCTTTGCTGCACCTTAATGGAATCTTCAATGGAATCCTCGATCGAATCTTCAGGATTATCATTATCAGCATTTGTTGCATTGGATTGGACCATTTCCACACATTTGCATGTTATATGATCGTCCCTGAAACATGAAATAGAAATGTCAAAATGACAAACAGGGTAAATCATATTTTATTTTATTTTTGGTGAATTTTTTTTGAAACTCTTTCGCAAAAGCATTTTTCGAAACATTTTGACATGAGGAAGCATGATGAAGCCCGGGCCTCGAGTTCTCCTTGGATTTTGATTTTGTTTTATCGGTTGGATATCATCAGGGCTGGTTTGGTGTACCTCATCATGCCCTCAAAATAAAACTTGCAATTTCATTGAAATTCATCAATCAATTACAATTTATTGAATGGAAAATGCAATTCAAGTCCTAAGAAGAAAGTGAAAAAGAAGAAATCAAAAACAATTCCTAGAAAGCAATAAAAATTCTCGCACGGGGGAATGTGCAAAAGTGATAAATGGGTTACTCTTGTGGGCGAGGGCTCGTTTCTTCCAGTGGTTTTCCATCAATGGCTCCAATGGAGAGGTCATTGAACAAACTTGAAATTCCTTCCAGGGTGTCGTCAGTGTTTTTCATCTTTGAAGGCGTCGAATCATCCATGCCATCCCATCCATTCGGAACTATATTGTGGGCATCGAAGTAAAAGCTAGGAGGAGCCGAATATTTCACCATATAGTCGAACTTCCCACTTGGGTGTCCGAGAGTATCCATCACTTCAGCTTCATGTTGCATCATAATCAGAGGACCAGGGAATGTCTCATGAATGTTTGGAGGTGGTAAATTTTGCCTCCCTCGCCCTTACTCAGGTGGCGAGTTATGCCTTCCTCGTCTTTGTCTTCCAGAACTTCCTCCACCTCTTCCATGGTACCCTTACCCAGCAGATCGGGACCTTTGAGGGGCTTCAATGTGGTTTTGAATACCTTGACCTCTTCTTCCAAGACCATGATCGGGAACAAAGCCATTCTCAACCATCACCCTTCCTATCATAAGGGTAGCATTTGAAACTTCAAGAGTGGGTTGTGACGAATCTCGAGAACAATGTATGGTGGACACCAACTCAAATGAGTGATAACTCGATTCGAATTCGACATCTGGTTCCACATAGGGGATAGCCATCTCATGGTAAATTCGATGATCCTCCTCTCCATAGTCAGTGACTAGCTTCCCTTTGATCACGAACTTCACACCTTGATGGAGACTTGAAGGTACCGCTCCCGTAGTGTGAATCCAGGGACGACCCAGCAGAAAATTAAATGCAGTAGGGATATTTATTACTTGAAAAGGGACATTGAAAACAACTGGCCCTATTTGCACATTGAGATGAATCTCCCCGAGCACCTCCTTCTTTGTGCCATCAAAAGCTCGCACTGAAGTCTTTGCAACATGTATCTTGGACAGATCTACCTTAAGGCGGTGAAGAGTGGCCAATGGGCATATGTTTAGGGCAGACCCATTATCAATGAGTACTCAGGACACATGAGAAACCTTGTGCTTGACCGATATGTGGAGTGCTTTGTTATGCCCCCTACCCTCAAAAGGGAATTCCTCATCAGAAAAAGCAATCATGTCCTTGAGAATGACCGATCCCACAAAATCCTCAAGCTTATCTGCTTCAACCATTTCGGGTACACGAATTTCACTTAGCACTTTCATCAGCGACTTTTGATGCACAGAGGAGGTCTGGAGGAGCTCAAGCAAAGAGATTTGAGCAGGCATCTTTCGCAATTGATCGACCACATTATACTCACTTGCTTTAATTACAGCCAAAAATTCCTTAGCCTCTTCGTCAGTGATAGGCTTTGCAGGTTGAGCATTAGCTTGAGCATAAGTTTGACTAGACCTTGTAACAAGGTCAGCATCTAGGTCATAAGACAAAGGCACCGCTTTATTATTGACATACTCATACGGCTGAGGCATCTCAATCACAATCTCCTCATCAGTTACATCTTCTAGCGGGTGACGGATCTACTTCTTCCTTACCATCATCGAGAGTAGCCTGCTCCTCCTCCCAATTGATGATGATGTGGGAAATAGTGGAAACTACGCAGTTATGGTTAGCATACATGATGATGTCGTCATCCACCATTTTGGCAATTCTTTCCTTCATTAGTGAAAGGGGAACATCTTCTTTATCCAGCTCTCATCAGTCCATTGTAGGCATCTGCCACACGCACCTTCGAGTTCTTGATCCGTCTAACTTCAGGTTCTAGGATAGTATTCACTGTACCTTCATGCTCCGGTAGTAGATTCTTCCGGATGTTTGGCCGAGCAGTCTGAAATGAGAAGGCCTTTGTGTCCAAGAGATTTTGGATCTTGTGCTTGAGGGTGAAACATTCGTCAGTTGACTGCCCCAATTCACCGTTACGGTAGTTGCACTTCTTTGTCGGGTCATAACCGCGAATGTTTTTGCGATTGGGACGCTTTGGTGCATTAGTAAGCAAACCTTCCTTTCGGAGGATCGTCAACACTTCGGTAAATGATTGGCAGCTAGTGGTTTGTGGTTGTCTTGGATTCATTTGGATGGCCGGGGCACGTTTGACATTTTCTTGGCTATAAGCCACATTCACATCCACTGTCGTTTCCATCTCCTTCTTGGCAGTGAATCTTCTACTAGATGGCTCAGTAAACCATCCTTCTCTTATCCCCATCTCGATTTGTTCTCCCACAGGAATAAGCTGATTGAAGCTTTCAACGTACGTACTGGCCATTCGGTTACGAAACTCAGATGGGATGGTCTTCACAAACAACTTCATCAGCTCCTTATTGGTAGGCTCAGAGTGATTTGAGCTGCAGGTTTCTCCATCTTACAAAGCATATTCTTTAAATGATTCGCTCCATTTCTTTTCCATCCGCTCCAAGTCTTCTCGGGAAGGTGCGATGTCTATGTTGAACTTGTATTGTTTGAGGAATGCGTTAGCCACTTCATTCCAGGTGCCGAGCAGGTTCACATTCTTCATCACATACCAGTTTAGTGCGGGTCCAGTCAAAGTCGCATGGAATGATTGGATTATGAGGGGCTCATTTTTTACGTGCTGGGCCATGCGCACGTGATACATCTGCAGATGAGATTTTGGGCAAGATGTGCCATCATACTTCTCAAACTCTGGCATTTTGAACTTGCTCGGCATTTTGACCTGCTCATAGACCGAGAGGTCAATTGGGAGGGAGCTTTGTGACTCCTGCAGCTGTCTCATTTTCTCTTCCAACTTCGCAACACGCTCATCTTGATCTGTCTTGGGAACGCCGTTAAGCTTGGCCTTTCCAACAATGACTGCGTCATCTTCTAGCCCAGGCATGTCGTCATCAACCATTTGAACCTTGTTTGCTTGCTTCAGGATAACTACTTTAAGAAGAGCGGGTGCAGATGTTGGATTTGCTTGGAGGAATTGGAGTTGATCCATCACAAGCTGTATAGAGGCCAGTACTTGTTGGAGTTGAGTCTCCACAGCGGAGACACAATCATGCATTTTGGTTTGTTCGACCATTCTAGCTCTTAATCGCGTGATGATGGGCGAACTTGACGGATCCGTTATAACCTAATATAAGAAATGAACAAAAATAAGCATTCTCATATGAAAATACGTCGATCCATGGCAATATTCTAGAACTTTATTCATCGATGGAAAGTAAATGACTCAAACTTCCTAATCATTAATCTAAAATGGAAAATAGCAAGATTGATTCAAGCATTTCATTTGGCTTGATCAATATACACTCGGGACACCATTCGGCGCAATCGTTTATTCTCCTCTTGAGCTTTTTCAGCAACTCTTTTGAGGCATTTATTCTCAGCTCGATTAGTGATCTTCAACGGCGCCTCTGATATCTTTGGAAGCAGCTCTTCAGGAATCTTGTGTTGTTGGATATACTTAATCGAGGCATAGTACTTCATTTCCTTGCCTTTCAATTCCTCCTCGGGCCATTTGAGTTTTTTTGGACAGCACATGTCCCACATCGATTTGATGGTGAGAATGGAATCTTCATGGCCTCGGCTTCCATCAACGAAGCTAACTTGGAGCGGATCCGCTTGTAACGCCGGGGGAAGCTCTTGTACGACTTGATACTGATGAGTCACTCTAGTCGGATAGTACTCCAATGCTCTAGTGAATCCCAATAGAGGGATTGGGCCAACTCCTCCACACGAGTGTCTCGCTACCCGAACTTGGAACCATTTAGCATGCCATAGGAAACTCTTGGGAGTTGGTTTTTTCATGAAAGCTAGCCACCTAGAATAATGGTAATCTGGTGCATGTTTTTGTTTGTTCTCAAATCTTATAATAGGGTGATTAGAATTACTAACATGATGTATAGTCATTAAACCACCGAATCCCTTTATATGAGAAAGGAACCAGATTTTAAAAAGTTCAGGAGAGGAATGGAGAGTCTTATCGCCACCTCCTTTGAAACGAGTGAGTGAAAGAAAAGTTTCAGCGAAGACAGTGTTTACAAAATTTTTTTCCTTCCAACACTTGCCTAACTAATTCAGCAATCAAATGGTTAATATCATTTTTTTAGTAAGGAATACTATAAACCCAAAGAAAGCTAAGAGGAAAATCCTACGCATTTGAGATGAGATGCCTTTTTCAAAACATTCTTTCAAAAAAGATAAAGGACATGCATTACGATGTGCCTTTAAAACCTTTCTTATATCATCTTCTTTAATTCTCAGAAAATCAAATAAGGCCATAACATGATCTATTCCGGTAGGCGGACTAATCAATTCAGCTTTTAAGGACTTCCCTATGGCGATGCTATATTCTTCCAAGGTGGGAGTGAGTTCATGCTTACCGCCGAAGATGAAGGTAGAAGTCTTGGGGCACCAATAGTGGGCGAGTGCTTGGACGAGGCCGCCATGGATGTTGATACGCAACAGTGGAAGCAATTGACCAATATGTGACTCTACGAATTGACGGCTATTTTGATCTAACTTGTCCCACCAAGTGCTAAGCTCTTCCTTTGGAGGGAGAATAATCTGAATGTCCGGTGTCCCCATTGTATATTAATCAAGGCTCGGGACAATCCTAATGCCATACAAAATTATGTGACAAAGTAAGTAAATTGCAAAGGCAAAAATTAGAGAACTTACTTTACCAATGATTGACAATCACATAGACATGCGCATGGTAAGTGGCTCAATTTCTAATCTATAAGGCTTATCAAGGTGGAGCCACAAGGATGATCAGACTAGCCACGGGCTTGTGGACTATGTCGGGTCCTCATGACTCCGACTTAGACAAAGAGCCGACCCAAGTCGCGAGCATGCGGACCGAGGTGGGTACTCTTGACACCATGAAAGAAACTTCGGGATTGAGATGGGCGACTCGTACCGCGAGCATGCAATCGGAGTGGTATCCATTTCAATACAATCCTAAATGATCCTATGCGGCCCAAGTCCGGCGGCGGGTTGTGTGCGCAATAGTGTAGTGCAAATGCAAGGCATGCACGGCAGTTTATATCAAGCAACACTTCGTTCATGAAAATAAACCATACATTGCTACACCTCCCTGCAAAACAAAAATTAACAAACACTTCCCCTTATACCTCCCATCCTGCAAAAACATCTAACACCTTAAATGTTAGGGACGTACCTAGAATCCTCGCTGCCAAACAAAATTTCTTTCAAAAGAAGAGAAAAATTGGCCTAGGTCCACTTAGAGTTTTAACTCAAGTCCCCAGCGGAGTCGCCAAGCTGTTGCGACCAAATTTTCGGGGTTTGAACCACCTAGGGTTTGGCTAATGGATTGTTAACCTAGACTTAACTCAGGCTCTCCCAAGCTCATACCAACTCGCAACTTAGGTTCAAGTTCTTAACATGCAATTGATTTTCAATCAGGAGTCACCACTAATCTATTTTTGGTGGGTCGATTAGAAACCCAAGTAAAGTAATGGGAGATTCACTTTACTCCTACGAACTAGAGATTTGGGTACGGGGACTTTGTTACGCTAGATTTCTCTAACGCTCTTTCAGTACCATTTCTTTGATTTAAAAAAAAAAAATGTTTTTGCAGGCAGTTTGGATTGATTTTAAATCTAATTCCCTAACATGTGAGGTGTACATGCAAGTGCACAAACCATCAATTTAACACCCAAGAAAGCAATTAAATATTGCAAGACTTACCTCAAAGCAATGAAAGCATCTGTAGTGTTAAATTAAAATCCATATCAACCCTGATATGGTTTCTAATTAACAAGCAATTACTTAATTTTTGTTTTCTCTTTTCCAACGAAAATATCGTCCATATGCAATGCAATGCAATGCTTCTAATTCTAATATGAAATGATATGGCATGACAATATGTCCTAAACTATATGACGTAAATAAGCATGTAGTCCATTATAAAGAAATGTAATAATTAAATATGCAATTTCAATTAACCAAAATGACTTAATTCTAATGACGTGCAATGCAATGCAATGACATACAAAATTATTTCAATTGAAATGACATGCGGCATACAATTTAATATGCGAGTTATATGTCACGCGACATTTATTAAATGACCTAATCTAAAGACGGACAATTTCTAATTAGAAATGAACCTAACAATAATCACTAAATGACGTGTATGACATGTGCATTATTTTTCTATTCTAAAAAAATGCAATCTATCCTAGAAATTGCAACTAATTTATCCTAAGACAAATTTTATTTTTTTATGAAATGCAAAACATAACTATCTAGATTAAAATTCTATCTAGCTTATATTAGGGATTGGGTCAGACTAAATCCTAATTTAAACTAAGATATTATCTTAACCTAGCAAGCTCTAACCTAAGATGCAAAAATCAATCTAAACTTAATATGCAAATTTATCCTGCTATGTCATGACATGCCAAGGGTGCCTTAATTCTATATGACATATGCATGATGACTTTTTTGTGTTTCTTATAAAATTCGAAATTAAAATTGCCAAATAATTAAACATGAAATTCAAATTTAAAACTAACATCCTATGTATTTTTTTTGGATTTTTTATTCAAAAATTTGAAATAAGATTGCAATCCTAAATATGCAAGATGACAACAAACCTAATCCTAATTAAGATTTTTTTATTTTTTAATTTACGAAAATAAGATTTGACTCAACCAATTTGACGATAGCAAATCAAACAAGATAAGATTGATATCCAAAATTGACAAACCGTATCTCGCGCATAAGATCGGGTTAGCCAATTTTAAATTAAATCCATAATTGAATCTCGGGCTTGAGATTGGATTGTCGATTTTTGTAAGGGATTGCGAGTCGGATTTTGGGCGTGAAAATCGGACTGTTAATCCCTAGCTTGAGGGGCTTTTCATGTCGGAATCTCAACCATTCTTTCAGGAATAATCCTACTAAAAAAACAAAGTAAATAAATAAAAATAACAAAAGTAAAAAAAAAAAAAAAACTACCTAATTGATTTTCCTTTTTTTCTTTTGTTTTTATGTTTTCTGTTTCGGCTTGCTCGCGAGTCTCCAAGGGTAGCCTGCCGTCAGTCCGGTGAAGGTGAACTTCGGCAAAGGGTGAACCGGTGGCAGCAGCAGTAGCACAGGGGCGAAGCTAGGAAGGCTCGGGTCCTGTTCCGGCGATTTGCGTGCAGGCAGCGTCAGGAGTCGAACAGGGCGTCGCGGGTCCGCCTAGCTTGCGATCTGGGTCACCGATCGGAATATTTTCTCGAAATCCAAATCTCGCAAAGAGAAATTGCAATATCGCAATATTATTTTTACACATGTGCCCTATCCAAAAGATTCATATCCTGGAAAAATTTCAAATTTTTTTACACATGGGTGTCGCGACCCAATCTCGCCGCCCCTCGAAATGTATCCAAGGAGGGAAAGGTCGGGTTTAGAGGTACTTGATCTCAAGATCACGAGCTCTCCCAAGCTTGTACGCCGCGTGACAGTAGGTTTATTTATGCAATCTAATTGTTTATAACAACCTAAAAAACATATTGGAGTCGCCACTAGCCTCATTTTCGGGGGTCGACTAGAAACCCAATCGAGGGTCGGGAGCATTCTCTCGATTTCTACGCAACCAGATATCTAGGTTTGGGGACTTGGGTTACGCTAATATTGCTATTAGCGCCCTTTCGGTACCTAAACAGTATGTTGTGTTTTTCCTAATATGTCCATGCGTTTCTTTTTACATTTTCGGGATCATCAATTCCTAGGCTAAGTGATCATGCGTGGTTGATCATTTTCATGCTATTCTATTTCTAAAAAATGAAAGGAAAACAAACAATGAATATGAAATTGCAAGACATGAAATAAACAGTAAAGAGAAGCAGTTAAACCTAATCATGCAATTCTAAAAAAAAAAACAAAAGAAGAAGAGAAAACACAGTTAAGAAAAATGAGGGAAAAAAAGGAAAACCCGCAACTCGTCGGGTTTTATACAACACAAGGAACCCGAGACATATGTCGGGAGAGAAACGAATATTACAGAATAACGGTCGAAGTGGACATCGACCTCCACCATCTTCACTTCTTCTCCACTTTTAGGATCCTATTCTAAACCTAATCTAGGAAAACTGGATGATTAGATGCATACAAATGAAAGAAACAATCAAACACATCAAGCAACCAAAAAGAAAACAATATATCATATCAAAATTAATTGTTTAAAAGAAGCACAATGTGAAAGTCAAGTTTTGAGTGATATCCTGAAGTTTAGCATTGATATGCGTCGTACCAAAATCATTCATCGAATGATCACATGCAAAGCATATAATATGATAGGCATCCAAGCCATATAACCTTGGTCTTCAGGTAATCAAACAAATGAATTAGCTGACAAAAGATCATTCACCAAACAATATGCATCATTGAACATGTTCATGCTACATGTATATCCATCTAATCAATGCTTAATCCATAACTTCCAGCATGCAATCAAAATTGTAACAGAGCACATGAGACTATAAATTGTGATTGTTTGATGACAAATCGCCATGAAATTGAATCCATATCTTATCACAAGCACGTATGAGTCTTTTTTGATCAAAATGGCATCAATTCATAACCAAACTAACCTCAGGTTAGAATTAAGTGCACACCCAATCATGGTAACAACTATCATGGAAATTTTTTTTTTAACGTGAGCTACCTAGAAGTTAAAGAAAATTCAAGAATGCACAATATTACGTTGGAATTGCAACAAAATATCGGGATGTCGTGACACATTTATGGTGATTTGACCTAAAAAGAAAATCTGAAGAATATGAAATTTTACCACAGCGCGAACTAAAGAGAGACAAACAACTTTTGTTAAGGATCCAATCTTAGAATTCCTTAACAAGAAAATCATAGAAAAAATGACGAGGTCAGCTTTGACATGGAAAAACGGGCGTTATGAATTTCATTTTTATGACAGATTTCTATCATGTGAATCACAAGAAAAATTGAGTTCAATTGATATGTAAATCATGTGAAATCAGCATCATAGGAACAAATTTCACGAGGAAGCTTCTCAAAATTTTTAACACGTGAGTTTCTAAAAGTTCAAAAACATGAACAAGTCAATCAAGAATAGAACATAGTAGCATGTCACACCATCATTCTACAACATATTGACAGCAATTGGACAAATCTACTATCTCATCTTAAGACTAATAGCAACTAGCCACAGAAAAGACAACATTTCTATAATCGAAACAACTTCAAAAATCAAAGACAGCATTTCATTATATATTGTAACTAAAAGCATGTGAATTTACAAAATCCTAGAAGAGATCGAGGTCCATCAAAAGTATAACAGAGCAGCAAGGCAAACATACAACCATTTTTTTTTTCTGCAGATGATGGAAGTGTGGATCTTCAGGTAAATCATTTTTATCAATGGCTTCCATCTAAGGGAACATCTACAAAAGTGTCTTCTTCTTATAGATATTCCTGTATAACTGTGGCAGTTTTTTTTAAGCATCTGGAGCGTATATATTTTGGCCTAATGGTACATACCCTATTGAGTATGACAGGAATGCACATTTTCTTCCAGATTATTTCACTCAGGACAGCTCATGACTGATGACAGTTTATAATTGTAAGTCCTTACAATATCTAGGTTCCTTTGACTATTTTGAGGGGGACCACTGCTGGATGAAGTACATCAAAGGATCAATTCATGGACATAGCAGGCAGTTTGTCATGCACTCAGTTTTCTCGCCAGATTGCTAAAATGCATTCATGACACTGCATCACCATTAGATTGTTTTATCATGTTCCTAATGTTGACTAAACTTTTAGAGGTTTGAGGCCATTAATGGCGACCGTAATGAAGTATTTGTATTGACAACTGCAATTGTGGAAACTCACACATGAATCAACAGAGTAGTATCTAAGATTATCTCCATATCGAACCACAATGATGTCCATTCTGATGATGGGATTGAGGAAACAAGCAGCACATAAGATTATTGTGTATTTACCTAGCTCGCGGCACCAGACAAGAGATAAGACTCGAGAAATCGTCCAGAGAGCGAGCCTCCAATCAAGAGAGTTACTAATCTCCGGGAGCGATCCTCAACTAGTTGGAACAGAGAGAATCTCCGATCCTTATGAAGCTAGATCCGGGCGAGAGCGATCGAGTGTCTGTAAGAAAAAGAGAATTAGAGCAGGAAAGAGAATTCCGGAGGGAAAGAGTCAGCTTGAGTCCCAGAGAGCGTGTGAGATTTGGAGAACGTCCTCGAGAGAGAGAAACCGTTCGGCCGTTTTTCCTCAGAGAGAGAATCCGAGCTGAGAGCGTTTGTCCGTTCCGTCATAGTCCCGGCTGCACTGACCGATATAGGAAATTTAGCTGCGGCTGTCACCGATCGGGGATGGGAATATGCCGAGCGTGAAGATGATCAGCATAGTGAGGCCAACAACCGCTCCAAGCTCTTCATCTTCGAAGCCAGAAACATCACCGGCGATTTCTTCTCATTCTCCATCTTCTTCGACTCTATCTATCCAGAAGCACAAACCTCCGAGGGTAGAACTCCCGAAGGAAGAAACGAAAACCGATCGCGAGTGGAGATCAACTTCGGATCTCAGTACCGGAGGCAACAGGCCAAAGCAATGGTGGAGACGATGGATGCGACGGTTGGTGACCGGATTGCGGTAGCGGCGGCGCATGAATCGAATCTACACCGCGATGGGAAGAACTTGAAGATTTGGGATCCGAGTCGAGTGCGGATGAAGAGAGAAAGCTTCACGATGGAGGATCCTCGATCTAGAGTTTTTTTTTTTTTTTGGTGTGGTCACCCCCAAGAAAAATCCCTTATCGAAAGAGAGAAAACCCCCTTTCAGCTCCGTGGGGGAGAGAGATCCCGATGAAGAGAGTGCGTGAGCCCACCCCCTTCCCCGAGAGAATCCTCCCTTTTTATATTCTTTTTTTTTTTCTTCTTTCTTTGTTTTCTTTTTGTTTTCTCTCTTTTTTTCTTTTTATTTCTTTGTTTTCTTTTTGGTTCTTTTTTATTTTTTTATATTTTTATTTTTTGCAAACAATGGATGATTAAAATGTCGATGGAAATTTCGAGTGTCAACAATGGGCTTGAGCCAACCAGCTCACTTCATGGGCTTAGTCCAACTAATTTGAACACATTCTCACTGGTCCAATAAAATGCCAATTAAAATAAAATAAATGCAACTAAAAATTATATGTTATGCAATTGAATTATAATTTTTTTAGGGGTTAAAATTAATCCCTAATTTTTTGATAAATGACTAAACGAGTCGTCAAAATTTTGGTGTCAACACTATAGAAGGACAAGATATGGAAATAGACCTAGTTGAGATGGCTATGTATGACTTTGATGTTATCATAGGAATGGACTGGCTCCATAAGTATCGGGCTAAGTTAGATTGCCATAGGAAAGTGATCCAGTTCACGTTACCTAATTGATCTAGTTTTGAATCTTTTGGAGGTCAGACAAACCCCTCTATAACCATCATCTCAATGGTAGAACCTCATGAACTACTGGAAGAAGGATGTCAAGGATACCTAGCAGTAGTAAGAGACCTTACTAAGAAAGAGGCTGAAATTGGTGAGATTCAAATAGTTAGGGAATTTCAAGATGTGTTTCTTGAGGAGTTGCCTGGATTACCACCAGAACGAGAGATTGAGTTTGAAATTGAACCAATGCCTTGAACAGGAACAATATCGAAAGCCCTGTATAGGATGGCCTTAGTGGAGTTGAAGGAGTTGAAGGTGCAACTACAAGAGTTGCTAGATAAGGGATTTATTAGGCCAAGTGCTTCACCTTGGGGCGCACTAGTTTTATTTGTGAAAAAGAAGGATGGGTCGATGCGTTTATGTATTGACTATAGATAGCTGAACCAAGTGACTATAAAGAATAAGTATCCTTTGCCTAGAATTGATGACTTATTTGATCAGTTGCAAGGAAGTTCAGTCTTCTCTAAAATTGACTTAAGGTCAGGGCACCATCAGTTAAGGATAGAGAAAGAAGACATCCCTAAGACTGCATTTAGGACACGTTATGGACACTATGAGTTCCTACTTATGCCTTTTGGATTAATGAATGCACCAGTTACATTCACGAATTTAATGAATAGGATATTTAAGCCTTATCTGGATCAATTTGTAATTATCTTCATTGATGATATCCTGATATATTCTAAAGGACCTGATGAACATGAACGACACCTAAAGATAGCATTGCAAACATTAAGAGATCATGAGTTATACGCCAAATTCAGTAAGTGTGAATTATGGCTAGACCAGATAATATTTTTAAGGCACATGGTGTCGGGAAATGGAATTGTAGTGGACCCTGCAAAGGTTGAGATGGTAGTGAATTGGCCGAAATTGACGACACCAAATGAGATACGGAGTTTCTTAGAATTGATTGGCTATTATAGGAGGTTTATCGAATGATTTTCACAATTGGCAGGCCCTTTAACGAAATTAACCTGAAAGAATGTAAGATTTGAATGGAGTGGAGAATGTGAAAGAAGTTTTCTGGAACTTAAAAGAAAGTTAACTACAGCTCCAATCCTAACAATACCATCTAGACTTGATGGATTCACGGTGTATAGTGATGCTTCTCATAAAGGACTGTGATGTATTTTGATGCGGCATGGCCAAGTTATAGCCTATGCATCGAGGCAGTTGAAACCTCATGAGTTAAATTACCCAACCCATGATTTGGAATTGGTAGCTATAGTATTTGCTTTGAAAATATGGAGACATTATTTGTATGGAGAGAAGTTTGAAATCTATACAGATCATAAGTGCTTGAAGTATTTGTTTTCGCAAAAAGAATTGAACATGAGACAAAGAAGGTGGATGGAGTTATTGAAGGACTATGACTGTGAAATACGATACCATCCAGGAAAGGAAAATAAAGTAGCGAATGCCCTTAGTCAAAAGTCGGCTATGGACATGGCTAGTCTAAGAATAACATGGTGGAATCTGTTAAAGTTAATTGTGGATTCAGACTCTAAGTTGGAAATAGACCACCTTACTGGTATGCTCACTGCAAATTGAACCCGAACTTATTCAGAAAGTTAAGATTCTACAGAAATCTGACCCGGAGATTGTGAAGATACAAATGCTGTGTCTTTAGGGAAAAGACCAGAGTTTCACGTCTCTAATGATGGAGTAGTAAGATGCCAAGGACGACTTTGTGTTCCTGATAATGAAGAAGTGAAAAGGGGAATTCTATCAGAAGCACATAAGAGTAATTATAGTATTCATCCGCTAGGCATGTTTCTCAGTGTTTAAGATGCTAGCAAGTGAAAACAAAACACCGCAAACCCATAGGACTATTGAGACCATTGGACGTACCAGAATGGAAATGGGAGCATGTAACAATGGATTTTGTGCAAGGACTAACAAGGACATCAAATGGTCACGACTCTATTTGGATGATAGTAGATCGTTTGACTAAATCTGCTCATTTCCTAGCAATTCGCGTAGACTACTCGATGAATGAACTCGCTGAGATATATGTAAGTCAAGTGATACGCTTACATAATATTCCTAGAATGATCACATTGAATCGAGACTCTAGGTTTACTTCAAGTTTTTGGTGAAGTCTCTAGAATGCTTTAGGGAAGAAGCTTCGATTTAGTACTGGTTTTCATCGTCAAATAGATGGACGAACGGAAAGAGTGATCCAAACTTTGGAGGATATGCTGAGAGCTTGTATTATTGATTTTAAGGGAAGATGGGATAAAAAGTTACACTTGATAGAGTTTGCCTATATCAATAGTTTTCAAAAAAGTATAGACATGGCTCCATTTGAAGCATTATATGGAAGAAGGTTCAGGACTCCTGTTTGTTCGAATGAGGTAGGTGAAAGGAGTTTGACAAGACCTGAATTAGTACAAATTACTACTGAAGCTATTGAGACAATAAGGAGAAGACTTAGAATAGCCTGGAGTAGCCAGAAAGACTACGCAGATAAGCGTAGGAGACCTTTAGAGTTCAATGAGGGAGATCATGTGTTCCTTAAAGTATTCCCTATGAAAGGAATATCTCAATTTGGAATGAAGGTAAGTTAAGCCCTAGATTTGTTAGACCTTTTGAGATACTTGAAAGAATAGGAGATGTAGCTTATCGTTTGGCGCCGCCTCGTAAATTGTGAAATTTACATGATGTGTTCCATGTGTCGATCCTAAGAAGATATTAGTCGGATCCTAATCACATACTCGATCATGAAGCCATCAAAGTGGATGAGAAAGTGAGGTACATTGAGGAGCATGTGCAAGTGTTGGATTGAAAGGAGCAAATTCTTAGGACTAAGAAAATTCCGTTGGTTAAGATATTATGGCGACATCATGATGTTGAGGAAGCCACATGGGAAAGTGAAAATGAGATGAGGGAAAAATACCCTCACTTGTTTGACGAGACATAGGCAATGTCTAATTTTGAGGACGAAATTCTCTAAGGAGTGGAGAATTCTGGCATCCTAGAATTTCATGACAATCCCTAGATGTGCTATGAACCATGGATAGGTGATAGAAGCACTATCAAATTATATTGTAGCCATTAGATCCATGATTTGCAATAAGATTAAGGCCGAGCATTTTATGGATAAATTGAAAAGGGAATTTTGTTCTTGGCCATGAACCTTATAAGTTGAATTTGATTGAATTATGTTACTTAATATTATGGGAATATGAATTGGTAATTAGGCGATGCTTAAATTGGAAAAGTTAGAGGAGAGTGGGCTGATTTTTTTAGGCCAAAACAGCCCCACCGTTCGACTGGCCCAAGAAGCCCAATGGGTTGTCGACCAAGGAAGAACTGGATGGAGGAGTCGGCCCAAAGGATGGCCCATCAACCTACATGGAAAATTCCAAGTGGCAAGACAGATTAGCCAAGTGTTTAATGCCATGCAAGATCAAATGATTGCTAATGATGAAAGGGAAGAAAGGAGGAGGGGCAGAGTGAGCGAGGGGAGGGGTGTGTCGCGCGAGGAAGAGAAAGTCGAGAGAGAAAGAGAGAAAGCGGGCGTGCAAGAGAGAAAGGGGAGGAGAAGACCGGTTAGTGCCGTGTGTGCCGCCTAGTCTCACCGTCGAGCTGCCTTGCCCCATCGTTCTTATTTGCTGAGATTTTCTTTGGATTAGAGGTGAGTATAGTCCATTGATCTACCATTTGCTTGTTGTCTTATTGAGATGACACCTTAAGGAATAACATACTGAAATTTGAGAGAAAATGAACGAGTATTGTTTCGGGAAATGATTTTTCTTTGAAAAGGTTAAATCTGAAGAATGAGCTGAGGGTTAGGGTGAATTGAAATAATCATATATTTTATTCCAGAGATAATTGGATTTATATTTCTTCATGGAACTTATTCCTTTAGGTCTCAGCTATAACATATCAAAATCTCAGAATTTTTTAAGTTCATTTAAGTGCTTAATAGAAATTATTTCCGAAACTGTGCAAGTGTGGTGCTGGAATTTCTTTTGCTGTGATGTATGGATCTATGTGATTGATGTGAAACTTTCTTGACATGGTGTTCTTCAAGAAATATCTTCCTCTTGATATTTTTTACATCTTGTTAAATTTTTAGGATTTATTGAGATTTTTTACTAATTTTCCAATAATTTTTACTAAAGAGGTGCATTATGTTTTATCCGAAAATTGGTTCTATTTTCGAAAAATCATTTAACTGCTTTATGAAATGTGATATTGTGGGTGCTATGTGTATTGCATTTATGGTGATATTTGGCATATTACGTGACATCAAAAAGGCTGGTTTGCACCTCGGATATTGTTGCACCAAATACTAATTTGAAATTGAGGTATGTATGTAATTATGCATTGTGATAATGATGATACCATCGGAGGTGTGAGCCGACGATGCCTTAGGAGTGTCGGCATGCCCAGAACGTGTGTGTGTGTTGGATGCCCGGAGTGTGTGTGTCGGATGTCCTTGGGAGTTTTGAGATGCTCGAAGGTGTGTGCCAAATGCCCGAAGTGTGTGTGCTGGAAGCCTTGTGACGCCAGTTGGGGTATGAGATGCCCGGAGTATGTGTGGCGGATGCCCAGAGCTATGTGCCGGAGGTTTCTCGTGATGCTAGGTTGGGTGCGAGCAATATATGAGGGATGCAAACACTGGTCCCTGGAAGAAAACGAGATCCTTTTGAGAATTAAAATTGGGAAATGAATCATGTGAATGGGTGTGTGCATATGGCATGAGATATAACTGTCCATGAACTTGAATTGGGATTACTTGGCATGGGGAATGTGATTATTAAAGTTATGAATTGATCTCATGGAGACATATGTATGATATCATGGATGATATGTGCATTTCACTGTGGTTGTTTTGCTTGTTGCATTATGTAGATTGATAGATCTTTACTGTTGAGTGGTTGTACTCACCCCTTTGGGGACGAACATTTCAGATTAAGTGATGCCTCTAGTACCTGTCACGCTTGGTACATTTTATGGATTATCGTCTGATGTTGAGGTTGAGTGCTCGAAGCACCCCTGCGTCAGTGTTCATGGTCTGGTGTTTATCCGCGTTCGTGTTTTGGTCATGTATGATGTGGGTCTCCCTGATGGCCTTGTAGTTCAGGAGTTCCTTTCTATACACGTTTGACGCGATGAGGTGATGATAGGGATGCTGCTGTTGCCACCGCCACCGACCGATGCACCGGGCTGGGTGTGATAAGAGCGTGTGACTGGTGGAGGTTGACACTTTTTGGGATAGCCGACACTAGACGATGGGATGATATACATGTCTGATGTAGAGTCGAGTACTTTTGAGTATAGCTAAGCTTAGTTAAAGCCTTGGCCATTTTGTTGTGTCGACTCGTGAAGTCCATCTTAGTTATGTAAATAAAAGTGATTCGGCCCTAAAGTATATATATATGAAAAGTTATAGTTGGTGTGTATTGCATTGTATTATGTTGTTTGAGTACGGGTTAGGGAGATGTCGAGTATGCTTCCGCTATATGAACTACGCTGGGACCGAATGAGATGGTACAAACCCCTAGGTTGTATGGACCTACTACAATTCAATGGTATTAGAGTGACTTATTAATAGGGCAAGTAAAAGGTAAGCAGACTGTGGTGACCCTAATGGATCGAGGGCCATGTTGAAGGGTGCCACATAGAGTTAAGGCGTAATTTAGTCATTTTATAGTTGAGATAGAGTTTTATTTAATTTTAACATTATTCATCGATTATTTGATAGGGCCATGAGTTCAACGATACGAGTATCATTTTTCGTTTGGTTATGATGACGAGGTGAGTGGTACTGTATATTATTTGATTTTATAAAACCATGTCTTGAAGTATATATGTATATATATATATATTGAATTGAGGAGCATTTTTTTTGTATAAAAGGCAAATCAAGCACTTACTACATTTTGGTTGATTATGAATGTTTGAAAAGCATGTTATACAAAGTTTGTGGAGTAATATATATATAATCACTTTGCAACTGATTTATGGAAATATTCATGATGATTTGAGTAATGGATAGGAAAGGGATGATGGGCTATGTTGCAAATGTTATCTACTTGGTTTATTAGGTTGATTTCTGGATTGATTTTGTTGGTATTGGAGTATGGTTATTTATGCTCAATATGACTGTGAACCTAATTAGGAGTTTTTAGGGTATGCATACCAAGTTTAAAATATCCTTCTAGGCCAAGCCACCGGCTTTGTAGGTGGAGATCTTGTCAAGAGTGGAATCTTGGTCAACTTCTTATCAAGCGTTGTGTCGTATGGTACAGTATTGAGCAACAGATTAGTCAATGAATGGACCATTGATATGTGATATTTGATGGAGATTATTCAATGGGCTTGACCATTGATAATTGAATTGTGATGGTGATTCAATATGTATTTTATATATTGAGTTTGAGTTATGAAGCTTGGCATTGTTTTATATACATGCATAGTGGTTGCTCGATCTACTTAGAAGATATGTACTACTCACTGAGCTATTATTGCTCATTCCACTTGTCCTTTAATATGTTCAGGTTCCTCGGTTAACGGTAAATAGAGCGAGAACGCCGTTGGTGGGAAACTTTTGGGAGTTCTATTTTTAGGTATGGTTTATGGAAGTTGTGCACATAGTTGTTGCTAGTTGTTGGGTCGGTAGAGTTCTAGTTGTAAATGTTGTTTTTGGTGGATTTATAAAAACTCTGATGTTATGACCAACCTGTTGGTTAATCTGATATATATATACATACATATATATATATACATATATATATACATACATATATATATATACATATATATATACATATACATATATATGTTTATCTTAGGTTGTTGGTTGTATTTGAGGCTGCGTCCTTCATGTGGAAG
The DNA here is from genome assembly GCA_014182695.1 of Eucalyptus albens. Taxonomy (NCBI): domain Eukaryota; kingdom Viridiplantae; phylum Streptophyta; class Magnoliopsida; order Myrtales; family Myrtaceae; genus Eucalyptus; species Eucalyptus albens. The sequence continues at coordinate 21,375,623 of CM024651.1, read as the reverse complement.
GGCAGCCGTGTCATCCCCATTATTTTTGTGATTTTGAGGTGTAACATAAATGTAATCTTTCTTGCAATTGTCGTGGCAAATTGCAATATGGAAATCAATAAATTTCCCATGTTAGCAAGACACTTAAGATGGTTGGCAATGACTAGACACCACATCAATGATTTTTAGTGATAATTGGCAAGAAAGACTACATTGAAAAATTGCCCAAAAGTTTAGGACTACATTGAGAAAACTAAAAAGTATGGCTAACTAAGTGGAATTATTAATTGTTGACAAGAAAATTATGACAATTGCAATTGCATTTTAATACAATCCAATCAAACCTTTGGCAAATATATATATATATATATTGTCAATTCTAAATGCATTAGAATTTCCAAAGAAAGAGAAGAAAATAAAAGGTAAGAAATAATTTTAAATGTAGGACCTATAAGAGATATCATGGCTAATTTAAGGTAAAAGGAGGGCGTCGTAAACCAAAAAATGGATAAGAAAAGCGTGAGCCTTTATGTGCTATCCTTTTCACATAATTGCTCATTTAAATGTTAAACCTAATTTACTTATTTATATTTGAATTGATGTGAGCAAAATAAGGAGAGAGTATGATGGATTTCTAGAGTCAAGGGCCGTACAGCGATTAAGAAAAATGAGAGACAAAGGAGATAATTATAATTAATATTATTTATGTATTTATACATAATAATTGTTTTAAGGATATTTTAATTTCGATCTGTGTTGAAAACTTAAATTTTAAATATTTTGGGTTTTATATGCAATGGGCTATGAGAAGTACCTAGTTTTATATATTTGGTATCACCTTCTATTAATGTCTTAAAAAAAAATTAATTAATGCGAAGCATTTGTCTACGCGGAAGTTCAAAGGAGTAGCTACATTAGCTCCCAACCTTTTCACTTATAAATTAAAATGTCATGATAAGAATGGCAATAGTGTCAAAACTTTTGTATGGACCTCATTTATGTTGCATAATTTTTTACTTTTTTTGGCGAAAGGTAATGAATATATAGAGCATTGACCAAGTGTACAAAAGATCATGGCATCAAAACTTACATTCAAGACAATAGAACGTTATGAGTGGAAGGATGCCGGGATGTAGTTGCATAATTTTTTTTTACTCACTTAAGTGCCACATTAGAGTAAAATTGATCATATAAGTGTTATTCCTAGCAAATCGTTATACATGGACTTTTTTTTATTAATTTTCCATCTCGACAAGGTTTTTTTTTATTTTTGATTTTTATAGTAATTGTTCACATCATAGCAAACAATGCCACGTAGAAAAACTAGCTTCCACATCATATTTTCCGGCAAGACAATTCGCTAATTGATTTTTCAAATTTGTGACATGCAATTGAGCAAAAAGAAAAAGTTCTGACTCTCAAGTTAGTATTTTACGAAAATTACGATACTCTTAGGATGTTTACCCCTCACATAAAAATACACATCATTTTAAAATGTCAAATCAAATTGATGTTATTTGATATTTTTAGTATGATCAAGAAATTTTAGTGATTTCTAGAAAATTGCTCTGTAATTTAATACTCAAAACTGCTCGATTTTGTTTTGCAAATATGAAGTTCGAGTCCTCTTTTTGCAAAGGTATAAAACTAGAAACAAGAGGGTCTATTTTGGTAAACAACGAAGTTTGAGGGCTTAATAGCAATTTCAAAGGGGCCAAACTAGCAAAATTTTGAATTAGGTTGATTCAGCCTTCATAACAGAATTCTATTGGATTGTTTGAGTAAATCCACTTGTTGGGAAAAATATGTTGCTTATTTCACAAAGCTTAAGGGTCTATTCGTTTTGCAGAAAATATCACGTTTCAGGAAAATATTTTCTAGAAAGCCATTTTCAAGAAAATGATGATATTTTGTAGTGTTCGGTTGAAATTTGAAATTTGAGTAGAAAATGTTTTCCATTGTTCGTTATCTAATTTGTTTTTGGGAAAAATTACAAATAGAAATGACTTTTCATATTTTTAATTAACAATAAATTTTAATTTTAATTTATATATATTTTTAAGAAATTGAATTTTTAATTATTTTATTTTTAAAATCAAAATTTTATTTTTTTTTTTTTTCTTTTTCTCTTTTTCTTTTCCTCCCTCCTTCCTCCTCCTTCCTCCACCACTGTGTGCCTTGATGTGGCCGATTGCCCAACAACCGACCAAGATGCAATCACCAAATCGGTGAGCTCGAGGCTAGGTTGATCCACGCGAGCCACGAGCCTGCCAGCCATTGGACGTGGATAACTTCAATCAACTAAGCCTCAAGCTCACCGACCCGATCCAGGTGAGCCCAAGCTCCGGTGAGGCCAGCGAGCCCGAGCTTTGTCGAGGCAGCTCGCCGACCCGTCTAGGCAAGTCTAAGCTCCGCCAATGCGATGAAGTCGTGGCTCACCAAATCTAGTGACCCCAAGCTCTATTGAGGTCGATAAGCTTGCGGCTCACAAGATCCAAGCCAAGCTCATGACTCACCGAGGCTAGCAAGCTCACCACTTGCCGAATCTAGCCTTGGACAAGACTCGGAGTTGGCTCGTGGCTGGTCACCTTTGGGCACCGCCGTGGCTTGCAATCGGCCAAGGAAAGAGAAAAATAAAAAGAATCAAAAACTCAATTTAAAAATAAAACATAAAAATAACGAAGAGGGACAACAAAAGAAAATAAAAAATAATTCTAATTAAAAAAAAAGGAAGAGAAGGACGAAGTGAGGGCTATAGGGGTGTGAGATAAGAGATCAAGTGAAGAAAATGTTTTTCACTTTTCAAAAGTGGAAAATAATTTCCGCTAATTTAAAAGACTTTTTTTTCCCTTAATGGAAAATATTTTCCCTAAGCAATTCATTTTCCATGAAATGAACACTGGAAAATTTGAAACATATGATAAAGAAGCACACGGACAAAACACTGTTCACAAAATGCGCCCAGTCTGGGCGTCTGACTCACTGTTCACGCGTAGCTACTTCTGCTGATTCTAGGCATTTGGCTGGTTCGTTGGAGTTGAGTTTTGGTGGTCCTTCTCTATCGTCCATCATCTCTACCTCCACCAAAGGAATTTGGATAACTCTGTCTCGCTGATTCGTGATGCACGTTTGTTTGGAGCCCTTGTTTTGCCTGGTTTCACGATCATGTTTTTGCTAGTGCGAGTAGCTCGATTGTGTGTTGCAGCTGGGTTCTAGTGGTTTTCCCTTCTACCATTCAATCCTCTGAAGCCTCTTGGTAAGCTCAACTCCTACCGGTACTAATGCTCTCTATTTATTAGGGTTTTCTGGTCTTCGTGTTCTGTTGTTTTGGGCTCTGCTGAAAAGCGGATGGATTCATCCAATCCTGAGCTTGCTACTTCAGGTAAGGCCCAGCAAACTCATGATAGGGGCCGTAGTCGTGGGAGGGTTCTCGTCCTCCTTTGAAAAGGGTAAGGCTGTTGCCTCTTCAGCCCAACCTCCGACTGCACAAACCCTTGCCTTTTGGAAATACTATTGCTGGTCCTTCTAGAAAAACCATGGCTGAGCCTCCTAGGTCGCGAAAGTCCTCTCATGGATGTACTATTCCGTTAGACCTTGAGGCCTCTAAGGCGCAAGCCCGTTCGTGGGCCAATGTAGCTAAGGCAGCTACCAAAGCCTATGACCTTACTTATGTGCCTCCAAACATGGTTGATGGCGAGCCCTTTGTTCATATTCCAACTAAAGTTCTTGAAGGATGCGATCCTAAATGGAAAGAGTGCCTAGTGGGCTACTGTGTTGGCAAAAGACTGCCATTCAAGATGACTGAAATCGCAATGAAGCACGCTTGGGGTGCCCAACTGCTAGAAGTTTGAGCTAATGATGATGGTTTTTATTTCTTTCATGTTCCGAACCCTGAATTTCGAAGGAAAATCCTAGATGGTGGGCCGGTCATAGTGGCTAAGGTGCCTCTTGTTCTTCAACAATGGCACCAATTGTTAGAACTAAAGAGGAACAACCATAAAACTGTCTTGGTTTGGATTCATCTTAGGAATGTTCCTTTTGCTCTATGGTCAGCCATGGGCATTAGCACTATTGCTAGTGCTATTGGTTGCCCCTTGTATGTAGACTTGCACACGGAACAAGTTAGAACCTTATCTTATGTGCGTGTATTTGTGGAAATCAATGTTGAGCATAAATTACCGACTCGATTCCTATTGGTATGGAGGCAACCACACGCCAAGTGGATGTTCTTTATGAGTGGAAACCTTCAATACTTTTGGCCACATCTGCGGCCCCTCGAAGTCTACTTCTCATCCTCGTAATTCCTCTCCCAATACCTCTCTCCCAGTGGCCTCTGCTGGTGATGGTGCTAGGCCTGTTTGTAATGAACAGCATACTCAGCTGGACGAAGATTGGCAGGTGGTTCGGGGTAAGCAAAGCACTCGTGCTGGTTCTTCTACTCCTTGCTCCCGATGACCATAGTGAGCCAACTAGGGACAATCCAATCCCTTTAGTTGGTCCAAATCCTCCCCAAAACTTGGCTAGTCCTATTAAAGGCGATATACCCATTCTTCATGCTGCTAGTGCTTCCTCGATAGTGAACCTAAATGCCCCTAGAATGCAGGTGGCTATTTCTTCAGTTTCTGAGGACGAATCGGATATTGAAGCTTTTGTCACTTACTCTATTGAAGAAGACAGCTTGATGGGTACTTCCTCTGCCCCCCAGGATCTTAATCCTCCACTGGTACAAGCGACACATACATCCCCTATCCAGCAACCACGTGTTCTTTTGCCTTCGTCTCCAAGTGAAAGCTCCACAAGGAGTCCCAAACCTAAGAACACGGCAAGGAAGAAAAAAAGAGCGTGGAAAAAAGTAGGTTCCTCTACCTCCTTATATACTCTATATGGAATATAAAAGGACTGGTTGGTCCTCTTAGACAGGTGAAGATCAGGAACTTCATTAGAGTTAATAGACTTTGCTATGTTGGCATTTTGGAAACGAAGGCTTCTCCTGCTCAGTTCCCTTCTATTTCAAGTGGCCTCGTGCCGAGCTGGATTTGGATTGCTAACTATGAGCATTCTGATAAAGGGAGAATTTGGATCAGTTGGAATCCCATGTTGGCTGATTTTACCTCCCTTTCCTTCTCCCCCCAAGCTATACATGGACATTTGAGATGTCTTTCCACTGGTGATTCCTTCTATCTCTTCGTGATTTATGATAAGCACACCTTTGTGCATTGGCGCCCTCTATGGCAAGATCTTATTTACACTAGCTCTTCTCGGATCAATGCTCCTTGGCTAGTTGCAAGTGATTTCAATGCCATAAGATCCCCTTCGGATAGGATTGGCAACCTTTCCACCTGGCTTCCATCATAGGATGAGTTTGGTAACTGCCTTCAACAAGCTAAGCTTGAGGACTTGCGGTATACTGGTTGTAGATTCTCGTGGGCTACATCCTCGGGGAAAATCGCAAGCAAAGAAAAATTGATAGAGTCCTCATCAATCCTTATTGGAGTAATGTATTCTCATTCTCTGAGGCATTGTTCCTCCCGGCTGGAATTTTAGACCATTCCCCAATGGTTGTAAAGATTTTCCCAACTCTAAAGACAAAGAAGCCTTTCAAGTTTTTTACTTTTGGATCCAACATCCGACCTTTAACCAAATAATCCACCAAGCTTGGGACACTCCGAGTTAGAGGTACGACCATGTTTATCCTCTATGTCAAAATGAAGCTTGTTAAAGCTAAGCTCAAGAGCCTTAACAAGGTGTCTTACTTAGATATCTTCGCGAGAACCGCATCAGCTCGTGAAGCTCTAAATGCTGTGCAGGAAGCTTTTCACTTGGATCCTTTCAATTTGGATCTAGCGGCCAAAGAGCGAGAATGCATTAATACCTTCTCGGACCTACGCCTTCATGAATAAAGCTTTTATAAGCAGAAATCAAGAATTAAATGGCTGGAAGAAGGAGACCTTAATACCAAATTTTTCCACCACTCGGTGAACAAGAGGCACCTCCTTAATCGAATCCTTTCACTTTGGGATGATGCTAGAAATACGATGCAGGAACCCCTCCTAATCCAGCAGTTGATTGTTTCTCACTCTTGTGATCTCTTGGCTGCTGCTAATCACATTACCCTACCTTCTATTCATGATGTTCGATCGGTAATCACTTGTGTACTAGACGATAGTCAAATTCTGCTTCTTTCAAATCCTGTGTTGGAAGTGGAGATTCGAGATTCATTATTCTCCTTAGCAACTGGAAAAGCTCCAGCCTTGATGGCTTTGGATTGGAATTCTTTCAACATTGCTAGGACATTGTAGGCCCAACGGTTATCTCGGCGGTCTTGGATTTTTTCAATACAGGCGAGCTCCTTAAGGAGTCTAACAACACCATCCTTACTCTTATGCCGAAGTGTGACAACCCGAACCCTTCGCAGGTCGTCACCAACGCCAATGTTACTCTTTATTACCTTTCTCCTTAGAAGATGCGTCGTAATTTATAGACACTTTTTTTTTTAAAAAAAACAAAACGGTCCCAGCGCGACTCATTAGCGGAAGCAAATTATATATCACGTCTCTCCCCCTACCAACCATGATACAAATACACACCACTAAACATCAGGATTTTTATAAACAAGCGATGACACTTTATTTACATATTCTTTCAAGATGGGACTACTCTTGGGTCGGTACATCAAAAAGGAAAAGCTAGGACTCACCCATGTCCAGCCTAAAACCTCAAAAACAACCCTCGACCCTCTACATCACACGTGTACAATCCCCCCATCATAAGTGTCGGCTAACTAACTCCCAAAAACACAGCCCCTACTCGTCATGCTCAGGTCTCAAACCCAGTCCGATGCGTCAGGCGGTGGTGGTGGCAGCATCCCTCCCATCACCCCATCGCGGCGAACGTGAACAGAAACAAATTCCTGAAAGACTGGGCCCCCAGCCAGGCCTATGTCGTACATGACAAGATAGCATACGCGTATGTAGGTGAGTCCAGGCACGGAAGGACAGCCGAACTCCTCACACTCTACCTCAACATCGGACGGTAACCCGTAAAATGTACCCCTCGTGACAGCAGGAAGCGGCATACTGGCTAATTTAAAATGTTATCCCCATAAGGGGTGAGTACAACCACTCAACAGATAGGAAAATCCAATAACAACTCAATGCATTAGGCAGATCATACATGCATTGCAGGCGTAACTTACCTTGAAGCCATGCGCATACTCTCATGCATCATCATATCAATTTATAACACATACATGTGTATTATCATCGTATCATACATGTCATCATCATCATCATGACATCATGACATTACACATGTCATATCATATACCATCATCATTATCATCACCATGCATATTATCATGCATGCCATATCATCATCATCATCACGTATATCATCATGCATATCATATCATCATGGGTGATCATCGTTATTTCATATCACATATCATTATCATCATCATGCATATGATATCATCATGGGTGATCATCATTATTTCACATCACATATCATTTATCATCATCATGCATATCATCGTCATCATCACCATCATGCATATCATCATGCATATCATATCATGGTTTAATTTCCACTTTTTACTTTTCAATTGAACACCACATCACCCATTTCTCAAAATCATCAATTCATCATCCCAGGCCATCGGGCATCCGGCCTTTACCCTTCTAGCCACACATCTCGCACCCCAATCCTAGCATCGCGAGGTATTCCCTTCGGGCAAATTCCTCTGACTTAAGAACAAGCCAACCATACCTCGGTTTTTCTCACTTAAAACACCCAGAATCTAACATACAAACAACATCCAAGCATGCAAGCTTCTCTTGCCACTTGTTTATCTTGCCATGCAAGCTGATGGCCCTTCCTTAGGCTGGGCTCTCCCTCCATCTGGTCAATGATAGCCCCTCCTCCTTTGGGCTTCGTGGGCCAAGCCTAAATGGATGAATGGTGGGGTCTTGTGGGCTGGTCTTGGTCTAAGAATTTTGGCCCACTTCCTCTTTTAATAATCTACTCTAAACCCCCCACTCATATAAATACCTAATTGAATTTTATAAAACCATAAAACTTGCAACATATTTAATAAATTTCAGCTTATAAATCACATGGCCAAGAATGGAAGTTTTTCCATCAAATAATTATACATTCAAAACTTGGCCTTAAACTTATTGCAAATCATGGATCAAATGGCTACAACATAATTTGATGGTACTTCCATCACCTATCCATGGCTCATAGCACATCTAGAAGTTGTCATGAAATTCTAGGACACCACAAGATTGGGATGATAAAAAGCGGTGTGGACTTAAAAACCCGGACTGATAGGGTCCGCCTCAACTTAGCTAGACTAGACACTTTAACTCGATCCGATTTTCTTTGTGTTAATATAAATATATTTTTTTAAAAAAAGCCCTAACAAAAACTGGTGTAGTTATTGGATACGAATGCAATTACATCTTCTCGATGACTGAACGGGTGGCGTGTCATGTATTGGGAGGGAGTAATGTCATTGATGTTGCTGGCCATTTGTATTATGTTCCATGCTAGAATCACCGCGTTGGCTCATATACACGCCACAAATATTGGGGAAGGCTGGAGTCATAAATATTAACGAGAAAGTCCTTTGGATTGTTCTAATTGACCTTTTGAAGACAGTATGTGTCCTTGTTGTCACTTTGCTACTTGACCGGCACGGTTGACGATAGTTGCTTTCGATCATATTAGTCTTAGCGACTAGAAAGGGCAAGAAATCAAGCGAGAAATTTGGGTAGGGATTTGTCCCTAAACCTGATTCGCTTGACCCGATTTGATGACCCGCATTGAAATAACCCGTGTAGAAGCCATTGCATGTTACTTCTGAGTCTTGCATGTTTCGAAATCCAAGTGTGAGTATGCTGTCTTTGCCAAGTGAAGTGATGAAATGGTTGCTGAGTGGATGGATGTAGTATTTATTGTGATGAGTGAACTCACGGATGCAATTACACTTCGAGCCGAGCTATGGATGGGCTATTTGTTAAAGAAAAGCTTATTGAAAGTACTTTGAGTTGCTGTGATTAAGTATTGAAGTGTTGTAGAAGATATTTGTGGAAGAATTAGTGGATCCGTCGGGCTAGGAGTGATAGAATCATGTATACCTATTCTAGGAGGATACCGTTAGGGAGTCTTATGTTTTGTGTTATTTTTTTTATGTATGTTGATGAAAATTAAAAAGGAACCATTCTACATGATAAAACATCTCATATATTGAATTAGAAACCTAGCTATGATTATATGAATATAAAAACGTAGAGATAGAAGTGAATTTAGTAAAACCATTAAACTGTTCTTGCGAGAAACGATTTGACATTTACCGATTATATGAATTTTATGTAATTACCTAGTTAGAATTAGACTTTTAATCCTGAATAAAAATTGTAGAACACATCTTAAGGAATAACGTGTCAAAATTTGAGATTAAATGAATAAGAATTGGCTAGTAAAACAATTTTCTTTGTAGATAAAGAATCTGTACATCGATACAGGGTGCTAGTAAAGATTATGGCGATTGTTACTCTTAATAAAATGAGACTTAGACTTAATTTTCTTCATGGAAAATGTCAATTTATATCTCAAATATAACATACTAAAATTTGGTAGTATTTCGACAAGAATTGTATTCCTTATGTTTCCGAAACCGATAGTAAATTGTCTGGACCGGAGAACATATACTAGATGTTGTGTCTTTTATATTAGACTTGTATGAGACACATAGAGTCTAGTAACCTTCTAATAGAGGTTAGTTGTGCAAGAGTAAGTCTCGCATCTTATTTGAGATATAAGTGCATATAGTATCATGCGTGTGCAATGAGTGCAGTGCATAGTGCTTAATTATGGGGTAAATATCTATTCGGCATGCAATGGGACATGTCGTAATGGATTCTATCTTATAATTTGGACACGCACGTGTGCCAGGTTCAGGAGAGTTAGATATATAGTTAGATACTTTGGAGTCATTTTTTTGCATACGATAAATGCATTAATTAAAGGTGTGGTGGTGTGAAACATGTGCTTAAGTGAGTGAATGAACCCATTGGTACAGAGATACCGGTGATGCCCCCGGAAGTTTGGGATGCGCATTCTGAGTGGTCTTGGATGCCTCGGTAGAGAGATACTAGGATTCCTCGGAGTGAGATGCCCTTGTGTGTGATCAAGGTTGCCTCAGTTGTGTGATACTAAGATGCCACGGAGTGAGATGCCCCATGCTGAGTGGTCTTGGGAGGACCTCAGTTGAGTGATGCCGGGATGCCTCGAAGTGAGATGCCCATAATAGAAATATTGTGGAAGTCCAGAAAAGGTAACTTCCGGAATTGACTCGATCAGGCCGATAGAGTTCCGATTAGTGACTAATCAAGGGTGGATCATATGCACACTAAATATAATTCTACTTGGCGAGTGAGTCCATTTACTGTTGTTGCATTGCCTCTTGATATGAGATTGAGCTCGAGAAAGGTAAGCATAGAAATGGATACTCATAAGGTGATTATATACATGAGGTGTTAATATCCAATATTTTATGCTTCTGACAATCCTACCTTAGTATCTTAGATTGTTTGGCCATGATTCCCTTGTAATATTGATGGTTGTGGATTGTTTTAGTTAGAGTTTTATCATTCTTTACTGGGCAAAGTTGTTGCTCATACCTTGCATTTTTCATATTGATAGTATGGATGTGCCGCCAATAGCTCGTTATGGAGTGGTATCAAGCATTGAGGTTACCTTTACTGATGTGTATGACTCTAATGTTGAGCTTTCTCTAAGTATGAGGCTACGTTATGGATGGATGTTGGTAGAGCTGAGTTGGTCCCAATGAAGTTTGTCGTAATGTTTATCAAGCACAATGGAGCGATGTTTGGCCCTAATCCTTTTAGTGATGATGGAGTTGGAGCTAGGATGGATGGTGCCTAGACGCCGTTGATCATGTAGAAGCTGACTGTCTTTTGTTTTGTTTTTTTATTTTTTTATGCAAGCTTGTGTGGGAACTCATGGAGTAGACACCCTCACCCTTTATCTCTGACTTTTGTTACACCTTACTTTTGTTATGTATATGTTGTATATATAGGCGATGAACATGGAAAGAGTCCAGGTTGATAAATTTTGTAGGCCCTGATGATGATAAGAAGAAATGAGGCTTCTCATGATCTTGTTTATGTGCATGAACTAATTGGCCAATACTAAGAATTGAAGGTAGAGTGATTGCAGGATAACCTCATAATATAAACTTTAGACTTTAAATAATCCATGTTATGCATGCTAACCTTCAATGGTAAACTCTATAGATTATCTAAAGGAGGTTACAAGTTAGGCAAGATGTTAATAATAATTATAATTTTGTTTGCGATTAGTACGTGACGTCCTAGGATGTCATGGCTCACCTTTTTTCATATCAGAGCATAGGATTACCTGCAATGGTAAGGTGTGGTAGTGACTATGCGTTAGGATAATGATATTTTCTTTGAAATGAACAAGTAACTTATGTTACTCATAGGGAATCGGTAATAATTGTTGCAATTGTTGCTTGTTAGTTTTGTAAGGAGACTCAGTCGGCTAATGAGTAGTGACCGATGTGCATAAACCAGGAACTGTCAGGATGAGTGGAAATGGATGAGGAATGGCCATGGATCCCCGTGTGGAAGGAATTGTGGAAGCACTTGCTAATGTAGGAACCTTATTGGAAAGGCAAGCCCAACAATAGGTAGGAGGTGACCGTAAAATGCAAAGCTAAGTAGAACAATTTTTTAAACTAAAACCCTATAGATTTGTTGGATTAGGAGATCCCGTAGAAGCATAATTGTGGATAGATGAGACGGAAAAGATATTTGCATTGCTGAATTGTATTGATGCAGAGAAAGTATCATTGATAGAGTATCCACTTCAAGGAAATGCTTATTATTGGTGGAAAGCGATGAAAGGAACAATATTCTTTGAAGGTGTAGATGTGACTTGGACTGGATTTGTAGGAGTTTTCTATAGTAAGTATTTTCAGACTGTGCAAGGGATAAAAAGGTAATGGAATTTATGCAATTGACCCAAAATAACTTGACTGTAGATCAATACGAGGCGAGATTTGCTGAACTCTTTAGATTTGCTCCTAGATTAATAGAATATCCAGAGGATAAGGCTAAGAGATTCTTGAATGGATTAAGGCCTGATATAAGAGGATGATTGGTGCCTTTGAATTTGAAGGATTATAGTGAGCTGTATGAAAGGGCACAGCTAGTGGAAAGAGATTTGATGTCAAGAACCAGACATCGGCATATTAGGTAAGACCACAATCTCGAGGAGACTCATCGAATTTTCATTATAGAAAGTGACCATTTGTGCAAAACAAGAAGAATAAGATTGAGAATCCTAGAAAAGTGTGGAATAATCAACCAATGGAATGACTGTAGTATGGTAACAATGAGTGTCGCTCGTGTGGTAGACCACATGGATTTGGACCATGTTATGGATCAAATGTTTGTTTTAATTGCGGACAGTCAGGGCATTATATTAGAGATTATCCTTAGAAAAGAATGCAGCAGCCACAACCACAACAGAATTCAGGTAGACCATTACCACTAAGAAATAACCAAAGACCACCAGTTCAAGGAAGAATTTATGCAATTACTCAAGATGAGGCTGAAGGATCTCAAACGGTCATTACAGGTATTGTTACCCTATGTAATTAGAATGCTTATGCTTTGTTCGACACGGAAGCAACTCATTCCTTTGTATCTACTCAATTTATGTGACTGAATAAGATGGAACCTTAATTGTTAGAAGTACCTCTTAGTGTCTCTACTCCATTAAAGGATGTCATTTTATCTACTTCAGTGTGGAGAGATAGTGGAATCCTTATAGGTGGACAAAACTTGTTAGCTGATCTGATGGTGTTAGTTATGTATGACTTTGATGTAATTCTGGGAATGGATTGGTTGCATAGACACCAAGCTAGTGTGGATTATTATAGGAAGATGATTCAATTTGACCCACCAAATAGGCCAAGTTTTGAATTTTATGATGGAAAGACAACCCCCTCTATACCTCTTATTACTGCACTAGAAGCCCATGGACTTCTTAGAAAGGGTTGTCAAGGGTATTTGGCATATGCAAGTGAACAAACTAAGAATGAGGTACAACTTGAGGATATCCCTATAGTACAAGAATTTTCTGATATATTTCCAGAGGAATTGATAGGATTACCCCTAGAGTGAGAGGTTGAATTTACTATTGAATTGGCACCTGGTACATAACCTATATTGAAAGCTCCTTATAGGATGTCATTGACAGAATTAAAGGAATTGAAGGTACAATTACAAAAATTACTTGACCAATGATTTATTAGACCAAGTGTATCCCCATGGGGTGCACCGGTGTTATTTGTCAAAAAGAAAGATGGATCATTATGCTTGTGTATTGATTATAGGCAATTCAATCAAGTGACAATTAAAATTAAGCACCCATTGTGGCATCCCAAAATTCATAATGACCTCTAGTTACATTAAAGTCTATGAATAGGTGATGGAAGTACCATCAAGTTATTTTATGGCCATTTAATCCATAATTTGCAATAAGAATTATGGCCAAGCTTTTAATGGATAATTATTTGATAGGAAAGAAAATCCTATCATTGGCCATGTGTTTTATAAATTGGAATTTATGGAATTATGATTTCAAGATTTTGGCCATGTGGAATTTAGTAATTAAATTCTCAAAAGAAAGAATTAAAGATGAATAATTGAAAGTGAAATTGTGGGTTTAATTAGGTTGGGCCTTAGGCCCAAGAGTATGGATTTTGGAGGGCCAAATGGTCGGCCCATTGGAGCCAAGGAGGGGCTGTCGACCAGCCCATTTGCTGGCCCAAGGTTGGCCCAAGAAGAAGGCCCATTAACCTTGCATGTCCTCCAACACTTGTCCTCTCCTTTTTGCCACTTGTTCTCCCCATGAGAACACTTGTTCCTCATGCAAACCTAGAATGCATGCAATATAAAAGGGAAGGAAAGGAGAGAGAATGGCTGGTTAGCCATTCAGCCAAGAGAGAAAGGGGGAGAGAGAGAGAACCGTGCGAGAGAGAGAGGAAGAGGGGAGGCCGAGAGAGGAAGGAGCCACCGCCGTCCGTCCGTCCGTCGCCGGTGTGCCGTTCATGCGCCGCCGTTCGTGTGATCTAGAGGCAAGTGGAGTCCTCTAGCTTCTCTTGCATACTTTTATGTTGTTTTCATGTTAGATTTTTGGGTGTTTTAAGTGAGAAAAACCGAGGTAAGGTTGGCTTGTTCTTAAGTCGTGTGGTTGTTCTTGCTCGGATTGTGTGAGTCAGTAACTTGTTTGAGCTTGCATGTGTGTTTGGAGTCCGATTTTGGCTTCGATGTCTTCATGAAAGTTGTAGGTAACATCTTGTAATATAACATACTGAAATTTAGTGGAAAATGATGAATATTTGAGGGGTTAAAGTCCTATCTTACGGACACCTCAGACCTGGAAAGTTTTTACTAACCTTGTTCTGGATTCATGGTTGCATGTTGGCTTTTCTTGAGAATCTTACTTCGATGTCTTCATGAAAGTTGTAGGGAACATCTTAAACTACAACATACTCAAATTTGAAGTGAAACGAACAAGTATGGCTTGGTAAATCGGCAGATCTTGAAGACAATGATTCTGGTGAAGTATTCCGAGACACCCGAGAATTAAAGGACTAAAATGAGGACTATAATCTGGTTATTTGACCTAGATTTCTTCATGAAACTTGTAAAGGACACCTTGATACATAACATATCCAAATTTCCGAGGAAAAAAAAGAGAATAGATGGGTGAAATCTTAATATTTCGGAGATGGAAGCACTGGACGACACGGTAATTGATCCAGAAGCTTCGTGAGGTTGAATAAAATAATATATAAGTAATCTGGCTTGGAGTTATTCATGAAAGTTGTGCGAAAATGTCTTGGCTATAATCCAATAAAATTTTATAATTTTTGGAGGCCATATGGATATTTTAATTGAATTTATTCGGAAACCGTGCATTCTGGTTTCATCGGAGAAGCATAGGATGTTTTGTAATTTTGAAAAAAATTCAATTTGGTCATGAATTTTGTATGTAATTATCATCCGATGAGTTTGTTTAACAATTTCTTGAATTTTGATAATTTTGGGAATTTATAGTTATTTTAAAATAAATAAATAAATAAATATAAATAAATGAATAAATAAATAAAAGCGAATTATCATATTGGCCATAAATTCCATTTAAGTAACTCATGTTGCATGTGTGATAAAGCCTTGGTATGTGTATGACATTGAATTGAGATTATATGTGATAAAGTCTTGGTAAGTATGTGACATTGAATTGAGATTATATGTGATAAAGTCTTGGTAAGTATGTGACATTGACTTGAGATGCATATGTGATAAAGTCTTGGCATATGTATGGCATTGAATCAATGCATGTGTGAATGTCAAGCCTAGTATGATTTGTTTGATATCATGCCACGTGCCATGTTAAAATGAGATTAAAATACTGGTAAACATGGATGATGGTAAATGAGGAGGTGGCCTAATGGCGTAATTCCGAAGATTCCCCGGGAGTGTCGGGATGCCCGGTAGTATACGATACGTAATTCCAGGGGAGGCCTAGTGGTATGTCGGTACATAATTCCGGAAGCCTTGTTGGAGGTCTTTGCCCGAAAGGAATACCTCGCGATGCCAGGATTGGGATGCGGGATGCCCGGCAAGGGATTGTAAATGCCGGAAGCCCTGTCGGGGGTTTCTGCCCGAAGGGAATGCCTCGTGATGCTAGTTGAGATGCGAGATGCCTGAAATGTGGGGGGCCGGATGCCCGGTGGCCTGGGAGGCTGAATGCCGGAAGCCTCGGAGGTCTTTGCCCGAGGGGATGATGAAATTGATGATTTGATAAATGGGTGATATGGTGATCAATTGAAAAGCAAAAAGTGGAAATTAAACCATGATATGATATGCATGATGATATGCATGATGATGATAATGATATGTGATGTGAAATAATGATGATCACCCATGATATGATATGCATGATGATGATAATAATATGTGATGTGAAATAATGATGATCACCCATGATAATATGATATGCATGATGATATGCAAGATGATGATGATGACGATATGCATGATGATATGCATGGTGATGATAATGATGATGATATATGATATGACATGTGTAATGTGATGATGTCATGATGATGATGACATGTATGATATGATGATGATACACATGTATGTGTTATAAACCGATATGATATTGCATGATAGTATGCGCATGGCTTCAAGGTGAGTAACGCCTGCAATGCATGTATGATTTGCCTGATGCATTGAGTTGTTACTAGATTTTCCTATCTGCTGAGTGGTTGTACTCACCCCTTTTGGGGATAACATTTCAGATTAGTAGATGGTTTGAACGGTTGGATATGACCGTGAGGAGAAGGATAGCAAAGAAAGGAACTTTTGGATGCCGACACTGATCGATGGACTTTAAGTATTCAACTGTTGGAGAAGATGTCGGTCATCTTTTGAAGTATAGCCGAGTATAGAAACATTGGCATTTCGATGTACCGACTAAAGATGTCCATCTGCTTTATGTAAATAAACGTGTTCGGCTTTAACTTATATAAGATGTTTAGTAGGTGTGCATCGTTTTCTGAACATAGGGAAGGGAGTTGTTGGATGTGCTTCCGTATTTAAATTGCGCAAGGGGCCAATCTGAAAGATGTAAACCCCCAGGTTGTATGGACCCGCTGCAATTGAAATGGTATCAAAGTGATATGTTAACAAGGAAAGTGAAAGGTAAGCGAACTATGGCGACCCTAATCGGATCGGGGGCCATCGAGGGGTGCCACAGTCTTCACATACGCACACCAAAAGGTACGTTCCCTTTTCTTTTTATCTTTCCCTCGAAGCGTCTCGTCCAAAGGACGGAACCCCTCAACGCATCCTTTCACATTACAACCGTTCCTCCATGGGCCCTTATCTTACGGGCCGGGTTCTTAAGCTCAACGTGGGCGGACGGACCAACTTAGGCCCATCAACATAAATAAAACCATCACTCATCAAAATAGACCATATTAGTCTTGGTGACTGGAAATGGTAGGAAATCGAGCGAGAAATTAACGGACCGATTTGTCCAATAACTCGATTTGCTTCACCCGATCTGATGACTAGCATTGAAATAACCCGAGTAGCGATTTGCTCTCATACCTGGTTCACCCGTCTCGCTTGTCTGCTCCAATCCAATGGTTGCGCTTACCCCATTCATAGTTAGTGGGCTCCCATTAGTTTCGATGTGGTTTTGCATTTCACCAAGACTAATATGGTCAATCTTCATTAGGCAACTGCCAAGCCTAGTACGGGATACTACCATCCCACAATCCAAAGGACATTCTCATTAATATTTTTGACTTCAGCTTTCTCTCATATTTGTGGCATGTATACGAGCCAGCGCGATGATTCTGGCATTGCACATAACACAATGGCTAGCAACGTCAACGACGTTACTCCCTCCCAAAACATGACACGCCAACCGATCAATTTTCGAGAAGATGTAATTGCAAGCGTCGCCAAGAACGGCACCAGTGTTATGTGGGTCACGATTGAATAGATTGGGCTGAAAAACGCAGTTGTGGGCTTAAAGGCTCGGATCGATAGGGTCCGCGTCAGCTTAGTTGGACAAGACACTGTGACTCGATATGATTTTCTTTTTGTTAATATTATAGAATTAAAAAACAAAACTCATAATAAAAACTAGTGTAGTTATTGGATACTCTTGCAATTACATCTTCTCGAAGATTGAATGGGTGGTGTGTCATGTTTTGGGAGGGAGTAATGTCGTTAACGTTGCTAGCCATTTGTGTCTTGTGCCATGCTAGAATCACCGCCTTGTCAATCTTCGAGAAGATGTAATTACAAGCATAGCCAAGAATGTTACTAGTGTTAGCTGGACAGGACACTATGAGTCGATACGGTTTTCTTTTTGTTAATATTAAAAAAAAAAAAAACTCATGTTAAAAACTGGTGTAGTTATTGGATACGCTTGCAATTACATCTTCTCGAAGATTGAACGGTGGCGTGTCATGTTTTCAGAGGGAGTAATGTCGTTGACGTTGCTTGCCATTTGTGTCTTGTGCCATGCCAGAATCACCGCGCTAGCTCATATACATGTAGTAAATATTAGAGAAAGCTGGAGTACCAAATATTAATGAGAAGGTGCGTTGGATTATTCTGATTGACCATCGTAAGATTTTATGTGTCCTTGTCGCCGCTTTCTTGCTGGACCGGCACGGTCGACTACAATTGCTTTTGATCAGTATGTGTTGGATGGTAGTATCCCTTATTAGTCTTGGCAATTGCCTTATGAACATTGACCATTTTAGTCTTTGCGACTAGAAAGGACAGGAAATCGATCAAATATTTTGGGGAGTGATTTTTCCATAAACTCGATTCGCTTGACCCGATTTGATGACCCGTAATGAAATAACCTGAGTAGGGATTTGTTCTCAAACTCGGTTCACCCATCCCCCTTGCCGGCTCCAATCCCATGATTGGGCTTGCCCCATTCATGGTTGGTGGGCTCCCATTAGTTTAGATGTGGCTTTGGATTTCGCCAAGACTAATATGGTCAATCTTCATCAGGCAACTACCAAACCTAATAAGGGATACTGCCATCCCATAATCCAAAGGACTTTCTCATTAATATTTATGACTCCAGCTTTCTCCCATATTTGTGGCGTGTATATGAGCCAGCGCGGTGATTCTGGAATGGCACATAATACAATGGCTGGCAACGTCAACGACGTTACTCCCTCCCAAAACATGACAAATCACCCCTTTAATCTTCGAGAAGATGTAATTACAAGCATAGCCAAGAACGGCACCAGTGTTAATGGGACACGATTGAATAGATTGGGCTGAAAAACGCAGTTGTGGGCTTAAAAATTCGGACCGATAGGGTTCGCATGAGCTTAGCTCGATTTGGACACCTTGTCACTCGATACGATTTTCTTTTTGTTAATATTAAAAAATTAAAAAAAACTCATAATAAAAACTAGTGTAGTTATTGGAAACGCTTCCAATTGCATCTTCTCGAAGATTGAAGGGTGGCATGTCTTGTTTTGGGATGGAGTAACGCCGTTGACGTTACTGGCCATTTGTGTTATGTGCCACGCTAGAATCACCGCTGGCTCATGTACACACCGTAAATATTGGAGAGGCCTGGAGTCACAAATATTAATGAGAAAGTCCTTTCAATTGTTCTAATTGACCTTCTTAAGAGTTTATGTGTCATTGTTGTCGCTTTGTTGCTTGACCAGCACGGTCTGTGTGGGATGGTTGGCTTGTTTTAGGAGGCAGTAATGCCGTTGACGTTGCAAGCTATTGTGTTATGTGCCATGCCAGAATCACCGCGCTGCCTCATATACACGCCACAAATTTGGGTGAAAGTCGGAGTCATAAATATTAGTGAGAAGGTCCTTTGGATTGTGGGATGGTTGTATCAGTCATTAGTCTTGGTAGTTGCCTCATGAACTTTGACCATATTAGTCTTGGCGACTAGAAAGGGTAGGAAATCGAGGGACAAATTTGGGGAGCGATTTGTCCATAACCTCAATAAGCTTGACCCGATTTCGTGACCTGCATTGAAATAATTCGAGTAGGGATTTGTTCTCATACCCGATTCACCCATCCCGCTTGTCTGCTCCAATCCGATGGTTGGGCTTGCCCCATTCATGGTTGGTGGGCTCCCATTAGTTTGGATGTGGCTTTGGATTTCGCCAAGACTAATATGGTCAATCTTCAATAGGCAAGTGCCAAGTCTAATAAGGAATACTACCTTCCCACAATCCAAAGGACCTTCTCACTAATATTTGTGACTCCAACTTTCACCCAAATTTGTGGCGTGTATATGAGGCAGCGCGGTGATTCTCGCATGGCACAAAACACAATGGATCACAACGTCAACGACGTTACTGCCTCCCAAAAAAAGACATGCCGCCCTGTCATTCTTCGAGAAGATGTAATTACAAGCATAGCCAAGAACGTTACTAGTGTTACTGGGCAACGATGTAATAAATTGGGCTGACAAATATAGTTGTGGGCTTAAAAACCCGGACCGATAGGGTCCGCAACAACTTAGTTGGACAGGGCACTGTGACTCGATATGATTTTCTTTTTGTTAATATTAAAAAATTTTAAAAATAAAAACTCATGTTAAAAACCGGTGCAGTTATTGCATATGCTTGCAAATACATCTTCTCGAAGATTGACCGGGTGGCGTGCCACGTTTTCGTAGGGAGTAACCTCATTGATGTTGCGAGCCATTTATGTTATGTGCCATGCCAGAATCACCGCGCTGGCTCATACATACACCGTAAATATTGGACAAGGCTGCAGTCACAAATATTAATTAGAAGGTCCTTTGGATTGTTCTGATTGACCGTGTTAAGACTTTTTGTGTCCTTGTTGCCGCTTTGCTGTAGGAACGGCACGGTTGACGACAATTACTTTTTGTCAGTATGTGTGGGATGGTAGTATCCCTTATTAGTCTTGCCCGTTGCCTCATGAAAATTGACCATATTAGTCTTGGCGACTAGAAAGGGTAGGAAATTGAGCAAAAAATTAGGCGAGCGATTTGTCCTTAAACTCAATTCACTTTACCCGATTTGATGACCCACATTGAAATAACCCGAGTAGCGATTTGTTCTCATACCCGATTCACCCGTCCCACTTGTTTGCTCCAATCCGATGGTTGGGCTTGCCCCATTCATGGTTGGTGGGCTCCCATTTGTTTGCATATAGCTTTGGATTTTGTCAAGACTAATATGGTCAATCTTTATAAGGCAACTCCCAAGCCTGAGAAGGGATACTACCATGCCTATTGATGTTGATCAGTATATGTGGGATGGTAGTATCCCTTACTAGTCTTGGCAGTTGCCTCATGATCATTGACCATATTACTCTTGGCGACTGGAAATGGTAGGAAATCGAGCGAGAAATTTGTGGAGCGATTTGTCCATAAACTCAATTCGCTTGACTTGATTTCATGACCCGTATTGAAATAATTCTAGTAGTGATTTGTTCTCATACCCAACTCACCCGTCCCGCTTGTCTGCTCCAATCCAATCGTTGGGCTTACCCCATTCTTGATTGGTAGCCTCCCAAAAGTTCGGAAGTGACTTTGGATTTCGCCAAGTCTAATATGGTCAATCTTCATGAGGCAACTTTCAAGCCTAAAAAGGGATACTACCATCCCACAATCCAAAGGACATTCTCATTAATATTTATGACCATGGAATTCTCCCACATTTCCGGTGTGTATATGAGCCAGTGCGGTGATTTTGGCATGGCACATAACACAATGGCTAGCAACGTCAGCGGCATTACAACCGTAGCCAAGAACGGAACCAGTGTTAGTAGATCACGATTGAATAGATTGTGCTAAAAAACGTAGTTGTGGGCTTCAAAACCCAGACCGATAGGTTCCGCGTTAGCTTAGTTGGACTGGACACTGTGAATGCATACGACTTTCCTTTTGTTAATTTTAAATATTATAAAAAAAACTCATAATATAAATTGGTGCAGTTACATTTTCTCGAAGATTGAACGGGTGGTGTGTCATGTTTTGAGAGGGAGTAACGTCATTGATGTTGTTGGCCATTTGTGTAATGTGCTATGGCAGAATCATCGCCCCGGCTCATGTATACGTCGTAAATATTTGAGAGGGCTATAGTCACAAATATTAATGAAAAGGTCCTTTGGGTTGTTCTGATTGACTGTCTTAAGACTTTATGTGTCCTTGTTGCCGCTTTGTTGCTGAACTGGCACGGTTGATGACAATTGATGTTGATCCGTATGTGTGGTATGGTACTATGCCTCATTGCTCTCGGTAGTTGCCTCAAGAAAATTTACCATATTAGTCTTGGCGACTTTAGAAAGGGCTGGAAATAAAGCTAAAAATTAGGCGAGCGATTTGTCCTTAAACTCGATTCGCTTGACTTGATTTGATGACCCGTATTGAAATAATTCTAGTAGTGATTTGTTCTCATACCCGATTCACCCGTCACGCTTGTTTGCTCCAATCCGATGGTTGGGCTTGCCCCATTCATGGTTGGTGGGCTCCCATTTGTTTGGATGTTGCTTTGGATTTCGTCAAGACTAATATGGTAAATCTTTATCAAGCAACTTCCAAGCCTAAGAAGGGATACTACCATGCCGATTGCCGTTGTTCAGTATATGTGGGATCGTAGTATCCCTTACTAGTCTTGGCAGTTGCCTCATGATCATAGACCATATTACTCTGGGCAACTGGAAATAGCAGGAAATCGAGCGAGAAAATTGTGGAGCCATTTTTCCATAAACTCGACTCGCTTGGCTTGATTTCATGACCCGTATTGAAATAATTCTAGTAGTGATTTGTTCTCATACCCGATTCACCCGTCCCGCTTGTCTGCTCCAATCCAATCATTGGGCTTACCCCATTCTTGATTGGTAGGCTCCCATTACTTCGGAAGTGGCTTTGGATTTCGCCAAGTCTGATATAGTCAATCTTCATAAGGCAATTTTCAAGCCTAATAAGGGATACTACCATCCCATTATCCAAAGGACATTCTCATTAATATTTATGACCTCGGAATTCTCCCACATTTCCAGTGTGTATATGAGCCAGTGCGGTGATTCTGGCATGGCACATAACACAATGGCGAGCAACGTCAACGGCATTACAACCGTAGCCAAGAATGGAACCATTGTTAGTGGGTCACGATTGAATAGACTGTGCTAAAAAACGCAGTTGTGGGCTTCAAAAACCAGACCGATAGGTTTGCGTTACCATAGTTGGACTGTACACTGTGAATGCATACGACTTTCCTTTTGTTAATTTTAAATATTATAAAAAAAAACTCATCATATAAACTGGTGCAATTACATTTTCTCTAAGATTGAACGGGTGGTTTGTCATGTTTTGAGAGGGAGTAACGTCATTGATATTGCTGGCCATTTGTGTAATGTGCCATGGCAGAATCACCGCCCCGGCTCATATACACGTCGTAAATATTGGAGAGGGCTATAGTCACAAATATTAATGAAAAGGTCCTTTGGGTTGTTAGTATTGACCGTCGTAAGACTTTATGTATCCTTGTTGCCGCTTCGTTGCTGGACTGGCACGGTTCATGACAATTGCTGTTGATCAGTGTGTCTGGAATGGTAGTATGCCTCATTAGTCTCGGTAGTTGCCTCAAGAAAATTGACCATATTAGTCTTGGTGACTTTAGAAAGGGCAGGAAATCGAGCAAAAAATTAGGCGAGCGATTTGTCTTTAAACTCGATTCGCTTCACCCGATTTGATGACACACATTGAAATAACACGAGTAGCAATTTGTTCTCATACCCGATTCACCCATCCCGCTTGTTTGCTCCAATCCGATGGTTGGGCTTGCCCTATTCTTGGTTGGTGGGCTCCTATTTGTTTGGATGTAGCTTTGAATTTCGTCAAGACTAATATGGTCAATCTTTTATAAAGCAACTCCCGGGCCTAAGAAGGGATACTAGCTGCCGATTCTTTGTTGATCAGTATATGTGGGATGCTAGTATCCCTTACTAGTCTTGGTAGTTGCCTCATGATCATTGACCATATTAGTCTTGGCGACTGGAAATGGTAGGAAATCGAGTGAGAAATTTTTGGAGCGATTTGTCCATAAACTCGATTCGCTTGACTTGATTTGATGACCCGTATTAAAATAATTCTAGTAGTGATTTGTTCTGATACCCGATTCACCCGTCCCGCTTGTTTGCTCCAATCCGATGGTTGGGCTTGCCCCATTCATGGTTGGTGGGCTTCTATTTGTTTGGATGTAGCTTTGGATTTCGTCAAGACTAATATGGTCAATCTTTTTCAAGCAATTCCCAAGCCTAAGAAGGGATACTACCATGCCGATTGTTGTTGATCAGTGTATGTGGGATCGTAGTATCCCTTACTAGTCTTGGCAGTTGCCTCATGATCATTGACCATATTAGTCTTGGCGACTGGAAATGGCAGGAAATCGAGCGAGAAATTTGTAGAGCGATTTTTCCATAAACTCGATTCGCTTGACTTGATTTGATTATCCGTATTGAAATAATTCGAGTGGATATTTGTTCTCATGCCAGATTCACCTGTCCCGCTTGTCTGCTCCATTCCAATTGTTGAGCTTACCCCATTCTTGATTGGTAGGCTCCCATTATTTCGGAAGTGGCTTTGGATTTCTCCAAGTCTAATATGGTCAATCTAAATGAGGCAACTTTCAATCCTAATAAGGGATACTACCATCCCACAATCCAAAGGACCTTTTCATGAATATTTATGACCCCGTAATTCTCCCACATTTCCGGTGTGTATATGAGCTAGTGCCATGATTCTGGCATTGAACATCACACAATGGTTAGCAACGTCGACGGCATTACAACCGTAGCCAAGAACGGATCCAGTGTTAGTGGGTCACGATTGAATAGGTTGTACTAAAAAACGCAGTTGCGAGCTTCAAAACCTAGACCGATAGGTTCCGCGTTAGCTTAGCTGGACTGGACACTATTACTCCATACGACTTTCCTTTTGTTAATTTTAAAAAATTATGAAAAAAAAAACTCATAATATAAACTGGTGCAATTACATTTTCTCTAAGATTGAACGGGTGGTGTGTCATGTTTTGAGAGGGGATAACGTCGTTGATGTTGCTAGCCATTTGTGTAATGTGCCATGCCAAAATCACCGCGCTGGCTCATATAAACGTCCTAAATATTGGAGAGGGCTATAGTCACAAATATTAATGAAAAGGTCATTTGGGTTGTTCTTATTGACCGTCGTAAGACTTTATGTGTCCTTGTTGCCGCTTTGTTGCAAGACTGGCACGGTTGATGACAATTGCTATTGATCAGTATGTGTGGTATGGTAGTATGCCTCATTGGTATGGGCAGTTGCCTCATAAAAATTGACCATATTAGTCTTGGCGACTAGAAAGGGCAGGAAATTGAGCAAAAAATTAGGCGAGCGATTTGTCCTTAAACTCGATTCGCTTCACCCGATTTGATCACACACATTGAAATAACCCAAGTAGCGATTGGTTCTCATACCCGATTCACCCGTCCCGCTTGTTTGCTCCAATCCGATGGTTGGGCTTACCCCATTCATGGTTGGTGGGCTCCCATTTGTTTGGATGTAGCTTTGGAGTTCATCAAGACTAATATGGTCAATCTTTATCTGGCAACTCCCAAGCCTTAGAAGGGATACTACCATGCTGGTAGATGTTGATCAGTATATGTGGGATGGTAGTATCCCTTACTAGTCTTGGCAGTTGCCTCATGATCATTGACCATATTACTCTTGGCGACTGGAAATGGCAGGAAATCGAGTGAGAAATTTGTGGAGCGATTTGTCCATAAACTCGATTCGCTTGACTTGATTTGCTGACCCGTATTGAAATAATTCTAGTAGTGATTTGTTCTCATACCCGATTCACCTGTCCCACTTGTTTGCTCCAATCCGATGGTTAGGCTTGCCCCATTCATGCTTGGTGGGCTCCTATTTGTTTGGATGTAGCTTTGGATTTCGTCAAGACTAATATGGTCAATCTTTATCAAGCAACTCCCAAGCCTAAGGAGGGATACTACCATGTCGATTGTTGTTGATCAGTATATGTGGGATCGTAGTATCCCTTACTAGTCTTGGCAGTTGCCTCATGATCATTGACCATATTAGTCTTGGTGACTGGAAATGGCAGGAAATCGAGCGAGAAATTTGTGGAACGATTTTTCGATAAACTCGATTCGCTTAACTTGATTTGATGACCCGTATTGAAATAACCTGAGTAGCGATTGGTTCTCATACCCGATTCACCCGTCCCGCTTGTTTGCTCCAATCCGATGGTTGGGCTTACCCCATTCATGGTTGGTGGGCTCCCATTTGTTTGGATGTAGCTTTGGATTTCGTCAAGACTAATATGGTCAATCTTTATCTGGCAACTCCCAAGCCTTAGAAGGGATACTACCATGCTTTGGTAGATGTTGATCGTATATGTGGGATGGTAGTATCCCTTACTAGTCTTGGCAGTTGCCTCATGATCATTAACCATATTACTCTTGGCGACGGAAATGGCAGGGAAATCGAGTGAGAAATTTGTGGAGCGATTTGTCCATAAACTCGATTCGCTTGACTTGATTTGCTGACCCGTATTGAAATAATTCTAGTAGTGATTTGTTCTCATACCCGATTCACCTGTCCCACTTGTTTGCTCCAATCCGATGGTTAGGCTTGCCCCATTCATGGTTGGTGGGCTCCTATTTGTTTGGATGTAGCTTTGGATTTCGTCAAGACTAATATGG
This sequence comes from Eucalyptus albens, assembly GCA_014182695.1. Lineage (NCBI taxonomy): Eukaryota > Viridiplantae > Streptophyta > Magnoliopsida > Myrtales > Myrtaceae > Eucalyptus > Eucalyptus albens. Next base: position 21,349,251 of record CM024651.1, on the reverse strand, counting down.
TCAATCTTTATCAAGCAACTCCCAAGCCTAAGGAGGGATACTACCATGCCAATTGTTGTTGATCAGTATATGTGGGATCGTAGTATCCCCTACTAGTCTTGGCAGTTGCCTCATGATCATTGACCATATTAGTCTTGGTGATTTGGAAATGGCGGGAAATCGAGCGAGAAATTTGTGGAACGATTTTTCGATAAACTCGATTCGCTTAACTTGATTTGATGACTGTATTGAAATAACCCGAGTAGCGATTGGTTCTCATACCCGATTCACCCGTCCCGCTTGTTTGCTCCAATCCGATGGTTGGGCTTACCCCATTCGTGGTTGGTGGGCTCCCATTTGTTTGGATGTAGCTTTGGATTTCGTCAAGACTAATATGGTCAATCTTTATATGGCAACTCCCAAGCCTTAGAAGGGATACTACCATGCTAGTAGATGTTGATCAATATATGTGGGATGGTAGTATCCCTTACTAGTCTTGGCAGTTGCCTCATGATCATTGACCATATTACTATTGGCGACTGGAAATGGCAGGAAATCGAGTGAGAAATTTGTGGAGTGATTTGTCCATAAACTCGATTCGCTTGACTTGATTTGCTGACCCGTATTGAAATAATTCTAGTAGTGATTTCTTCTCATACTCGATTCACCCGTCCCACTTGTTTGCTCCAATCCGATGGTTGAGCTTGCCCCATTCATGGTTGGTGGGCTCCTATTTGTTTGGATGTAGCTTTGAATTTCGTCAAGACTAATATGGTCAATCTTTATAAAGCAACTCCCAGGCCTAAGAAGGGATACTAGCCTGCCGATTGCTGTTGATCAGTATATGTGGGATGCTAGTATCCCTTACTAGTCTTGGCAGTTGCCTCATGATCATTGACCATATTAGTCTTGGCGACTGGAAATGGTAGGAAATCGAGTGAGAAAGTTTTGGAGCGATTTGTCCATAAACTCGATTCGCTTGACTTGATTTGATGACCCGTATTAAAATAATTCTAGTAGTGATTTGTTCTGATACCCGATTCACCCGTCCCGCTTGTTTGCTCCAATCCAATGGTTGGGCTTGCCCCATTCATGGTTGGTGGGCTCCTATTTGTTTGGATGTAGCTTTGAATTTCGTCAAGACTAATATGGTCAATCTTTATAAAGCAACTCCCAGGCCTAAGAAGGGATACTACCATCCACAATCCAAAGGACTTTCTCACTAATATTTATGACTCCAGCTTTCTCCCAAATTTGTGGCGTGCATATGAGCCAGCGCGGTGATTTTGGAATTGCACATAACAGAATGGCTCGCAACGTCAACGACGTTACTCCCTCCCAAAACATGACACACCACCATTTTAATGTTCGAGAAGATGTAATTACAAGCGTAGTGAAGAACGTTACTAGTGTTACTCCGTCATGATTGAATAGATTGGGTTGGCAAACGTAGTTGTGGGCTTAAAAACCCGGACTAATAGAGTCCGCTTCAACTTAGCTGGACTGGACACTGTGACTCGATACGATTTTCTTGTTGTTAATATTAAAAGATGAAAAAAAAAACATCATAATAAAAACTGGTGTTGTTATTGGATACGCTTACAATTACATCTTCTTGAAGATTGATTGAGTGGCGTGTCATGTTTTGGGTGGGAAGAACGCCATTCACGTTGCTGGCCATTTGTGTCATGCGCCATGTCAGAATCACCACGCTGGCTCATATACACGGCATAAATATTGGAGAAGGATGGAGTCACAAATATTATTGAGAAGATCATTTGGATTGTTCTGATTGACCGTCTTTAGACTTTATGTGTCCTTGTTGCCGCTTTGTTTCTGGACTGACACGTTCGACGACAATTACTTTTGATCAGTATGTGTGAGATGGTAGTATCCCTTATGAGTCTTGGCAGTTACCTCATGAACATTGACCATGTTAGTCTTGACAATTGGAAAGGGCAAGAAATCGAGCGAGAAATTTGGTGAGAGATTTGTCCATAAACTCAACTCACTTGGCTCGATTTGATGGCCCGCATTGAAATAATCCGAGTGGGGATTTGTTCTCATACCCGGTTCATTCACCTGTCCCACTTGTCTGCTTCAATCTGATGGTTGCGCTTGCCCCATTCATGGTTGGTAGGATCCGACTAATTTGGATGCAGCTTTGGATTTCACCAAGACTTATATGGTCAATCTACATTAGGCAATTGCCAAGCGTAATAAGGAATACTACCATCCCACAATCGAAAAGACCTTCTCACTAATATTTATGACTCCAGCTTTCTCCCAAATTTGTTGCGTGTATATGAGCCAGCGCGGTGATTCTAGAATGGCCCATAACAGAATGGATCGCAACATCAACGACATTTCTCCCTTCCAAAACATGACACGCCACCCTTTCAATCTTCGAGAAGATGTAATTACAAGTGTAGCCAAGAACATTACTAGTGTTACTAGGTCACGATTGAATAAATTAGCCTAGCAAACGCAGTTGTGGGCTTAAAAACCAAGATTGTGGGGTCTGCTTCAGATTATCTGGACTAGACACTGTGACTCGATACGATTTTCTTGTTGTTAATATTAAAAGATGAAAAAGAAAAACATCATAATAAAAACTGGTGTAGTTATTGGATACGCTTACAATTACATCTACTCGAAGATCGAATGAGTGGCATGTCATGTTTTGGGTAGGAGTAATGCCATTGACATTGCTAGCCGTTTGTGTTATGCGCCATGTCAGAATCACTGCGCTGGATCATATACACGGCGTAAATATTAGAGAAGGCTGGAGTCACAAATATTAATGAGAAGGTCATTTTGATTGTTTTGATTGACCGTCTTAAGACTTTATGTGTCCTTGTTGCCGCTATGTTGCTCGACCAACCCGTTCGACGACAATTCCTTTTGATCAGTATGTGTGGGATGGTAGTATCCCTTATTAGTCTTGGCAGTTACCTCATGAACATTGACCATATTAGTCCTGGCAACTGGAAAGGGCCAGAAATCGAGCGAGAAATTTGGGGAGAGATTTGTCCATAAACGCAATTCGCTCGGCCCGATTTGATTACCCGCTTTTAAATAATCCGAGTAAGGATTTGTTCTCATACCCGGTTCACCCATCCCGCTTGTCTGCTCCAATCTGATGGTTCGGCTTGCCCCATTCATGGTTGGTGGGCTCCCACTGCTTTGGATGCGGCTTTGGATTTCACCAAGACTTATATGGTCAATCTCATTAGGCAACTGCCAGGCGTAATAAGGAATACTACCATCCCACAATCAAAAGGACCTTCTCACTAATATCTATGACTCTAGCTTTCTCCCAAATTTGTGGCATGTATATGAGCCAGCGCGGTGATTCTGGAATGGCCCATAACAAAATGGCTTGGAACGTCAACGATGTTTCTCCCCTCCAAAACATGACACGCCACCCCTTCAATGTTCGAGAAGATGTTATTTCAAGCATAGCCAAGAACATTACTAGTGTTATCGGGTCACGATTGAATAGATTAGGCTGACAACCATAGTTGTAGGCTTAAAAACCCGGACCGATAGGGTCCGCGTCAGCTTAGCTGGACTGGACACTGTGACTTGATACAATTTTTTTGTTGTTAATATTAAAAAATAAAAAAAAAGAAACCTTATAATAAAAACTAGTGTAGTTATTAGATACGCTTACAATTACATCTTATCGAAGATTAAATGAGTGGTGTGCCATGTTTTGGGTGGGACTAACGCCGTTGATGTTGATTGCCATTTGTGTTATGCGCCATGTCAAAATCACCGCGTTAGCTTATATCACGCTATAAATATTGGAGAAGGCTGGAGTCACAAATATTAATGAGAAGGTCCTTTGGATTGATCTGATTGACCGTCTTAAGACTTTATGTGTCCTTGTTGCCGCTTTGTTGCTGGACCGGCAAGTCGACGACAATTGCTTTTGATTAGTATATGTGGGATGGTAGTATCCCCTATTAGTCTTGGCAGTTGCCTCATGAACATTGACCATATTAGTCTTGGCAACTGGAAAGGACAGGCAATGGAGTGAGAAATTTGGGGAGCGATTTGTCCATAAACTCAATTCGCTTGACCCGATTTGATGACCCACATCGAAATAATCTAAGTATGGATTTGTTCCCATACCTAGTTCACCCGTCCCGTTTGTCTGCTTCAATCCAATGGTTAGGCTTGCCCCATTCATGGTTGGTGGGCTCCCATTAGTTTGGTGTGGCTTTGGATTTAGCCAAGATTAATATCGTCAATCTTCATCAAGCAACTGCAAAGCCTAATAAGGAATACTACCATCCCACAATCCAAAGGACCTTCTTATTAATATTTATGACTCCAGCTTTCGCCCATATTTGTGGCGTGTATATGAGCCAGCGTGGTGATTCTGGCATGGCACATAACACAATGGCCAGCAACGACAATGACGTTACTCCCTCCCAAAAGATGACACGCCACTCATTCAATCTTCGAGAAGTTGTAATTGCAAGCGCATCCAAGAACGGTAACAATGTTAGTGGGTCATAATTGAATAGAATTGCATCTTCTATTCATCTTCTCGAAGATTGAACGGGTGGCGTGTCATGTTTTGGGAGGGAGTAACGCCATTGACATTCCTGGCCATTTGTGTTATGTGCCATGCCAAAGTCACCACACTGGCTCATATACATGCTGTAAATATTGGAGAAGGCTAGTGTCACAAATATTAATGAAAAGATCACACCCCACCCATTCAATCTTCGCGAAGATGTAATTGCAAGCATATCCAAAAATGGCACCAGTGTTTGTGGGTCCCAATTCAATAGTTTGGGCTGGAAAAAACAGTTGTGGGCATAAAAAGCCGGACTGATGCCGTCCGCATCAGCTTAGCTTTACTAGACACTTTGACTCGATACGATTTTCTTTTTGTTAATATTAGAAAATTAAAAATAAAACTCATAATAAAAAATTTTGCAGTTATTGGATGCGTGATATAACTAGTACGAGTACCTAGAGGGGGGTGAATAGGTATATAAAAGATTTTTCTTGATAATTGCACAATACTAAACAGTTGAAGGATTTGCAACAAATAATAATCAACGTAAGACTGAGTAAAGGAAAGAGAGAATTGAGCACGCAGTTTATAGTGGTTCGGCTTGATTCAAGCCTACGTCCACTCTTCTGCACTGACAGCCTATTGGCTGGATTCCACTATGAACAAAGAGATGTTACAGCGTTAATCTTCCTTGATTTCTCGGTGTAGATGATCTACCACACTCGCTCAAGGTATCACCAAGTATAGACACTCTTTGTGTATATAATTTCGCTCAAAATGTATCGATTAATAATCAAGGTGCTTCAGACTCTGGAATTTCTCTATTGATCACACACTAAAACAACTAGAACGTCTTCCTTTTATACTCCTTTATGCCATCATACCCGTTGGCACTTACCAAAGGAATTCCTCCAATCTACCCGTTGGACGGAATCAATTAAGAAGATCATTCGAGCTATTAAAGGAACCTGACGATAGCCCATCAATCATGTTTGCCCATACAATCAGGATCTTGGTTTCCAAGAATAGAACATTCCGAGAATATTTAGTCGACCATCGGATCTTCAATCGATCTAGATACGAATAGAAGAATCCATTATATTTTATCTGGCCAAGAGATATTCTCCAGAGGATAGGATTAAATCCTCAACCAAATACTTTGGCTATGGATTTCCTTCGTCACTAGATTAGAAAGACTGTCAAGGAGAATAGTCTTGAGTCTTGAGTCTTGAGTCTTGAGTACTGAGTCTGGTGATCAGAAAGTCTTCAGACTCTAAACTAAAAGTTTGTGAATATCCAGATTAGACTGATAGAAACATTTTGTCGCTTCAAAATATTCGGAAAGATTTCCCCAATAATCTCCCCCTTTTTATGGTGACAAAACTTTCCTGTAGATTTGAACAACTTTGACCTACAAAAACATTTCTCAAGCAGTATGGCTATCTCATAAAGATTAATAAATCAACCAGACTCTGCATCCACAGAAAATTGGTTAGTCTTTCATGAGTAATACCATACAACAACACTTGATATAAATGCAAACAGTCAAGCATCAAAATCTATACCCAATTAAGTCAAATTCAAGTTCAAGTTCACACCCAAGTTCACTCAAGTCATACTCAAAAACAAACATCAAAACAAACATATTCAACCACAAATTTAAAGTCAAAGTTTAAAGTTCGTTCAAACTGTAATTCTCCCCCTTTTTGTCATCATTAAAAAGGTGAGAAAAGAGTCAGGTCTGCTTGGGAATGCGCACGATCTGGAAATCTCCCATCGACTGGACTATGCCTTCTAACCTCTTCAAGTCTTCCCTTAGTTGAGCTACCTCTTCTCCTTCGGCATTGGCTTGAATTTGTAGAGCGAGGTCTTTCATTTTGTGCTCCAGGGTAATCGAAGATGCTTGTCCAGCATTTTTCATGACTTGAATTTCACAGTCCAAAGCATAGATTTGACCCCACATTTCCATATAAACATCAAGAATATGACGAAAATCTGTTGAATTGTCCGTCTGTATACTTGCATGTGCTTTCTCTAATGGAGTGAATGCAGACAATGGAGCTTCTGTATAATTTTGCAGATTTGATGTTGAAGTATCATGTCCTTCTTCAGGCATTTGAGAAGCCTGAAAGTCTTCTGGATCTGCTGGTGATCGTCTTAGACCTTCACTGTTGGCAGCATGAGGTGTGGACCTTCCTCACTCGCCATCTCCCCCTGTCTCTAGGACCTCAAATGGGGAAGAGTGATGATCATACTCTTCGCATCTTGATTCCCCTTCTCTCCAGCTTCAGCTGCAGACTTTTCTTTCTCTTCTTCTCCTTCTTCTTCAGCTTCTTTCTCCTTCTCTCGCTACTCTTCTTCTTCTCTATTCTTGGCTTGCTCCTCTTCTTCTCTCTGTTCTTCTGCTTCTTTCCCTTTCTTCTGATGTTCTGTCGATTGAGGTATAGAACGTCTGGTCCTTATTAAGGCAGAGATTGTGAGATCTTCCTCTTCATCTTCATCCTTCAAGATGAGAGTTCTTCTCTTTGAGGATGGGGCACCAATGGCCTCCTTCCCTTTTCTCTTTGAAGCAGAGGGTACTGGAGTCTTCACTCTGAACTTCTCCATTGCCTTGTAAAGCTCTTTCAGACGCATCTTCGTCAGCATCTTCAAACCTACCACCATTTTATCGTATGGTCGAACACAAAGAGTATGTGGAGGTTCAATATTTAAGTGTCTGAAGATCTTGGTCACAAGACCAGGGTAAGGCAATTGGCCTTTGTCCTTCGCTATTGCTCTGTACATGTGAAAGAGAATGATGTGAGGGAGAGAGAACTTCATCCCTGAGTTAATCGCATACATCAATTTTGCCTCGGAATTGGACACGTCAGTCTTGGATGTAGACTTGAGTCTGATGCAATTGATCACATTTTTGTGAAGCACGATGTTGATGGCACGCATCCTTGAATAGATGATTCTTCCCTCTGTATCTCTATCTTTCACAAGCTCCAATGAGGCACGAGCAATTGAAACTTTGATCGGTTGATAACGTCCTCGTTCAACTCCAATTATGTCAGCCAACATGTCCACATCTACCACATAGTCTTGGTCTCGAACACTGAATGATATTCTATTCGCATCTAAAAAGCTAAGATTCGAATAGAAGTATGCTATCAATTGCGCATAACCATCTATGGTATCGGTGCAAAATTCTCAAGTTGAAGCAAATTGAACTTCTCCCTTAAGTTCACATTAATGGCATCCAAGAAATCGAAATCAACACTCCTAGGGTTTATCACCCCTCGTTTCAACAGTCTGAAGAACAAATTCTCTTGTTCCTTTGATTTAAACAACTCAATTCTTTTTCCCTTCACCCTCGCAGCAACACCCATTCTAGGTTGAAACTCACTGAACATTTTATCATCATCGTTCCCGTCAGTCGGATTTGGTCCCGATATACGAGGGTCACTTGGAATGTTCGCAAGTGCTTCCTCAGCCTTTCCTTTGGGAGCAATTCCCAAATCCTCCATCCCTCGCAGAAAGATATACTCATTCCCATAATTCTTATCTTCAAGAAAATCATCCACGTAGTTCAACGGAGTCCCAATGCTCTTCATCGCACAATAGAGTTTGTAAATAAAAGAGGATTTTTGGACTCTTACAAGGTCTGCTTCCTCGATTATTTCTTCCTCTGGATGATGACCCGCACCTTGTGGGGTAGATGGTGTTGAGTGACGTGATGGAGAGTGAATCAAGCTCTGTTGCTGACTCGATAAGTCTTCTTCTTCGGTGAGATCGAAATAGGTAGGTCCCTCCCTCATTCTCTGTGGTCCCCTGTTCGCGATTCTTGAAGACTTCCTCGAAGAAGACATCCTTCCTTGTCGTTGAAAGATTCCATTACTTGCTTTCCCAAGAAAAGATGACAACTTTCTCGAAGATGAACACGAAGTAGAGACAGGATTGGGAGGAGAATGCCTTTTAGGGTTTTGAAGATTGGGCGAAAAAGAAAAACTGTATATATATAACTCGGTTTAAAAAGGAAGGTTCAATCGGCAGAAGGAAAGTGAATGGTCACCATTTTTTTTAAAATCATTAACTACCAAATAGAAGTTAATTCTTTTGAAAAGACAAGATTCCATTTTTCACGGAAATTATAAATTAACTTAACTAAAGATTGTACCTTTTCGAGTTTGAATATAGTAACAACTTACGGTCTATAGCCATGAATGTCCGAGTCTCGAGGGTTGGAGAGTCTCTAGACTTTAACTTCTTCAAGCTTCAAAATGTTGAATCGGAACGGATAAAATCGAATTGATTTTTCTCCAAAGGCTTTGTGAATATATCTGCTAGTTGACTTTTTGAATCAACAAATTGAATCAAGATTTCTCCATTTTGAACATGATCTCTAATGAAGTGATGTCGAATCTCTATATGCTTTGCTCTTGAATGAAGGATTGGATTTTTGGTGAGATTGATTGCGCGGGTGTTGTCACATCGATCTCTCGTGCATGAGTCTTCAATCCCAAAGTCTTGTAGCTGTTATTTTATCCATAGAATTTGCGAACAGCAGCTTCCAAGAGCTACATACTCTGCTTCTATTGTTGAGAGAGCCACAGTGCTTTGTTTCCTTGAAAACCAAGACATTGTCCTGCTTCCAAGCAACTGGCAAGTTCCTGAAGTACTCTTTCTATCGACTCTGCAACCGGCCAGATCTGTGTCTGAATATCCCAGAAGATTAAAGTCTCCCTTCTTAGGATACCAAAGACCGATGCTTGAAGATGAAGCAACGTATTTAATAATACGTTGAAACCTAGCACAGAGGCAAACACTCAACAAAATGTCAGGTCTAGAAGCAGTAAGATAAAGAAGTGAACCAATAATGCTCCTGTACAGCTTTTGATCAACTTTCTTTCCTTCTTCATCTTTGTCTATCTTCAAAGAACATGACATCGATATGTCGATCGTTTTGCACTTTTCCAGTCCAAACCTTTTGACAAGATCATTTGCATACTTTTCTTGATGAATGAAAGTTCCTTTCTCTAGTTGTTTCACTTGAAGCCCAAGAAAGAATGTTAAATCTCCCATCATGCTCATTTCAAACTCATCCCGCATAGACTTTGAAAATTTTTAGTCTGTCATACCAAGCTCGAGGTGCTTGCTTTAAACCATACAAGGCCTTTTTCAGTCTGAAGACTAAGTCTGGCCTCTTTGGGTCTTCAAACCCCGGTGGTTGTTCCACGTAAACTTCCTCATGGATAACTCCATTTAGGAAGGCACTTTTGACATCCGTTTGGAATAACTTGAATTTTTTATAACAAGCAAATGCAAGTAATAGTCGAATAACTTCTAACCTTGCTACTGGTGCATAAGTCTCATCATAGTCTATTCATTCTTCTTGTGTGTATCCTTTAGCCATGAGTCTTGCTTTGTTTCGTACGATTTTTCCTTTCTCATTCATCTTGTTTTTGAACACCCATTTAGCTCTAATAACAATTTTACCTTTTGGTTTGGATGTCAATTCCCAGACATCATTAATGTTAAACTGTCTGAGCTCTTCTTGCATAGCTTCAATCCAGCTTTCATTAGATAAAACTTCTTCTACACTCTTTGGCTCAATTTCAGAAATAAGAGCTACAGCACTAGACTCTTCACGCCTTTTAGATCTGGTGCGAATTCCTTCATTAATTTCACCGATAATGAGATCTTTGGGATGATTTGGATTTATGCTTCCGATTCTTGGTTGATTTTTCTGGTTGACAATCTCTTTCTTTGTTTGAATCTTCATGAACAGTTTGGTGCTGATCTTCCAGAGTTTGAGATGATTCTTGAGTTGTAAGCTTTGGAGGGTCTAGAGTAGGCTCAGACTCTTCATGATGAGTAAGACTGGATTCATATTGCGTAGAGTCTTGAAATTTAACATTCATTGACTCTTCCACAGACTGACTCTTCTTGTTATAGACTCTGTAGGCTTTGCTTGATGTAGAATATCCAAGGAAGAAGCCTTCATCTGATCTTTCTTCAAACTTACCAACTCGATCTTTTGCATTTTTCAAAATAAAGCATTTGCAACCGAACACATGAAAGTATGAAACAATAGGCTTCTTACCTTTGAATAACTCATAAGGGGTTTTCTCTAGAATAGGTCTTAAGAATATTCTATTAATGATATAGAATGCTGTTGAAACAACTTCAGCCCAAAATCTTGAAGAAATCTTACTTTCAATTAAAACAGTTCTAGCTATTTCTTGAAGAGATCTATTCTTTCTTTCTACAACTCCATTTTGCTCTGGAGTATATGGAGAAGAGAACATATGCTTAAAGCCAGATTCATCACAAAACTTTGTAAAATCTTGATTTTCAAATTCACCTCCATGATCTGTTCTTATACTTGAGATAACAAATTATTTTTCATTTTGAACCTTTTTAGCAAATTTTTCAAAATACGAGAAGGTTTCAGACTTACTTGCAAGGAAATATACCCAAGTAAAGTGAGACTAGTCGTCCACAATTACTAGACAATATTTCTTACCTCCAATGCTCTGGGTTCTGGTTAGTCCAAAGAGATCCATATCCAGCAACTGTAGTACATGATTAGTAGAGACATGATTTATTGGCTTAAATGAATTTCTTACCTGCTTTCCCAGAATACATGGTGTGCATGGATTGGATTTTTGGTATGGTAATTTGGATAGACCTCGAACAAGCTGTTTTGATGAGATTTTGGCTAACTGCTTCATGTTGACATGACCAAGCTTTCTGTGCCATAAGCTTGCTTCATCTTGAATTGAGATTAAGCATTGTGATTCATTTGATTTCACGTCTAAGAGATATATATTTCCATGTCTTCGACCCATGAAAGACTGACTAGAGTCTTTACTGATTCCAGAACATATTCCTTCTTGAAAGGAGATCTTGAAACCAGTATCACACAATTGGCTAATGCTGAGAAGGTTATAATTTAGTCATTCCACTAAAGAAACATTGCTTATTGTGAGATTTGCAATTTTCACAGTTCCAAATCCCACAATACTTCCTTTGCCGTTTCCTCCAAATGAAACTTTTCCACCATTTACTTGAATAAGCTTTATGAAGCAGTTCGAGTCTCCTGTCATGTGTTTTGAACATCCACTTTGTCAAGATACCACTTTACCTTTTTCTTGACGGAGACTGCATTTAAAAAGAGTCTCAAGCTTTCTTTGGTACCCAAATTTTCTTGGGTCCTTTGGTGTTAGTAAAATAAACATTATTACCCCATACTTTCTTAACAGGTTTCCAAACCATATGACACTCTTTTTCAAAGTGATCATGATTGTTACACTTTGAACATCTGAGGGCATTTCGACCTACGAGACTTTACAAAAACTTTCTTAAAATGATTTCGTAAGCCTCTCTCGATGGTCTTTTCTTAATTCTTTCTTTTACTTTAGGAAAATCAATCAAGGGATTGTTTCTGCTGTCATACCTAGACCGGACTTATTGAAATAAGGTCTTTGAGCTTAAAGAATTTTTTCAAGTTTTTTCGGACCCTATTGAAAATTTCTTTGAAATATTTGATAAGTCATTTTTTAAAAGAGCATTTTCTTTCAAAAGATTATCTTCATTTTCTTTAAGAGTGGAAACATTCAAATCTAAATTTTTTATTCTTTCTTCTAAGATATTTTTCTTTTGTTTTAGAGTTGAGTTTTCCTTTTAAGTTCAGAAATTCTTTTGAGAGAAGTCTTAAGACTAAAACACAGTTCATCAATGTATTTAAGAAACTTTGACAGGAATTTTAAAATTACTTGCCTCAAATTCACTGTCTGAGTCTGATCCAGAGTCTGAGTCTGAGTTTGATTGTGCCATTAGACACAGGTTGGCATATTCTTCATCACTTTCTTCACACTCTGTATCACTCCATGTTTCAGCTTTGAGAGCTTTACGAAACTTTTCAGCTTTTCCTTTCTTCTTCTTTAGACGAGGACAGTTGGGTCTGATGTGTCCCTTTTTCTTACATTCGAAGCAAACTACATCTTTGTTTGGTTCCTCATCATCTAAAAACTTGGTCTGCTGTCTTTGGAAACTCTGTTTCTTTGAGTTGAACATTCTTCCTTTTCTATTCAGCTTTGTGAATCTTCTTATCATAAGAGCAAGCTCCTCATCGTCTAGATCATCTTCAGAATTTGTATAATCATAATCATCATTTGATTTTAATGCAATGGATTTCTTACCTTTTAGATCTTCGTCTTCATTAACTGTTCCACTTCATAAGATCGAAGAGTTCCAATCAGTTCGTCGACGAGATAGTGGCATAATTCTTTGCGTCTCTCTTATTGAAGTCTTTATATGATTCCAATCCTTGGAGAGTCCACGTAATAGCTTGTTTACCTTCATGGGATCAGAAATTTTTTGTCCTTGGTTCTCAAGACCATTGACAATATTTGTAAAACGGCTAAACATGTCAGTTATAGATTTTCCTAGTTTCATTTTGAAGGCTTCATATTTACCGAGGAGAATGTTAATTCTGGTCTCCTTCACTCGATTTGTTCCTTCATAGGTGATATGTAATATGTCCCATACTTCTTTTGTTGTAACACAAGAAGATATTCTGTTATATTCAGTTGGTGACAAAGCACAATATAAAGAGTAAATTGCTTTTGCATCGAGTGCTTGTCTCTTGATTATCTCTTCCTGAGTCATTCCGCTGGTCTCAATAGTTTCTTTCCCTCTTTCAGAGACTGATGCAGCTGTAGGAGTAATTCCTTTTTCGACAACGTCCCATTCCAGAGGATCCTTTGATCGTAGAATAGCTTTCATCTTGTTCTTCCAGATGTTATAATCATTTCCATCAAAGTAGGGTGGTCTGGTATTGCTTTGCCCTTCCACCAGCCCTGGTGCTAGCATACTAGCCATGGATCTTTTACTCTGAAGTAAAACACTTCAAATAAAGTAAGTTCACGAGCTCTGATACCAATTGATATAGCTAGTACGAGTACCTAGAGGGTGGTGAATAGATATATAAAAGATTTTTCTTGATAATTGCACAATACTAAACAGTTGAAGGATTTGCAACAAATAATAATCAACGTAAGACTGAGTAAAAGAAAGAGAGAATTGAACACGCGGTTTATAGTGGTTCGGCTTGATTCAAGCCTACGTCCACTCTTCTACACTAACAGCCTATTGGCTAGATTCCACTATGAACAAAGAGATGTTACAGCGTTGATCTTCCTCGATTTCTCGTTGTAGATGATCTACCACACTTGCTCAAGGTATCACCAAGTATAGACACTTTTTGTGTATATAATTTCGCTCAAAATGTATCGACTAATAATCAAGGTGCTTCAAACTCTGGAATTTCTCTATCGATCACGCACTAAAACAACTAGAACGTCTTCCTTTTATACTCATTTATGCCATCATACTCGTTGGCACTTACCAAAGGAATTCCTCCAATCTACACGTTGGACGAAATCAATTAAGAAGATCATTCGAGCTATTAAAGGAACTTGACGATAGCCCATCAATCTTGTTCGCCCATACAATCAGGATTTTGGTTTCCACTAATAGAACATTACAAGAATATTTCATCGACCATCGGATCTTCAATCGATCTAGATACAAATAAAAGAATTTGTTATATTTTATCCAGCCAAGAGATCTTCTCCAAAGGATAGGATTAAATCCTCAACCAAATACTTTGGCTCTGGATTTCCTTCGTCATTGGATTAGAAAGACTGTCAATGAGAATAGTCTTGAGTTTTGAGTCTTGAGTCTTGAGTACTGAGTCTGGTGATTAGAAAGTCTTCAGACTCTAAACTGAAAGTCTGTGAATATCCAGACTAGACTGATAGAAACGTTTTGTCAGCTTCAAAATATTCTGGAAATATTTCTCCAACAATGCACTTGCAATTACATCTTCTCGAAGATTGAACGGGTGGCGTGTCATGTTTTGGGAGGGAGTAACGCCGTTGACGTTGCTGGACATTTGTGTTGTGTGGGATGGTAGTATCCTTTATTTGTCTTGGCATGTGCCTCATGAACATTGACCATATTAGTCTCAACGATTGGAAGGGGCAAGAAATCGACCGAGAAATTTGGGGACGGATTTGTCCCTAAGCTCAATTCGCTTGACCCAAATTGATGACCCGCGTTGAAATAACCTGATTAGCGAATTCTTCTCATACCCGGTTCACTTGTCCCGCATGTCTTCTCCAATCCCATGGTTGGGCTTGCCCTATTCATTATTAGTGGACTCCCATTAGTTTGAATGTGGCTTTGGATTTCACCAAGACTAATGTGGTCAATCTTCATCAGGCAATTGCCAAGCCTAATAAGGGATACTACCATCCCACAATCCAAAGGACTTTCTCATTAATATTTATGACTCTAGCTTTCTCCCATACTTGTGGCGTGTATAGGAGCCAGCGCGGTGATTTTGGCATGGCACATAACACAATGGCCAGCAACGTCAACGACGTTACTCCCTCCCAAAACATGACACGCCACCCATTCAATCTTTGAGAAGATGTAATTGCAAGCATATCCAAGAACGGCGCCAGTGTTAGTGGGTCACGATTGAATAGATTGGGCTGAAAAATTGTGGCACCCCGAACCCCTCTTGGGTCGCCACAGGCACCAACGTTACACCTGATTACATCTCTTAGAAGAAGCGTCGTAAGTCATGACAATTTTTTTTTAAAAAAAAAAAACGGTCCCAACACGACTCATTTAGCGGAAGCAAAACAAAACTTCGCCATCTCTCCCTCCATCAACAATGATATAATTTGCACACCACTAATCATCATAATAAAAGACAAAGCCATGACACTTTATTTACATATTTTCAAGATGGGTTTCCTTGGGTCGGTACATCAAAAGAAAGGCCAGGACATGAAGCCACACTCGGCCTATACCCCAAAAAGAAACACTCGACCCACTACGACTAAATTGAAAGATCCCCCATTACTAGTGTCGACTATCCATCTCAAAAAGTTTCAGCTCCTACTTGTCACGCACGGGCCCTCACACCCATCCCGGTACATCAAGCGGTGGCGGCGGCAACATCCCACGCATCACTCCGTCACGACGAATGTGGATGGATATGAACTCCTAGACAACAGGGCCCCCAGCTAGGCCCACATCGTACATAACTAAATAGCACACTCGAATATACATAAGACCAGGAATAGAGGGATAGTCAAACTCCTCGCACTCGACCTCTACATCTGAAGGTAGGCCGTAAAATGCGCCCTGCGTGAGAGCAGGGAGTGGCATGCTACTAATTTGAAATGTTGGTCCCCCAAGGGGTGAGTACAACCACTCAGTAGGTAAAAGATACTTAATGCATCATACAATACAACCACAACATCATACATGCCATTCATGCATCCAAGCATACTTACCTTGAAGCCATACATATACCATCAAACATCTTCATCACAATCATATCACTTACATGTCATCATACCATAGGTGATCATTATTATGTCACACACAGGTATCATCATGCCATAGGTGATCATCATCACATCATACACATGTCATCATACCATAGGTGGTCATCATCACATCATGCACATGTCATCATGCCATAGGTGATCATCATCATATCGTATCATAGATGCATATCATCATGCCATAGGTGATCATCATCATATCATATCATATATGCATGATTCAATTTCCACTTTTAACTTTCAATTCGATCACCACATCACTCTTTCTCGGGATCATCAATTTCATCTCATACTTTACACTCGCACCCCATCCTAGCATCACGAGAAAAACCTCCGGCATTCAGCCATTTAAGGCCACCGGGCATTCGGCACCCCCACATTTTGGGCATCTCGCATCCCAACTGGCATCACCAGGCATCCCTCGGGCAAAGACCTCCGAGGCTTCCGGCACCCAACCATTCCGGGCATATCGAAACTCCCGAGGCCATTCGGCCATGTATCTCTATACATTCCGGGCATTTGGCACCCCCCATACCGGGCATCCTGATACTCCCAGGGCATTATCATCTGCTACAAACAATTTCCTCATTTATCATTGATCATGTTTACCAATTTAGGTCTAACTCAGCATCGCACATGATGTAATGACAAACAAAATCACTTTCATCCTTTGATTTATATATGCATCCTCAGTCATCATTGTACATGCAGCAAGATGCAAAATAAAATTTATGGAATTCATACAATTTAGAACAGTTCATTTATCATGCCTTTTTGAAATTTGTTTAAATTCCAGCTTGTACCATTTTTGAAAATATTTAAATTAAATATCCATATGATTCCCAAAAATCATGAAATTAAAACATGTGATAACCAAGACAATAACATAATGATTTCATGAAAAACACATGGCCAATAAAGTTCCACACAAAATATATCATTCAACAATCACAGCATGCAATTTCGGATAAAAACAGAATGTGCAGTTTTTGAAATAATTCGATTAAAATACCCGAACAACCTCCGAAAATTATGAAATTTTACCAGCTTATATTTAAGACACTAAAGTAGATTTTTAATGAAGAATTCTAGGCCAGATTCGTTTTATACATTTTCCTATAGTCGTCCGGAGCTTCTGGTGCTCACACCGAAACATCCAGTGTAGTCATCTCCGAAATACCGAGTTTTTACCCACTCATTCTTCTTCGTTTCATCTGAAATTTGGAAATATTTTACTTCAAGAGGTCCCCTAAAACTTTTATGAAGGGATCTAAGTCAAATTTCCAATGAACAGTCACTATATGGGTCCATCAAGTCTCGGGTGTCCAGTACCGCATCTCCAGATTTACCATCTTCAAGAGTAAGTCGATTCACTAGGCTATACTCGTTCATTTTACTTTAAATTTGAGTATGTTAATCTTTAAGATGTTCTCTACATGTTTCATTAAGAAGTCGACGAGGGATTCTTAGTAAAAATCAACATGCAACCACGAATCCACCGAAAGGTCAGTGAAATTGTTCCAGATCTGGTGTCTCCGTAGGATGAGAGTTTGACCAGTTAAATCTCTACCATTTTGTACAAAATTTTAGTATGTTATAGTTTAAGATGTTGGCTACAACTTTCATCAAGAAATCAAAGTCAAAAGCGAACTCAAAACATGCATGCAAGCTCTCGCAAGATTCTGGGTCAGACGGTTCATACGAAAACAGCATGCAAACTCTAGAACAAACCACATTAGCTTCACTTCCGTGCTCCAAAGATCCTCGATTCCGACCACACGTGGAAGACATTCGTGCAAGAGTAGAAAGCGGATCCCAACTTGCCTCTAGACTGAGGAGGACGACGGCACATGGTGGACGAACGGGTGGCGTGCGGCGGCGATGGGCGACTTCTCCTCCCTCTCGGCTTCTCTTCTCTCGGCCTCACTCTCTCTCTCTCACTTGGCCGAACAACACAACCGGCCACCATCTCTCTCCTCTTCCTTTTATTTCCCCAATTCCTTATCATCTGCAATCATTAGCTTGCCTCTTCCAATGGCCAATGCATGAACTGCTCTTGCCACTTGTCATAACACATGCAATGGGCTTTGGGCTTGGGCTTGGAGGCATTTGGGCGAGCATTGGGCCGACCACTCCTCCCCCTTTCATGGTCGACGGCAGCCCACTTGTGGGCTTCAATGGGCCGGCCAACTTGGCCCATTAAAGGTCCACTCTTGGGCCTAAGGCCCAACCTAAATAAAATCAAATTTTACCCCTTTCTTATTCTTTCTTTTAGGAATTTAATTACTAAACTCCACATAGCCAAAATCTTGTAACATTTTATTTATGGGAACTTAGTCTATAAAATGCATAGCCAAGCATAGATTATTCTCATTAATTTATCCTATAGTACTAATTTAAAAAAAAAAAAAAACTCATGAACACAAACACATAACACATATCCTTAAGAGAAAACTAATGGCTAAAACATTAACCATAGGTAATTTCATTACCTAATTATGGGATTTAATTTCTCTAGAGCTTGTCTTGAATTTTGGGATGCCATAAAAACGCAGTTGTGGGCTTAAAAAAAAGGACTGATGGGGTCCTACTTGTGGCGTGTCTATGAGCCAGCGCGGTGATTCTGGCATGGCACCTAACACAAGGGCTAGCAACGTCAACGATGTTACTCCCTCCCAAAAGATGACACGCCACTCATTCAATTTTCAAGAAGTTGTAATTGCAAGCGTATCCAAGAACAGTAACAGTGTTAGTGGGTCATGATTGAATAGATTGAGTTGAAAAATGCAATTGTGGCCTTAAAAAGCCGGACCGATGGGGTCTGCGTCAGCATAGCTTTACTGGACACTTTGACTTGATCCCATTTTCTTTTTGTTAATATTAAAAAATTAAAAAAACTCATAATAAAAACTTGTGTAGTTATTGGATACGCTTGCAATTACATCTTCTCGAAGATTGAACAGGTGGCGTCTCATGTTTTGGGAGGGAGTAACGCCATTGACGTGGCTAGCCATTTGTGTTATGTGCCTTGCCAGAATCACCGCGCTGGGTCATATACTAAATCAGAATGTCCTTTGGATTGTTCTGATTGACCTTCTTAAGACTTTATGTGTCCTTGTTGCCGCTTTGTTGCTTGACCAGGACAGTCGACGACGATTACTTTTGATCAATATGTGGGGGATGGTATTATCTCTTACTAGTCTTGGTAGTTGCCTCATGAACATTGACCATATTAGTCTTGGCGACTGAAAAGGACAAGAAATTGAGCGAGAAATTTGGGGAGGGATTTGTCCATCAACTCGATTCACTTGACCGGATTTGATGACCCGCATTGAAATAACTCGTGTACGGATTTGTTGTCATACCCAGTTCACTCGTCCAGCTTCTCTGCTCCAATCCTATAGTTGGGCTTCCCCCATTCATTGTTGGTGGGTTCCCATTAGTTTGGATGTGGCTTTGGATTTCGCCAAGACTAATATGGTCAATTTTCATCAGGCAACTGCCAAGCCAAATCAGGGATACTTCCATCCAACAATCCAAAGGTCCTTCTCATTAATATTTATGACTCCAGCTATCTCCCATACTTGTGGCCTGTATAGGAGCCAGCGCGGTGATTCTAGCATGGTACATAACACAATGGTCAACAACGTTAATGACGTTACTCCCTCCCAAAACATGACACGCCACCTTTTCAATCTACGAGAAGATGTAATTGCAAGTGTATCCAAGAGCGGCGCTAGTGTTAGTGGGTCACGATTGAATAGATAGGGCCAAAAAACGCAGTTGCCGGCCTAAAAAGCAGGACTGATGGGGTCCACGTCGACTTCGCTTTACTGGACACTGTGACTTGATAGGATTTTCTTTTTGTCAATATTAACAAATTAAAAAGAAACGCATAACAAAAACTATTGTAGTCATTGGATACACTTACAATTACATCTTCTCGAAGGTTGAATGGGTGGCTTGTCGTGTTTTCGGAGGGAGTAACGCCGTTGACATTGCTAGCTAGTTGTGTTATGTGCAATGCCCGAATCACCATGCTGGCTCATATACACGTCGTAAATATTGGAGAAGGGTAAATTTTAAAGAGAAGGTCCTTTGGATTGTTCTGATTGACCTTCTTAAGACTTTAGGTGTCCTCGTTGCCGCTTTGTTGCTTGACCGAGACGGTTGACGGCAATTGCTTTTGATCAGTACGTGTTGGATGGTAGTATAAGTCTGGGTGAGTACCTCATGAACATTGACCATATAAGTCTGGGTGAGTAGAAAGCACAGGAAATCGAGCAAGAAATTTGACGAGGGATTTTTCTATAAACTCGATTCGCTAGACCTGATTTGATGACTCGCTTTGAAATAACTCGACTACGGATTTGTTCTCATACCCGGTTCACCAGTCCCGCTTGTCTGCTCCAATCCGATGGTTAGGCTTCCCCCATTCATGGTGGGTGGGCTCCAATTAGTTTAGATGTGGGTTTGGATTTCGCCAACTGCCTAATAAGGTATATTACCATCCCACAATCCAAAGGACCTTCTTATTAATATTGATGACTCCGGCTTTCTCCCATACTTGTGGCCTATATATGAGCCAGCGCGGTGATTCTGGCATGGGACCTAACACAAGGGCTAGCAACGTCAACGACGTTACTCCCTCCCAAAACATGACACGCCACCTGTTCAATCTTCGAGAAGTTGTAATTGCAAGCGTATCCAAGAACGGTAACAGTGTTAATGCATCATGATTGAACGGTAACGCGGTTGTCGCCTAAAAAAGCCGTACGGATGGGTCTGCGTCAGCTTAGCTTTACTAGACACTTTGACTTGATCCCATTTTCTTTTTGTTACTATTAAAAAATTTAAAAGAAACACTCATAATAAAAACTTCTGTAGTTATTGGATACACTTTCAATTACATCTTCTCGAAGATTGAACAGGTGGCGTCTCATCTTTTCGGAGGGAGTAACGCCTTTGACGTTGCTAGCCATTTGTGTCATGTGCCATGTCAGAATCACCACACTGGCTTATATACACGCCGTAAATGTTGGAGAAGGCTGCAGTCACAAATATTAATGAGAGGGTCCTTTGGATTCTTCCGATTGACCTTCTTAAGACTTTATGTGTCCTTCTTGCCGATTTGTTGATTGACCGGCATGGTCGAGGATGAATACTTTTGATCAGTATGTGGGGGATGGCATTGTCTCTTATTAGTCTTGGCAGTTGCCTCATGAACATTGACCAAATTAGTCTTGGCAACTGGAAAGGACAGGAAATTGAGCGAGAAATTTGGGGAGGGATTTGTCTATAAACTCGATTCGCTAGACCTGATTTGATGACTCGCATTGAAATAACCCAAGCACTGATTTGTTCTCATACCCGGTTCACCCATCCCGCTTGTCTGCTCCAATCCGATGGTCGGGCTTCCCCAATTCATGGTGGGTGGGCTCCCATTAGTTTGGATATGGCTTTGGATTTCGTCAAGAATAATATGGTTAATCTTCATCAGGTAACTGCCAAGCCTAATGTGGTATACTACCATCCCACAATCCAAAGGACCTTCTCATTAATATGGATGACTCCAGCTTTCTCCCATACTTGTAGCATGTATAGGAGCCGGAGCGGTGATTCTGGCATGGCACATAACACAATGGCCAGCAACGTTAACGACACTACTCCCTTCCAAAACATGACACGCCACCAGTTCAATCTTCGAGAAGATGTACTTGCAAGCGTATCCAAGAACGGCGCTAGTGTTAATGGGCCACGATTGAATAGATAGGGTTGAAAGATGCAGTTGCGGGCTTAAAAAGTCGAACTGATGGGGTCCGCGTTAACTTAGCTTTGCTGGACGCTATGACTTAGTACGATTTTCGTTTTCTTAATATTAACAAATTAAAAAAATCGCATAACAAAAACTATTGAAGTTGTTAATTACATCTTCTCGAAGATTGAATGGGTGGCGTCTTGTTTTGGGAGGGAGTAACGCTGTTGACGTTGCTGGCCAATTGTGTTATGTGCAATGCCAGAATCACCGCGTCGGCTGATATACACGCCGTACATATTGGAGAAGGGAAAATATTAAAGAGAAGGTCATTTGGATTGTTCTGATTGACCTTCTTAAGACTTTAGGTGTCCTCGTTGCCGCTTTATTGCTTGACCGACACGGTCGACGACAATTGCTTTTGATCAGTACGTGTGGGATGGTAGTATCCCTTATTAGTCTTGGCAGTTACCTCATGAACATTGACCATATAAGTCTGGGTGAGTAGAAAGCACAGGAAATCGAGCGAGAAATTTTGGGAGGGATTTGTCTATAAACTCGATTCGCTAGACCTGATTTGATGACTCGCATTGAAATAACCCAAGTACGGATTTGTTCTCATACCCGGTTCATCGGTCCCGCTTCTCTGCCCTAATCCGATGGTCGGGCTTCCCCCATTCATGGTGGGTGGGCTCCCATTAGTTTGGATGTGGCTTTGGATTTCGCCAAGACTAATATGGTTAGTCTTCATCAGACAACTGCCAAGCCTCATAAGGTATACTACCATCCCACAATCCAAAGGACCTTCTCATTAATATGGATGACTCCAACTTTCTCCCATACTTGTAGCATGTATAAGAGCCGGAGTGGTGATTCTGGCATGGCACATAACACAATGGCCAGCAACGTTAACGACGTTACTCCCTTCCAAAACATGACACGCCACCAGTTCAATCTTCGAGAAGATGTAATTGCAAGCGTATCCAAGAACAGTAACAGTGTTAGTGGGTCATGATTGAATAGATTGAGCTGAAAAACGCAGTTGTGGCCTTAAAAAGCCGGACAGATGGGTTCCGCGTCAGCTCAGCTTTACTGGACACTTTGACTTGATCCCATTTCCTTTTTGTTAATATTAAAAAATTTAATAAAAAAACTCATAATAAAAACTTCTGTAGTCACTGGATACGCTTGCAATTACATCTTTTCGAAGATTGTACAAGTGGCGTCTCATGTTTTCGGAGGGAGTAACGCCGTTGACGGTGCTAGCCATTTGTCTAATGTGCCTTGCCAATATCACCGCGCTAGCTCATATACACGCCGTAAATGTTGGAGAAGGCTGCAGTCACAAATATTAATGAGAAGGTCCTTTGGATTGTTCCGATTGACCTTCTTAAGACTTTATGTGTCCTTGTTGCCGTTTTGTTGCTTGACAGGCACGGTCGACGATGATTACTTTTGATCAGTATGTGGGGCATGGCATTGTCTCTTATTAGTCTTGGCAGTTGCCTCATGAACATTGACCATAATAGTCTTGGCAACTGGAAATGACAGGAAATCGAGCGAGAAATTTGGGGAGGGATTTGTCCATAAACTTAATTCGCTTGACCAGATTTGATGACCCGCATTGAAATAACCCGTGTACAGTTTTGTTGTCATACCCGGTTCACCCATCCAGCTTCTCTGCTCCAATCGGATTGTTAGGCTTCCCCCATTCATGGTTAGTGGGCTCCCATTAGTTTGGATGTGGCTTTGGATTTCGCCAAGACTAATATGGTCAATTTTCATCAGGCAACTACCAAGCCTAATAAGGTATACTACCATTCCACAATCCAAAGGACCTTGTCATTAATATGGATGACTCCAGCTTTCTCCCATACTTGTAGCATGTATATGAGATGGAGCGGTGATTTTGGCATGGCACATAACACAATGGCCAACGACGTTAACGACGTTACTCCCTCCCAAAACATGACACGCCACCCGTTCAATCTTCCAGAAGATGTAATTGCAAGCGTATCCAAGAACGGCGCTAGTGTTTATGGGTCACGATAGAATAGAGATGGTTGAAAAATGTAGTTGCGGGCTTAAAAAGCCGAACTGATAGGGTCCGCGTCAACTTAGCTTTACTGGATGCTGTGACTTAATATGATTTTCGTTCTGTTAATATCAAGAAATTAAAAAAAAAAACGCATAATAAAAACTAATGTAGTTATTGGATACACTTACAATTACATCTTCTCGAAGATTGAATGGGTGGCGTGTCTTGTTTTGGGAGGGAGTAACGCCGTTGACGTTGCTGGCCAGTTGTGTTATGTGCAATGCCAGAATCACCGGGTCGGCTGATATACACGCCGTACATATAGGAGAAGGGAAAATATTGAAGAGAAGGTCATTTGGATTGTTCTGATTGACCTTCTTAAGTCTTTAGGTTTCCTCGTTGCTGCTTTGTTGCTTGACCGACACGGTTGACAACAATTGCTTTTGATCAGTACATGTGGGATGGTAGTATCCCTTATTAGTCTTGGCAATTACCTCATGAACATTGACCATATAATTCTGGGTGAGTAGAAAGCATAGGAAATCGAGCGAGAAATTTGGGGAGGGATTTGTCTATAAACTCGATTCGCTAGACCTGATTTCATGACTCGCATTAAAATAACCCAATCACGGATTTGTTCTCATACCCGGTTCACCCGTCTCGCTTGTCTGCTCCAATCCGATGGTCAGGCTTCCCCCATGCATGCTGGGTGGGCTCCCATTAGTTTGGATGTGGCTTTGCATTTCGCCAAGACTAATATAGTTAATCTTCATCAGGCAACTACCAAGCCTAATAAGGAGTACTACCATCCCACAATCCAAAGGACCTTCTCATTAATATTGATGACTCCAGCTTTCTCCCATACTTGCGGCCTGTATATGAGCCAATGCGGTGATTCTGGCATGGCACCTAACACAAGGCCTACCGACGTCAATGACGTTAATCCCTCCCAAAACTTGACACGCCACATGTTCATTCTTCAAGAAGATGTAATTGCAAGTGTATCCAAGAACGGCACCAGTGTTTGTGGCTCACGATTGAATAGATTGGGCTAAAAAACGCAGTTGTGGGCTTAAAAAGCCGGACTGATGGGGTCCGCGTCAGCTTAGCTTTATTGGACACTATGACTCGATACGATTTTATTTTTGTTAATATTAAAAAAATTAAAAAAAATGCATAATAAAACTAATGTAGTTATTGGATACGCTTACAATTACATCTTCTTGAACATTGAACGGGTGGCATGTCTTGTTTTGGGAGGGAGTAACGCCGTTGACGTTGCTGGCAATTTGTGTTATGTGCCTTGCCTAAATCACCATGCTAGCTCATATACAGGCCGTAAATATTGGAGAAGGTTGGAGTCATAAATATTAATGAGAAGGTCCTTTGGATTGTTCTGATTGGCCTTCTTAAGACTTTGCAATTACATCTTCTAGAAGATTGAACATGTGGCATGTCATGTTTTTTATATGTCCTTGTTGGCCATTTGTGTTATGTGCCATGCCAGAATCACCGTGCTGGCTAATATACACGCCGTAAATATTGGAGAAAGCTGGAGTCACAAATATTAAAGAGAAGGTCCTTTGGATTATTCTAATTGACCTTCTTAAGACTTTAGGTGTCCTTGTTGCCGCTTTGGTGGGAATGTCATTGTCTCTTATTAGTCTGGGAAGTTACCTCATGAACATTGACCATATAAGTTTGGGTGAGTAGAAAGCACAGGAAATCAAGCGAGAAATTTGGGGAGGGATTTGTCCATAAACTGGATTCGCTTGACTCGATTTGATGAGCGGCATGGAAATAACCCGTGTACGGATTTGTTCACATACCCGGTTCACTTGTCCAGTTTCTTTGCTCCAACCCGTTAGTTGGGCTTCCGCCATTCATGGTTGGTGGGCTCCCACTAGTTTGGGTATGGCTTTGGATTTCGCCAAGACTAATATGGTCAATCTTCATCAGGCAACTCCCAAGCCGAATAAGGGATACTACCATCCCACAATCCAAGGGACCTTCTCATTAATATTTATGACTCCAGCTTTCTCCCATACTTGTGGCATGTATGGGAGCGCGGTGAGTGCGTGGATAACACCATGGCCAGCAACGTCAACGACGCATGGCACATGACACACCACAATGGCTAAGATGCAATGGTCCAAGAATGGCACCGGGCCAGTGGGTCATGATTGAATAGATAGGGCTGAAAAACACAGTTGTCGGGCTTAAAAAGCCGAACCGATGGGGTCCGCGTCAACTTAGGTTTACTTGGACACTTTGCCTCAATCCGATTTTCTTTTTGTTAATATTAAAAATTTAAAAAAAAATTCAAAATTAAAAATTGTGTAGTTATTGGATATGCTTGCAATTACATCTTCTCAAAGATTGAATGGGTGGCGTGTCATGTTTTGGGGGGGAGTAATGCCGTTGATGTTGCTAGCCATTTGTGTTATGTGCCTTGCCTAAATCACCATGCTAGCTCATTTACATGCCGTAAATATTGGAGAAGGTTGGGAAAATATTAATGAGAAGGTCCTTTGGATTGTTCTGATTGACCTTCTTAAGACTTTATGTGTCATTGTTGCCGCTTTGTTGCTTGATTGGCACGGTCGATGACAATTGCTTTTGATCGATATGTGTGGGATGGTAGTATCCCTTATTAGTCTTGGCAGTTGCCTCATGAACATTGACCATATTAGTCTGGGCGACTAGAAAGGATAGGAAATCAAGTGAGAAATTTGGGGAAAGATTTGTCCATAAACTTGATTCGCTTGACCCAATTTGGTGACTCGCATTGAAATAAACCGAGTACGGATTTGTTCTCATACCCGATTCACCTGTCCCGCTTGTTTGCTCCAATCCGATGGTTGGGCTTTGCCCATTCATGGTTGGTGGGCTCCCATTAGTTTGGATGTGGCTTTGGATTTAGCCAAGACTAATATGGTTAATCTTCATCAGGCAACTGCCAAGCCTAATAAGGTATACTACCATCCCACAATCCAAAGGACCTTCTCATTAATATTTATGACTCTAGCGTTCTCGCATACTTGTGGCGTGTATATGAGCCAACGCGGTGATTCTGGCATGGCACATCACACAATGGCAGCAATGTCAATGACGTTACTCCCTCCCAAGACATGACACGCCACCCGTTCAATATTCGAGAAGATGTAATTGCAAGCGTATCCAAGAATGACACCAGTGTTAGTGGGTCACGATTGAATAGATTGGATTGAAAAACGCAGTTGTGGGCTTAAAAAGCTAGATCGATGGCAGTCCACCCAGCCCGTTCATCTACTGCAATCCGATGGTTGGGCCATTCATGGTTGGTGGGCTACCATTAGTTTGGATGGGGCTTTGGATTTCACCATGACTAATATGGCCAATCTTCATCAAGCAACTCCTAAGAATAATAAGGGATACTACCATCCCACAAATACTGATTGAAAGCAATTGCCGTCGATCATGTCATTCAAACAACAAAGCGAAAACAAGGACATTTACCGTCTTCAGAAGGTTAATTAGAACAATCCAAATGACCTTCTCATTAATATGTTCGAGACCACAATGGAGTCGAGGTAGAGATCATTGATGGTGAGGATGAATTGTGGCTTGATTGAATTGTGACTGGAGCGGGGGTGGGAGCGAATTGCACGGCTGTCTTCATCGCTATCAACAACATCGGGCCAAGTATGTCCTTTCTACACTTTATTTTATCTGTTCTTGAGAAATTGGGTGTGAGATTGCAGGGTTTGGGGGGAAGAGAGGGTTGTAGAAACAAGATCTAGGAAATAATAAAAATAAGATAAGGCTAGGTGTTAAGTGGGTTAGGATTAAATAGATTGGGATGAGAAAAACAATTTTGGGCTTAAAAACCCGGACCGATAGGGTCCGCATCAGCTTAGCTTGACTACACACTTTGACTTGATTTGATTTTCTTTTTGTTAATATTAAAATATTAGAAAAAAAACTCATAATAAAAGCTAGTGTAGCTATTGGATACACTTGCAATCACATCTTCTCAAATATTGAACGGGTGGCATGTCATGTTTTGGGAGGGAGTAACGCCGTTGACATTCCTAGCCATTTGTGTTATGTGCCATGCTAGAATCACCGCGCTGCCTCATATACATGTCGCAAATATTGGAGAAGGCTGGAGTCAAAAATAATAAGATTGTATGTGTCTTTGTTACCGCTTTGCTACTTGACCGACACCATTGATGACAATTGCTTTCGATCGATATTTGTGGGATGGTAGTATCTCTTATTAGTCTTGGCAGTTGCCTAATGAACATTGACTATATTAGTCTTGGTGACTGGAAAATGTAGGAAATCGAGCGAGAAATTTGGGTAGGGATTTGTCCCTAAACACGATTTGCTTGACCCAACTTGATGACCCGCATTGAAATAACCCGAGTAAGGATTTGTTTTCATACTCGGTTCACCCGGCCTACTTGTCTACTGCAATCCAATGGTTAGGCTTGCCCCATTCATGGTTGGTGGGCTCCCATTAGTTTGGATGGGGCTTTGGATGTCGCCATGACTAATATGGTCAATCTTCACCAAGCAACTCCCAAGAATAATAAGGGATACTACCATCCCACCAATACTGATCAAAAGCAATTGCCGTCGATTGTGTCGTTCAAGCAGCAAAGCGGCAACAAGGACACATACAGTGTTCAGAATGTTAATTTGAACAATCCAAAGGACCTTCTCATTAATATGTTCGACATGAAAATGGAGTCGAGGTAGAGATCGTTAAAGGCGAGTATGAATCATGTTTTGATGAAAATATGACTGGAGTGGGGGCGGGAGCGAATTGCACAGCCGTGTTCGTCGCTATCAAGAACATCGGGGCAAGTATGTCTACTCTGCACTTTATTTTGTTTGTTCTTCAAAAATTGGGTGTGAGATTGCAGGGCTTGGGGGGAGGAGAGGGGTTGCAGAAATGAGATGTACGAAATAATAAAAATGAGATAAGGCTAAGTGTTAAGTGAGTTAGGATTAAATAGATTGGGCGAAGAAAAGCAGTTGTGGGCTTAAAAACCCGGACCGATAGTGTCCGCGTCAGCTTACCTGGACTTGACACTTTGACTCGATTGGATTTTCTTTTTGTGAATATTAAAATATTAAAAAAACTCATAATAAAAGCTGGTGTAGCTATTAGATACGCTTGCATTTACATCCTCTCAAAAATTGAACTAGTGGCGTGTCATGTTTTCGGAGAGAGTAACATCGTTGACGTTGTTGGGCATCTATGTTACGTGCCATGCCAGAATCACCGCGCTGCTTCATATACTTGCCGCAAATATTGGAGAAGGCTGGAGTCATAAATATTAATGAGAAAGTCCTTTGGATTGTTCTGATTAACCTTCTGAAGTTTGTATGTGTCCATGTCGTCGCTTTGCTGCTTGACCAGCACGGTCGACGACAATTGCTTTCGATCGATATTTGTGGGATGGTAGTATCCCTTATTAGTCTTGGCAATTGCTTGATGAACATTGACCATATTAGTATTAACCCGACTGAAAAAGCTCGAATCGCTTGCCCCGAGAAATTTGTGAGGGCATTTAATAACCCAAGTAGGTATTTGTTCCCATACTTGATGACCCGCATTGAAATGACCTAAGTAGGGATTTTTTCCAATCCGATGGTTTGGCTTGTCCCATTCATGGTTGGTGGCTTCTCATTAGTTTCGATGTGGCTTTGGATGCCACCAAGACTAATAAGGGATATTACCATCCCACCAATATTGATCAAAAGCAATTGCCGTCGATCATGCCGGTCAAGAAGCAAAGCAGCAACAAGGATGCATACAGTCTTCGAAAGGTTAATTAGAATAATCCAATGGACCTTCTCATTAATATATTCAAGACGAAAATGGAGTCGCGGTGGAGATCATTGAAGGCGAGGATGAATCGAGTTTTGATGAAAATGCGACTAGAGCGAGAGCAGGAGCGAATTGCATGGCCATCTTCATTGCTATCAACAACATCGAGCCAAGAATGTCTTTTTTGCACTTTATTTTCTCTGTTCTTCATAAATTAGGCATGAGATTGCAAGTTTGGGGGGAGGAGGGGGATTGCATAAACGAGATCTAGGAAAAATAAAAATGAGATAAGGCTAGGTGTTATGTGGGTCGGGATTAAATAGATTCGACCGAGAAAAGCAGTTGTGTGCTTAAAAACCCAGACCAATAGGGTTCACGTTTGCTTACTTGGACCGGACACTTTCACTTGATCCAATTTTCTTTTCTTTAATATGAAAAAACTAAAAGACAAAACTCATAATAAAAGGTGGTGTAGCTAATGGATACACTTGCAATTACATCTTCTCGTATATTGAATGGGTGGCGTGTAATGTTTTGGGTGGGAGTAACATCGATGACGTTGCTGGCCATTTGTGCTATGTGCCATGCTAGAATCACCGCGCTGGCTCATATACACGCCATAAATATTGGAGAAGGCTGTAGTCATAAATATTAATGAGAAGGTCCTCTAGATTGTTCTAAATGACCTTTTGAAGACTATATGTGTCCTTGCTGCCGCTTTGCTGCTTGACCTGCACGATCGACGACAATTGGTTTCGATCAGTATTTGTGGGATGGTAGTATCCCTTATTAGTCTTCACAGTTGGCTGATGAACATTGACCATATTAGTATTAACCCTAAACTCGATTCGCTTGCCCCGATTTGATGACCCGCATTGTAATAACTCGAGTAGACATTTGTTCCCATACTCGTTTAACCCAACCCGCTTGTCTGTTCCAATCCGATGGTTGGGCTCACCCTAGTGATGGTTGGTGGGCTCCCATTAGTTCGGATGTGGCTTTTGATGTCACCAAGACTAATAAGGGATATTACCATCCCACCAATATTGATCAAAAGCAATTGCCGTCGATCATGCCGGTCAAGAAGCAAAGCAGCAACAAGGATGCATACAATCTTCAGAAGGTTATTTAGAACAATCAAAAGCACCTTCTCATCAATATCTTTGAGGCGGAAATGGAGTCAAGGTGGAGATCATTGAAGGTGAGGATGAATCGAGTTTTGATGAAAATGCGACTGGAGCTAGAGCAGGAGCGAATTGCTAGCCCATCTTCGTTGCTATCAACAACATCGAGCCAAGAATGTCTTTTCTGCACTTTATTTTCTTTGTTCTTCATAAATTAGGCATGAGATTGCCGGATTTAGGGGGAGGAGAGGGGTTGCATAAACGAGATCTAGGAAATAATAAAAATGAGATAAGGCTAGGTGTTATGTGGGTCGGGATTAAATAGATTGGGCCGAGAAAAGCTGTTGTGGGCTTAAAAACCCGGACTGATAGTGTCCGCGCCAGCTTAGCTAGAATGGACAATTTGACTCGATTCGACTTTCTTTGTGTTAATAATAAAAAAAATTTTAAAAAAAAAACTCACAACAAAAACTGGTGTAGCAATTGGATACGCTTGCAATTACATCTTCTCGATGATTGAATGGGTGGCTTGTCATGTTTTAGGAGGGATGTCATGTTTTGACGTTGCTGGCCATTTGTGTTATGTGCCATGCCAGAATCACCACACTAGCTCATACACACGCCGCAAATATTGGAGAAACTGGAGTCATAAATATTAATGAGAAGGTTCTTTGGATTGTTCTAATTAACCTTCTGAAGTTTGTATATGGCCTTGTCCGCACTTTGCTGCTTGATCGGCTTGGTCAACAACAATTGCTTTTGATCGATATTTGTGGGATGGTAGTATCCCTTAATAGTCTTGTCAGTTGCTTGATGAACATTGACCACATTAGTCTTTGCGACTGGGAAAGGTAGGAAATCGAGCGAGAAGTTTGGGTAGGGATTTGTCCCTAAACCGATTCGCTTGACCCGACCTGATGACCCGCATTGAAATAACTTGAGTAAGGATTTGTTCCCATACCCGATTCACCCGACCCGTTTGTCTTTTCCAATCCGATGGTTGGGCTTGCCCCATTCATGGTTGGTGGGCTCCCATTAGTTTCAATGTGGCTTTGGATGCCACCGAGAGTAATATGGTCAATCATCATTTGGCAGCTCCCAAGACTAATTTGGGGATTGTACCCTCCCACCAATACTGATCAAAAGCCATTGCCGTCGATCGTGTCGTTCAAGCAGCAAAGTAGCAACAAAGAGGCATAGAATCTTCATAAGGTTATTTCGAACAATCCAAAGCACCTTCTCATTAATATCTTTGAGCCAAAAATGGAGTCGAGGCGAAGATCGTTGAAGGCGGGAATGAATCAAATTTTCATGAAAATGAGACTGGAGCGAGAATGAGAGTGAATTGCACGGCCGTCTTCGCCGCTATCAACAACATCGGGCCATGTTTGTCACTTTTGCACTTTATTTTCTCTATTCTTCAGAAATTGGGTGTGAGATTGTAGCATTTGGGGGAAGTAGGGGGGTTGCAGAAACGAGATCTAGGAAATAATAAAAAAGATAAGGCTCGGTCTTAAGTGAGTTAGGATTAAATGGATTTGGCCAAGAAAAGCATTTGTGGGCTTAAAAACCCGGACATATAGGGTTTGTGTTAGCTTGGATTGGACACTTTGACTTGATCCGATTTTCTTTTTTTTTTTTAATATTAAAAAATTAAAAGAAAAAACACATAATAAAAGCTGGTGTAGCTATTCGATACGCTTGCAATTACATCTTCTCGAATATTGAAAGGGTGGCGTGTCATGTTTTGGGTGGGAGTAATATCGTTGACGTTGCTGGCCATTTGTGTTTTGTGCCGTGCCAGAATCACCACGCTGGCTCATATACATGCCATAAACATTGGAGAAGACTGGAGTCATAAATATTAATGAGAAGATCCTCTAGATTGTTCTAAATGAGCTTCTGAAGATTGTATGTGTCCTTCTTGCTCCTTTGCCGCTTGACTTGCACGGTCGACGACAACTGCTTTCGATCAGTATTTATGGGATGGCAGTATCCCTTATTAGTCTTGGCAGTTGCCTGATGAACATTGACCATATTAGTATTGACCCTAAACTCGATTCGCTTGGCCCGATTTGATGACCCGCAATGTAATAACCCGAGTAGGAATTTGTTCCCATACTCGGTTAACCAACCCGCTAGTCTGCTCTAATCCGATGGTTGGGCTCACCCTAGTCATGGTTGGTGGGCTCCCATTAGTTTGGATGTGGCTTTGGATGTTGCCAAGACTAATAAGGGATATTACTATCCCACCAATATTGATCAAAAGCAATTGCCGTCGATCGTGCAGGTCATGAAGTAAAGCTGCAACAAGGACGCATACAGTCTTCTAATTGACCTTTTGAAGTTTGTATGTGTCCTTATCGCCACTTTGCTGCTTGACCGGCATGGTCAACGACAATTGCTTTCGATCGATATTTATGGGATGGTAGTATCCCTTATTAGTCTTGGCAGTTGCCTAATGAACATTAACCATATTAGTCTTTCTGACTGGAAAGGGCAGGAAATCGAGCAAATAATTTGGCTAGGGATTTGTCCCTAAACCCGATTCCTACATTGAAATAACCTGAGTAGGGATTTGTTCCCATACCCCGTTCACCCGACCCGTTTGTCTTTTCCAATCCGATGGTTGGGCTTGCCCCATTTATGGTTGGTGGGCTCCCATTAGTTTGGATGTGGCTTTGGATGCCGCCAAGACTAATATGGTCAATCCTCATCAGGCAACTCCCTAGACTAATAAGGGATACTACCATCCCACAAGTACTGATCAAAAGCAATTGCCGTTGACCGTGTTGGTCAAGTAGCAAAGCGGCAACAAAGAGGCATACAGTCTTTAGAAAGTTATATAGAACAATCTTAAGGACCTTCTCAATAATATCTTCGTGGAAAAAATGGAGTCGAGGTGGAGATCATTGAAGGTGAGGATGAATTGAGTTTTGATGAAAATGTGACTAGAGTGGAAGCGTGAGCAAATTGCATGGCCATCTTCATCCCTATCAACAACATTGGGCCATGTATGTCTCTTTTGCACTTTATTTTCTCTATTCTTCAAAAATTAGGTGTGAGATTGCGGGGTTTGGAGGGAGAAGAGGGGTTGCAGAAATGAGATCTATGAAATAATAAAAATGAGATAAGGCTAGATCTTAAGTGGGTTAGGATTAAATAGATTGGGCGAGAAAAGCAATTGTGGGCTTAAAAACTCGGACCGATAGGGTCCGCATTAGCTTAGTTGGACTGGACACTTTGACTCGATCTAATTTTATGTTTTGTTACTACTAAAAAATTAAAAAAAAAAAAAAAACTCATAATAAAAACTAGTGTAGTGATTTGATACGCTTGTAATTACATATTCTCAAAGATTAAAGGGGTGGCGTGTCATGTATTTGAAGGGTTTAACGTCCTTGACGTGGCTGGCCATTTTTGTTGTGTGCCATGCTAAAATCACCGCGCTAGCTCATATACACGCCATAAATATTGGAGGAGGCTGGAGTCATAAATATTAATGAGAAGGTCCTCTAGATTGTTCTAACTAACCTTCTGAAGACTGTATGTGTCTTTGTTGCCATTTTGTTGCTTGACCTGCACGTTCGACAACAATTGCTTTTGATCAGTATTTGTGGGATGGTAGTATCCCTTATTAGTCTTGCCAGTTGCCTGATGAACATTGACCATGTTAGTATTGGCGATTGGAAAAGAGAGGAAATTGAGCAAGAAATTTGGGTAGAGATTCGTCCCTAAGCTAAATTCGCTTGCCCCAATTTGATGACTCGCATTGAAATAACCCGAGTAGGAATTTGTTCCCATACCCGGTTCACCCAACCCACTTGTCTGCTCCAATCCAATGGTTGGGCTTGCCCCATTCATGGTTGGTGGGCTCCCATTGTTTTGGATGTGGCTTTGGATGTCGCAAAGACTAATAATGGTCCATCTTTGTCAGGCAACTGCTAAGACTAATAAGGGATATTACCATCCCACCAATATGGATCAAAAGAAATTGCCGTTGATCATGCCGGTCAAGAAGCAAAGTGGCAACAAGGACGCATACAATCTTCAGAAGGTTAATTAGAACAATCCAATGGACCTTCTCATTAATATCTTCGAGGCGAAAATGGAGTCGAGGTGGAGATCATTCAAGGCAAGGATGAATCGAGTTTTGATGAAAATGCAACTGGAGGGAGAGTGGGAATGAATTTCATGGCCGTCTTCGTCGTTGTCAACAACATCGGGCCCAAAATGTCTGTTTTACACTTTATTTTGTTTGTAATTTAGAAATTAGGCATGAGATTGCGGGGTTTGGGGGAGGAGAGGGGTTGCAAAAACGAGATCTAGGAAATAATAAAAATGATATAAGGTTGGGTCTTAAGTGGGTTAGGATTAAATAGATTGGGCCGAGAAAAGCAGTTGTGGGCTTAAAAACCCAGACCGATAGGGTCCGCGTCAGCTTAGCTGGAATGGACAGTTTGACTCGATCCGATTCTCTTTTTGTTTATACTAAAAAATTAAAAAAAAATGAAAAACTCATAATAAAAACTGGTGTAGCTATTGGATACGCTTGCAATTAGATTTTCTCGAAGATTGAACGGGTGGCGTGTCATGTTTTAGGAGGGAGTAATGTCGTTGACGTTGCTGGCCATTTGTCTTATGTCTCATGCTAGAATCATCGCGGTAGCTCATATACACGCCGCAAATATTGGAGAAGGCTGGAGTCAAATATATTAATGGGAAGGTCATTTGGATTGTTCTAATTGACCTTTTGAACACTGTATGTATCCTTGTTGCCGCTTTGTTGCTTGACCTGCACGGTCGACGACAATTGCTTTCGATCAGTATTTGTGGGATGGTAGTATCCCTTATTAGTCTTGGCATTTGCCTAATGAACATTTACCATATTAGTCTTGGTGACTGGCAAAGGCAGGAAATCGAGCGAGAAATTTGGGTAGGGATTTGTCCCTGAACCTGATTCGCTTGACCCAATTTGATGTGGCACCCCTTGATTTGCCTGAGGTTGCCACGGGTGATCTCTCTTAATTACTCGATCTCATATAACTTCATAGACTGATACCCTTTGACTAGGGATTTTTTTTTTTAAAGCAGTCCCAGCGCAACTTATTAGTGAAAGCATAAACAAGTCTCATCATCCCTCCCTCCCATAACCATAATGCAATACACACCAACTACGCACCATAAGAAAATATAATGCCGATTCACTCTTATTTATATTTTCATGATGGACATCAAGGTCGATACAACAAAAAGGCCAAGATTTTAACTATACTTGGCTACCACCCCAAAAGGATTCTATTCTACATCGAACATGTACCACCATTCATCAACAAGCGTCGGCTATCTCCAAAAAGTGTCAGCTCCCAACAGCTATACGCACTATCATACCCAATCCGGTGCATCGGGTGGTGGCGGCGGTAACATCCCTAACATAACTCCATCATGTCGGACATGGACATATATAAACTCCTGAATGACCGGGCCATTAGCTTGACCCATGTTGTACATCACCAAGACGTGGACTCGAACAAAAACTAAACCAGGAGCACCAACACAGACGCTCAGTACACTCCACATCCACATCAGTAGGTATGCCATAGTAAGTACTGCGTGCAACCGGTAGCAAAGGCATCTTTCTAATCTAAAATGTTAATCCCCAAAAGGGGTGAGTACAACCACTCAATAGTAAAGATCCACCACACTACTCAATGCGTCAAACATAACAATCAAAAATAAAACACATATCATTCATGCATTCAAGCATACCTTACCTTACAACCATACATATATCACCATGCCATATGTGCATATATCACCATGCACTTATCATCAAGCATTCGTGCATATATCCATGCCATATGTGCATATACCACCATGCATTTATCATCAAGCATTCATGCATATATCCATGTCATATGATATAGTCTCAATTTTTATCTTTCCAAGGACTAGTGTTTTCATCCCACAATTTATCGCTCGTATCCAACTTGGCATCACGAGGAACCTCCGGCACACCTCTGGGCATCCGACACACACACTCCGGGCATCTCGTTTCCCAACTAGCATCACGAGGTATCCCCCCAGCACACACTTCCGAGGCTTCCGGCACCCGCACACTCTAGGCATCTCGAAACTCTCGAGGACATCTGGCACACACACTCCACATCTGGCACACACACTCCAGGCATCCGACACCCCCACACTCCGGGCATCCCAACACTCCCAGGGCATTGTCCGCTCACACCTCCGACAATCTCGTTATTTTCTCAAGTTATATACACACATGTATCTCAATTTCAACATGGCATTTGATGCAATAATATCAACGGTCTCAACCAACTTTCATGCCATATAACATGCCATATGTCATCACTTACACAGCAAGATCAATCACTCAAGATATTACATCTCATGGATAAATTCATTTATTTTTCAGAACACATCAATATCTCGGGTAAATCAGAATGCCTTCCTCAAATTAAAACTCCAGAAAAATTAGTAAATGACTTTAATAAATTCTGAAAAATTTACACATTATAGTCGAGACCTAAATGCCAATATCTCATGAATAACTCCATACCAAAAGAATTTCACACAAAACAGTAAGGTCCATGCATCACAGTGTTCGAACTTCAATATTTCAGCTTGCACAGTTTCAGGAGTAATTTAAATTAAATACACGAATGAACTCCAAAAATTCTGAAATTTTGACATGTTATAGACAAGTACTAGAGGTAAATATCTCATGAAGAAATCAAAACCCAAATCATTCTACGTTAATAGATATAGACGATTATTTCCTCCTGTTCTCGGTGTCATCTTTTCCCAGATTATCATCTTTCAAAAGAAACTCATTTCACCGACCTAATTTGTTCATTTCTTCTAAATGTTTAGTATTTTATTTCTCAGAATATTACCTAAAACTTTCATTAAGGACACATGAACAAATTTTAACTGTATGATTTTGTAAAAATACCGAAATCATACTGGGTCGAGGTAACGTTTTTCCCAGATCCAGTTTCTTCAAAGAACAACGATTTCACCGACCTATTTTTGTTCATTTCCTCTAAAATCTTGACATGTTCTACCTCAAGAAGTACACTAAAACTTTCATTAAAATATCAAAGTGAGATTTTCACAAGAAAGTTACTTTACAACAGACCACAAAATCTCTAAAGTTCAGCACAACGAATTCCAGATCTAATTTCTCCAAAGAAAAATCATTTCACTAAGCAATACTTGTTCGTTTTACCTCAAATTTTAGTATGTTGTTCCTCAAGGTGTTCTCTACAACTTTCATGAATAAATCGAAACATGATTCCAACTAAAAAGTCACATGCAGCACACAAACTCATGGATGTTCGGACTGGTCTTTCCAGAAACAGCATGCATGGCCAACGAATCTCTCTCCAAAGCTCCAAAATTTCATCCCATCTACCACAAACAAGACCTACCATCTACTACACATACACATAGCAATGCAAGCTGTAGGTTTTGGGACTTCACTTGCCTTAAACTTAAGCACAAACAGCAACAAGAACAGTGGCAAAGCGGCAAACGGATGGTGGCGAGCTAGGCGGATGGTCCTCCTCCTTCCTCTCGCGCGCTCGCTTCCTCTCTTTCCCTCTTCCTCTCTCTTGGTTTCCCTTTCTCTCTTGGAAGATTCCCCTTCATCATCCGCCTCCCTCTCTTTTCTTTCCTTCCCCTACAATCATTTGCAATCATTTGATTGCATGAAGACGCGCAAGGAAGCCAATGGGGGCAGCCACACTTGGCTCCTCCTCCATGCCACTTGGCAACTCACATGCAAGAGTTGATGGGCTTCAATGTTGGGCCGGTCTTGGGCCTTCATGGGCCAGTCGACCAAGCGGTTGGCGTGGGCTGGTTGGACGGTCTTTGGGCCTAAAAATCAGCCCACCCTCCCCTATTCCTATTCCATTTAACCCTCATTTAAATTAACACCTAATTTCAACTTATAAATCCATAAAACTTTGTAATTTAAATCAATAAAATTCTACTTATAAAGTGCACCACCAAGAATAAGATTTCTATGTCAATTTGCACCTCAATAAATTCCTTGGGTCACTTGTAGACACATCTCCATCCAAACAATCATCCATTACAATGCCCGGCCATAAATTAATTGAAACTCATTAATTTAATGGCTAATACAAAATCAAACAGCACTTCCATTACCTAATGGTGGTTCATGATACTCCAGAGGTTGTCACAAGATTTTAGGATGCCACATTTCATGACCCGCATTGAAATAACCCGAGTATGGATTTGTTCCCATACCTAGTTCACCCAACCTGCTTGTCTGCTCCAATCCGATGGTTGGGCTTGCCCCATTCATGGTTGGTGGGCTCCAATAGTTTGGATGTGCCTTTGGATGTCCCCAAGGCTAATATGGTCAATCCTCATCAGGCAACTACCAAGACTAACAAGGGGATACCACCATCCCACCAATACTGATCAAAAGCAATGGATGTGGACCATGTCTGTCAAGCAGCAAAGCGGCAACAAGGACGCATATAGTCTTCAAAAGGTTAATTAGAACAATCCAAAGGACCTTTTCATTAATATCTTTGAGGTGAAAATGGAGTCGAGGTGGAGATCGTTGAAGGCGAGGATGAATCAAGTTTTGATGAAAATACGACTATAGTGGGAGCGGGAGCGAATTACACCGCCGTCTTTGTCGCTATCAACAACATCGGGCCAAGTATGTCTCTTTTGCACTTTATTTTGTCTGTTCTTCAGAAATTGGGAGTGAGACTGTAGGGTTTAGGGGGAGGAGAGGGGTCGCAAGAACGAGATCTAGGAAATAATAAAAATGAGATAATGCTAAGTGTTAGTGGGTCACAATTGAGTAGATTGGGCTAAGAAAAGTAGTTGTGGGCTTAAAAACCCGGACCAGTAAAGTCCACATCAGCTTAGCTAGGCTTAGCCTACATTCATCGCTATCAACACCATCGGGTCGAGCA
This sequence comes from Eucalyptus albens, assembly GCA_014182695.1. NCBI lineage: Eukaryota > Viridiplantae > Streptophyta > Magnoliopsida > Myrtales > Myrtaceae > Eucalyptus > Eucalyptus albens. The sequence goes on along the minus strand of CM024651.1, from coordinate 21,309,593 downwards.
TGTCTCTTCTATTATGAAATTGGATGTGAGATTGCAAGCTTTGGCGGGATAGGGGTTTTTTTGCATAAAAGAGGTATAGGAAATAATAAAAATGAGATAAGGCTAGGTTTTAAGTGGGTCAGGATTAAATAGATTTGGCCGAAAAAAGCAGTTATGGGCTTAAAAACCCGGACCAATAGGCTCCGCTTCAGCTTAGCTAGAGTGGACACTTTGACTTGATATGATTTTTTTTTTGTTAATATTAAAATATTAATAAAAAATCATAATAAAAACTTATGTAGCTATTGGATACGCTTGCAATTACATCTTCTCAAAGATTGAACATGTGGCGCGTCATGTTTTGGGCAGGAGTAATGTTGTTCAAGTTGCAAGTCATTTGTGTTATGTGCCATCCCAAAATCACTGTACTGGCTCATATACACACTGCAAATATAGGGGAAGACTGGAGTTATAAATATTAATGAGAATGTCCTTTGAATTGTTCCAATTGACCTTAGAAAAACTATATGTGTGCTTGTTGCCGCTTTGCTTCTTGACTGGCATAGTTAGTGACAATTGCTTTCGATCAGTATTTGTGCGATGGTAGTATCCCTTATTAGTCTTGGGAGTTGCCTAATGAACATTGACCATAGTAGTATCGGCGAATGGAAAAGGGAGGAAATCGAGCGAGAAATTTGGGTAGGGATTTGTCCTTAAACTCGATTCACTTGCGCCGATTTGTTCCCATACCCAGTTCACCCGACCTGCTTGTCTGCTCCAGATGGTTGGGCTTGCCCCATTCATCGTTGGTGGCTTCCCATTAGTTTGGATGTGGCTGTCGCCAAGACTAATATGGTCAATCTTCGTCAAGCAACTGCTAAGACTAATAAGGGATATTACCATCCCACCAATATTGATCGAAAGCAATTGCCGTCAATCGTGACGGTCAAGAAGCAAAGCGCCAACAAAGATGCATACAATCTTCAGAAGGTTAATTAGAACAATCCAATGGATCTTCTCATTAATATCTTTGAGGCGAAAATGGGGTTGAGGTGGAGATTGTTGAAGGAGAGGATGAATCGAGTTTTTATTAAAATGCGACTAGAGCAAGAGCGGGAGCGCATTGCACGGCCGTCTTTGTCGCTATCAACAACATCGGGCCAAGAATGTCTCTTCTGCACTTTATTTTCTCTGTTCTTCAGAAATTGGGTGTGAGATTGTAGGGTTTGTGGGGAGGATAGGGGTTGTAGAAACGAGATCTAAGAAATAATAAAAGCGAGAGAAGGCTAGGTCTTAAGTGAGTTAGTAGTAAATAGATTGGGCTGAAAAAGCGGTTGTGGGCTTAAAAACCGGGACCGATAGGGTTCGCTTCAGCTTAGCTGGAGTGGACACTTTGACTCGATCCGATTTTCTTTTTGTTAATAATAAAAAATTCAAAAAAATCATAATAAAAACTTGTGTAGCTATTAGGTACATGTAATTACATCTTCTCGAATATTGAACAGGTGCGCGCATCATGTTTTGGGAGGGATTAACGTGGTTGACATTGCAAGCCATTTATGTTATGAGCCATTCCAAAATCACCGCACTGGCTCATATACACACCGCAAATCTTGGCGAAGGCTGGAGTCATAAATATTAATGAGAATGTCGTTTGGATTGTTCTAATTGACCTTCTGAAAATTGTATGTGTCCTTGTTGCCGCTTTGCTACTTGACTGGCACGGTCGACGACAATTGCTTTTGATCAGTAGTTCTAGGATGGTAGTATCCCTTATTAGTCTTAGCAGTTGCATAATGAACATTGACCATAATAGTCTTGGCAACTAGAAAAGGCAGGAAATCGAGCGAGAAATTTGGGTAGGGATTTGTCCCTAAACCCGATTTGCTTGACCCGATTTCATGACCCGCATTGAAATAAGCCGAGAATGGATTTTTTCCCATACCCGGTTCACCCGACCAGCTTGTCTGCTCAAATCTGATGGTTGGGCTAGCCCCATTCATGGTTGGTGGGCTCCCACTAGTTTGGATGTGCCTTTGGATGTCACCAACACTAAGAAGGGATACTACCATCCAACCAATACTGATCAAAAGCAATGGCTGTCGACTATGCCCGTTAAGCAGCAAAGCGGCAACAAGGACGCATATAGTCTTCAGAAGGTTAAGTAGAACAATCCAAAGGACCTTGTCAATAATATCTTCGAGGCGAAAATGGAGTCAAGGTGGAGATTGTTGAAGGCGAGGATGAATCAAGTTTTGATGAAAATTCGACTAGAGCAGGAGTAGGAGTGAATTGTACGGCCATCTTTGTCTCTATCAACAACATCGGGCCATGTATGTCTCTTCTGCACTTTATTTTCTCTGTTCTTCAGAAATTAGGTGTGAGATTGCAGGGTTTGGGAGGAGGAGAGGAGTTGCAGAAACGAGATCTAGGAAATAATAAAAATGAGATAAGGCTCGGTGTTAAGTGGTTTAGGATTAAATAGATTAGGCCAAGAAAAGTAGTTGTGGGCTTAAAAACCCGGACCGATAGGGTCCGCTTCAGCTTAGCTGGAGTGGACACTTTGACTCGATCCGATTTTCTTTTTGTTAATACTAAAATATTCAAAAAAAAAACTCATAATAAAAACTTGTGTAGGTATTGGATACGCTTGCAATTACATATTCTCGAATATTGAACGGGTGTCGCATCGTGTTTTGGAAGGGATTAACGTTGTTGACATTGCAAGCGATTTGTGTTATGAGCCATGCCAAAATCATCGCACTGGCTCATATACACACCGCAAGTCTTGGGGAAGGCTAGAGTCATAAATATTAATGAGAAGGTCGTTTGGATTGTTCTAATTGACCTTCTAAAAATTGTATATGTCCTTGTTGCTGCTTTGCTGCTTGACTGTTACGGTTGACGACAATTGCTTTTGATAAGTATTTGTGGGATGGTAGTATCCCTTATTAGTCTTGGCAGTTGCCTACTGAACATTGACCATAATAATCTTGGCGACTAGAAAAGACAGGAAATCGAGCGAGAAATTTGGGTAGGGATTTGTCCCTAAACCCGATTTGCTTGACCCGATTTCATGACCCACATTGAAATAAGCCGAGAATGGATTTTTTCCCATACTCGGTTCACCCGACCTGCTTGTCTGCTCAAATCCAATGGTTGGGCTAGCCCTATTGATGGTTGGTGGGCTCCCATTAGTTTTGATGTGCCTTTGGATGTCACCAACACTAATAAGGGATACTACCATCCCACCAATATTGATCAAAAGCAATGGCTATCAACTGTCCCCATTAAGCAGCAGAGCGGTAACAAGGACGCATATAGTCTTCAGAAGGTTAATTAGAACAATCCAAAGGACCTTGTCATTAAAATCTTCGAGGTGGAGATTGTTGAAGGCGAGGATGAATCGAGTTTTGATGAAAATTCAATTGGAGCGGGAGCGGGAGCGAATTGTATGGCCGTCTTCGTCACTATCAACAACATCGGGCCATGTATGTCTCTTTTGCACTCTATTTTCTCTATTCTTCAGAAATTGGATGTGAGATTGTAGGTTTGGGGGGAGGAGATGGGTTACAGAAATGAGATCTAGGAAATAATAAAAATGAGATAAGGCTCGATGTTAAGTGGTTTAGGATTAAATAGATTGGGCCAAGAAAAGCAGTTGTGGGCTTAAAATCCCGAACCAATAGGGTCCGCGCGCCTTAACTAGACTGGACACTTTCATTCAATCTGATTTTTCTTTTGTTAATATTACAAAATTAAAAACAAAACTCTTAATAAAAACCGGTGTAGTCGTTGGATACGCTTGCAATTACATCTTCTTGAAGATTGAACGAATGGCATGTCATGTTTTGGGAGGGAGAAACCTTGTTGACGTTGCTAGCCAATTGTGTTATGTGCCATGCCAGAATCACTGCACTAACTCATATACACGCCGCAAATGTTGGAGAAGGCTGGAGTCATAAATATTAATGAGAAGGTGTTTGGCTTCTTCTAATTGACCCTCTGAAGATTGTATGTGTCCTAGTTGTCGCTTTGCCGCTTGACCGGCACGGTCGACGACAATTGCTTTTGATCAGTATTTGTGGGATGGTAGTATCCCTTATTAGTCTTGGCAGTTGCCTAATGAACATTGACCTTATTAGTCTTGGTGACTGGAAAAGGTAGGAAATCGAGCGAGAAATTTGGGTAGGTATTTTCTCCTACACATGATTCGCTTGACCTACTTTGTTGACCCGCATTAAAATAACCCGAGTAGGGATTTGTTCCCATACTCGATTCACCCGACACGCTTGTCTACTCCAATCCGATGGTTGGGCTTGCCCCATTCATGGTTGGTGGGCTCCCATTAGTTTGGATGTGGCTTTGGATGTCACCAAGACTAATATGGTCAATCTTCATCAGGCAATTGCCAAGACTAATAAGGGATACTGCCATCCCACCAATACGGATGAATACAGTCTTCAGAAGATTAATTAGAACAATCCAAAGGACCTCTCATTAATATATTTGAGGCAAAAATGGAGTCGAGGTGGACATCGTTGAAGGCAAGGATGAATCAAGTTTTAATGAAAATGCAATTGAAGTGGGAGCAGGAGCAAATTGCATGACCATCTTCGTTGAGATCAACCACATCGGGCCAAGTATGTCTTTTCTGCAGGGTTTGGGGGGAGGAGAGGGGTTGCAAGAATGAGATCTAGGAAATAATAAAAATGAGATAAGGCTACGTGTTAGTAGGTCATGATTAAATAGATTAGGCTAAGAAATGCAGTTGTGGGATTAAAAACCCGAACCGAAAAGGTCCATGTCAGCTTAGCTGGGCTTAGCCCGTCTTCATCTCTATCAACAACGTCGGGCCGAGCATGTCTCCTCCACTTCTTATTTTCTCTGTTATTCTGAAATTAGATGTGAGATTGAAAGCTTTGAGGGGAGAGGTGTTTTTTGCAAAAATGAGGTATAGGAAATAATAAAAATGAGATAAGGCTGGGTGTTAAGTGGGTTAGGATTGAATAGAATGGACCGAGAAAAGCAGTTGTGGGCTTAAAAACCCGAACTAATAGGGTCCGCATTAGCTTACCTACACTAGACACTTTTACTCGATCCGATTTTCTTTTTGTTAATATTAAAAATAATTTTAAAAAAATTCATCATAAAAACTGGTGTAATTATTGGATACGCTTGCAATTACATCTTCTCAAAGATTGAACGGTGGCGTGTCATGTTATCATTGGGAGTAACGTCGTTGACGTTGCTGGCCATTTGTGTTATGTGCCATGTTAGAATCACCGCACTGGCTCATATACATGCCGCAAATATTGGAGAAGGATGGAGTCATAAATATTAATGAGAAGGTGTGACACCCCGAACCCTTCGCAGGTCGTCACCAGCGCTGATGTTACACTTGATTACCTTTTCCTATCTTGTACTTAAAACAAGCGTCATTAATCACAGGCTCTTTTTTTTTTTTAAACGATCGGTCCCAATGCGACTCTTAGCGGTAGCAAATTAAACATCACCATCTATCCCCCTACCAATCCATGATACAAATACACACCAACTAAACATTAGGATTTTATAAACAACTTCGACACTTTGCTTACATATATATTTTCAAGATGGGATTTCTTTTGGGTCGGTACATCAAAAAAGAAAAGCTAGGACTCAGCCACGTCCAGCCTAAAACCTCAAAAAGAAACTCTCGACCTTCAACATCATACGAGTACGAACCCCCATTGAAATGTCGATTATCTACATTAAAAAGAGATCCAGCTCCTACTCATCGCGCGCAGGTCTCACACCCAACCCGGTGCATCAGGCGGTGGCGGCGGCAACATCCCTCGCGTTGCTCCATCTCGACGAACGTGCACAGAAATGAACTCCTGAATGACAGGACCCCCAGCCAGGCCCACGTCATACATCACTAGACAACGTACTCGGATAAAAGTCAGTCCGGGAACAGAGGGACAGTCTATCTCAACACACTCGACCTCTACATCGGATGGTATCCCGTAAAATGTACCCCGCGTGATGGCAGGTAGTAGCATACTTGCTAATCTGAAATGTTATCCCCAAAAGGGGTGAGTACAACCACTCAACAGATAGGGAAATCCAATAACAACTCAATGCATCATGCAAATTTCACATGCATCGCAGGCATTACTTACCTTGAAGCCAGGCACATTCACGCATCATCATATCATACATATCATCATCATGGCATCTCATATATCATTATCATCATCATGCATTTTATCGTGCATATCATACCATGGATGATCATCGTATCACATCACATCATTATCATTATTACATCACCATGCATATCATCATGCATATCAATATCATCACCATTATCGCATCATCATGTATATCATATCATAGGTGATCATCATATCGCATCAACATCATCATCATCATAACATCATCATGCATATCATATCATAGGTGATCATCATCTCACAACACATTATCATCATCATCATTATCATGCATATCATCATGCATATCATATATCATGGGTGATCATCATATCACATCACATATCATCATCATCATCATCATCATCATCATCATCATCATGCATATCATATATCATGGGTGATCATCATATCATATCACATCACATCATCATCATGCATATCATCATGCATATCATATATCATGGGTTCATTTTTCATCTTTTATCTTTAAGTTTGATCACCACATCACCCACTTCTCATATCATCAATATCATCTTTCTTTCGGGCAAAGACCTCCGACAGGGTTCCCAGCATTCCAGCCATCCCATAGCCACCGGGCTTCCGGCCCCCCACATTCCGGGCATCTCGCATCTGAACTAGCATCACGAGGCATTCCCTTCGGGCAGAAACCTCCGACAGGGCTTCCGGCCTTTACCCTTCTAGCCAGGCATCTCGCACCCAAATCCTGGCATCGCGAGACAATCCCTTCGGGCAGAAACCTCCGACAGGGCTTCCGGCTCCCCACATTCCGGGCATCCTAAATCTCCGAGGGAACCTCTGGAATTATGCCACTAGGCATCCAGACATCATCATCCACCACAACCTTTTACTCACATATCATTTTCCACATCCACCATCCTTTTAATCTCATTATTACATGGCATATAAGTCACACATGCATCACAATTTATGATCATGCATACACCAATGTCATATAACAATGCATAACAAATTCAATGAAATTCATGGCCAATAAAATAATCCCTTTTTATTTTATTACTATTTTATTATTATTTTATTATTATATTTATTTATTTTCATAAATAAATATTAAATTTAATATCTATGATTTTCTCAAAATCATAATATTCAAACAATCACTAAAAAAATCAATAGGATCACAATTTCATACAAAATTTATGGCCAAATTGAATTTCTCATAATTTCACAATTTCCACAAAATAGCACATGATATTCGGATAATGACCAGAATTGCAAAGTTTCCAAATAAATTCGATTAAAATACTCATATGGCCTTCAAAAATTACAAAATTTTACAGGGTGATGGCCAACACATTTTCGTGTATTTTTCATGCAGGACTCTAAGCCAAATTCGTTTTAGATTAATTTATACAACCCCACGAAACTTCTGGAACCACTACTGCGTCGTCCAGAATACACATCTCCGGAATTTTTAGATTTCACCCATCTATTCTATTTCATTTCCTCTTAAATTTGAGTATGTTATGTAGCAAGGTGTCCTTTACAAGTTTCATGAAGAGATCTAGGTCAAATAACCAAATTATGGTCACCATTTAAGTCCATGAATTCTCGGGTTTCTCGAAATACATCACCAGAACCATCATTTCAAAGATCTAACCGATTCACCAAGCTATACTTGTTATTTTTTATTCAAATTTGTGTATGTTGTAGCTTAAGGTGTTACCTACAACTTTCATGAAGACATAGAAGTCAAATATTCAACAGAAATTAACATGCAAACAAGAATCTAGCAAGAAGTCAGCGAAAACTTCACAGATCTAGGGTCTCCGTATAATGGAACTTTAACCCCCCATATCTCCATAATTTTCCACGAAATTTCAGTATGTTATACTACAGGGCGTTAGCTACAACTTTCATGAAGAAATCAAAGCAAAAATAGGACTCCAAACACACATGCAAGCTCAAACAAGCTACTGACTCCAACAAACCGAACAAGAACAGTCACACGGTTTGAAAATAACCAACTCTTACCTAGGCTTTTCGCGCAAATCACACCTAAAATCGAACATGCAACCAACAAAACAAACATGCAAGAGAAGTTAAGGACTCCACTTGCCTCTAAGATGGACAAATGACGACGAACGGCGGCAGGGCACAGCGATCGGACGGCGAACGAACGGCGGCACCCCTCGGCTCCGCCTCCTCTCCTCTCGGTTTCTCCCTTTCTCTCAAACTCTCTCTCTCTCTCTCTCTCACCCTCTCTCTCGGCCGAATGAACAAAGAACCGGCCACTCTCTCTCTTCTCATCCCTTTTATACTCCCCTAATCCCATGATTGATAATCATTGCTTTGCCTAAAAACTAACCAATGCATGCTCTTGCCATTTGCCACTTGTCACATTGGGTTTTAATTTGAATTTGGCTTGGGCTTGGGCTTAGGCCCATCCGGCCACTCCCCTTGGGCTGGTCGAATTCTCCTCTTGGGCTCTAATTGGGCTGACTAGCTTGGCCCACCAAGCTTTAGGCCAATGGGTCCAAGGCCCATTCGAATTTTAACCCTCTTTTTCCCTTTTTTTTTTTTTTTTTTTGAAATTCCTTCTATAAATATTTCTAAATTTCAATTTTTAATCTTGGCCAAAGTCTTAGGATATTTTTGGTCATTGAAATTTAAATCATATGGCCAAGCATAGATTATTAATCTATTAAATTTAAATTTCCACAATCACAAGCACAAATCATTAAATTAAAAGACTAATGGCTAAAACATAAGCCATGGAAATTTCTATCACCTAATTAAAGACTTTAACACACCTTATGGCTCGGCTTTGAATTTCTGGGATGCCACAATTCTCCCCTCCTTAGAGAATTTCGTCCTCGAAATTCAAGCACTACTTGCGCCTTCTTGAAATAAATAGGGATACTTTTCCTTTATCTGATCCTCACTTTCCCATGTGGCTTCCTCCACATCATGATGTCGCCATAACACCTTGACTAATGGGATCTTTTTGGTCCTAAGAATTTGCTTCTTTCGATCTAATATCTGCACAAGCTCTTCAATATACCTTACTTTCTCATCCACTTTGATGGCTTCATGATCGAGTATATGACTAGGATCCGGCTGGTACTTCCTCAACATCGATACATGAAACACATCGTGCAGATCTCCTAACTTAGGAGGTAACGCTAAACGATAAGCTACATCACCTATCCTTTCCAGAATTTCAAAAGGTCCAACAAACCTAGGTCTTAGCTTACCCTTCATCCCAAATCGAGATATTCCTTTCATTGGAGATACCTTAAGGAACACATGGTCTCCTATACTAAATTCCAAGGGTCTTCTACGTCTATCTGCGTAACCTTTCTGTCTACTCTGAGCTACTCTAAGTCTTTCTCTAATAATATCGATAGCTTCAGTGGTAACTTGTACCAGTTCAGATCCTGTCAACTTCCTTTCACCCACTTCACTCCAACAGATAGGAGTCCTACATCTCCTTCCATATAATGCTTCAAAAGGTGCCATGCCTATACTCTTCTGAAAGCTATTATTATAGGCAAACTCTACCAAATGCAATCTTTCGTCCCAATTTCCTTTGAAATCGATTGCATAAGCCCTTAACATATCCTCTAATATCTGGATTACTCTTTCCGATTGACCATCTGTCAAAGGATGAAAAGCAGTACTAAACTGAAGCTTAGATCCTAACGCAACTTGAAGACTTCCCCAAAAATTCGAAGTGAACCTCGAATCTTGATCTGAAGTAATGGTCACTGGAACACCATGTAAGCGTACCACTTGACTTACATACATGTCCGCATACTTATCCATTGGGTAGTCCATGCGAATTGCTAAGAAATGTGCCGACTTAGTCAAACGATCCACTATAACCCAAATTGAATCATGACTACTTGATGTCCTTGGCAATCCTTGCACAAAGTCCATCGTTACATGTTCCCATTTCCATTAAGGAATATCTAATGGTCTCAAGAGTCCTACGGGTTTACGATGCTCCGCTTTTACTTGCTGACACGTCAAACATTGAGAAACGTACTTAGCCGTATCTACCTTCATACCATTCCACCAAAATTGCTGACGCAAATTTCTGTACATCTTTGTACTACCTGGGTGGATACTATAATTACTCTTATGTGCCTCCGACACAATTTCCTTCCATAATTCCTCATTGTCGGGAACACAAAGTCGTCCTTGACATCTTACTATTCCATCGTCAGAGATTTGAAATTCTGATATTTTTCCTAAAGATACAGCATCCTTCACTTTCAAAATCTCTGGGTCAAATTCTTGCAGAATTTTAATTTTCTGGATAATCTCTGGCTCAATCCTCAATGCACTAAGCATACCAGTAAGCCAATCCACTTCCAATTTAAATTCGGAATTTGCCATGATTCCAACAATTCCCATTCCGCCATCCTCAAACTAGCTATTTCTATGGCCGACTTTCGACTAAGAGCATCTGCTACTCTATTCGCTTTTCCTGGATGATATCTTATCTCACAGTCATAATCCTTTAATAACTCCATCCACCTCATTTGTCTCATGTTCAACTCTTTTTGTGAGAACAGATACTTCAAACTCTTATGATCCGTGTAGATCTCAAACTTTTCCCCATACAAATAGTGTCTCCATATCTTCAAGGCAAACACTATAGCTGCTAGCTCTAAATCATGCGTCGGGTAATTTAGCTCATGAGGTTTCAATTGTCCGGATGCATAGGCTACAACCTTACCATGCTGCATCAACACACATCCTAGTCCTTTGTGAGATGCATCACTATACACCGTGAAACCATCGGAGTCCGAGAGGTATAGTCGAATAGGAGCTGAAGTCAATTTCCTTTTGAGCTCCTGAAAACTCCTTTCACATTCTCCATTCCATTCAAATTTCACATTCTTTCGGGTTAACTTAGTTAAAGGTCCTACTAGTCGTGAAAATCCTTCAATGAACCTCCTATAATAACCAGCCAGTCCTAAGAAACTTCGTATCTCAGTAGGTGTCGTCGGTCTCGGCCAATTCACTACCATTTCAACTTTTGCCGGGTCTACTGTAATTCCTTTTCCTGACACCACATGCCCTAAAAATATTATCCGATCCAACCAGAATTTGCACTTACTAAACTTAGCATACAACTTATGCTCTCTCAAAGTCTGCAAAACTATTCTCAAATGTTGTTCATGCTCCTTAGGTCCTTTTGAATATACCAAAATATCATCAATAAACACAATCACAAACTGGTCTAAATAAGGCTGAAATATTCTTTTCATCAAATCCATAAATGCAGCAGGGGCGTTAGTCAATCCAAATGGCATAACAAGGAACTCATAGTGCCCATAACGAGTTCTAAACGCAGTCTTAGGAATGTCCTCCTTCTTAATTTTTAACTGATGGTATGCCGACCTCAAATTGATTTTAGAGAAAATTGAACTTCCCTGGAGTTGGTCAAATAAGTCATCAATTCTAGGCAAAGGATACTTATTCTTAATGGTCACCTGATTCAGCTGCCTATAGTCAATACACAAGCGCATCGATCCATCTTTCTTTTTCACAAACAAGACCGGTGCACCCCAAGGTGAAGCACTTGGTCTAATGAATCCTTTGTCAAGCAATTCTTGCAGTTGCACTTTCAACTCCTTCAATTCAACTAAGGCCATTCTATACGGGGCTTTTGATATTGGTCCTATTCCAGGCATTAATTCAATTTCAAATTCAATCTCCCGCTCTAGCAGCAATCCAGGCAATTCCTCAGGAAATACATCTTGAAATTCGTTAACTACATGAACTTCCTCAAGATTAGGCTCCTCCCTGGCATAATCTCTAACTATGGCTAGGTACCCTTGACATCCTTCGTCAAGTAACTTACATGCTTCTACTGCCGAAATAAGAGCTACAGGAAAATGGGGTTGGCCTCCTAAAAATTCACAACTAGACTGATCAGGTAAAACGAATTAAACCACTCTTCTATAACAATCCATTCTAGCCCGATACTTACAAAGCCAGTCCATTCCTATAATAACATCAAAATCATACATAGCCATTACAACCAAGTCTATTTCCATATCCTTTCCTCCCATTGATATCTTACAATTTTCACACACCAATGTAGACAATACCATATCCTTTAGAGGCGTGGAAACACAAAGAGGCGTCTCAAGAGGCATAACTTCTATCTTATTCAAACATCTATATCTTTCAGACACAAACGAATGCGTTGCACCCGTGTCAAACAATGCATATGCCTTTTCACCATTAATAAGAATCGTACCTGAGATAACATTTTTGGAAGCTTCCGCTTCCTCCTGGGTAATCGCATACACCCTTCCTTGTGCAGGTGGTCTCTGAGGATTTCTTTGCGAGTTCGACCTAACAGCACTCTGATATCTTTGTCGCACTGAGCCAACACTCACTTGCGACCTCTCTTGTGGGCAATTCCTCCTAAGATGACCTACTTGTCCATAGCCAAAACACTTCTGCTGTCCAGTACAAGGTCCTGGGCCATGTCTCCCATTACACCTCTGACAAATACCGGGCTGATAGGGTGCTTTCCCTATGTTCAGGCCATTCCTTGCCCCTCCAAAATTTCCAAAATTACTCTTCTTCTTCACATTCCAGGTCTGACCTTGACCAGAATAAGGCCTCTTCCCCTTTCTCACATCACTAAAATTCAACGGTTTCTTAAATTCCAACCGCTCCCTCAACAGCTCCTACTCCACTAACTGCGCCCTTTCGTAAATCTCATTATAATCCCTTATGTTCAAAGGCACCAGCTGCTTCCTAATGTCAGTCCTCAGCCCTTTCAGGAATCTCTTAGCCTTCTCTTCTTGATCCTCAATCAATCTAGGAGCATATCTAGACAATTCAGAAAATCTAGCCTCATATTGATCTACAGTCAACCCCTTTTGCTCTAGCTGAACAAATTTTGTAATCTTTCTATCCTTAGCACAATCAGAGAAATGCTTCCTATTGAAAGCCCTAACAAACTCCTCCCAGCTCACATCAGCACCTGGTGGAAAGATTATGTCCTTCGAAGCTCTCCACCAAAACTTCGCATTTCCCTCCAATTGATACTTTGCTAAGACTATTTTCTCAGCATCAGTGCAGTCCAACAGCCGGAAAATTCGTTCCATTCCATCAATCCATTGCTCTGCCTCCTCAGGACTTCCCATTCCATTAAACTTAAGTGGCTTCAGCTTTTAAAACTGCTCCACTAGTCCTTAAGTACGGTGTTACGCCGGGCTATTCTTTGCTTTGCCTCTCCATCAGATTTCCAATATTGGCTAATGCCTGCAAGATATCTTCCATTCAGGGTTCAGCCCTTGCAGTAGAGGCTTCAGCCCTCGATGGATGAGCACTTAAAGCTCGCACCATGACCTTCCTGCAATTTCCAAGCATTGCCTCAGGAATAATCTGAGACTCACTACCTCCACTCAAAGCAATTACTATCACTACATAAGTAACATATACATGTTACTGGCACCTAGAGGCAATCCAAAATAAACTATTGGGGATCTACGAGTGAATACTCATCACCCGTTATTCAATTATTTCATTTTAGATCCTATGGTGTGCATTGTCATCATGTTTCCTCAATTCCAAATGGGACTCCTTATCACTCCACCTATAACCATTCACTCTGATACCAAAAAGGGCGGCTGTGACACCCCGAACCCTTCGCAGGTCGTCACCAGCGCCGATGTTACCCTTTATTACCTTTTCCTATCTTGTACTTAAAACAAGCGTCGTTAATCATAGGCTTTATTTTTTTTTAAACAATCTGTCCCAACGCGACTCATAGCGAAAGAAAATTAAACATCACCATCTATCCCCCTACCAATCCATGATACAAATACACATAGCTAAACATCAAGATTTTATAAACAACTTCGACACTTTGCTTACATATATATTTTCAAGATGGGATTTCTTTTGGGTCGGTACATCAAAAAGGAAAAGCTAGGACTCAGCCACGTCCAGCCTAAAACCTCAAAAAGAAACTCTCGACCTTCAACATCATACGAGTACGAACCCCCATCGAAGTGTCGATTATCTACATCAAAAAGAGATCCAGCTCCTACTCATCGCGCGCAGGTCTCACACCCAACCTGGTGCATCAGGCGGTGGCGGCGGCAACATCCCTCGCGTCGCTCCATCCCGACGAACGTGCACAGAAATGAACTCCTGAATGACAGGACCCCCAGCCAAGCCCACGTCATACATCACTAGACAACGTACTCGGATAAAAGTCAGTCCGGGAACAGAGGGACAGTCTATCTCAATACACTCGACCTCTACATCGGATGGTATTCCGTAAAATGTACCCCGCGTGACGGCAGGTAGCGGCATACTTGTTAATCTGAAATGTTATCCCCAAAAGGGGTGAGTACAACCACTCAGCAGATAGGGAAATCCAATAACAACTCAATGCATCATACAAATTTCACATGCATCGCAGGCATTACTTACCTTCAAGCCAGGCACATTCATGCATCATCATATCATACATATCATCATGCATATCATATCATAGGTGATCATCATATCGCATCAACACCATCATCATCATCACATCATCATGCATATCATCATGCATATCATATCATAGGTGATCATCATATCACATCACATTATCATCATCATCATTATCATGCATATCATCATGCATACCATATATCATGGGTGATCATCATATCACATCACATATCATCATCATCATCATCATCATCATGCATATCATCATGCATATCATATATCATGGGTGATCATCATATCATATCACATCACATCATCATCATGCATATCATCATGCATATCATATATCATGGGTTCATTTTTCATCTTTTATCTTTAAGTTTGATCACCACATCACCCACTTCTCATATCATCAATATCATCCCTTCGGGCAAAGACCTCCGATAGGGTTCCCAGCATTCCAGCCATCCCATGGCCACCGGGCTTCCAACCCCCCACATTCCGGGCATCTCGCATCTCAACTAGCATCACGAGGCATTCCCTTCGGGCAAAAACCTCCGACAGGGCTTCCGGCTCCCCACATTCCGGGCATCCTAAATCTCACAGGGAACCTGTGGAATTACGCCACTAGGCCACCAGACATCAACATCCACCACAACCTCTTACTCACATATCATTTTCCACATCCACCATCCTTTTAATCTCATTATTACATGGCATATAAGTCACACATGCATCACAATTTATGATCATGCATACACCAATGTCATATAACAATGCATAACAAATTCAATGAAATTCATGGCCAATAAAATAATCCCTTTTTATTTTATTACTATTTTTTTTATTTTTTTATTATTTTATTATTTTATTATTTTATTTATTTATTTTCATAAATAAATATTAAATTTAATATCTATGATTTTCTCAAAATCATAATATTCAAACAATCACTAAAAAAATCAATAGGATCACAATTTCATACAAAATTTATGGCGATTGAATTTCTCATAATTTCACAATTTCCACAAAATAGCACATGATATTCGGATAATGACCAGAATTGCACAGTTTCCAAATAAATTCGATTAAAATACTCATATGGCCTTCAAAAATTACGAAATTTTACAAGGTGATGGCCAACATATGTTCATGCATTTTTCATGCAGGACTCTAAGCCAAATTCTTTTTGTATTTATTTATACAACCCCACGAAACTTCTGGAACCGCTACCGCGTCGTCCAGAACACACATCTTCGAAAGTTTTAGATTTCACCCATCTATTCTCTTTCGTTTCCTCTTAAATTTGAGTATGTTATGTAACAAGATGTCCTTTACAAGTTTCATGAAGAGATCTAGGTCAAATAACCAAATTATGGTCACCATTTAGGTCCATGAAGTCTCGGGTGTCTCGAAATACTTCACCAGAACCATCATTTCCAAGATCTAACCGATTCACCAAGCTATGCTTGTTATTTTTGCTTAAAATTTGTGTATGTTGTAGCTTATGGTGTTACCTACAACTTTCATGAAGACATCGAAGTCAAATATTCAACAGAAATTAACATGCAAACAAGAATCTAGCAAGAAGTCAGCGAAAACTTCACAGATCTAGGGTCTGTTATTTTCCACGAAATAACACCTCATATCTCCATTATTTTCCACGAAATTTCAGTATGTTATACTAAATGGCGTTATATACAACTTTCATGAAGAAATCGAAGCCAAAATCGGACTCCAAACATACATGCAAGCTCAAACAAGCTACTGACTCCAACAAACCGAACAAGAACAGTCACACGGTTTGAAAATAACCAACTCTTACCTCGGTTTTCGCGCAAATCACACCTAAAATCGAACATGCAACCAACAAAACAAACATGCAAGAGAAGTTAAGGACTCCACTTGCGCCTAAGATGGACAAACGACAACGAACGGTGGCGGGACACGGCGATCGGACGGCGAACGAACGGCGGCACCCCTCGGCTCCGCCTCCTCTCCTCTCGGTTTCTCCCTTTCTCTCGAACTTTCTCTCTCTCTCACCCTCTCTCTCGGCCGAATGAACAAAGAACCGGCCACTCTCTCTCTTCTCATCCCTTTTATACTCCCCTAATCCCATGATTGATAATCATTGCTTTGCCTAAAAACTAACCAATGAATGCTCTTGCCATTTGCCACTTGTCACATTGGGTTTTAATTTGAATTTGGCTTGGGCTTGGGCTTAGGCCCATCCGGCCACTCCCCTTGGGCTGGTCGAATTCTCCTCTTGGGCTCTAATGGGCCGACTAGCTTGGCCCACCAAGCTTTAGGCCAATGGGTCCAAGGCCCATTCGAATTTTAACCCACTTTTTCCCTTTTTTTTTTTTTTTTGAAATTCCTTCTATAAATATTTCTAAATTTCAATTTTTAATCTTGGCCAAAGTCTTAGGATATTTTTGGTCATTGAAATTTAAATCATATGGCCAACCATAGATTATTAATCTATTAAATTTAAATTTCCACAATCACAAGCACAAATCATTAAATTAAAAGACTAATGGCTAAAACATAAGCCATGGAAATTTTCTATCACCTAATTAAAGACGTTAACACACCTTATGGCTCGGCTTTGAATTTCTGGGATGCCACAGAAGGTCCTTTGGATTGTTCTAATAGACCTATTGAAGATTGTATGTGTCCTTGTTGCCGCTTGGACGCTTGACAGGCACGGTCGTCGACAATTGCTTTTGATCAGTATTTGTGGGATGGCAGTATCCCTTATTAGTCTTGGTAGTTGCCCGATGAATATTGACCATATTAGGTTTTGCGACTGGAAAAGGCAGGAAATCGAGCGAGAAATTTAGGTAGGGATTTGTCCCTAAACCTGATTCGCTTGACCCGATTTAATGACCCGCATTAAAATCACCCGAGTAGAGATTTGTTCCCATACTCGGTTCACCCGACCCACTTGTCTGCTCCAATCCGATGGTTGGGCTTGCCCCATTCATGGTTGGTAAGCTCCGATTAGTTTGGATGTGGCTTTGTATGTCGCCAAGACTAATATTGTCAATCTTCATTAGGCAGCTGCCAAGACCAATAAGGGATACTACCATCCCACCTATACTGAGCAAAAGCAAATGTCGTCGACCGTGCCGGTCAAGTAGCAAAGCGGCAACAAGGATGCATAGACTCCTCAGAAGGTTAATTAGAACAATCTAAAGGACCTTCTCATTAATATCTTCGCGACGAAAATGGAGTCGAGGTGGAGATCGTTGAAGGCAAGGATCAATAGAGTTTATATGAAAATGCAACTGGAGAGGGAGCAAGAGCGAATTGCACTACTGTCTTCGTCACTATCAACAACATTAGGCCAAGTAAGTGAGATTGCCGGGTGTGGGGGGAGGAGAGGGGTTGCAAAAACAAGATCTAGGCAATAATAAAAATGAGATAATGCTAGGTGTTAGTGGGTCAAAATTGAATAGATTGGGCTGAGAAAAATAGTTGTGGGCTTAAAAACCCGAATCGATAGGGTCCACATCAGCTTAGCAAGGCTTAGCCCGTCTTCATCTCTATCATCAACATCAAGCCGAGCATGTCTCCTCCACTTCTTATTTTCTCTGTTATTCAAAAATTGGATGTGAGATTGCAAGCTCAGAGGCGAGAGGTGTTTTTTGCACAAATGAGGCATAGGAAATAATAAAAATGAGATAAGGCTGGGTGTTAGGTGGGTTAGGATTGAATAGAATAGGTCGAGAAAAGCAGTTGTGGGCTTAAAAACCCGGACTGATAGGGTCCACGTCAACTTAGATGGATTGGGCACTTTGACTCGATCCGATTTTCTTTTTGTTAATATTAAAAAGTTATAAAAACTGGTGCAGTTTTTGGATACGTTTGCAATTAAATCTTCTCAAAGATTGAACGGGTCGCGAGTCATGTTTTGGGAGGAAGTAAAGTCGTTGACGTTGTTGACCATTTGTGTTATGTGCCATGCTAGAATCACCACACTAGCTCATATACACGCCGCAAATATTGGACAAGGTTGGAGTCATAAATATTAATGAGAAGGTCATTTGGATTGTTTTAATTGACTTGTTGAAGATTGTATGTGTCCTAGTTGTCACTTTGCCGCTTGACCGGCACGGTCGTCGACAATTGCTTTTGATCGTATTTGTGGGATGGCGGTATCCCTTATTAGTCTTGGTAGTTGCCTGATGAATATTGACCATATTAGGTTTTGCGACTGGAAAAGGCAGGAAATCGAGCGAGAAATTTAGGTAGGGATTTGTCCCTAAACCTTATTCGCTTGACCCGATTTAATGACCCGCATTAAAATCACCCGAGTAGAGATTTGTTCCCATACTCGGTTCACCCGACCCATTTGTCTGCTCCAATCTGATGGTTGGGCTTGCCCCATTCATGGTTGGTAAGCTCCGATTAGTTTGGATGTGGCTTTGTATGTCGCCAAGACTAATATTGTCAATCTTCATTAGGCAACTGCCAAGACCAATAAGGGATACTACCATCCCACCTATACTGAGCAAAAGCAAATGTCGTCGACCGTGCCGGTCAAGTAGCAAAACGGCAATAAGGATGCATAGCATCCTCAGAAGGTTAATTAGAACAATCTAAAGGACCTTCTCATTAATATTTTCGAGACGAAAATGGAGTCGAGGTGGAGATCGTTGAAGGCAAGGATCAATAGAGTTTATATGAAAATGCAACTGGAGAGGGAGCAAGAGCGAATTGCACTGTTGTCTTCGTCGCTATCAACAACATTGGGCCAAGTAAGTGAGATTGCCGGGTGTGGGGGGAGGAGAGGGGTTGCAAAAACAAGATCTAGGCAATAATAAAAATGAGATAAGGCTAGGTGTTAGTGGGTCACAATTGAATAGATTGGGCTGAGAAAAATAGTTGTGGGCTTAAAAACCCAAACCGATAGGGTCCACATCAGCTTAGCAAGGCTTAGCCTGTCTTCATCTCTATCATCAACATCAAGCCGAGCATGTCTCCTCCACTTCTTATTTTCTCTGTTATTCAAAAATTGGATGTGAGATTGCAAGCTCAGAGGCGAGAGGTGTTTTTGCACAAATGAGGCATAGGAAATAATAAAAATGAGATAAGGCTGGGTGTTAGGTGGGTTAGGATTGAATATAATAGGTCGAGAAAAGTAGTTGTGGGCTTAAAAACCCGGAATGATAGGGTCCGCGTCAACTTAGATGGATTGGACACTTTGAGTCGATCCAATTTTCTTTTTGTTAATATTAAAAAGTTATAAAAACTGGTGCAGTTTTTGGATACGTTTGCAATTACATCTTCTCAAAGATTGAACGGGTCGCGAGTCATGTTTTGGGAGGAAGTAAAGTCGTTGACGTTGTTGACCATTTGTGTTATGTGCCATGCTAGAATCACCACACTAGCTCATATACACGCCGCAAATATTGGACAAGGTTGGAGTCATAAATATTAATGAGAAGGTCATTTGGATTGTTTTAATTGACTTGTTGAAGATTGTATGTATCCTAGTTGTCACTTTGCCGCTTGACCGGCACGGTCGTCGACAATTGCTTTTGATCAGTATTTGTGGGATGGCAGTATCCCTTATTAGTCTTGGTAGTTGCCTGATGAATATTGACCATATTAGGTTTTGCGACTGGAAAAGGCAGGAAATCGAGCGAGAAATTTAGGTAGGGATTTGTCCCTAAACCTGATTCGCTTGACCCGATTTAATGACCCGCATTAAAATCACCCGAGTAGAGATTTGTTCCCATACTCGGTTCACCCGACCCACTTGTTATGCTCCAATCCGATGGTTGGGCTTGCCCCATTCATGGTTGGTAAGCTCCGATTAGTTTGGATGTGGCTTTGTATGTCGCCAAGACTAATATTGTCAATCTTCATTAGGCAGCTGCCAAGACCAATAAGGGATACTACCATCCCACCTATACTGAGCAAAAGCAAATGTCGTCGACCGTGCCGGTCATGTAGCAAAGCGGCAACAAGGATGCATAGACTCCTTAGAAGGTTAATTAGAACAATTAGTTTTGATCAGTATTTGTGGGATGGTAGGATCCCTAATTAGTCTTGGCAGTTGCCTGATGAACATTAGCCTTATTAGTCTTTGCGACTAGAAAAGGCAGGAAATCGAGCGAGAAATTTGGGTAGGGATTTGTCCCAACACACGATTCACTTGACCCAATTCGTTAACTCGCATTAAAATAAGCCAAGTAGGGTTTGTTCCCATACCTGGTTCACCCGACACGCTTATCCACTCCAATCCGATGGTTGGGCTTGCCCCATTCATGGTTGGTGGGCTCCCATTAGTTTGGATGTGGCTTTGGATGTCGCCAAGACTAATATTGTCAATCTTCATCAAGCAACTGCCTAAGCCAATAAGGGATACTATCATCCCACCAATACTGAGCAAAAGCAATTGTCGTCGACCATGCCGGTCAAGTAGCAAAGTAGCAACATGGATACATATAGTCTTCGGAAGGTTAATTAGAATAATCCAAAGGACCTTCTCATTAATATCTTCAAGAAGAAAATGGAGTCGAGGTGGAGATCCTTGAAGGCGAGGATGAATCGAGTTTATCTGAAAATGCGACTGGAGAGAGAGTTGGAGCGAATTGCACGGCCATCTTCGTCACTATCAACAACATCGGGCCAAGTATGTCTCCTTTGGACTTTACTTTCTTTGTTCTTGAGAAATTGGGTGTGAGATTGTCGGCTTCGGGGGGAGGAGAGGGGTTGCAGAAATGATATATATGAAATAGTAAAAATGAGATAAGGCTAAGTGTTAGTGGGTCACGATTGAATAGATTGAGCTGAGAAAAGTAGTTGTGGGCTTAAAAACCGGGGCCGGTAGGGTCTGCGTCAGTTTAGCTAGCCTGAGCCCGTGTTCATTGTTATCAACAACATCGGGCCAAGCATGTCTTTTCCACACATCTTATTTTCTCTGTTATTCAGAAATTGGGTGCGAGACTGCAGGGTTTGGGGGGAGGAGAGGGCTTGCAAGAACGACATCTATGAAATAATAAAAATGAGATAAGGCTAGGTGTTAGTGGGCCACGATTGAATAGATTGGGCTGAGAAAAGCAGTTGTGGGCTTAAAAACCCGAATTGATAGGGTCCATTTTAGCTTAGCTAGGCTTAGCCTGTCTTCGTCTCTATCATCAACATCGGGCCAAGCATGTCTCGTCCACTTCTTATTTTCTTTGTTATTCAGAAATTGGATGTGCGATTGCAAGCTCTAAGGGGAGAGGTGTTTTTTGCAAAAACGAGGTAAAGGAAATAATAAAAATGAGATAAGGCTGGGTGTTACGTGGGTTAGGATTGAATAGAATAGGTCGAGAAAAGCAATTGTGGGCTTAAAAACCTAGGCGATAGGGTCCGCGTCAGTTTAGATGGATTGGACACTTTGACTTGATATGATTTTCTTTTTGTTAATATTAAAAAAAATTAAAAAAAAAAACTCGTGATAAAAAGTGGTGTAGTTATTGGATACGCTTGCAATTAAATCTTCTCGAAAATTGAACAGGTGGCGTGTCATGTTTTGGGATGGAGTAACGACGTTGAAGTTGCTAGCCATTTGTGTTATGTGCCATATCAGAATCACCGCACTAGCTAATATACATGTCACAAATATTGGACAAGGCTGGAGTCATAAATATTAATGAGAAGGTCATTTGGATTGTTTTAATTGACTTGTTGAAGATTGTATGTGTCCCAGTTGTCACTTTGCCGCTTGACTAGCACGGTCGACGACAATTGCTTTTGATCAATATTTGTGGGATGGTAGTATCCCTTATGAGTCTTGGCAGTTGCCTGATGAACATTGACCTTATTAGTCTTGGTGACTGGAAAATGTAGGAAATCGAGCGAGAAATTTGGGTAGGTATTTTCCCCTACACATGATTTGGTTGACCCAATTTGTTGACCCGCATTAAAATATCCCGAGTAGGGATTTGTTCCCATACTCGGTTCACCCGACACGCTTGTCTACTCCAATCCAATGGTTGGGCTTGCCCCATTCATGGTTGGTGGGCTCCCATTAGTTTGGATGTGGCTTTGGATGTCACCAAGACTAATATGGTCAATCTTCATCAGGCAACTCCCTAGACCAATAAGGGATATTATCATCCCACCAATATTGAGCAAAAGATCCGATGGTTGGGCTTGCCCCATTCATGGTTGGTGGGCTCCCATTAGTTTGGATGTGGCTTTGGATGTCGCTAAGACTAATATGGTCAATCTTCATCAGGCAACTGCCTAGACCAATAAGGGATATTATCATCCCACCAATATTGAGCAAAAGCAATTGCCGTCAACCGTGCCAGTCAAGCAGCAAAGTG
This sequence comes from Eucalyptus albens, assembly GCA_014182695.1. NCBI lineage: Eukaryota > Viridiplantae > Streptophyta > Magnoliopsida > Myrtales > Myrtaceae > Eucalyptus > Eucalyptus albens. Next base: position 21,286,621 of record CM024651.1, on the reverse strand, counting down.
GCAAAAAGGATGCATATAGTCTTTAGAAGGTTCATTAGAACAATCCAAAGGACCTTCTCATTAATATCTTCGAGACGAAAATGGAGTCGAGGTGGAGATCCTTGAGGGCGAGGATGAGTCGAGTTTATTTGAAAATGCGACTAGAGAGGGAGTTGGAGCGAATTGCACGACCATCTTCATCACTATCAACAACATTAAGCCAAGTATGTCTCCTTTGGACTTTATTTTCTCTTTTCTTTAGAAATTGGGTGTGAGATTGCCGGGTTTGGGGGGAGGAGAGGCATTGCAGAAATGAGATCTATGAAATAATAAAAATGAGATAAGGCTAGGTGTTAGTGGGTCACGATTGAATATATTGGGCTGAGAAAAGCAGTTGTGGGCTTAAAAATCGGGACCGGTAGGGTTTGCGTTAGTTTAGCTAGGCTTAGCCCATCTTCGTTGCAGTCAACAACATCGGGCCGAGCACGTCTCTTCCACACATCTTATTTTCACTGTTATTCTAAAATTGGATGTTAGATTGCAAGCTTTGGGGGAAAAGGGGTTTTTTACAAAGACGAGGTATAGGAAATAATAAAAATGAGATAAGGTTAGGTGTTAAGTGGGTTAGGATTAAATAGATCGGACTGAAAAAAGCAGTTGTGGGCTTAAAAACCTGAACCAATAGGGTACGCGTCAGCTTAGCTGGATTGGACACTTTGACTCGATCCAATTTTCTTTTTGTTAATTTAAAAAAATTAAAAGAAAAATTTATAATAAAACTGGTGTAGTTATTGGATACGCTTGCAATTACATCTTCTTGAAGATTAAACGGATGGCGTGTCTGTTTTAGGAGGGAGTGATGTCATTGACGTTGCTGGCCATTTGTGTTATGTGCCATGCCAGAATCACAGCGCTGGTTCATATACACGCTGCAAATATTGGGGGGGCTGGAGTCATAAATATTAATGAGAAGATCCTTTGGATTTTTCTAATTGACCTTCTGAAGACTGTATGTGTCCTTGTTGCTTCTTTACTGCTTGATCGGCAGGGTCGACGACAATTGCTTTTGATCGGTATTTGTGGGATGGTAGTATCTCTTATTAGTCTTGGCAGTTGCCTGATGAACATAAACCATATTAGTCTTGGCTACTAGAAAACGCAGGAAATCAGGTGAGAAATTTGGGCAGGCATTTGTCCCTAAACTTGATTCGCTTGGCCCCATTTTATGACCCGCATTGAAATAACCTGAGTGGGCATTTGTTTCCATACCCGGTTCACCCGACCCTCTTATCTGCTCCAATCCGATGGTTGAGCTTGCCCCATTCATGGTTGGTGGGCTCCCATTAGTTTGGATGTGGCTTTGGATGTCGTCAATACTAATATGGTCAATCTTCATCAAGCAACTGCCAAGACTAATAAGGGATACTACTATCCCACCAATACTGATCAAAAGCAATTGCCGTCGACCGTGCCGGTCAAGCAACAAAGCGGTAACAAGAACGTATACAGTTTTCAAAAGGTTAATTAGAACAATCCAAAGGACCTTCTCATTAATATCTTCGAGATGAAAATGGAGTCGAGGTGGAGATCGTTGAAGGAGAGGATGAATTGAGTTTTCATGAAAATGCGACTAGAGAGGGAGCGGGAGCGAATTGCACAGCTGTCTTCATCGCTATCAACAAGATCGGGCCAAGTATGTCGCTTCTGCACTTTATTTCGTCTCTTCTTCAGAAATTGGGTGTGAGATTGCAAGGTTTGGGGGAGGAGAGGGGTTGCAAAATTAAGATGTAGGAAATAATAAAAGTGAGATAAGGCTGGGTGTTAATGGATCAAGATTGAAAAGATTGGGCTGAGAAAAGCAGTTCTGGGCTTAAAAACCCGAACCGGTAGGGTCCACTTCAGCTTAGCTAGGCTTAGCTTGTCTTCGTCGCTATCAACAACATCGGGCTGAGCATGTCTCTTCCACACTTTATTTTCTCTATTATTTAGAAATTAGATGTGAGATTGCAAGCTTTGAGGGGAGGGGGGTTTTTTTGCAGAAACGAGGTATAGGAAATAATAAAAATGAGATAAGGCTAGGTTTTAAGTGGGTTAGGATTGAATAGATTTGTGGCACCCCTCGACACGGCCCCCAATCAATTAGGGTTGCCACAGTCCTATTACCTACTTACCTTTTTACTTATCGAAATAACATTCCACTCTGATACCATTTCAATTGTAGCGGGTCCATAAATCCTAGGGGTTTGTACCATCTCAATCGGTCCCAGCACAGATCATATAATGGAAGCATACTTATCATCTCCCTAACCCATACACGACCAAACAATACAATGTAATACACACCAACTATAAACTTTTATATATATATATATATATATATATATATATATATATATATGCATATTAGGGCCGGATCACTTTTATAAGGCAAGCCCATATCATACATGATCAAAACACGGAGGCAGATAAACGCCAAACCAACTAAACCATGAACACCGAAACGAGGGTGCTCTGTGCACTTGACCTCGACATCAGACGGTAATCCATAAAATGTACCACACGTGATAGGTGCTAGAGGCATAACTCAATCTAAAATGTTGGTCCCCAAATGGGTGAGTACAACCACTCAATAGTAAAGATCCATCAAACTACACAATGCATCAAGCAAGATAATCAAGATATCACGAGTAAAGCACATATCATTCATGCTATCAAGCATACATCACCATGCGGTTGTGCACATATCACCATGTAGTCATGCATATCTCACAATGCCATCGTGCATGTGCCACCATGCAATCATACTTGTATTTCCATGAGGTTTATTCCATGCCATATGCACATACATACGCATGATTCATATCATTCATACCATCATGTATACATCCCCATGAGATCCATTCAAGCCTTCATGATCGCATTTTCAATGTCAAATAACATTAATTCACTTTTATAAGCAGATTATGCATCATGCAATATGCATATATCCATGCACATGATTCAATTTCAATTTTTATCTTTCACAAGGATGTCATTGTTTTTCTTCTAAGGACCAATGTTTGCATTCCTCAATTTATCGCTCACACCCAACCTACCATCGCGAGGAGCCTCCCATACAAACCTCCGGGTATCTCGCATCCCAACTAGCATCACAAGGAATCCCCTTGGCACAAACCTCCGGGCATCCCAAAACTCCCGAGGACCTCCGGCGCAAACCTCAAGGCTTCCGGCGCAAACCTCCGGACATCTCGAAACTCCCGAGGCATCATTGGCTCACACCTCCGATGGTCTCGTTATTATCACAATATATATAATCTTATATATGTCTCAATTTCATCATGCAATTTGATGCAACAATATCAAAGTTCTAAACCATCTTTTGATGTCACATTATATGCCAAACATCACCATATATGCAGCATATATAACCACTCAAGACATCATATTTCGTAGAGCAGTCCATTTCTTCTTAAAAATACAGCAAAATTCGGATAAAGAAGAATACACTTCTTTAATAAAAATTATGGAAAAATTAGTAAACGATCTCAATAAATTCTGAAGATTTAACATAGTGTAATAGAGATCCAGAGGAAGATATTTCATTAAGAATTCCATGTCAGGAAAGTTCCACATCAATCACATAGATCCACACATCTCGGCAAAAGAAATTCCAGCATCACTTTTGCACAGTTTCGGAAACAATTTCCACTAAACCCTTAAATGAACTCTGAAAATTCTGAGATTTTAATATGTCATATCTGAGATCTAGAGGTAAAAGTCTCATGCATAAATTGAAGTTAAATTCCTTCTGGATTGAAAGATATAATTTTTGTAATTCTCCATTACTCTCGATTCACTGTCCAGATTCATCCTTTTCAAAGAAAATCGTTTTCCCTAAGCATTACTTGTCCATTTGTCCTCAAATTTAAGTATGTTTCTCCTCAAGATGGCATCTACAACTCTTATCAAGAACATGAGATCAAATTCGGACCAGATGCTTGCAAGAAATTCACAGAATCACAATAGATCATCATAATAGTTTCCAGATCTAGCTTCATCAAAGAAAAATGGTTTCATCGACCTATCCTTGTCCATTTTCTCTAAAATTTTGATATGTTATCTTTCAAGAAGTCCTTTAAAACTTTCATCAAGAATTCAAAGTCAAGTTCCAACCGGAACATCGCATGCAACTCACGAAATCATCAAGGTCGGACTTTTTTTTTCCGGAAACATAATACTTGGTTTGAACATAACTCTTATAACTTCAAAATTCCACACTTCATCCACATCCAAACTTCACCATTCATCACACAAAAAACACAGCAAGCAAAGGGTAGATCAATGGACTCTACTTGCCTCTAATCCAAGCAAAACACAGAAAGCAAACGGCGGGGCAAGGCGGACTCGACGGCGGCGACTAGGCAGACAATCAGCAACAACGGGCCTCCTTCTTCCTCCTCTTCTCTTGCACGCTCGCTCTCCCTCTCTCGATTTCACTCTCTCTCTCTCTCTCTCTCTCTCTCTCACTCTCTCTCTCGGTAACCCTCTCTCTCAATCCGCCCCTTCTCTTTCCTTTCCCCTTCATCATTGGCAATCATTTGATTTTGCATGACTAATGCCACTTGGCTCTAAGGAAAAACACTTGGCAAGCTTCTCTTGCCACTTGTTAATTTTTCCATGCAAGCTAATGGGCCTTCCTTAGGCTGGGCTCTCCCTCCATCCGGTCAACGGCAGCCCCTCCTCCTTTGGGCTTCACGAGCCAGGCCTAAATGGTTGAATGGTGGGGTCTTGTGGGCTAGTCTTGGCCTAAGAATTTTGGCCCACTTCCTCTTTTAATAATCTACTCTAAACCCCCCACTAATATAAATACCTAATTGAATTTTATAAAACCATAAAACTTGCAACATAATTTAATAAATTCCAGCCTATAAATCACATGGCCAAGAATGAAAATTTTTCCATCAAATAATTATTCATTAAAAATTGGCCTTAAACTTATTGCAAATCATGGATCAAATGGCTACAACATAATTTGACGGTACTTCCATCACCTATCCATGGCTCATAGCACATCTAGAGGTTGTCTTGAAATTCTAGGATACAACATAATTTGGTCCACTAGTACTTTGTTAAACCTGTCGCACCAAGCCAACACTCAGTTGCGACCTCTCTTGTGGACAGTCTTTCTTGGGGTGAACTACTCGTCCACAACCCTAGCATTTCGGCAGTCCATTGCAAGGTCCTAGGCCATTCCTAGCTCTTCTAAAATTTCCGAAAATTACTCTTTTTCTTAGCATCACAAGTTTGACCTTGACCAGGATAGGGTCTCTTACCCCTTCGAATATCATTAAAAGTCAACTATCTCTTAGACTCTAATCACTCTCTTACCAGCTCTTGCTCCACCAACTATGCCCTTTCATAAACCTCATTATAATCCCTCATATTCAGACGCACCAGTTGTTTTCTAATATCAGTCCTCAACCCTTTCAGAAATGTCTTAGCTTTTTCTGGGAGCATACTTAGACAGTTCAGAAAATTTTGCCTCATATTGATCCACTATCAGCTCCTTTTGTTCCAACCGAACAAATTCAGTGATCTTCCTATCCTTAACACAATCAAATAAATGCTTCCTATTAAAAGCTCTAGCAAACTCATCCTAATTTACATTAGTACCTGGTGGAAAGACTGTATCTCTCGAAGCTCTCCAGCAAAACTTTACATTTCCCTCCAATTGGTACTTTGCCAAAACTATATTCTCAGCATCATTGCAGACCAACAACCGGAAAATTCGCTCCATTCCATCAATCCAATGTTCCGCCTCCTCAAGACTTCCCATTCCAACAAACTTAGGTGGTTTCAACTTCAGAAATTGTTCTAGCAGTCCCTGAGGGCGACGTTCCACTCCAGGTTGTTGCTGTGCTTATCTTTCCATCAGATTTCCAATATTGGCTAATGCTTGTAGGATGTCCTCCATTCGGGGTTCAGCCCTTGCAACAGAGGCTTCAATGTTCGATGGATGAGCACTTCCAGCTCGCACCATGACTTTCCTACAGTTTCCAAGCATTTTTCCTTAGGAATAATCTGTAACTCAATGTCTTCATTTGAAAGCAACTATAACTGTATAAGTAACATATACATGTTACTGGCACCTAAAGACAACTCATAATAACTACGAGGGATCTACGAGTGAATACCCATCACTAGTTATTCAAAATTAACCAACTATTCTAGTTAATATCCTATGGTGTGCATTGTCATCATATTCCTCAATTTCCAAATGAGGCTCCCTATCACTCCACCTTTAACCATTGCTCTGATACCAAAAAGGGGGGGTTGTGGCACCCCTTGACACGGCCCCCGATCTGCTAGGGTTGCCACAGTCCTATTACCTACTTACCTTTTTACTTCTCCTAATAACATTCAACTCTGATACCATTTCAATTGCAATGGGTCCATAAATCCTGGGGGTTCGCACCATCTCAGTCGGTTCCAGCGCAAATCATATAATGGAAGCATACTTATCATCTCCCTAACCCATACACAGCCAAACAATACAATGCAATACACACCAACTACAAACTTTCATATATATATATATATGCATCTTAGGGCCCGATCACTTTTATTTACATACTAAGATGGATTTCATAAGTCGGTATGACAAAAGAGCCAAGACTATAACTAAGCTTGGCTAAGCTAAAAAAGAACCCCACTATACATCAAACATATACATCTATCCATCAGCTAGTGTCGGCCATCCTAAAAAGTGACAACCTTCACCAGTCACACGCTCCTATTACACCCATCCCGGTGCATCAGCTGGTGGAGGTAGCAACATCCCCATCATCCTCCCATCTCAGCGAACATGGATAGACAAAAACTCTTGTACTACAGGGCCATCAGGCAAGCCTACATTGTACATGACCAATACACGGAGGCGGATAAACACCAAACCATGAACACCGAAACAAGGGTGCTCCGTGCACTTGACCTCGACATCAGACGGTAATCCATAAAACGTACCACTCATGACAGGTGCTAGAGGCATAGCTCAATCTGAAATGTTGGTCCTCAAAAGGGTGAGTACAACCACTCAACAATAAAGATCCATCAAACTACACAATGCATCAAGCAAGACAATCAAGATATCAAAAGTAAAGCAAATATCATCCATGCTATCAAGCATACATCACCATGCGGTCGTGCACATACCACCATGCAATCGTGCATATCTCACCATGCCATCGTGCATGTACCACCATGTAATCATACTTGTATTTCCATGAGATTCATCCCACGCCATATGCACATACATACACATGATTCATATTATTCATACAATCATGTATACATCCCCAAGAGATCTATTCAAGCCTTCATGATTGCATTCTTAATGTCAAATAACATCAATTCACTTTCAAAAGCAGATCATGCATCATGCCATATACATATACCCATGCACATGATTCAATTTCAATTTTTATATTTCACAGGGATATCATTATTTTTCTTCCAAGGACCAATGTTTGCATCCCTCAATTTATCACTTGCACCCAACCTGGCGTCGCGAGGAGCCTCCAGCACAAACCTCTAGGGCTTCAAGCACAAACCTTCGGGCATCTCGAAACTCCTTAGGACCTTCGGCGCAAACCTCCGGGCATCCGGCACAAACCTCCGGGCATCTTGAAACTCCCGACACATCGTCGGCCCAGACCTCCAATAGTCTCGTTATTATCACAACATATATAGTCTCATATATGTCTCATTTTCATCATGGAATTTGATGCAACAATATCAAAAGTCTAAACCATCTTTTGATGTGACATGATATGCTAAACATGACTATATATGCAGCATATATAACCACTCAAGACATCATATTTCGTAGAGCAGTCCATTTATTCTTGAAAATACAACAAATGTCGGATAAAGAAGAATGCACTTCTTTAATAAAAATCTGGAAAATTAGTAAAAGTTATCAATAAATTCTGAAAATTTTACACGATGTAAAAAAGATCCATAGGAAGATATTTCATGCAGAATGCCATGTCAAGAAAGTTCCACATCAATCACATAAATCCACGCATCTCAGCAAAAGAAATTCCAGCACCACTTTTGCACAGTTTCAGAAATAATTTAGATTAAACCCTTAAATGAACTCTAGAAATTCTGATATTTTAATATGGCATAGTTGAGATATAGAGGTAAAAGTATCATGTATAAATTGAAGTTAAAATATTTCTGAATTAAAAGATATAATTTTTGTAATTTTCCCTAACTCTCAATTCACTGTCCAGATTCATCCTACTCAAAGAAAATCATTTTCCCTGATCATTACTTGTCTGTTTATCCTCAAATTTTAGTATGTTTCTCATCAAGATGTCCTCTACAACTTGTATCAAGAACACAAGATCAAATTCGGACTGGATACTTGCAAAAAATTCACAGAATCACAATAGATCATCATAATAATTTCCAAATCTAGCTTCATCAAAGAAAAATGGTTTCACCGACCTATACTTGTCTATTTTCTCTCAAATTTTGATATGTTATTCTCCAAGAAGTCCTTTACAACTTTCATACATAAGTCGAAGTCAAATTCCAACCGGGACATTGCATGAAACTCACGAAATCTTCAAAGATCGGACTGTTTTTTTTTTTTTTCCAGAAATAGAATACTAGATTTGAACACAGCTCTTATAACTTTAAAGTCTCACACTTCATCCACATCCGAACTTCACCATTCATCACACATAAAACACAGCAAGCAAAGGGTAGATCAATGGACTCTTCTTGCCTCTAATCCAAGCAAAACACAGCAAGCAAGCGGCGAGGCAAGGCGGAGTTGATGGCGGCAACTAGGCGAACGATCAGCAACAATGGGCCTCCTTCTTCCTCCTCTTCTCTTGCACGCTCACTCTCCCTCTCTCGATTTCACTCTCTCTCTCTCTCTCTCAATCCGCCCCTGCTCTTTCCTTTCCCCTTCATCATTGGCAATCATTTGATTTTGCATGGCTAATGCCACTTGGCTCTAAGGGAAAAACACTTAGCAAGCTTCTCTTGCCACTTGTTTATTTTGCCATGCAAGCTGATGGCCCTTCCTTGGGCCGGGCTCTCCCTCCATCCGGTCAACGGTAGCCCCTCCTCCTTTGGGCTTCATGGGCCAAGCCTAAATGGCTAAATGGTGGGGTCTTGTGGGCTAGTCTTGGTCTAAGAATTTTGGCCCACTTCCTCTTTTAATAATCTACTCTAAACCCCCCACTCATATAAATACCTAATTGAATTTTATAAAACCATAAAACTTGCAACATATTTAATAAATTCCAGCTTATAAATCACATGGCCAAGAATGGAAATTTTTCCATCAAATAATTATACATTCAAAACTTGGCCTTAAACTTATTGCAAATCATGGATCAAATGGCTACAACATAATTTAATGGTACTTCCATCACCTATCCATGGCTCATAGCACATCTAGAAGTTGTCATGAAATTCTAGAACACCACAAGATTGGGATGATAAAAAGCAGTTGTGGACTTAGAAACCCGGACTGATAGGGTCCGCCTCAACTTAGCTGGACTAGACACTTTAACTCGATCCGATTTTCTTTTTGTTAATATAAAAAATTTATAAAAAAAACCCTAACAAAAACTGGTGTAGTTATTGGATACGCATGCAATTACATCTTCTCGATGACTAAACAGGTGGCGTGTCATGTATTGGGAGGGAGTAATGTCATTGATGTTGTAGCACCCCCGAAACGGCCCCCGATCCGTTAGGGTCGCCACAGTTACGTCCTCTTGGAGCATACCTCTGAGACCAAATAAATGTTTACATAACTTATAATATCTGGGGGTTTTCATTTATTTTCTTTACCGGTCCCTGCGCAATTAATATGGCGGAAGCATAATTCGACTACCCTTCAACAAAATATAAAGTGACACACACCATACTAAAACTTTTATAATTTAGGCCGAACACTTTTATTTATATAAGGGATGGACTATGATAGTTGGTACAACAAAACGCCGAGGTCTTTTTGTGCCTGGTGATAACCCAAAATAAAACCAACTTCTATCCTTAGATATCATCTATGTCCGTCCATCACCCATGTGTCGGCACCCCAAAAATGCATCTCCTGCTACCCTCGACTCCAGATCATATCCAGTCAGGTCCGTTGGCCGGCGGTGGTGGTAGCACCCTCAGAAGGCGGCCATCCATACGGACAAGGACTGATGTGTACTCCTGGTGAATAAGCCCGACAGATAGGCCTACTTCAAAAGTCGAAAGATCCTCACACGCTCGAATACCAGCCCGTGCACCCCAGGATGACGGTGCTCGGTCCACTCCCATTGTAAGTCAATCAAGAGTCCGTAAAATATGCTAGGAGTCACAGGTAGCAGCGGCATTTTCATTTAGTCAGAAATGTTAGTCCCCAAAAGGGGTGAGTACAATCACTCAGCAATAAAAGCTCCATTACACTATATTATGTAGAAACTATAATCATCCAGATGCATGCAAAACACATTTATCATTTATATATATATGCATGCCATCAAGGGTCTATTTTACTTGCACCACGTTCATAACCACAATTCAATGCCACAACAAACATATTTTCAGTGCCGGGTGAAACTCACTCAATTTCACAAACAAACTCTCATATCATGCCACATGCACACACATGCACTCCTTTAATGCACCGGTTTTAATGTTCAAAGAAAAGTTTCATTCCCCGGGGACCAATGTTTGCGTCCCTCCGGGCTTTCGCACCCAACATGGCATCGCGAGACCCTCTGGCACAAACCTCCGGGCATCTAGAGCGTGTTCCGTCACACCCCTGGGCATCTCGCACCCCACCTGGCATCACGAGGTATATCCGGGCTCGCCATGAAAATGGTTGCCCCTTCCCTCCGGATTTACGTACAATCCCTACAACCGGGCATCCCGAAACTCCCGAGGATCCTCCGGCACAAACCTCCGGGCATCCAACGGCATCGACACACTCGACCCTTGGGCATCCCGACACTCCCGGGGCATCGTCGGCTCACACCTCCGACGGTAACATTCACATCACAATATACATCTCATTACCAAATACATTTTAATGCAATGACGTCATGAGTTCCATGGATTCATAAAACTTTATCAAATTTTCCAATGTCATGTGATATGCTGAATATCAATGCATCTATCAAGTGAATAACAAATAACAACTCAAGATACAATGATTCTTATAACAAAACGAGCAGTTCATAATGAAACAGTATAACAACCAGAATGCACGCCTTCAGTAGAGACTTCGAAATAACCAGCAAATGATCATGAAAAATTCTGAAATTTTAACACATTATAATTGAGATCTAGACGAAAATATTTCGTTGAGAACACTAAGCCAGATTCGTTATGTATAGTGAGCAGTAGTTCACACCATTCAGTTCAGAATTCTTTTATCACAGACTAAAGTTCAACAGCAAGCACTGCATTTTAACAAAGATTTATACCATTGTATTGATACCAAGAATTTCTGATAAAATTATATACTCTAGTTCACGCAATTCCTCACAACTTCCGTGAAGAAATCGATATCAAATTCATATACCAAAGCATTTTCGAATTACCAATGAACGAAACTCAGCAATGAAAACAGAAAAGCCCGTAGGTCCACTCCAATGGCTAATCTCCAAATGCATTTCAAAATCATATGCAATTTCTTAAACCATGCTTGCAACTTTTGTCCAAAATTGAAAAGAGTTATCAAAACAAACAACTTGAATTCGGCACATTAGTAAGTTTAGACACCACTCCTGACTTCAAGATTTTATAATAAGTCCACATCAAAGTTCGAGATTTCAAGAGCGCCAAAACCTTTTCTTTTCTTTTGAAACGTTGATGAACGGTGCCTCGGTTTATACAAAACTTCTAGTGAGGGTCGGGAGGTCTTTCCACATCCACTCACTGCTAAACTTTATTCGAAAGTGAAAACTAAATTTGAACATCATATAGTAGGCCGAAATATCAACCTGACCGACACTGGTTTGGACAAATCAATACAAAACTCGAAAGTTTGTAAAGCACCGAGCAGTTTTTTTTTAATCATTTCAAGCCAGCGCTATGGTAAGTAGAGTTTCAAACACAAGTCAGGAGGTTTTCTTTTCCGAAACCGAAAACGATGGCGAAATTCTCAAGATTTTATAATCGCCAAAAATCTGTTTTCGATGAAGTCCAAAGTAATCGAAACCATATATGAAAAACCCGAGCATTTCCTCAATCTCATGATCCCGCTTTACTTTGATTACTCATAATTTAACATTCTAATTCCAGAACTCAAATATTTCCAAGTGTATTGCACTAAACTAGACAATAACAGCACCACATAATATAGATTCATGGACTTTCATCCACTTGCCTCAAGTCCTAGAGTTCAGCAGCTAGGGAGTTCGGTTTGGCGATGCGGCCCGACGGCGGCGAAGACAAGCGGCGTTGACGGCGGCAGCTCACACGCACGGCAGAGGGCAGTCTCCTCTTCCTCTCACCGCTCACCCCTTCGCTGCTCACTCACAAATGCTCTCGCTCAAACTCTCTCTCTCTCTCTGCTCAAGTTTCACTCGATTCCTTCTCTTTTGCTCACCTTTACGAACACAAAACCACTGGTTTTGCTAAAACCAGTTAAACAAATGAAGTACATGTCTCGGTGGATGCAAAGGAAATGGACAGCTGGGGTGGACGTGTCTTCAGCATGCCTTCCCTTGCATTTTCGCTGGCTACTCCTACACTAGCAACGTGTCATCCTCCAACCAAGTCTCAGTCAACCTCTCTTCTATTTAGTTGACTTAATTGTCGATTATTCAGGGGCATCCGAATTGTATTGGGCTGGTGGATTAGTGGACGTGCAGTCCCTCAATAACAAAGCCCAAATAACCGAAAAAACTGATCATTAAACTTATACGAATATGGAACATTTTCGGTCCCATGGTCTTGGTGTTTAAATTTCTTTTCTTATCTCATGTGCACTCAAGTGATATAATTGTGTCGAGTCATAAAAATGAACATATATATATATATATATATATCGATAGTCTATTCAACGATCGGACTCTTAACAAACATAAGATATCGGTCCGTCGATGAAATCAAATAATGCTCATACAAAATACTAAGGATGCCATTCAACAATACTTTTATTGATCAGTCACTGCCGTCGCACATCACGGTTTATGAAATTTTCGGGTGCCACAGATGTTGCTGGCCATTTGTATTATGTGCCATGCCAGAATCACCGCGTTGGCTCATATACACGCCACAAATATTGGGGAAGGCTGGAGTCATAAATATTAATGAGAAAGTCCTTTGGATTGTTCTAATTGACATTTTGAAGACAGTATTTGTCCTTGTTGCCACTTTGCTACTTGACCGGCACAATTGACGATAGTTGCTTTTGATCATATTAGTCTTAGCGACTAGAAAGGGCAGGAAATCAAGCGAGAAATTTGGGTAGGGATTTGTCCCTAAACCTGATTCGCTTGACCCGATTTGATGACCCGCATTGAAATAACCCGAGTAGTAGCCGTTGCATGTTGCTTCTGAGTCTTGCATGTTTCAAAATCCAAGTGTGAGTATGCTGTCTTTGCCAAGTGAAGTGATGAAATGGTTGCCGAGTCGATGGATGTAGTGTATATTGTGATGAGTGAACTCACGGATGCAATTACACTTCGAGCCGAGCTATGGATGGGCTATTTGTTAAAGAAAAGCTTACTGGAAAGTACTTTGAGTTGCTTTGATTAAGTATTGAAGTGTTGTAGAAGAGATTTGTGGAAGAATTAGTGGATTCGTCCGGCTAGGAGTGAAGGAATCGTGTATACCTATTCTAGGAGGATACCGTTAGGGAGTCTTATGTTTTGTGTTATTTTCTTTATGTATGTTGATGAAAATTAAAAAGGAACCATTCTACATGATAAAAAATCTCATATATTGAATTAGAAACCTAGCTATGATTATATGAATATAAAAATGTAGAGATAGAAGTGAATTTAGTAAAACCATTAAACTGTTCTTTTGAGAAACGATTTGACATTTACCGATTATATGAATTTTCTGTAATTACCTAGTTAGAATTAGACTTTTAATCCTGAATGAAAATTGTAGAACACATCTTAAGGAATAACGTGTCAAAATTGTAGATTAAATGGATAAGAATTGGCTAGTAAAACAATTTTCTTTGTAGATAAAGAATCTGTACATCGATACAGGGTGCTAGTAAAGATTATGGCGATTGTTACTCTTAATACAATGAGAATTAGACTTAATTTTCTTCACGGAAAATGTCAATTTATATCTCAAATATAACATACTAAAATTTGGTAGTATTTCGACAAGAATTATATACCTTATGTTTCCGAAACCGATAGTAAATTGTCTGGACCGGAGAACATATACTAGATGTTGTGTCTTTTATATTAGACTTGTATGACACACATAGAGTCTAGTAACCTTCTAATAGAGGTTAGTTGTGCAAGAGTAAGTCTCGCATCTTATTTGAGATATAAGTGCATATAGTATCATGCGCATGCAATGAGTGTAGTGCATAATGCTTAATTATGGGGTAAATATCTATTCGGCATGCAATGGGACATGTCGTAATGGATTCTATCTTATAATTTGGACACGCACGTGTGCCAGGTTCAGGAGAGTTAGATATATAGTTAGATACTTTGGAGTCATTTTTTTTGCATACGATAAATGCATTAATAAAAGGTGTGGTGGTGTGAAACGTGTGCTTAAGTGAGTGAATGAACCCATTGGTATAGAGATATCGGTGATGCCCCCGGAAGTTTGGGATGCGCATTCTGAGTGGTCTTCGATGCCTCGGTAGAGAGATACTAGGATTCCTCGGAGTGAGATGCCCTTGTGTGTGATCAAGGTTGCCTCAGTTGTGTGATACTGAGAGGCCACGGAGTGAGATGCCCCATGCTGAGTGGTCTTGGGAGGACCTCAGTTGAGTGATGCCGGGATGCCTCGAAGTGAGATGCCCATAATAGAAATATTGTGGAAGTCCTTATAAGGTAACTTCCGGAATTGACTCGATCAGG
Organism: Eucalyptus albens; assembly: GCA_014182695.1. Taxonomy (NCBI): domain Eukaryota; kingdom Viridiplantae; phylum Streptophyta; class Magnoliopsida; order Myrtales; family Myrtaceae; genus Eucalyptus; species Eucalyptus albens. The sequence goes on along the minus strand of CM024651.1, from coordinate 21,271,550 downwards.
TCGATAGAGCTTTGGTTAGTGACTAATCAAGGGTGGATCATATGCACACTAAATATAATTCTACTTGGCGAGTGAGTCCATTTACTATTGTTGCATTGCCTCTTGATATGAGATTGAGCTTGAGAAAGGTAAGCATAGAAATGGATACTCATAAGGTGATTATATACATGAGGTGTTAATATCCAATTGTTTATGCTTCTGACAATCCTACCTTAGTATCTTAGATTGTTTGGCCATGATTCCCTTGTAATATTGATGGTTGTGGATTGTTTTAGTTAGAGTTTTATCATTCTTTACTGGGCAAAGTTGTTGCTCATACCTTACATTTTTCATATTGATAGTATGGATGTGCCGCCAATAGCTCGTTATGGAGTGGTATCAAGCATTGAGGTTACCTTTACTGATGTGTATGACTCAAATGTTGAGCTTTCTCTAAGTATGAGGCTACGTTATGGATGGATGTTGGTAGAGCTGAGTTGGTCCCAATGAAGTTTGTCGTAATGTTTATCAAGCACAATGGAGCGATGTTTGGCCCTATTCCTTTTAGTGATGATGGAGCAGGCACTAGGATGGATGGTGCCTAGATGCAGTTGATCATGTAGAAGCTGACTGTCTTTTTTTTTTTTTTTTTTTTTTTATGCAAGCTTGTGTGGGAACTCATGGAGTAGACACCCTCACCCTTTATCTTTGACTTTTGTTGCGCCTTACTTTTGTTATGTATATGTTGTATATATAGGCGATGAACATGGAAAGAGTCCAGGTTGATAAATTTTGTAGGCCTTGATGATGATAAGAAGAAATGAGGCTTCTCGTGATCTTGTTTATGTGCATGAACGAATTGGCCAATACTAAGAATTGAAGGTAGAGTGATTGCAAGATAACCTCATAATATAAACTTGAGACTTTAAATAATCCACGTTATACATGCTAACCTTCAATGGTAAACTCTATAGATTATCTAAAGGAGGTTACAAGTTAGGCAAGATGTTAATAATAATTATAATTCCGTTTGCGCTTAGTATGTGACGTCCTGGGATGTCATGGCTCACCTTTTTTGGTATCAGAGCATAGGATTACCTGCAATGGTAAGGTGTGGTAATGACTATGCGTTAGGATAATGATATTTTCTTTGAAATGAACAAGTAACTTATGTTACTCATAGGGAATCAGTAATAATTGTTGCAGTTGTTGCTTGTTAGTTTTGTAAGGAGACTCAGTCAGCTAATGAGTAGTGACCGATGTGCATAAACCAGGAACTGTCAGGATGAGTAGAAATGGATGAGGAATGGCCATGGATCCCCGTGTGGAAGGAATTTTGGAAGCACTTGCTAATGTAGGAACCTTATTGGAAAGGCAAGCCCAACAACAGGTAGGAGGTGACCGTAGAATGCAAAGCTTAGTAGAACAATTTTTTAAACTAAAACCCTATAGATTTGATGGATTAGGAGATCTCGTAGAAGCATAATTGTGGATAGATGAGACGGAAAAGATATTTGCATTGCTGAATTGTATTGATGCAAAGAAAGTATCTTTGATAGAGTATCCACTTCAAGGAAATGCTTATTATTGGTGGAAAGCGATGAAAGGAACAATATTCTCTGAAGGTGTAGATGTGACTTGGACTGGATTTGTAGGAGTTTTCTATAGTAAGTATTTTCAGACTGTGCAAGGGATAAAAAGGTAATGGAATTTATGCAGTTGACCCAAAATAATTTGACTGTAGATCAATATGAGGTGAGATTTGCTGAACTCTCTAGATTTGCTCCTAGATTATTAGAATATCCAGAGGATAAGGCTAAGAGATTCTTGAATGGATTAAGGCCTGATATAAGAGGATGATTGGTGCCTTTGAATTTGAAGGATTATAGTGAGCTGTATGAAAGGGCACAGCTAGTGGAAAGAGATTTGATGTCAAGAAACCAGAGATCGGCATATCAGGTAAGACCACAATCTCGAGGAGACTCATCGAATTTTCGTTATAATAAAAGATCTCATCAAGTTGGAAAGCGACCATTTGTGCAAAACAAGAAGAATAAGATTGAGAATCCTAGAAAAGTGTGGAATAATCAACCAATGGAATGACTGTAGTATGGTAACAATGAGTGTCGCTCGTGTGGTAGACCACATGGATTTGGACCATGTTATGGATCAAATGTTTGTTTTAATTGCGAATAGTCAAGGCATTATATTAGAGATTATCCTTAGAAAAGAATGCAGCAGCCACAACCACAACAGAATTCAGGTAGACCATCACCACCAAGAAATAACCAGAGACCACCAGTTCAAGGAAGAATTTATGCAATTACTCAAGACGAGGCTAAAGGATCTCAAACGGTCATTACAGGTATCGTTACCCTATTTAATCAGAATGCTTATGCTTTTTTCAACACGGAAGCAACTCATTCCTTTGTATCTACTCAATTTATGTGACTGAATAAGATGGAACCTTAATTGTTAGAAGTACCTCTTAGTGTTTCTACTCCATTAAAGAATGTCATTTTATCTACTTCAGTGTGGAGAGATAGTGGAATCCTTATAGGTGGACAAAACTTGTTAGCTGATCTGATGGTGTTAGTTATGTATGACTTTGATGTAATTCTGGGAATGGATTGGTTGCATAGACACCAAGCTAGTGTGGATTATTATAGGAAGATGATTCGATTTGACCCACCAAATAGGCCAAGTTTTGAATTTTATGATGGAAAGACAACCCCCTCTATACCTCTTATTACTGCACTAGAAGCCCATGGACTTCTTAGAAATGGTTGTCAAGGGTATTTGGCATATGCAAGTGAACAAACTAAGAAGGAGGTACAACTTGAGGATATCCCTATAGTACAAGAATTTTCTAATATATTTCCCGAGGAATTGATAGGATTACCCCTAGAGTGAGAGGTTGAATTTACTATTGAATTGGCACCTGGTACATAACCTATATTGAAAGCTCCTTATAGGATGGCATTGACAGAATTAAAGGAATTGAAGGTACAATTACAAGAATTACTTGACCAATGATTTATTAGACCAAGTGTATCCCCATGGGGCGCACCGGTGTTATTTGTCAAAAAGAAAGATGGATCATTACACTTGTGTATTGATTATAGGCAATTCAATCAAGTGACAATTAAAATTAAGCACCCATTGTGGCATCCCAAAATTCATAATGACCTCTAATTACATTAAAGTCTATGAATAGGTGATGGAAGTAACATCAAGTTATTTTATGGCCATTTAATCCATAATTTGCAATAAGAATTATGGCCAAGCTTTTAATGGATAAATATTTGATAGGAAAGAAAATCCTATCATTGGCCATGTGTTTTATAAATTGGAATTTATGGAATTATGATTTCAAGATTTTGGCCATGTGGAATTTAGTAATTAAATTCTCAAAAGAAAGAATTAAAGATGAATAATTGAAAGTGAAATTGTGGGTTTAATTAGGTTGGGCCTTAGGCCCAAGAGTATGGATTTTGGAGGGCCAAATGGTCGGCCCATTGGAGCCAAGGAGGGGCTGTCGACCAGCCCATTTGCTGGCCCAAGGTTGGCCCAAGAAGAAGGCCCATTAACCTTGCATGTCCTCCAACACTTGTCCTCTCCTTTTTGCCACTTGTTCTCCTCATGAGAACACTTGTCCCTCATGCAAACCTAGAATGCATGCAATATAAAAGGGAAGGAAAGGAGAGAGAATGGTTGGTTAGCCATTCGGCCAAGAGAGAAAGGGGAGAGAGAGAGAACCGTGCGAGAGAGAGAGAGGAAGAGGGGAGGCCGAGAGAGGAAGGAGCCACCGCCGTCCGTCCGTCCGTCGCCGGTGTGCCGTTCATGCGCCGCCGTTCGTGTGATCTAGAGGCAAGTGGAGTCCTCTAGCTTCTCTTGCATACTTGTATGTTGTTTTCATGTTAGATTTTTGGGTGTTTTAAGTGAGAAAAACCGAGGTAAGGTTGGCTTGTTCTTAAGTCGTGTGGTTGTTCTTGCTCGGATTGTGTGAGTCAGTAACTTGTTTGAGCTTGCATGTGTGTTTGGAGTCCGATTTTGGCTTCGATGTCTTCATCAAAGTTGTAGGTAACATCTTGTACTATAACATACTGAAATTTAGTGGAAAATGATGAATATTTGAGGGGTTAAAGTCATATCTTACGGACACCTCAGACCTGGAAAGTTTTTACTAACCTTGTTCTGGATTCATGGTTGCATGTTGGCTTTTCTTGAGAATCTTACTTTGATGTCTTCATGAAAGTTGTAGGGAACATCTTAAACTACAACATAATCAAATTAAAAGTGAAAAGAACAAGTATAGCTTGGTAAATCGACTAGATCTTGTAGACGGTGATTCTGGTGAAGTATTCCGAGACACCCGAGACTTAAAGGACTAAAATGAGGACTATAATCTGGTTATTTGACCTATATCTCTTGATGAAACTTGTAAAAGACTCCTTGATACATAACATATCCAAATTTCAGAGGAAACGAAAGAGAATAGATGGGTGAAATCTTAATATTTCGGAGATGGAAGCACTGGACGACGCGGTAATGGATCCAGAAGCTTCGTGAGGTTGAATAAAATAATCTATAAGTAATCTGGCTTGGAGTTCTTCATGAAAGTTGTGCATAAATGTCTTGGCTATAATCCAGTAAACTTTTATAATTTTTGGAGGCCATATGGATATTTTAGTTGAATTTATTCGGAAACCGTGCATTCTGGTTTCATCTGAGAAGCATAGGATGTTTTGTGATTTTTGAAAAAAATTCAATTTGGTCATGAATTTTGCAAGTAATTATCATCCTATGAGTTTCTTTAACAATTTCTTGAATTTTGATAATTTTGGGAATTTATAGTTATTTAAAAATAAATAAATAAATAAATAAATATAAAATTATAAATAAATGAATGAATAAATAAATAAAAGGGAATTATCTTATTGGCCATAAATTCCATTTAAGTAACTCATGTTGCATGTGTGATAAAGCCTTGGTATGTGTATGACATTGAATTGAGATTATATGTGGTAAAGTCTTGGTAAGTATGTGACATTGAATTGAGATTATATGTGATAAAGTCTTGGTAAGTATGTGACATTGAATTGAGATTATATGTTATAAAGTCTTGGTAAGTATATGACATTGAATTGAGATGCATATGTGATAAAGTCTTGGCATATATATGGCATTGAATCAATGCATGTGTGAATGTCATGCCTAGTATGATTTGTTTGATATCATGCCATGTGCCATGTTAAAATGAGATTAAAATACAGGTAAACATGGATGATGGTAAATGAGGAGGTGGCCTAGTGGCGTAATTCCGAAGATTCCCCAGGAGTGTCGGGATGCCTGGTGGTATACAGTACGTAATTCCAGGGGAGGCCTGGTGGTATGTCGATACATAATTCCGGAAGCCTTGTTGGAGGTCTTTGCCCGAAAGGAATACCTCGCGATGCCAGGATTGGGATGCAGGATGCCCGGCCAGGGAGTGTAAATGCCGGAAGCCCTGTCGGAGGTTTCTGCCCGAAGGGAATGCCTCGTGATGCTAGTTGAAATGCGAGATGCCCGGAATATGGGGGGCCGGATGCCTGGTGGCCTGGGAGGCTGAATGCCGGAAGCCTCGGAGGTCTTTGCCCGAGGGGATGATGAAATTGATGATTTGAGAAATGGGTGATATGGTGATCAATTGAAAAGCAAAAAGTGGAAATTAAACCATGATATGATATGCATGATGATATGCATGATGATGATGATGATGATATGTGATGTGAAATAATGATGATCACCCATGATATGATATGCATGATGATATGCAAGATGATGATGATGACGATATGCATGATGATATGCATGATGATGATAATAATATGTGATGTGAAATAACGATGATCACCCATGATAATATGATATCCATGATGATATGCAAGATGATGATGATGATGACGATATGCATGATGATATGCATGATGATCATGATATGATATGCATGATGATATACATGATAATGATGATAATATGACATGCATGATGATATGCATGGTGATGATAATGATGATGATATATGATATGACATGTGTAATGTGATTATGTCATGATGATGATGACATGTATGATATGATGATGATACACATGTATGTATTATAAACTGATATGATGATGCATGATAGTATGTGCATGGCTTCAAGGTGAGTAACGCCTGCTATGCATGTATGATTTGCCTGATGCATTGAGTTGTTACTGGATTTTCCTATCTACTGAGTGGTTGTACTCACCCATTTTGGGGATAACATTTCAGATTAGTAGATGGTTTGAACGGTTGGATATGACCGTGAGGAGAAGGATAGCAAAGGAAGGAACTTTTGGATGCCAACATTGATCGATGGACTTTAAGTATTCAACTATTGGAGAAGATGTCGGTCATCTTTTGAAGTATAGCCAAGTATAGAAACATTGGCATTTCGATGTACCGACTAAAGATGTCCATCTGCTTTATGTATATAAACATGTTCGGCTTTAACTTATATAAGATGTTTAGTAGGTGTGCATTGTTTTCTGAACATAGGGAAGGGAGTTGTTGGATGTGCTTCCGTATTTAAATTGCGCAAGGGACCAATCTGAAAGATGTAAACCCCCAGGTTGTATGGACCCGCTGCAATTGAAATGGTATCAAAGTGATATGTTAATAAGGAAAGTGAAAGGTAAGCGAACTGTGGCGACCCTAATCGGATCGGGGGCCGTCGAGGGGTGCCACACCCATTACCAAGGATTGATGATTTATTTGATCAATTGCAATGAGCATCAGTTTTCTCAAAGATTGACTTAAGATCAGGATATCACCAATTACGAATAAGGAAGGAGGATATTCCTAAAACAGTTTTTCAAACTAGATATGGACACTATGAATTTTTGGTTATGCCATTTGGACTAACGAATGCCCTAGTAGCTTTTATGGACCTTATGAACAGAGTATTTAAGCCTTTTCTGGACCAATTTGTGATAGTCTTTACAGATGATATTTTGGTGTATTCAAAGCGACAAGATGAGCATGAAGAACATTTAAGGATTGTGCTGCAAACTCTTAGAGAACACAAGCTGTATGCCAAATTTAGTAAATGTGAATTTTAGTTGGACCAAGTGACATTTTTAGGACATGTGGTGACCGGTGAAGGAATATCGATGGACCCAGTTAAAGTTGAGGCTGTGATTAATTGGCCTAGACCATCGGTAGTGATAGAAATACGAAGTTTTCTAGGTTTAGCTAGATATTACCAAAGATTTGTAGAAGGATTTTGTCAAATTGCAGGACCATTAACACAATTGACTCGGAAGAATTCAAAATTTGATTGGTCAGAGGAATGTGAGCAAAGTTTCCAAGAACTTAAGAGGAGATTGACAACGGCACCGGTGTTAACAATACCCATAGGATCTGGAGGTTTTGTGGTAGATAGTGATGATTCTCATAAAGGATTAGGTTGTGTTCTTATGCAACACGGGAAAGTTATAGCATATGCGTCGAGACAATTGAAACCACATGAATTGAATTACCCTACTCATGACTTAGAGCTAGCTGCCATTGTTTTTGCTTTAAAGATTTGGAGGCACTATATTTATGGAGAAAGATTTGAAATTTTTACGGATCACAAGAGTTTAAAGTACATATTCTCTCAAAAGGAATTGAACATGAGGCAAAGGAGATGGATAGAATTACTTAAGGACTATGACTGTGAAATTCTATATCACCCGGGAAAAGCTAACAGAGTGGCAGATGCACTTAGTAGGAACTCGGCAATGAGAGTAGCCAATATGATGGTTAAAGAATGTAATCTATTGGAAGCAATTTCAAATTCTGAATTCAAGGTTGAAGTGAGTGAATATGTAGGTATGATAGCTACACTGAGAGTTGAACCTGAAGTTATACAGTGCATTAAGACCTTACAACAGTCAAATCTTGAAATCTTGAAAATTCTAGATAAACCTCTGAAGGGAAAGAAGTTGGATTTTCAAATCTCGAATGATGGGATAGTTAAATTTCATGGACATTTTTGTGTGCCTAGTAATGATGAATTGAAGAGAGAAATTCTAACTGAAGCTCATCATAGTAGTTATAGTATTCGCCCAGGAAGTACAAAGATGTAGAGGAACCTTCGTCAATATTTTTGGTGGAATGGAATGAAGACTGATATTGCTAAGTATGTCACAAGATGTCTGACATGTCAACATGTGAAAGTTGAACATCTAAAGCCTGCAGGATTGCTAGAACCATTGGAAATTCCAGAATGGAAGTGGGAACATATAACCATGGACTTTGTATAAGGACTGCCAAGGACTTGAAGTGGACATGACTCAATCTAGGTAATAGTAGACCGATTAACAAAGTCAGCACACTTTTTAGCATTCAAGATAGATTATTCACTAGAGAAGTATGCCACATTGTATGTTAGACAAATGGTATGACTACATGGTGTTCATGTGACCATAACATCATATCGAGATCTATGATTCATGTCAAATTTTTGGAAAAGTCTTCAACTTGCCTTAGGAACTAAACTCCAATATAGTACTGCCTTTCATCCATAGATAGACAGACAATCAAAGAGGACTGTACAAACACTGGAAGATATGCTAAGAGCCTGTGTCATTGATTTAAAAGGAAATTGGGATGAGAAATTACATTTAGTGGAATTTTCTTATAGCAATAGTGTTTAGCAAAGCATTAGTATGGCTCCATTTGAAGCTCTATATGATAGGAATTGTAGAACCCCTATTTGCTGGAATGAAGTTAGACAACAGAAGCTGACATGACCAAAAATAGTTCAAGTTACTTTGGAAGCAGTAAAGACTATATGAGAACGACTTAGGACAGCTCAGAGCAGGCAAAAGATTTATGTAGACAAATGTCGTAGACCTTGAGAATTCAATGTAGGAGATGATGTATTTTTGAAGGTATCTCCTATGAAGAATGTGTCAAGATTTGGGAAGAAAGGAAAGTTGAGCCCAAGATTTATAGGACCTTTTGAAGTATTAGATAGGATTAGAGAGTTAGCATATAGAATAGCATTACCACCAAAACTATCCAGTACTCACGATGTTTTTCATGTATCTATGCTCAGGAAATATCAGTCGGATCCAACTCATGTGTTAGATTTTGAAGTACTAGAAATAGATGAAAGAATTAGATATATAGAAGAGCCTGTGAAAATTTTGGATCGAAGAGAACGAGTGTTGAGGAATAAGACTATACCTTGAGTCAAAATTTTGTGGTGATACCATGATTAAGAGGAAGCAACTTGGGAAAGTGAGGAAGAGATAAGAAAAAAATATCCTCAACTTTCAAGTAAATAAGGTAAGAATTCTAATTTCGAGGACGAAATTTTCTAAGTAGGGGAGAGTTGTGACATCTCAAATTTCACCGACCTTCATTAGTGTAATTAGATCATTAGGAACTTAGATTCATTAGATTGGGCCAGAAAGTGAACCAGATGGATCGTGAGAAATGCGTGGGCTTGAGATGTAAGTGGGCCACACAAATTGGACTTGAGAAGTCTAATGAAAGATTATGGGTTTGGGCTTAGCTTATCGCATGCCAAGATTTAGAATTGTTAGACTGGTAAATTTAGTTTAGTAGGCTGGATTGTTATAGATTAAGCCTGTTGGGCCAGAGACAAATATTTAGGCTTAAGTGATTTTATTTTATAGATTATAGTTATGATAATTTGATTAATGATTGTAATGCTAATATCAATTGCTAACTTTAGCATTTCTTGTGATGAATTCTCTATAGGCTAACACTAAGTGGTTAATATGTCATATAATTTCATAACTTTATATGATTATAATAGAAATGAAATCTAATGGAATCGAAAGGGAATTAAGGGGATAAGTACACTAATGGTGCCATAAGTTGTGTACGGCGCTCACTTTGGTGCCAAAAGTTTCCATCGGATCACTTAAGTGCCAAATCGGAGGAAAAACGCTCACTTTGGTGCCACCGGCGAAAGATTCCAACCTCCGGCGAAAGATTTCGGCCAAAATGATTTTTAAAAAAATCGATAAGCCTTTAAATGACATCGTTTTCGGTCCTCCTTAAGAAAACAACGTCGTTTTGCCGTCCTACGTGGATGGCTTCATGGAAACGAAGCCGTTTAGCTCACATGGGGAAGAAATTAGGGTTTCGACGAGGTCGAAGCTGTGGCCGTCATCAGGGTTGGGGTTGGAGTCGGGGTCGAAGCTACGGCCGCCGAGTGGCCATCATCGAGGTCGGGATCGGGGTTTGAGCCGCGGCCGTCGAGTGGCCATCATTGCGGTCGGGGTTGAGGTCGGGGTCGGAGCTACGGTCGCCGAGTGGCCATGGTCGGGGTTGGGGTTGGGGTCAAGGTCGGAGCCGTTGTCGTTGAGTGGCCATCGTCGGGGTTGGGGTCGAGGTCGGGGTCAAAGCCGTGGCCGCCGAGCGCAAGGACCGTCGAGGACGGCGACGGCCGGAGATTAGGGTTTTGAATTGGGGGAGACACCAAACTGCGTCGTTTTTGTGTTTGGATGCTGGCTCAACTCTCCGACGAGCCACGTTAGCGTCAAAAATTAATAAAAAAAGGCCACGTCGGATTTCCGGCCAATTTTGTCGGAGTTGGCACCAAAGTGAGTATTTTTCAAATTTTTTGGCACTTACGTAATCCGACGGAAACTTTTAGCACCAAAGTGAGCGCCATACACAACTTATGGCACAATTAGTGTACTTATCCCGGGAATTAAGTGAAAAACATTAGAAACTAATGAACCGACTAACGACACGGATTAGAGGCAAATTGAATTTGAGAGATCAAACTTGGAGTCCACAACACTTCTCTATCTTTTCTCTTCGTTTTTCTTCATCACCCACGGTTTCGATTCCAACAAACCGAGACAAGCAAACTCAAGAGACATAATCATTAGCAAATCTCATTATTAGTCTAGCCTAGGGATTAGCCTTATAGATCTATTTCCCCTCATAAATTCCGGAACCCTCTCTCTCTCTCTCTCTCTCTTCAAAAACTAAGAAATCCATCTTCTTCTTCTTCTTCTTCTTCTTCTCTATTTCTCTCGAATTAGCGGTGGTGAAGAACCAGCAACAAACCAGCGATTTCTCCTTCTTGCATGCGAGCTTTGGTGCTGATTTTTTAAGAATCTTTGAGTTATCTAATAGCTGAAGCAAGGTAAGGAAAGATATCACTCTAAGTTGAAAGTTATCCATTGTTCATCAAGAAAGCTTGCGGATCTAACCAAACAGTGAAGGATTTGATTTCTAGTTATTGTTTTGTGATTAATCTAAGCTTAGTAAGTGTTAAATTGAAGGTAGAAGCCATTGTATGTTACTTTTGAGTCTTGCATGTTTAGAAATCCAAGTGTGAGTATGCTGTCTTTGCTGAGTGAAGTGATGAAATGGTTTCTGAGTGGATGGATGTAGTGTATATTGTGATGAGTGAACTCACGGATGCAATTATACTTCGAGCCGAGCTATGGATGGGCAATTTGTTAAAGAAAACCTTGCTGAAAGTAGTTTTAGTTGCTGTGATTAAGTATTGAAGTGTTGTAGAAGAGATTTGTGGAAGAATAAGTGGTTTGGTCGGGTTAGGAGTAAAGGAATCGTGTGTACCTATTCTAGGAGGATACCGTTAGGGAGTCTTCTGTTTCGTGTTATTTTCTTTATGTATGTTGATGAAAATAATAAAGGAACTATTCTACATGAAAAAACATCCAATAGATTGAATTAGAAACCTAGCTATGATTATATGAATATAAAAACATAGAGATAGAAATGAATTCAGAAAAACCGGTAAACTGTTCTTGTGAGAAACAGTTTGACATTTACTGATTATATGAATTTTTCTGCAATTAAATAAATAGAATTAGACTTTGAATCCTGAATGAAAATTGTAGAACACATCTTAAGGAATAATGTGGCACCCCGAACCCTTCGCAGGTCGCCACAAGCACCAATGTTACACCTTATTACCTTTCTTCTTAGAAGAGGCGTCGTAATTAGTTGACACATTCTTTTTTTTTTATAAAAACGGTCCCAGCGTGACTCATCAGCGGAAGCAAAAAAAAACATCACCATCTCTCTCCTTACCAATCATGATAGAAATACACACCACTAATCATCATGATTGAAAGACAAGTCATAACACTTTATTTACATATATTTTCAAGATGGGACTTCCTTTGGGTCGGTACATCAAAAGGAAAAGCCAAGACTCAGCCACATCCGGCCTAAAACCCCAAAAAGAACCCTCGACCCACTACAATTTGCATGCACAATCCCCATCATCAGTGTCGGCTAACTATCCAAAAAAATCCAGCTCCTACTCGTCACGCATAGCACTCACACCCATCCTGGTGCATCAGGCGGAGGCGGTGGCAGCATCCCATGCATCACTCCGTCGCGTCGAACATGGACGGATATGAACTCCTAGACAACAGGGCCCCCAGCCAGACCCACGTCATACATAACTAGACAGTGCACTCGAATATACATAAGACCAGGAACAGAAGGATAGTCAAACTCCTCACACTCGACCTCTACGTCCAAAGGTATGCCGTAAAATACGCCCCGCGTAACGGCAGGAAGCAGCATGCTACTAATCTGAAATGTTGGTCCACAAAAGGAGTGAGTACAACCACTCAGCAGGTAAAGGAATCCAATAACCACTCAATGCATCATACAAGTCATACATGCATTGCAGGCATTACTTACCTTGAAGCCATGCGTATATCATCATGCATCATCACCACAATCATAACACATACATGTGTATCATCATGTCATACTCATATCATCATTATCATGACATTGTGTTATCACACACATATTATCATCATCATATACATGACACCATCATACCATACACATGTCATCATCATCATGACATCATCATATCACACATGTCATCATCATCATGAAATTATCATATCACACATGTCATCATCATCATATTATGCACATGTCATCATCATCATGACATCATCATATCACTTCATATTATGCACATGTCATCATCATGATGACATCATCATATCACACATATATGCATGTCATCATGCCATATCATATATCATCATCGTATCATGCAAAATACACGGCTAATGAGAATTCCACACAAATTCATAATTCACACAAAATAGCATGAAATTTTCGGATGAAACCAGAATGCACAGTCTCCGAAGAAATTCCATTAAAATATCCAAACAACCTCCAAAAATTACGAAAGTTTACCAATTTATAGCCAAGACATTAAAGTGAATTTTTCATGAATACTTCCAAGTCATATTCTTTTTATATTATTTTCTACAGTCACACGAAACTTTTGGATCCAACACCGAATCGTCCAGTACATGCTTCTCCAAAATACTGAGTTTTCACCTACCTGTTCTTCTTTGTTTCCTCTGAAATTTAGATATGTTCTACATAAAGATGTTCTCTACAAGTTTCATGAAGATATCTAAGTCAAATAACCAGATTATAGTCGTCATTTAGGTCCATGAAGTCTTGGGTGTCCTGTAATACATCTCCAGAATTACCGTCTTCAAGATCTAGTCGATTTACTAGGTTATACTTGTTCATTTTGCTTCAAATTTGAGTATGTTGTATTTCAAGATGTCCCCTCCAACGTTTATGAAGAAATTGAAGAGAGATTCTTAGCACAAATCAACATGCAACCACAAATCCATCAAGATGTCAGTGAAACTGTTCCAGATCTGAGGTCTCCGTAGAATGAGAGTTTAACCCCATGAATCTCCATCATTTTCCACCAAATTTTAGTATGTTGTAGTTAAAGATGTTAGCGACAACTTTTATGAAGAAATCGAAGCCAAATCGAACTCTAAACATGCATTCAAACTCTCACAACATTCTGACTCAAGCGCATTCAAACGAAAACAACAACCTTACTCAAAAACAAGTCATCCAAGCTTCGGTTTTTCCTCTCCTAATCACCCAAAACTCGACATACATGTAGCACACACACATGCAAGAGCAGCAAAGGACCCCAACTTGCCTCCAGACCACACAAATGGCAGCACACGGCGGTGAACACAGCGGACGGACGGCGGCTCCTCCTCGGCTTCTCCTCCCTCTCTGCTACTCTCCCTCTCTCTCACACGATCTCCCTCTCTCCCTCTCTTGGCCGAATGAAACAACCGGCCACCTCTCTCTCTCTCTTCCCTTTTATTTCCCCTAAACCTCATCATTAGTAATGATTAGGTTGCCTCTCAATTAACCAATGCATGCCATCCTCCTTTGTGCCACTTGTCACAACACATGCATGGGCTTGGGCTTGGGCCTCCCTTGGGCCTCCTTTTGTGGCCGATGGCCACACCTCCTTGGGCCTCATTGGGCCGGCGACAACAGCCCATCCGCGGCTCTAATTGGGCCGACTAGCTTGGCCCATTAAAGCTTAGGCCAATGGGCCTAAGGCCCAACCAAATAAAAATTAACTTTTCCCCTTTTTTTTATAATCTCTTCCATAAATTTTTAAATTTTAATTTCCACATGGCCAAATTCTTGTGACATTTTTTTTATTTAATTCATAAGGTGCATGGCCAAGCATAAATTATCATTATTAATCTACAATATTTAAAATCTCATGATCATAAGCACAAATCACCTAATCTTAAAAAAAGACTAATGGCTAAAGCATTAAACCATAGGTAATTTCATTACCTAATTAGAGGCTTTAACACACCTTATAACTTGACTTTGAATTTTTTGGATGTCACAAATAACGTGTCAAAATTTGAGATTAAATGGATAATAATTGGCCAGTAAAACAATTTTCTTTGTAGATAAAGAATCTGGACGCCGATATAGGGTGCTAGTAAAGATTATGGAGATTTTTACTCTTAATACGGTGAGAATTAGACTTATTTTTCTTCACAGAAAATGTCAATCTATGTCTTAAATATAACATACTAAAATTTGGTAGTATTTCGACAAGAATTGATATACCTTCTGTTTCCGAAACCAAAACTGTACATTTAGCTAGTAAATTGTCTGGACCCAAGAACATATACTAGATGTTGTGTCTTTTATATTAGACTTGTATGACACACATAGAGTCTAGTAACCTTCTAATAGAGGTTAGTTGAGCAAGAGTAACTCTCACATCTTATTTGAGATATAAGTGCATATAGTATCATGCGTGTGCAACGAGTGCGGTGCATAGTGCTTGATAATGGGGTAAATATCTATTCGGCATGGAATGGGACAATGTCGTAATGAGTTTTATCTTATAATTTGGACACGCGCGTGTGCTAGGTTCAGGAGAGTTAGATATATAGTTAGATACATTGGAGTCTTTTCTTTCGCATACGATAAATGCATTAATTAAAGGTGTGGTGGTGTGAAACGTGTGCTTAAGTGAGTGAATGAACCCATCAGTATAGAGATACCAGTGATGCCCTTGGAAATTTAGGATGCCCATGCTGAGTGGTCTAGGATGCCTCCATAGAGAGATACCGGGATGCCTCGAAGTGAGATGGCCTTATGTGTGATCAAGGATGCCTCAGTTGTGTGATACTGAGATGCCTCGGAGTGAGATGCCCAATGCTGAGTGGTATTGGGAGGACCTCGGTTGAGTGATGCCAGGATGCCTCGGAGTGAGATGCCCATAATAGAAATATTGTGGAAGTTTGGATAAGGTAACTTTCGGAACTGACTCGATCAGGTCGATAGAGTTTCGGTTAGTGACTAATCAAAGGTGGATCATATGCACACTAAATATAATTCTACTTGGCAAGTGAGTCCATTTACTGTTGTTGCATTGCATCTTGATATGAGATTGAGCTTGAGAAGGTAAGCATAGAAATGGATACTCATAAGGTGATTATATACATGAGGTGTTTATATCCAATTGTTTATGCTTGTGACAATCCAACCTTAGTATCTTAAATTGTTTGGCCATGGTTCCCTTGCAATATTGCTAGCTGTGGATTGTTTAAGTTAGAGTTTTATCATTCTTTACTGGGCAAAGTTGTACTCATCCCTTACATTTTTTAGATTGATAGTATGGATGTGCCGCCAATAGGTCGTTACAGAGCGGTATCGAGCATTGAGGTTACCTTTACTGATGTGTATGACTCTAATGTTGAGCTGACTTTCTCTAAGTATGAGGCTACATTATGGATGGATGTTGGTAGAGCTGAGTTGCTCCCAATGAAGTTTGTCGCAATGTTTATCAAGCATGATGGAGCAGGAGCTGGGATGGATGGCGCCTAGCCGCGTTTGATCATGTAGAAGCTAACTGTCTTTTTTTTCTTTTTTTTTTTTTTTTTTTTTTTTTTTTTTTTATTCAGTCTTGTGTGGGAACTCATGGAGTAGACACCCTCACCCTTTATCCCTGACTTTTGTTATGTATATGTTGTATATATAGGCGATGAACATGGAAAGAGTCCAGGTTGATAAATTTTGTAGGCCCGGATGATGATAAGAAGAAATGAAGCTTCTCATGATCTTGTTTATGTGCATGAATGAATGGGCCAATACTAAGAATTGAAGGTAGAGTGATTGTACGATAACCTCATAATATAAACTTGAGACTTTAAATAATCCATGTTATACATGCTAACCTTCAATGGTAAACACTATAGATTATCTAAAGGAGGTTACAAGTTAGGCAAGATGATAATAATAAGTATAATTCCGCTTGCGCTTAGTACGTGACGCCCTAGGACGTCACCCATATAGTCTTCAGAAGGTTAATCAGAACAATCCAAAGGACCTTCTCATTACTATCTTCTAGACGAAAATGGAGTCAAGGTGGAGATTGTTGAAGGCGAGGATGAATTGAGCTTTCATGAAAATGCGACTGGAGCGGGAGCGAGAGTGAATTGCATGGACGTCTTCATCGCCATCAACAACATCTGACCAAGTATGTCTCTTATGCACTTTATTTTCTTTGTTCTTCAGAAATTGGGTATGAGATTGCAGGGTTTGGGAGGAGGAGAGGGGTTGCAGAAATGAGATCTAGGAAATAATAAAAATGAGATAAAGTTAGGTGTTAGTGGGTCACGATTGAATAGATTGGGCTGAGAAAAGAAGTTGTGGGCTTAAAAAGCCGAACTGGTAAGGTCCATGTTAGCTTAGCTAGGCTTAGCCCGTTTTTGTCACTATCAACAACAACGGGCCAAGCATGTCTATTCCACACTTTATTTTCTCTGTTATTCAAAAATTGGATGTGAGATCGCAAGCTTTGAGGGGAGAGGGGTTTTCATAGAAACGAGGTATAGGAGATAATAAAAATGAGATAAGGCTAGGTGTTAAGTGGGTTAGGATTGAATAGATTGGGCCGAGAAAAGCAATTGTGGGCTTAAAAACCCAGACCAATAGGGTCCACGTCAGCTTAGCTGGACCAGACACTTTGACTCAATGCGATTTTCTTTTTGTTAATATTAAAAAAAAATTTAAAAATCATAATAAAAATTGGTGTATTTATTGGATACACTTGCAATTACATATTGTCGAAGATTAAACGGGTGGTGTGTCATTTTTTGGGAGGGAGTAACGTCGTTGACATTGCTGGCCATTTTTGTTTTGTGCCATGCCAGAATCACCGCACTAGCTCATATACACGCCGCAAATATTGGAGAAGGCAATAGTGATAAATATTAATGAGAAGGTCCTTTGACTTGTTCTAATTGACCTTCTGAAGACTGTATGTGTCCTTGTTGCCGCTTTGCTACTTGACCAGCATGGTCGACGACAATTACTTTTGATTCATATTTGTGGGATGGTAGTATCCATTTTCAGTCTTGGCAGTTACCTAATAAACATTGACCATATTAGTCTTGGTGACTAGAAAAGGCAGGAAATCAAGCGAGAAATTTGGGTAGGGATTTGTCCCAAAACCCGATTCCCTAGACCCAATTTGATGAACCGCATTGAAATAACCTAAGTAGGGATTTGTTCCAATACCCGGTTCACCCGACCCGCTTGTCTGCTCCAATTCGATGGTTGGGCTCACCCCCTTCATGGTTGGTGTGGCTTTGGATGTCGCCAAGACTAATATGGTCAATCTTCATCAGGAAACTGCCAAGACTAATAAGGGATACTACCATCCCACCAATACCGATCAAAAGCAATTGCCGTCAACCGCGCCGCTCAAGCAACAAAGTGGCAACAAGGACGCATACAGTCTTCAGAAGGTTAATTAGAACAATCCAAAGGACCTTCTCATTAATATCTTCGAGAGGAAAATGGAGTCGAGATGGAGATTGTTGAAGGCGAGGATGAATCGAGTTTTGATGAAAAAGTGACTGTAGCGGGAGCGGGAGGGAATTGCACGGCCATCTTTATCGCTATCAACAACATCAGTCCAAGTATGTCTCTTCTACACTTTATTTCCTCTATTCATCATAAATTGGGTGTGTGATTGCAGGGTTTGGGGGGAGGAGAGGGGTTGTAGAAACAAGATCTAGGAAACAATAAAAATGAGATAAGGCTTGGTGTTAGTGGGTTACGATTGAATAGATTGAGCTGAGAAAAGTAGTTGTGGGCTTATAAACCCCGACCAGTAGGGTCCACGTTAGCTTAGGTAGGCTTAGCCCATCTTGCTCGCTACCATCAACATCGGGCCAAGCATGTCTCTTCCACACTTTATTTTCTCTATTATTCAGAAATTGGAGGTGAGATTGCAATCTTTTGGGGGAGAGAGGTTTTTGCAAAAACGAGGTTTAGGAAATAATAAAAATGAGATAAGGCTAGGTGTTAAGTGGGTTAGGATTGAATAAATTGGGCCGAGAAAAGCAGTTATGGGCTTAAAAACTCATATCGGTAGGGTCCGCGTCAGATTAGCGGGACTGAACACTTTGATTCGATCCGATTTTCTTTTTGTTAATATTAAAAAAATTAAAAAAATTATAATAAAAACTGGTGTAGTTATTGGATACGCTTGCAATTACATCTTCTCGAAGATTAAATGGGTGGCGTGTCACATTTTGTCAGGGAGTGACGTTACTGGCCATTTCTGTTATGTGCCATGCCAAAATCACGCGCTGGCTCATATATACATAAAAAAAAATTGGAGAAGGCTAGAGTCATAAATATTAAAGCGAAGGTCCTTTGGATTGTTCTCATTGACCTTCTAAAGACTCTCTGTGTCCTTGTTGCCGCTTTACTTCTTGACCGGCACGGTCAATGACAATTGATTTTGATCAATATATGTGAGATGGTAGTATCCCTTATTACTCTTGGCAGTTGCCTGATGAACATTGACCACATTAGTCTTCGTGACTGAATAAGGCAAGAAATCGAGCGAGAAATTTGGGTAGGGATTTGTGCCTAAACCTGATTTGATGACCCGCATTGAAATAACCTGAGTAAGGATTTGTTCCCATACTCGGTTCACCCAACCTGCTTGTCTCCTCCAATCCGATGGTTGGGCTCGTCCCATTCATGGTTGGTGGGCTCCCATTAGTTTGGATGTGGCTTTGGATGTTGCTAAGACTAATATGGTCAATCTTCATCTAGCAACTGCCAAGACTAATAAGGGATACTACCATCCCACCAATACTGATCAAAAGCAATTACCGTCGACCGTGCCACTCAAGCAACAAAGCGGCAACGAGGACACATATAGTCTTTAGGAGGTTAATTAAAAGAATCCAAAGGACCTTCTCATTAATATCTTCGAGAAAAAAATGGAGTTGAGGTAGAGATCGTTGAAGGTGAGGATGAATCGAGTTTTGATGAAAATGCAACTGTAGCAGGAGCGGGAGGGAATTGCATGGACGTCTTCGTCACTATCAATAACATCGGGCCAAGTATGTTTCTTCTGCATTTTATTTTCTCTACTCTTTAGAAATTGGGTGTGAGATTGTAGGGTTTGGGGGGAGGAGAGGGGTTGTAGAAACGAGATCTAGGAAACAATAAAAATGAGATAAGGCTAGGTGTTAGTGGGTCATGATTGAATAGATTGGGTTGAGAAAAGCAGTTGTGGGCCTACAAACCCGAACTGGTAGGGTCCACATTAGCTTAGCTAGGCTTAGCCCGTCTTCATCGTTACCAATAACATCGGTCCAAGCATGTCTCTTCCACACTTTTTTTTCTCTGTTATTTAGAAATTGGATGTGAGATTGCAATCTTTTGGGGGAGAGGGCTTTTTGCAGAAATGAGGTTTAGGAAATAATAAAAAAGAGATAAGGCAAGGTGTTAAGTGGGTTAGGATTGAATAGATTGGGCCAAGAAAAGCAGTTGTGGGCTTAAAATCTCAGACCGATAGGGTTCGTGTCAGCTTAGCGGGACTGGACACTTTGACTCAATCCGATTTTCTTTTTGTTAATATCAAAAAAATTTAAAAAATCATAATAAAAATTGGTGTAGTTATTGGATACGCTTGTAATGGCATCTTCTTGAAGATTAAATGTGTGGCTTGTCATGTTTTGGGAGGAAGTAATGTCATTAACGTTGCTGGCCATTTGTGTTATGTGACATCCTAGAATCACTGCGCTGGCTCATATACGCCACAAATATTAGAGAAAGTTAGAATCATAAATATTAATGAGAAGGTCCTTTGGATTGTTCTTATTGACCTTCTAAAGACTCTGTGTGCTTGTTGCCGCTTTGCTGCTTGATCGGCACGTTTGACGACAATTGCTTTTGATTAGTATTTATGGGATGGTAGTATCGCTTATTAGTCTTGGCAATTGCCTGATGAACATTGACCATATTAGTTTTGGCGATTGGAAAGGGCAGGAAATCGAGCGAGAAATTTGGGTAGGGATTTGTCCCTAAACCAGATTCACTTGACTCAATTTGATTAATCGCATTGAAATAACTTGAGTACGGATTTATTCCCATACCCGATTCACCCGACCCACTTGTCTGCTCCAATCCGATGGTTGGGCTTGCCCCATTCATGGTTGGTGGGCTTCCATTAGTTTGGATGTGGCTTTGGATGTCAACAAGACTAATATGGTCAATCTTCATCAGGCAACTACCAAGCCTAATAAGGGATACTACCATCCCACCACTATTGATCAAAAATAATTGTTGTCAAGCGTGCCGGTCAAGTAGCAAAGCGGCAACAAGGACGCATGCAATCTTCAAAAAGTTAATTAGAACAATCCAAAGGACCTTCTCATTAATATTTATGACTCCAGCCTTCTCCAATATTTGTGGCGTGTATATGAGATAATGCCATGATTCTGGCATAGCACATAACATAATGGCCAGCAACGTCAATGGCGTTACTCCCTCCCAAATCATGACACGCCACCCCATCAATCTTCAAGAAGATGTAATTGCAAGCATATCCAAGAACGACACCAGTTTTTATTATGAGGTTTTTGTTATATTTTATTATTTTTTTAATATCAACAAAAAGAAAATTGGATCGAGTCAAAGGATCTAGTCCAACTAAGCTGTCGCGAACGCTATTGGTCCGGGTTTTTGAGTCAATAACTTCTTTTCTTGGCCCAATCTATTCAATCCTAACCCACTTAACACCTAGGCTTATCTCATTTTTATTATTTCCTAAACCTCTTTTTGCAAGAACCCCTCTCCCCCCAAAGCTTGCAATCTCACATCCAATTTCTGAATAACAGAGAAAATAAAGTGTGGAAGAGACATGCTCGGCTCGATGTTGTTGAGAGTGATGAAGATAGGCTAGGCCCAACTAAGCTGACGTGGACCCTATCGGTCCAAGTTTTTAATCCCACAACTGCTTTTCTCAGCCCAATCTATTCAATTGTGACCCACTAACACCTAGCCTTATCTCATTGTTTTTATTTCCTAGGTCTCGTTTCTACAACCCCTCAACCTTGCAATCTCACACTCAATTTCTATAGAACGGAGAAAATAAAGTGTAGAAGAGACGTACTTGGCCTAATGTTGTTGATAGCGACAAAGATGGCCTTGCGATTCGCTCTCGCTCCCGCTCTAATCGCATTTCATGAAAACTTGATTCATCCCACCCTCAATGATCTCCACCTCGACTCCATGTTCATCTCAATTTATCTCCTCTCCAGCCCTCTCTCCTTTCCCGTAGCCCTCAATCCCATAATAGATCTATTCCCAAGTAATTTGTAGTTGTCACTACTATCAGAAAACCCCCGTAAGACATCGATCGAAATTCACTCACCCTCTTTTCTATTGGGGATTCTGTTGGGGGTTATCCCTAACAAAAAAAACCCCTTAAGATCGTAATTCTCTCCCCTAATAGAAAAAACGGTTGACTCAACACCCGCAAGCATGCATAATGACATCAACAATTTACCAGCACCACATGAAATTCTCTCTTTCGCCAAAGCCTCTTCCCAGATTTAATGCCTATTTACCAATTTACTTAGTCTATTGTGACTCCATGCATACCAAACCAACAAGATCCAGTCTTCAAATGGAAAGGACAATGAACTTTATCATGCCACAAGAAAAGAATAGAACATGAAACGAAAAAAGACAATAAATTAGTCCTAGACAAACATAACTAGACATATACCATCATAATAAGTTCCCTGTGCAGGTCCAAGCCCATCTTAGGAAAGCTAATGTTATTTCTTCTCTGCTGTTATTTCATTCCCTTCCCAAATGGTCTCGGCAGGCCCTTCTTCTTCCTCCACATATTCCCAAGAATCACCATCGTTGTGGTTTTGCTCCTCATGCTCAACCTATCAATTCACCATTTGCAAAAGAAAGCCAATGTTATCATCATTGCTTCATCATACTAAAATACAAAACAAAAATAAAATCCACTACCTACAATTGCTCGGCAACTTTATCAGAATCCAACATCAAAATTTTTGATCTTTCGGTGGTTTAAAATGCTTAAGATACGTGAACTAAATGAAGGCATCATTGATGGAGCTCAATCCCCTCATCTTGCTCCCATCCCAGGGCTAGATTATCATACATGTTCTTAATTAGCAGAATGCGTGATTTATCAGAATAAGAGTGGGATCTACTGCATTGCTGAACAAACCAAAGAGATCAAGTCTTCGGAATGGAAAGGACAATGAGTTTTATCTTGCCACAACCAAAGAATAGAACATGAAATGGAAAAAGTCAACAGATTAGTCTAGAGAAACATAATTAGACATCTACTGTTGTAAAAAGCTACTTTTGCAGGTCCGAGCCCTTCTTAGGAAAGTTGATGTTATTTCTTCTCTACTGTTATTTCTTTCCCTTGCCAGATGATCTCTGCAAGTCCTTCTTCTTCTTCCATATATTACAAAGCATTGCCATTGTCCCGGTTATGCTCCTCATCCTCAACTTGTCAATTGACCATTTACAAAGGAAAGCCAATATTATTATCTTTGCTTAATCATACTAAAAAAATCAACAAAAACACAATCCATTGGCAACTTTTTATTTTTATATAGATTTGAAAATTATGAAGGGTTGTCTTTTGGTGGGAATTATGGACCTTGTTCAGTTCTTTGGCATTAATTGTTGCTACAAAAAATCAGCAAAGAGAACTTCCATAGCCTTATTTTGCTGCATTATGTGAAGAAGTTACAAAAAAATATATATATTTCCATTCATATATTGAAAGGACTGCTGCAATGAAAAGCACAAATAGGGGTCTTTCAATTAAATGCAGAAGACTACCAAGAGGACATCTAGTCTGAACTTTGGGTCTCAAATCAAATTTAATGTCCCGACCTTCTCAAAATGCCAGCAGAATTGGTTTCTTCTTCTTCTTCTTCTTTTTCTTCTTCTTCTTCTTCTTAACTCAATTGTCGGTTTTCCTGGTTCTTTGAACTTTCTCTAGTTGTCTTCTCTTCATGAATAAAATATTCAATTGAGCCAAATGAACATATTTGGAATAGATTAAATTTGCCTACTTATGTAACAGATGAGAGATTCAAGGTCAACTTTGGGGGTGAACCAGACCACGATGTCAACATATGAAACACCTTCATTATCACAAAGACTAAGGTGGTTAGCCTACGTTGTTAGAAAGCAAAGTACAAGCAAACGAAATAAGTGGGGATTCATATTTCGTGCATAATCACTTCCTTTCAACCTCTGATTGAGCTTATCAAAGTAACATTCTCCATCGACTTTGCTATGACAGAGACACTTGTGACGAACAGGAACATTCACATTAGACCATATATCTACTAAGCATGTCAAACAACTATTTATAAATAAAAATGTAAACACTATCGAACAATCAGTACACTGGAAACTGACTTGTCTTGGGACAGGAAGCAAATCCATCCCAAATTGCCTCAATAGCTCAGGCTATTCATCCAATAATTTCTCTCAAGTTGAAACCTCCACAGCATTACCATTAGATTCTTCTTGCTTCCCCGAATTCTTGGTAGGGGACTTTCTCAACATTGGCCCTTTCACAAATAAGTACGAACTAACGGGAAGGGATATTGTTCCCAGGGGCCAAGGTGGAAGAAGCCCACATTGGCCAAGTTTACAATCTTAAAAATCTGCAAAACAATGTTAATTGCCAAGATCAAGTGATGACAAATCTATTCATAATCAAGTGAACTGTATACAAAGATCATAAAAATTGGACAAGGAGGTACGACAATTCTCCCAGGGGCCATGTCCAGTGCCAAGCACACCCAAAAGTAGCACGAAGCAGAGGCTGCCCTTGTGAAGGATGAAGGGAGTAGATCCTAGAAAATATATAATTTGGACAACCAAGATGTAAATGATAATAAAAAAGAAGACTTATAAGTCCAAATTGACAGGAAAACAACATCATTCAAATAGTTAGCGAGTATTAAGCTATACTTGCAAACGATAGATGAATCCTTAAATATAAATTGGATTTAAAGCTATAAAATGATGGTTTAAACTGCATAATGTTGGACTGATTTGTTGCACCATAAGTATCTCCCTATTTTGCTAAGCCACTAAGATACATGTTTGAGTCAACAATTGAAAACCTACCCCATCCATTTCTCCAACATGAACTTCCACATTTTTTTTCCAGGCAATAGGGAGTGGGATGGTTACTTCACTGATTATCGAGCTTCAGCACACCTCCCTAAGTGAAGTACCAACCCAGCAACAAAAGGGCATTAAGCAAGTGGATGCATTGTCTCATGCCAAGCAAACAAGTGGACCACAATGGAGCCAACCCAACCGGAAGTATACTAAAGTTACGTGGATCTTACATCCATGCGCATGGTAGGGACTAGAATATGCTTATGTTAACTAATAGGTAGTCATGAGAACCGGCACAAATCACGCTCAACATGAAAAATAAAGTTGAAAATGATCCATCAAAGAGAAACCCGATACTAGGATAAAATAGAGATGACCAAATACGAATGCAAAATATATTGATTGCTATTTTGCTATAACTTCCATGCAAAACTCACAAGAACTGTAAGCTTATTTAGGGGAATGTTGAATTTTACCTACTCATGTAGTCTAGTCAACGCAAGTGGATCAGACCCAGTAGCGGACACACCAGATCTTGATGGACTATCTCTAAGGATGCCACTTCTTCATAGGAGAAGCAATGTTTTAGCTCCTGATAGGAGCCACTTGAACGAGTTAAAAGCAGCGGATCAATCGCTGCATACAACATAGATCAACAGTAGAACAAACTAAGCATAAAAAAGTGGAAGAAAAAGATAGTCACTGAGCTAAACATGCACACGATCGGAATTCTTTCCAACAATTGACCGATTAATTCTTTCGCCTATTAGTTTCTATTCTACAAGGAAATATTGACCCCTTCTAGAGTATTTAAGGGCAAAGGACATAACATATGCATGCTTGACCAGAGTATCAACTAGCATCAAATTAGTATGCTTGCCCTCAAATTTAGGCAACTTCCCTTAGAAATTGTTTTTTTCCTGGCTCAGGGACTAAGTTAGTGTGGGCAACAGTTGTATAAAGAGTGAGGGATATTTTTATCTTTTAGCAAATGTCAATAATCTAATACAAAGATGCATTCTGACTTCTTCAAGCCAAAAATTTCCAAGTGACAAACTATAGCAAAAGAGCGAAATGGTTGATTGTAGTTGTTGGTTGTAGTTGTCTCTAGTTTTTTCCTTAAGTAATGTTCAGCTCAAAGTTTGAAATGACTTTTTATCAAATGGCCAGGATCACTCGAAACTATAAACTTGAGTATAATCAAAGAAGAAGAAGTCATAGCTCTTAAGATACACTGACAAATCACGATGAGTGCATCGGTTGAGAGTGAGACAAATCACGATGAGTGCATCGGTTGAGAGTGAGACCAAATGACATTGATGTCTTACTGCCTAATATGAGTTGTAAATGACATTCCATGAATATCCATTGCCTTTTGACAATATGATGATGGCCAAATCTCATGTTATGCTTGGAAAGAACTGTGTAATTTGCACTCACATTGAAAGAACTTTGTAATTTGCACTCACATTATTATCCTAACTCCCAATGATGGATGTGGGAAAATTATCCCTTACTTTCTAGGTGTCCATTTGTCTATAGATCAGGCTGTCCAGCAACTTTCTTGCAAAGAGTGAGGGCAGTGAAAGGGCTGGCCCTCCTTTGGATGACTTAACTCCGTTCACCTGTTTCATAGCTCCTTCAGATAATATTTATAAGGCCTTGAGCCCAAAATTTTGAATTGGAATTAACAGGGATGCTATGATAATAAGTTCTACCTAAAGCTAAGGCATGAGTATATAAAAAATATCAACAACTTTTTGAAGCAAGGGTCAAAGAGATGCTTAGGTGTACTTGTTGACTGGTGTATAGACTATGACATACTAATATAGGACTGTTGCATAATTTCTTTATTCTTCAGGACTAGCATGACTAATGAGATTGAGTGTTTCTCTATCAGCGACACCTTCCCCATCTATATTCACTAATCCATTTGAGAGGATAGTTTAAATTCTCAACATCTAACAAGATGGCCTATATCCCCCTCGCCAACATCATGGACTAATTATGTAACCCTCAACTCTACTAAACTTGATCCAACCTCAATCAGTGCACTTGCGTTCTCAAGTATAGGATGCTTAAGCCACTTAGATTCCGTGTGACGCATGTAACATACTCCAACAAATATCAACCAAGCCACCTCCCTCCTTGTCTCCGATCCTCTGTACTGCACACTGCGCCAAATTTCAGTGGTCAGTACCTAAATCCCAAGTACTTTCATAATCCACAATATAGAATTAGCAAAAGGAACACAGTCACCTTCACCAAAAGCGTACCAAGAAATTACCAAGGTATGCCAAGTCTGTAACACATAAACAGGCACTAGCTTCTCAATTGCCTCTTTTGACATTTGGGGGTCTGAGCCCATCTTAGGAAAGCCGATGTTGTTTCATCTTTGCTGGCCCTTCTTCTTCTTCTTCTTCCACATATTCCCAGGCATCACCATCATCTCGGTTATGCTCCTCGTCCTCAACCTGTCAATCGACCATTTACAAAAGAAAGCTAATGTTATCACCTTTGCTTAATCATACTAAAATATAAACAAAAACACAATCCAGCGCCCATGATTGCTCAGCAACTTTATCAGAATCCAACATCAAAATCTTTAATGTAACATTCAGGCACCAATGGTCGGGCTAGGGTGCCCAACCGCACCCTCCCCAGGGCTCTCAGCGAGAGCTCGTGGATGCCGCCGCCATTTCTCGGGGAAGTCGTCGACCTAGAGGCTGAATAGACGATGGGGGATGGAGACGAGGGTTCCCTTCTCCGTCGCAAAGAACAACTTTCGCATTCTCCGTGTATGCAGACTCCACGAAGGATACGGTGGGGAGTGCGTCGGACGCCTAATGAAACCCTACCTTTGGGTTTCAACTTTTCACTGCTCTCGACATTCGACTCTTTGTTATTCACAAAAATAATAATAGTGATAAACTAATGCCCGTAATAAAAAAATCGAGAGAGGTTTGTACTTTCCAGGAATTTATGCAAAAGATTAAGAAGCTTGCTATTTATTTCCTCAAAAAAATAAATTAATTAAATTTCCAACAATATTTATAATTAAAAAAAAAAAAACTATACGCGTTGGTGCCAATTGTGTCATGTGGAATGGCCATTGTCCACATCCGCAATTTCCAGTCAAAATTGATCAAATCAAAATAAATCAATTGACAAAAAATGAACATATTTATGATTTAATTGACACAATTGAGAGATTTAATACTAAATTGATAAAAAAAAATGCAGTATTTTCTGGATTGTTTTCTCGCTTTTATAAAGGGAGAACGTTGGGTAGTTGCTGCTTGAACCAAGCACAAATCACGACCTCGACTACATGTCTCCGAAGGTACTTTAATGTGAGCTTCTCTCATCAACCATCGAGAGCTGCTAAAAAAAGAAAAAAGAAACATAATCAAGAAAAGCTAGACAACACTCAACTGGAACATGTACAAATTAATCACATCATCACACAGAAAACATTTCCAATCGACTAAATATTTCAAGTTATTTATAATTATTAATTAGTAAAATAAAAGAATTACAATTTCCTCTTAAAAAGTATCATTTAGTTAATGCAATTTTTTCCCCTGCCTATAGAAGCTTCACCGACAAGTCATTGAGTTTCATGTTTTCTTTAAAGATACTAACTAGAGCAAAGTTGACAATTAATTATTAGCTCAAGATTGAGTAGAGACCACAAAGAATTGTGATTTTGGACATTATACGACATAAAGAAATAAAATGACATTCAAATAATTAAACAGATACCTCTCCAGAGTCAATCACTGCAATAGGTATAGATACAGAACTCTGAACCCCAAGCAAATGTTTCCATCATGCTTATCGAGGATGCAGCCTTTCTCATCAGGCACCCCTTGTGGCCTTTCACACAAAATAATGCAGGGACAGCTTGTTAGCAGAATCTTGAGGTATCCAATCAGTTGATGAAAACTGCTAACACTTCAACCACAAAAAATAGATTAGTGACTCACCTGCATATGATTCGTGCTTCCCCTGCAGAGAGAAGAAAGACAGATCAATCGACCAATACACTTCATGAATAGAATAGAGAAACATCCTCGCACTAAATAAATTGTTCTCTCAATCAAGTTGAGGGATCTTCTGATCTGGAAATCCCCTATGAGTAGATAGACGGTTTAAAAATTGATCTCAAGATTTTTCTCTGGTTTAATACTTGATCTAATTCTTTCATTTCAATCCTAGCGAACATAAGTACAAACTAATGGTTTGAATGCAAAAGTGCTTCCACTGGTCAACATAGGACACTTCTAACAAACCACCTTTTCTATCCAAGTCTCCTTGGAAAACATAATACAAATCAAGTCATTGATGGTGAAATAATGAAATTGTCTGAAAAATCATTTGACTACTATGGAATAGGCACCAGTTTGAAACTTAGAGTTATCATAGAAGCTACGATATCTGTACATATTAGACGCAGTGTATCTCCTTATGTTTCAAATTGCATGCTCAAAAAAAAAAAAAAAAATCTATTATGTTTAAGTATAAACGTTATTTGTTAGATATACTGAGATAATCTAACATGCCCACAATAAAAGTATCTTTTTGCAGAAAGCTCGAAGTAAAAGCAACTAAATGCATGCATGTATATCATTTCTTACCACCGCCATCTCTTTTAAGTCCTTCAAGCAAAAAATATTTCAGAGTGGCATAGACATTCTTCTTGTGCACTCCGGCACATGCTCCTTTGAGAATTTTGATTTTCCGGCCACATCTCCAAGATACTCCCTACCTTTTCATCTGACGATGCACTCTCACAACTAAGATATAAATTTTTATATTAACCAATTACACCATGGGCAGCAAAGCAAACGAATAATAGGTAAAACTGGAAGCAGTGCGATCAAAGAAGTTCAAACCTACCTTTTCATCTGACGATGTTCAACTAAGATATAAATTTTTATATTAACCATTTTGGGCAGCAAAGCAAACGAATAATAGGTAAAAAAGCAGTGCGATCAAAGAAGTTCAAAAGATATCAAACACAAGACAGGAAAAGATTGAATAGCAAGAATCATGTGACATAGCAGAACTTCACTGGTAATCCACCAAACTATGATATATACATCACTTCTACATACCATCGGATGATACACCAAGTTCCTTCTTGTTTCTAGGGTTGATTATGAAAATAGCTTGGTCCTCGCCGTTGTCAACCTCTTCATCATGACGAACATGCATTTGCATAATCCAATTAGAATACTCCTTTTCCAGTTGCAAAGGAGTCAACAACTTCTTTTCTTTGTAGATTTTAGCATTTATTCCTAGATAATGGACAAAAACTTTGTTAAGGACTTTGGAGTGAACACCACGTAAGTTCGAGTAGAAGACGGTGGAAATATGTACAAGCATGACCTTTTACTACATCAAGAGGCCTGCCAATTTTTTTAAGAGCACTGGTAAATGGGTTGTTCTGGGCCAGATCTGTCTATCAAGAGAAAGGAGCATTGAGCATCTCTATATGAAAAGTTCCACAAGAAGATGAGCAGTTTTCATTTCTCAAGCAATTTAGCATTCAACCTATTTTTGGTCCTTTGATTTGATAGAATATTGAAATATTATCTACTAGTTTAAGCTTTCAAAATAGTTGATAATGATCTTAAAAATTGCACATGGTATAAAGCAGGAGATCCTAATTCCAAATGCCCTATTTGCCTCCAATGAAATTTTTTCATGCTTAATACTCGGCAAAAAAGAGCAAGCTAAGGGTGAGGGTGTGTGATAGGATATTAAAATATTAAAACACACATTTATTTATTAGTTTAAGATTTTAAAACAGTTGGTGGCACTCTTACAAAATCTCACACAAAAACTCTTTTGCTAAAGCAAACTATTTCAAGTAATGAACCACTTACATAAGATAGACATCTTTCAATTTCGATGTTTTCCAAAAGTACATTATTTACTTATCAAGCAAAGAGTCATCTCAACAGATACTAGACAAATGAAGAACCAAAAGAAAAGGAAGTGAAGAAGACCTATATTTGAAATGTTGATCATCAAACTTTTGTCATTTCCCATTAATTGAATTTAAAAAGATTTATTAAATTATTATAAGATGTCCTAGAAAAGGTACTCATCCTAAAATCTACAAACAACAACTCAAAAACCTTTAAATTTTTGTAAGAACAATATTTTACTGCAAAGGCTTATAGCTACTGTGTATGCATACTTCTAACATCCTCTCCAGCTAGGTAACAGCGATGAGAAAGATTGGAAACATCACTGTCAACTGACAAATAATAGACGAATGATAGCATGTTTTGCCCTGAGATATAACACTTAAAGGAACTAATAAAACACTGAATTCATATGTGCTATTATGACAACATGAAGAGGTCTCAACTCTGATCAAACTTATGACAACCACATTCAAAATGATTTTATCCATGAAGAAGGCACATTCCTACCAACACACACAAGAAATTTCACAAGAATCCCTTTGGCAACATTCAAAATGCTACCATTTTATCCATAAAGAAGGTGCATTCCTACCAACATACATCAAGAAATTTCAGAAGAATCCCTATGGAAACACATGAATTAGTTGGAGACATTTTTTATTTTCTATGTTCCTACTATGGTTTGCACCACTGAAACAGCACACTTTGTTTGGCCTCGCTATGAGAAATCCCTAGTTCCTATTCCATATGTTTTCAGTAGATCAAAGCATTTGAAAGTCTTAATGTCACGACCCGAACTCCGAGCACATGCACATCCCTTGTGGTTGATACACTTTTGCAACATCCCAGGAACTGTTGTCAACCCATTCATTTTACCAAGCATGTGGAAGCGTAATCATAAACTCCAAACAACACATAAATGGGATAGCAAACACAAGGTTATACTTTTACAAACCACACATATTTTTACAACAGTGACTATGTACAGAAGAGTCTAGCACAACATGGTCTACCTCAAAATGAAGAGCTTCTAGGCTATCTACCCTCTAAGCTCCTCATCCATGGGGCCAAGTCTCTACCTACGACCCAGCAGACTCTTCAATAGACTAGGGTGAGTAGTCCCCCACTATCCAGATCAAACGGCAGACCCGTCAATATCTGGCAGAAGCTACTGAGGCATCCATACCCCTTGCCTATAGTCCTTTGCTCCTTGCTTGTCCACCCTCCATCTAGGGACTTGAAAAATTTTAGCCCGCTATGAGGTGAGATCACATCTCAGTAAGTTAATCCCCTAAATCCCGATTAGGAGAAGGGTACACTCTATATGCAACCTAATCACATTTCTCACAACTCTTTTCATACCAGTCTTTCCCTGCATGTTAGTGTCAATCAAATCATATATCACAGTATCAAGCTCACACATCATATGAATACTTTAACATGAGTATATGCAAGGACATAAATATCAACGTAAGCACATGGATCCCAGTCAATGCAACAGATAACAATCTTCCGATATAACTGGGCATTGTCTCGCACCGTCAAGCACGACAACATCTATACCTAGATGGCATTTTGATTAGGAGCATTGGTCCAACATCCACTGCAACCGGCATCCGTTGACTTGGGGCATTCCGAAAGGAGCATCGTCCAGCCCCAAAGGCACGTGATAGATTCTCATGTAGCATATGCATTTTTCCAATTTCACAATTTAACAATTAGTTATGCATCTCAACCATGTCACTAAATAAGCAAATTTTCAACAAACGTGTCCTTAAAAACAATCACACGTTACTACCTGATTTAACCGGTGAAATTGTCCAATTGCGCACTTCAGAGTTTAGCGCCAGAAATCAACTCAGATGAATTCGAAAAATTCCAAACTTGGACATGTGACAAAGAACACATAAAAAAAAATAATTTTCATGAAGACACTGAGGCCCAGATCTCTCTGGAATTCGGCCCAGTAATTCACTCAACCCAGCACCAAAACCGAGTCCGTTTCCAGTGGGTCTGTTTTCCAAAATCAGCTTAGTTTGGGGTCCAAAACAGGTTCATTTGATTTGAAATTCAAGTATGTTAAACTAGAGAATATGAAAAAGAACTTTTGTGAAGAAACCGTATGGAAATTTGACCCCTAAGGGTTGGTAATGACCCCTAGAATCCTAACATATCAGGTTTTCCAATGTAGTCCGATTTTCTATTTAAAGATCACGGAGCTAAAATCATTTTCCTTTCAATTCCCAAAAATCCTGAGAAAATTATATGTTATGATTGAATATGTTTAAAACATTTCTTCAGAAGGAAATCACTACAAAATCACAACATATCTCAGTCTATAAAAATAGCAAACCATAACTATCTAAAAACCAGTTCTAGCGAACATCTTCTGTCTTTGGCTAAACTGTCCTCTCAAGCACGAATCTTTCTATTTAAACTAAACTAAACTCTTCCATAGCTAATCTAACATTTCTAAACTAACACTAAACTATATTTAACATCATCTAGTCCTTTCTTAACTCATTTAAACCCCTAAACAGAGGTACACAGCCTCTAATCAAGTTTTAGGAAAACAACTCACTTAACTAGAATTCCAAAGCTACCAGTGTTGGCTGAGCAACAACGGTCAAGCCGTAACCTCCGGGGACGCCGGAGTGGCTTTGGTTAGCCCAGAACAGGGCTAACAAGTCTTGCTCTTGGCCGGAGGATGTCGAGTAATGCAAGAGCAGCAACTGTAAAAGCTGTGAATTGGACTGAAGAATTTCCTGCAAACAAAGGAAATGGTGGTGTTGATTTTTTAGGGTCGTGGGCTTGCTGATGGAGATGGTTGCTCAGCAATTAAAGGCCACAGCCAAGAAAAACGAAACATGGGGTAGTTGGGTCGAAATTTATGTGGATCCAATAACTTTGTAATGTCAAAACAAAGCTTTCCTCTGTTTTTTCTTGGCTGCTGGTTTGTCATCTAAGAGGGAGCAAGGGAGGCCGAATATCCTAGCGTAAAGAAGAAGAAGACAAGACTTTTTATGGCTACGAAAATGAAAGGAAAGAGAAAGGGGCGGGATAAGTGTTGCACGATTCCAAAGAAAAGAGAGGGGAGAAGGGACGCACGGATGGGGGGTGAGAGGAAAAAGGGAAAAAGAATTAGGTGGACCACTTTCCTAAATTCCACAAGCATGGTCCTTTTATCCGTGGAAAAATTGGTTCTTATCCCTCTCATGAGGTCCACCTTGCTTGAACACACTTATCTCTTCCAAATGAAACTCAAATGTCGATGAAATCTTATGCCTTAGGCCTTCATACGAATTTACCTCATTTCTAAAAGATTTTTTTCTTTTTCCACTTTCCCATTACACAATATTAGTTAATAAGGACAATTCATCATTTAAGTCCTTATAATTCCTTCTCTAAATTGCTTTTGATCAGTATTTGTGGGATGGTAGTATCCCTTATTAGTCTTGACAGTTGCTTGATGAACATTGACCATATTAGTCTTGGCGACTAGAAAGGGCAGGAAATCGAGCAAGAAATTTGGGTAGGGATTTGTCCCTAAACTCGATTCGCTTGACCCGCATTGAAATAACCCGAGTAGGGATTTGTTCCCATACCCAGTTCACCCGACCCGCTTGTCTACTCCAATCTGATGGTTAGGCTTGCCCCATTCATGGTTGGTGGGCTTCCATTAGTTTGGATGTCCCCAAGACTAATATGGTCAATCTTCATCAAGCAACTACCAAGACTAATAAGGGATACTACCATCCCACCAATACTAATCAAAAGCAATTGTCGTCGACCGTGCTGGTCAAGCAGTAAAGCGGCAACAAGGACACATACAATCTTGAGAAGTAATTAGAACAATCCAAAGGCCCTTCTCATTGATATTTATGACTCCATCCTTCTCCAATATTTGTGGTGTGTATATGAGCCAACGGGGTGATTCTGGCATGGCACATAACACAATGGCCAGCAACGTCAACGACATTACTCCCTCCCAAAACATAACACGCCACCCGTGCAATGGGCTCATGGTCGATAATTATTGAGCTACAACGTACACCTTCAAATCATTAGTGACTCTTGATTGTCATAAAAATCTCTAGGTTTCAATTACGAGCATAGGGTACCAAAATGACACAAAAATCGATTTTAGTGCCGATCAATGGGGATTTTGTAATTAGATGTAATCACCCATGCCTAATTATATATCTCAGTCAAATCACTATTTTCGACTGTGCTACCCTTGCAAACTAACACGAATCGAGCAATCGATTTGTGGTCAAATTCTCAAGCATGTTGCATTAAAATCCCTTACTGACTTTCCCAACTAGTTTGGTTATCTCATGAGTAATCAGCTCAGAGAATAGCACTATAGACATGACAATGAAAACCCAATTTATTCAATTGAAAATAGAAGTAGAAAATCAAACTGTCACACTTAAGTATTCTAAGAAAGCCTAAAGGCCCATGAATAGGTAGTAGAGTTCCCCTCACCTTGGAAGGTGTTGGAGAAAATCCAACATCAGTCTCTACATCATCAAAATATAAAACATATCATGATGTATAGAATTAAAGAAAATGCAGTCCCATTAGATAAGAAAGGTCCTAATAATTAGTGATAACCATACCAATATAACATTTAGCTCTAAAGAAAGATCTCCTAAATAAGTGGGCTTTATCTCCTTTCTTATGTCTCTCCATGATAGGAACTAAACCCTGTAGTAGAAAGCAATTGTGAGGACATTAGTTACCCTAGTTTAAGAGAGACAGTGGAAGCATCAAACCTTGACAATGACGCTCGATTTAACCCAAAATTTTCAATTAGATCAAGTTTATCAGATAGGACCTTCTCAATGTGCACATGAAAGTTTTATAAGATAAGCCACAATATGTTTAGTATTTGTGTTTTCTTATGAATCTTGTCAAAAATTCCTTCATTTTGGAATAAATCTTAAGTTGGATGATATTTCACAAGATACGAAATGAAGATCACAAAAAACCTTGACTGTTAATACAGCGAAAATCGAGAAAAATACATGTATAAGCATGTTTCCCACAAAATGGGTCTTATTAGCTTACTCACAAGCTTGAAGAAGATGATGTCAACATTTGCATATATGCACTAAAAGGGAGGACAAGAAATGATCATAATGCAATTGACGTGGGCAAAGATATGAAACAAGAGAAGTTCATTTGGGTGGTTGTCATAGACCAAATGGGTTGCCATGGGCATTTGCTGGATGTACAAGCACATCGACATAGACTTACAAGTTTTGGCAAGATTGCCTACCAAGGAAAGTGGTAGAGCATGATTTGGTGGGGTTACCATTTGAAAAATTTACTAGAGTTGATAACATGAGTTGCACTGAAGCCATTTCACCATTGTTCTAACATGCAATGCACACAACCGGTTACATGATGTCTTCTATTCCCAGCCTAGCAGCCACAACATAGAAGTAAGAAAAATGGTCTCATCAAACCTATAAACCAGCCTGGCCAAAAATAAAAAACTTATAAACCAGCCTAAGAAGTCATACTTAATACTAGCTTTAAACATGACCGGGTTTGCTTAAAATTTATGTAAGGAATGAGCAACAATTTTTTGACCTTTCATATTAGGGCAACTAGAGGCGAGAAATATGGATCACACAAACTCCATCTGTTGAATATTTTAATCAAACTTTTTTGCAGAATGCTTGCTTTCTTGATGTATCCATTAATTAGCATTCGCAGTCATAGTCATCCAACTTCCAACAGGATAACCATGGCCACGATAAAACCATGGTTTGGGAAATGGATTATCTAAACCTCACTTCCATCTGGATGGTTTGAAATGGATTATGCAAGAGCAAAATAAGTTTTAAGGACTGGCCGCTTCTAGGCATTTAAGCCCCCACTCATCCTTAACTTATGTAATGCAGGGGAAATGCTAGGGCTTTTTCTTTCATTAGCTTTTCTAAGTTTGATTATAATATCCAAAAAGACACTCGGATTGACACGGATTGACACGACCGAAAGATTCATAGGTTTCACCAGTCTGCATCCATTAGCTTCTAACTTCTCTAAGATTCTCTCAATGTTTTCCTTCCCCTAGAGTACTTATATTAAGAACTTCTTCCACAATAAACTGAAAAGAAAATAAACTATAAGAATATACTGCCATACCTAAACAACAAGAAAGTAGATACACTTCAAGCAAGCATTAGCCTCGTGAATTGCTATGGAACCTGAAAAGTATTGCAGCATTTTATATTAGAGAAAAGCACAATCTAAGTGACATTCTTAGGTAAAACTAGTGCTAAGAGCATTGATGCCAACAAATGAAAGAAGGGCCTAAGAACGATAAAAGATGGACAACCTCAAATAAAAGATGATATAACTCTGCCTCCTCTTCTATAAAGAATGGGACAGAGAACTATAGATACTTACCGAGTTTTTTATTTGAGTCAGTGTCCTTTGTGATCAAAAAATGGACTTGAATTATAAAATCAAGACCATTGCATGAATGCAAGTTGGTAATTGCAACCTCCCCTCCTTCAATTTCAGCTAAATCAATACCATTAACTTGACAAAGCACAAACTTATTTCATGGTGCAAAAAATTTACTTTGAGATCCCACTAAGCAATAATGGGTACTATTTTTTCAACAAAGCATACTGTTGTACTTTAGCTAGTACGTCCATGATGGGGTGCGATTGGACCACACCATTTGGACTTGATATACTACGATGAAAAGACACCCTTTTGAAAGGGTATGAAGGGTCGTATATAAGTCTTTTGTAGACACCCATTGGCACCCGTTGGCAAAGCATATGATCAAAAAATCCTCTCATTTGTTCGTTCCATTTCCATCAAAGGGATAAGGCATTCTATTTCACTTTTACAAGAACAATTTGCATTTACGCGTGGAAATCGGATGCTTTCCTCATGATTGCATCCAGACCAACGTGGAGTAATTTCGTTAGTGATTTCTTTACAATTCAATGTTAGTTCTTTGGTTAATTGCTGTTTGCGCATCAAAATCGGGTAAGTCGTCTTCCACTAACATGAATTCCAACATTAGTATCAAAGCCCGGTTGTGATTTCTACCTTGTTTTTCATTGAATTTTCTCATTTACCATTTGATACCGAGATCAAGAGTATGATATCTACACTAGTTGGATGTTTATTAATCGAAATTGATATGTGAATCGTCGAAAAATCGAACCAAAGCGAAGAACGGGTTCGGGATCATGTGCATCCATGTGATCTTTCCCAATTTTCGAAATATTTTTTTGGCCAAAATAAACTTTTGAATATACACGGTGAAAGTACTCCTCGAGACAAGTCCGACGGTGGTTCGAGCACAACTGGAGGAGGCCGGACACGCACACACACACACACGGCCAGAAGCCACTGCGAGTGGGATCCACACGCCGGACGTGCTAGGATGCCAGCGAACAGGTGCATGACATCACGCGTTGACGTCGGCAAACCGACACGTGAGCATCATGCATGCGTCAACAAAGCGATGCGTGACATCACAGATGATGTCATCCAACGGTCGATAACCACTTGGATTACGTCATCGATGATGTCAGCGTCGATGACCCGACCCGACCCGTTGACCCGACCCATCCGAACCCGTTGACTGTTGACCAATCAGTGGTCGGACCGGTCAGCAGTTGGACCAGCCAGGAGCCCTTGGGCTCGCTGGCGTGTGTGCCACACACACCACGCACTCAAGCGGCACGTGTGGGCGCGTGGAAGTTTTGATTGGAGCGTGGTTGTGGCGTTTGGTTCGTATGAATGTTCTCTTCACTGTAGTATAATTATTTTATACTTTTGAATTTTATAAATATATGAAAATGCGTAGGAAACCCTATGTACACGTATTTTTTGGGGTTTAATGCATAATTTATTCATTCGTAGCTTGTATTTTCTTGTGGTTTAGGAAATACATTAGCTAGCTTTTGTAGAGCTTGGTTCGATGATATCATATATAGTTTGATAGACTTGCAATTTTCTAGTTGCTAGAAAATTTAAACAATGGTAGGAAATCCATTACATGTTGAATTGCAATTTCGATTATAGTTGAAGCATGATTGTTGTTTATATATTGGTTATTATCATGCTATATTTTTATGTTAAAGAAAAATGTAGAAATTACATAAGATCATGTAATTATTTTTCCTAGTGGAAGTTCGTATGTTGGTAGAATTCGAGGGAGTTCTCACATATAACTTAAAATTTGCACAAATCAAACTAATTAATGATAATAGAACAATTGTACATAGAAATTGATTGGGAACATAGTGAACTTTTGCTTTTGTGTCTTTTATTGAATTATCATTAATTTAGTTTGTCTTTGCTGCACATTAAATATGTACGTTACTTTGTAAAGTGTGCTAGTATTGATTATGCGTTTATTATGTCAATGTGTTATAGTAATTGATTAAGGCTTCAGTATCCAAGACCATTGTGGCTGACCTCAATAAGGGTGATAAGCTTAACGATGACAATTATGATGTTTGGCACCGAAAGGTTTAGTACATCATTGAAGAGCAAGAGGTTTTGGAAACCCTCAACCACACCATGGATGAACCTAAGCATGGAACTTCAGCTCAACACAAGAGAGATCTAAAAACTTATCAAGTTTGGAAAAAGAAAAATAGCATTGCTCGCATCACGTTGCTAAGCTGTATACAAGATAATCTTATGTATGAGTTTGAAAGTTATGATAAAGCTCAAGCTATGTGGATTGTCTTGAAAGATGAGTTTGGGGATACATTTGCCACTAAGCTGAGGAGACTCACCATCAAGTTTGACACATTTTGAGAAACACCCAAATGTAACGATGAGGCAGTATCTTCGGGAGATGTCAAACATGATCTGTGAGCTGAAATCGATAAGTTACTTCCTTATTAATGAACAACAAGTTCAGGCTGTTATAAGGTCTCTTCCTAACAATTGGGAGCATATGAAGATCAATATGACGCATAATGAGAACATTGTCACTTTTGATGATGTTGCATGTCATTTAGAATTAGAGGATGAGCACTTAGAGGCTACAAGATCTTCTACCCATGCTTATGTTGCTAAATCGAGTTCACGCAAGGCTTGGGTTTCAAGCACAAAAGGAATTCTCAAAACAATAAAAGGAAGAAAACTAATCAGGCACCAAAAAGTGCTAAGACCTTCCAACGCAAGAAGCATGGTGGGAAGAAGGACAAGGCCAATATGGAGTGCTACAATTGTGGCAAGATGGGTCACTTTGCTCATAAATGCACTGAGCCGAAAAATGTATCATATTACTCCATTACTTTGAGTAATACTTTTATTTCTAGTACTGTAATGCTTGCTGAATCTTATCCAATATCGACTGTAGACTCAGGAGCAACAGACCACGTAGCTAAAGATCGAGAAACATTTATGGAATATTGTTGGATACAACCTGGAAGAAGATGGATAATAAATCAAGAGTTAAAGTGAAGGGTATCAGCACATGTAAATTAATCTTACATGGTGTTCAAAACATATTCCTACATGATGTCATTTATACTCTAGATATTCGATGAAACTTGGTCTCTGTAATTATTCTTCTTAGCTTAGGTTATGTTTTGAATTTCCATGGTGATTGTGTTGACATTTTATATGGAACAGTTTATTATGGTTCAGGTCATATATCGAATAATTTTATGGTGTTAGACATTGACTATAATCAGTACAATATTAATATCAATGGTTGGTTTTCTTTAATTGCATCTTCAAGTAATGTTGAGATTGATGCAAGTACTTGGCATGCTAGATTAGGTCACATTGGATTGAAAAGAATGCAAAGAATAGCTAGAAAAACATTTTAGGGTCACTCACTAATGTTAGTCTATCCGTATGTGAACATTGTCTAGCGGGAAAAGCAACTAGAAAAATATTCAGTAAATGGACTAAAGCTAAATTTCCATTGCATCTCATACATTCTGACATTTATGGTCCATTGAATGTGAGGGCGAGGCATGGAGTCTCATATTTCATCACTTTGGTAGATGACTTCACACATTTCGGTTATGTCTTTCTAATCTCTTATAAGTTAAAAGCATTTGACTACTTTAGACAATATATAGTGATGGTAGAGAATCAATTGAACAAAACAATAAATGCATTGAGAACCAATCATGGACGCGAGTATCTATTGGAGCAATTCAAGGCTCTTTGTAATGAAAATGGAATTGTATGACAATTGACTATTCCTGGTACTCCACAACAAAATGGGGTAGCTGAGAAAAATAATAGAACCCTATTGGAAATTGTTAGGTCTATGATGGAGCAAGCAAATTTACCTATCTCCTATTGGGGAGATGCATTATTGACTGCTGCCAATATACTTAACCAAGTGCCCTCAAAATCGGTCACTTCCACCCCTTATGAATTATGGATTGATAGGAAACCAGACTTGAGTAGTCTACGTCCATGGGAATGTACAGCTTATGTTCATGATCTTCCCATAAATATGGCAAATTAGGTCCTAGAGGGAAGAAATGTATCTTTATAAGAATTTGAACACTCCAAAGGTACGTGTTCATAGGTGAACAAGCTAATGGAAGTATGATCGAAATGGAGTTATGAGATGTCACGTTCTTGAAGAAACGATTTTCCTAATAAATGTGAGATTGATAAGGACTTCCAATTATATGAGATGGAAAATCCTAATAACACACACACTAATGTTGTAGAAGGAAATGAAAATTTACCTCAACATGCAAGACCTAGTAAGAGTGTTGCATCGCCTAATGAATTGAATTTAAGAGAAATTCAATTGTGTAAAAGTAATCGTAAAAGTATTCCTTGTCATCATTTTGAAATTGAAGGGGAAGCATTTATAATTGCTTAGAATGATGATGCTGAGCCTAAGACTATTCAAGAGGCTCTTTCATCCTCTAATATGGAAAAATGGAGAAAACTTTTGGAAGATAAGATGGAGTCAATGAGGACAAACCATGTTTGGGACTTGGTTGATCTACCACCCAATTGTAAGGTCATTGGAAATAAATGGGTATTCAAGATTAAGCGAAGGGCAGATGGATCCATTGAAAAGTATAAGGCTCGCTTTGGTGAAATGTTATATTCAACAAGAGAGTATAGACTATGAGGAAACCTTTTCACCAGTTGGAAAGTTTGCCTCAATACACCTTATTCTAGTCATCATTGCACATTTGGACCTTGAATTATATCAGATGAATATAAAGACGGCATTTCTCAATGAAGACTTAGATGAGGAAATCTATATGAAACAATCAATAGATTTCGTAGCTAAAGATCAAGAGCATAAAGTTTGCAAATTTCATTACTCAATATATGACCTTAAGCAATCATCTAGACAGTGATATCTTCGTTTTCATCGAGCCATAACCACTTTTGGTTTCACGATGATCGAGGGAGATCATTATGTATATGTCAAGCAGTCCAAAGATAAATTTATGATTTTATCAATTTATATGGACAATATTTTGTTGGTTGAAAATGACAAGGTTTTAGTTATCACCATAAAAGAATGGTTATCCTTCAATTTTAAAATGAATGACATGGGAAAAGCTGCTTATATATTAGAATTAAGATCGAAAGAGATTGATCAAGAAACTTCTTACTTTATCACAAGAGTCTTATATTATGAAGATTCTTGAGCGTTTCAATATACAGCATTGTAATCCCATTGATACCCTTGTCGTGCAAGGTGAAGGCCTAAGTACTAAAATATGTTTTAAGATTCTAGAAGAAATTAAAGTGATGGAAACTATTCCTTACACTAGTGCGGTCGGAAATTTGATGTACGCTATGATGTGTACTTGATCCGACATATGTTATGCCGTGGGATTAATGAGCCGATATCAATCAAATCCTGGCCAAGCACACTAGAAAGCAGTCAAGAGGATCCTGAGATACTTGAAGGGCACCATGGACTATCGACTTTGTTACCAATGGAATGATTTATGCCTATTAGGCTATTCAGATGTCGATTGGGGTGGAGACCTGGATGAGCGTAAATCGACTTCTGGATAAGCATTCTTGCTCAATGGAGGTGCGATTTCTTGGAATAGCAAGAAACAAACATGCACGGCCTTATCTATAATGGAGACAAAATTTATTGCATATTCTGCCGCAATGCAAGAAGTAGTATGGCTAAAACGTTTTTAAAAAAATTTAGGCACTGTCACTGAGGTTCCAAGACCGGTGATAGTTTGTTGCATAGTCAAGTAGCCATTGCTTATGTGAAGTATCCTAAGTATCATGGAAGGACAAAACACATTGACGAAAAAAAATA
This sequence comes from Eucalyptus albens, assembly GCA_014182695.1. NCBI lineage: Eukaryota > Viridiplantae > Streptophyta > Magnoliopsida > Myrtales > Myrtaceae > Eucalyptus > Eucalyptus albens. Next base: position 21,228,460 of record CM024651.1, on the reverse strand, counting down.
ATTTCAAAGAGATATAATAGTGCAGAAAGAAGTGATCCTACAATATATTTCAACCAATAGAATGGTTGTTGATCCATTTATGAAGGATATTCCTAGAGACATATTCTTGACCCATAGGATGTCACTAGAATTACGTAGAATGTGATATGTATTATTGTAAATGATCATTGGTTTATGTATTTAGAACATATGTATTGTATTTCTTTGTTTATTAGTGACTTGATGTTTTTATCAATAAGTACGAATATAGTATGAGATTAGCACTACACACATATATTGTTCAAAAGTATGTCAGTAGGCAATAATTAGCTCACTCATACGAGCAATCGCCTCAAGTGCTTTAGATAGCACGTTGAGATGAAACGTTATGTATAAATAAATGCTGAAAAGCAAGTCTGGTACATAAAATATGTCACCTTGATTGGAGTCAAAATGAGGTCTGTGATTTGTTTATAATAAGACTGAACATGATAGTCCAACAATCATGTATGCCTGCGAGATGCTGAATGCGAGTAGTTAATTGGGCGTTATAGAAAGCGAGCTGATATAGCACTCGGACTAAACATGAGTACGTGAGGAGCACATGATTATGTTTAGGCTAAGATCCGTATAATGGATATATTTGATAAATGACATGCGCTCTTAGGCTACGTTTGGTCGTCCGGATTTCTAATCGGGATAAGACTAGATAAGATAGGATATGAAATCCTATGACTTTTTTTATATCCTATCAATTGTTTGATGAATCGTAGTATTAAAATCGGATATGTTCACATCATATCAAGTATTTTTTTTTTTATCATTATAAATGAACCTAAATTCATAAATGAAGATGGTGAAAATCTTTCATAATACTTTTCCTTAATTTATTTTTATTTTACTTTTCCTCTTTTATATTATTTTCTTTATTATTTCTTTTTTTCCCCTTTCATCGCTCTTTAATAAAATTTTATACCTAAAATATATAATAAAATAAAAATATTTATATATAAATATGAATATTTGTTATAAATGAATTATAAGATTGAATTAATAAATTAAAATAATTAATTAAAATGTTTTTTATTTTTAATTTTAATTTTTAATTTCTTAAATTAGTTTTCAAATATTATTTATATTGAAATATAATTTCATTTTTTTAATTTAATAAGTTTGTTATTCGAGAAAAGTAACTTTCCTATTATAAATATTAGAAATTATATCCACCTTTATCCCACCTCCCCATAAGATAATTTTAAATTTGACTTTATCTTGTCTTGATATCAAACGTAGGATAGGATAAATCATATCATATCCCGAATTTTATCCCGACTACTAAATGCAGCCTTATAGAAAAGGAAATCCACTATAGCATGTAATTTATACTACATGTGCATTATACGACTGACAAGAGAAGGTTAGTAAAATTATCCCTATTTACTCTTCGTGTGAGCCCTTGAGGTCATTTATAATTTACCTCAATTTGGTGCCATATGTTACTTCTGACTATGTTTTCGAAGTGAAAGATCAATGTTACTACTTTAGCATGTTACCAGCAGTCATAAATAGATATGGCCTTATGGGACGTGTCTGAAAGTAGTTGTTTTGAAATAGAGAGAGACATGAGTGCGAATGAAGACTATTGTTGTTTTACATCTATCACATGTATTTACTAGTCAACCAATTATATCACCCATTGTGGTTGCGGATGTAATTATAATACATTGTGTTTTTGAGAATAGTTAAGTATAGCATTTAAGGGATATGTATACTTGGACTAATGTAACAAAATATGTCTGGGGTACTGTGAGATATCGATTGTTTATTTCTTTTCGGGGTTATAGCCATTATGTCATCATTATCATGTGCATAATTTGAGCTCCCAAGTGCAGGTGTACTCACTAGTCGCACGGCTTATTTGCCATTATAAATTGTTTTGTAAAGTTGATGAATGTTAAATGCTTTATATTCTTAATAGAGCGATATCAAGACCATCATGTCCGAGTGGGAGATATTGTACTTTAGCTAGTAGATCCATGATGGGGTTGATTGGACCACACCATTTGCACTTGATATGCTACGATAGAAAGACACCATTTTGAAAGGGTATGAAGGGTGTCGTATATAAGTCTTTTGTAGACACACGTTGGCACCCGTTGGTAGAGCATACGATCAGAAAATTCTCTCAATTGTTCGTTCCATTTCCATCAAAGGGATAAGGTGTTCTATTTCACTTTACTAGAACAATTTGCATTTACGCCGTGGAAATCGGGTGCTTTCCTCATGATTGCATCCAGACCAACGTGGAGTAATTTCGCTAATGATTTGTTCGCAATTCAACATTCGTTCCAGGGTTAATTGCTGTTTGCGCATCGGAATCGGGTAAGTCATCTTCCGCTGACATGAATTCCAACACATACACTATGACACGCTTATATCATAAGTGTCTAAATAGCAAACCTTCTCAAATTAGTTTATATATTTGCAGCCAGGCATAGCAAGAACATGAAATCCGAAATTGTTCGTAAATCTAAACAACATAGTTACATAGCTAGATTGTGCCTTTTCTATCCCAATATTAAGAATGTACAAAACTACCTATTCATAGTGGACAAAAAAGACAAATGCAATAACGGGTACTATTTTTTCTGCAAACCATACACTATAAATAGCAAACATTCTCAAATTACATAATATATTTGTAGGCATAGCAAGAACAAGGAAATCTGAAATTGTTTGTAAATCTGAACAACATAGTTACATAGCTTAATTGAAGCAAGCTAAAAAGCAACTACCAACTCAACACAAAACTCTGCTACGCTGCTTTGATAAAATCACCTCCAACACATTCTTTCTAGTAGTCCCATCCTACTAAGACCACTCTTGACCAGATATCCCCGTTGGCTATACTCCAAACAATTTTCTTGTCCTAGGAAAGACATAGGACCGATCTCCATCATCACATCCGGAAACAACATGATCTATTTGACCCGGTGGTGACCTGACTACCCCACCCTTCCTATTGGGTGGAATAGAATACTTTTCTCTTCAACCTCGATCTTTTTCCTAACCAATTTCCATTTTTATCTGAACTGGATATATACCTAGACTCGTATGCAATGGCTCATTCCCAAATCATATCTCCACATTGGACTTCAATAGGTGTAGCAACAACAGCAATTGCGACACTGACGATAGTAGTGACAGCAACAATAGCGGCGGCTCGATCCTGAGCTTGCTGGCTCAACCAGATCCAAGGACACTAGTGCCTAAACGATCCCATCAAACCTAGGATCGCTCGGTGCTGCTACACTAGTACCGACCTACAACAGTACTCTTACACTCTTGTTGGCCTAAGCCGATGCTCAAGCTCAACCACCTCGGGCACCGATTCTCATCAGTGTTCTACCCCAAGTCACAAAGGTTACAACCCTCTTACCAAGAGTCCTCAGCTCCTGCTCGCTCATGATTTAGTCTTTACACTAAAACCTATCTTCCAAATCCACACTAGATTAGAAGATGAGCGATCCACACACGACAAACAAGTCTAGCATCCAGCTAACACAAACATGCACCAACATGAATTTAAAGGCCTTTCTTACTACTCTCCCAAGACTCATCGCTCATTTTCACTCCAATCTTGAACTTTGCTCTGATACCACAAAAAGGGGATGTCACGCCCTAATCCTCGGGCACGCACACATCCTTTTAATCGATTGATTTTATAATGTGATATCTCGGGACTATGTATCACCAACCCTTTCATTTTTAATAGCACATGCGGAAGCAGTTATAAATCTCCATACAATAAAACAATGGAATAGAAAAGCAATGCCATATTTTTTATATTGAAATCCACAACCATACTTTTATACAGAGCATAACTCAAAATCTATTCACAAGACTATTCATAACATTCTAGTCACACTCTATATACACAACACAAGGTTCACAAAAGAGGATGGGATCTCAATCCTTATTCGGGTCGTACTTAGGATCATCCTAATCCTCTTCTGACTCTTCTTCACTAAGCTCACATCCTTCAAGCTCTTCATCTTTTTTTGGCTCATCGTGCTCTTCTGGGTCCTCCTCCACAAGCTCATCTACGGGCCTAAAATGTTGTCCCATAGCCAGGATGAGACTACGTCTCAGCAACTTCTACCCCACTAAGACTCGATTAGGAAACCAATACGCTAACCGAACTGCCTATGCACACAAGAGTCAGAGGACTTACCTTGGTCTCAGATTCCACCTGCATATTAGCACAGTTTAATAAGCACCAAAGCAATCATATTACAGATTGATATCTCGATCAATCGACCTCGTCGATTTCAAGTAAATCGAACCATTCCTCGGTCATTTCAATTCAATCAATCAATTCACAACAAATAGATCAAATCATATTGGTGATTCCATCTATACTCGATAATTATTCTCAACGTTCCTATTCAACATTCCCACTCAAAAATAGACTCAAGGCTCTAGAGGTGACCCAACACAAAGTCTTGTCAATGTGCGGTACTTAGTCCTTGGCCACAAATAACAATAGTATAAGACACTAGAGGTAACTCACACGAAATCTTGCTATCATGTAATACTTAGTCCTTTACTACAAAAAACAATAGTATAAGGCACTAGAGGTAACTCACACATGAGACATTACTATCGTGTACCACTTAACCCTCACTATACATGACAATATTGCAAGGCACTAGAGATAATTCCCATGCGACTCAAGCCGCCATGTAACACTTAGCCCTTAATTACAATAGGCAATGGTATAAGGTGCTAAGGTGACTCACACGAAGTCTTCTACTCGTGTAGTACTTAGTCATTTACCTGCTCATGACCTATTGGCTTCCCTCAGCACAACACACATCACATCAACTTCCAATAATCATCTTGCTTCAACCATAAACCAACATACGATTAATCCCTCACGGCCCAATGACATTGTGCCTCGCACTTAAATTCCTCAATTAAAGTAATGTATTGGCCTAATTTCTTCGTATTAAAAAATACCCGATAAGATATCGTGCGTGGGCATACGGCTAGCCTTAGCCAAAATATAATATTTTCCTTTCCATAACTCCCACATTTTCTATAATCCACTCAAATATTTTTGGCATTATCAACCGATGCCCGGTTATTTTTCAATTGATAACCAAAGATTATTCAATTAAAGAATAATTCCCAATTTCACAAATAATTCAATTCAACACAAAATAAAGCTCAATTAAATAAACGGACTACGCCATGACAATCAGCATAAAATTCCGATCGTCGACTATCCCTGCCTAATTTTCGGAAAATAAATAATTAATTAAATAATTTCGAAAAGTAATAAATAAATACAATAAATCCACTTTTATGCCCGTAATTCCTAATTGGAAGCCAAATTGAATCAGGAAAAATCCCAAGATGCATTCAATAAATACTACAAAATATTCTCGAGCTAATTAAAGATAGACAAAGATGGAGGAAGGGAAGAAAGCTGATCTACTTTTATTCGACATTTTGTTGAGTGTTTGCATCTCGTGCTAGGTTTCAATCAGATCCTAGAGAATCTCATCTCAAAAACGTATCATCAAATACGTTGCTTCATCTTCAAGCATGGGTCTTTGTATCCTAAGAAGGGAGGATATTCTGACGCAGAAAACCCGCGCCTGCTTGGAAGCAAGATAGCGTCAGTTCTCAAATCTATGGATAAACAACAACAGCCTACAAGACTTTGGGATTGAAGACTCATGCACAGAAATTGTGACAACACCACCGCAATCAATCTCACCAAAAATCCAATTCTTCATTCAAGAGCAAAGCATATAGAAATTCAACATCACTTTATTTTCAAAGTGGAGAAATCCCTGAATTCAATTTGTTGATTCAAAAGGTCAACTAGCGTATATATTCACAAAGCCTTTTGGAGAAAAATCAATTTGATTTTATCCGCTCCACTCAACATTTTGAAGCTCGAAGGAGTTAAAGTCTAGAGACTCTCCAACCTTCGTACTCGTAAAGTTGATAACCATCGACCAAATGACTATAGACCTGTAAGTTGTTACTTTATCTAAACTCGAAAAGGTATGATCTTTCGCTAGTTATTTTCTCCGTGGAAAAACTTGTCTTTTCAAAAGGTTTAATTTTTGCGCTTATTGATTTAGAAAAGAGGTATTCGATCCTTTGTACCGATTAAACTTCCCTTTTCAAAACTAAGTTATATATATACAGCTTTCACTTTCAATCTTCAAAACCCTAAAAGCATCAAACTGGTTTTTACTTCAATTCATCCTCGGAGAAATGTCATCTTTTTATTGGGAAAGCCATCAAAGAAATCTTTTAGAGACAAGAAGAATGTCGTCTTCAAGGAAGTCCTCAAGAATCACACACGGGACCATAGAGGATGAAGGAGGGACCTACCCACTTCGATCTCACGTAAGAGGAAGAACTGAGTCGCACGTAACCCGACTCATTCTCCACCATAAATAATTCAATTCAACACAAAATAAAGCTCAATTAAATAAACGGACGAAGGTGAAGGGAAAGAGGATGGAGTTATTTAAATCAAAGGAATAGGCCAGGGGTGATAAACAATCTAGATGAATGTGAAATTGAGGGAAAAGATATTTCATATTTGAGTTGAAAAATAAATCGTGCCACAAATTAATTAAATAATCAACATCGTGTTGCACAAAATTGTTATAATAGGCCAAAAATCAAAAATACAATAAATCCACTTTTATGCCCGTAAAATGGAAGCCAAATTGAATCAGGGAAAATCCCAAGATGCATTCAATAAATACTCGAGAGAAGAAGAAGAAGAAGAAGACAAGAACAGAGAAGAAGAGCAGAGAGAGAAGGAGCACAAGCCGAAGAAGAAGGGAGAAGAAGAGCAAGAAAAACAAAATATCGAGCTAATTGGCGACGAAAATTCCGATCGTCGACTATCTGTGTATATCTTTTCCCACCTTTAATGATGACAAAAAGGGGGAGAAAGCAATTCTTGAACCAACCAATAATTTTCGGAAAATAAATAATTAATTAAATAATTTCGAAAAGTAATAAATAAATACGATAAATCTAATTTAGGCTGTTCAAATCTACTAGAAAAAAACCAAGCATGCATTCAATAAATACTACAAACTATTCTCGAGCTAATTAGACTAACCATCGACTAATATGCAATTAACTACTAATCACTAATTGATTATAATCTAATCACCTAATTGCACTTAATTAAATCCAATCAACCCTTAAGCATAATTAGTCTACTAAGCAAAGATTAGTGAGATTACTCACCAGAATTTAGCGCAAAACATATCAATCCGACGGGGACGACACGAGGATCGATTCTTCCCAAAGTAAGTCCCGGGTTCGAGGCCCGGAAACGGCCCAAAACAACCCACGAACGTGCTGGAAACCCACTCGGTGGGTTTTGTTCTTAGCTATTCAGGGCCGGGTTCGGTGCAAACATATCAATCCGACGGGGACGACACGAGGATCGATTCTTCCCAAAGTAAGTCCCGGGTTCGAGGCCCGGAAACGGCCCAAAATAACCCATGAACTTGTTGGAAACCCACTCGGTGGGTTGTTGTTCTTAGCTGTTCGGGGCTGGTTCGGTGGCTAAGAGGGCGAGGCAAGGCCGATGGAGGGCGAACGGTGGTCGAAGGTGGTCAGCTAAGGTGGCCGAACGAGGTAGACGAACGGGGGGCTGAAGACAAATTGATGTGGGCTGAATGGCGAGCCGGTGGTGGTGGTGGGCGAACGGCGGTGTGCGATGGAGCAGACGATGGTCCGGCGTGGTTGCGGCTCCTTCAGGCGACGCTGGTCACTGCTTTTGCTTTTGTTTCCGCTGGTCTTCGCACGAACAAAGAGGAAGAGATGGAGAGCATCGACAGCGGGAGGGGGGTGAGGGAGAGAAGGAGGGCAAGCGGTGAGCGGCGAGGCGGCGCACAGGCGGGAATGTGGCAACGGTTTGGCGTGCGGTGACGTAGCTCCGGTTTTCTTCTCTCGGTGCTGCTCTTAGTTCTGTCTTCATTGGTTTGAACGGTGAGGGGGAGAGAGAGTGTACAGAGAGAGAGAGAGAGAGAGAAGAAGAAGAAGAGATAAGACTGAGAAAAGATAAGAGAGAGAAGAAATAAGAGTGTTTGAAAAGTCAAAAAGTAAAAAGGAGAGCGAGAAGCAAAGTTGGAACCGACAAAGGGAGGTGTAGTCGGTGGAGGGATTTCACACGAGGGAAAAGAGAGAAGGAGAGAAAGAGTGAGGAGGTCGGCCAAAAAAAGGGGGGGAAGAAAGAGAAAAGGTTGGCCCAAAAAGGGAAAATAAAATGGGAAGAAAACTAAACAAAAGAATTTTCTAGAGTAGAAAATTCTCATCCCATTTTCTTTTTAATAAGCTCATAGATTTCCAAGGAAATTTCAAATTATAGCACTTGGTCTCCAATTGCGTTTCTTCATCCAATTTCCTTCTTGAGTTTCTCTCATTTGACTCTCACAAAATCAATTAATGTCCTATTTATTAAATTGATTATTTTCTTCATCCAATAATTCATCATGCTTCTCAATTTCACAATCAGAATTAATCTCCGGCTTCAACTAAATGAAAACGGCCATAAATTGATTTTTTCCCAAAAAATCTCTATTGTCAGAAAAATTTTCTGACACTGAGTCGTGGATCTTAGAATTTATTTCCTAAAATCGGACTTGAATTGGCGATAAATTTTCATTTGGCGCTTTTTTAGCATGACCTAGGCTACCGGGTAGCTTTCAGAACTTTTTAAGACAAATGACCTGTGATTGATTTTCTTTGAACTACCATGAACCCACTCGACTCAATAGTGACTCTCGATGGTCATGAAAATCTCAAGGATTCAATTATGGAGACAAGGCACCAAAACAAGAGTAAAATCATATTAGTGTCGGTCCACAAGAATTTTCCAATTTAGTGAAGTCACCCATGATTAGTCACACATCTCATTCGTATAAACCTATCTATGATCTCAAATCGATTTTTAACTGTACCGCAATGGCCTCTAAAGATGAGCACAGTCGAGAAGCCGATTTTTGATCGAATTCTCAAGTCTATTTACTTTAAAATCTTTAATAGTCTCCCTAGCTAGTCTAGTTATCTTGAGAGTGATCGGCTCTGAGAATAGCCCTGTAAACGCCTCAATGAAATGCCCAATTAATTCAGTAGAAAACAGGTTGAGAAATTCAGGATGTCACAATAAGTTGCTCCATTGATATCTATGATAGCTTGAATTTTCAAATTTTGTTTTTGATTAAATAAATATGGCATTTCAATGATGCGCGATAGTGTTATTCTCTAAGCCAATCACTCACAAGATAATTGGACTATTTGGGAAAGCAATTAAGGAATTTAAATGTAATGGACTTGAGAATTCGACTAAGAATCAATTGCTCAACTGTTTTGATCTGCAAGAGTCATTATGACACTGTCAAAAATCGATCAAAGACCGAAGATAGGTTGATTTGACTGAGATATGTGATCAGAACGTGGGTGATTCTACCTGATTGCAAAATATTCATCGATCGGTACTAAATCAATTTTTTAATCGTTTTGGTACCCAGTATCCGAAATCTCAAGATTTTCACAAAGGCCAAGGGTCGCCAATGTGTCAAAAAAGTAGAATGTGACTTGAGATAAATCAATCACGAATCAATTGCACCAAAAATTCTTAAAAGCTACCCAGTAGACTAATTCACGCTAAAATCATATCGAATTGAAATTAACCATGAATTTGAACCCGATTTCAAAAATTGAAAGTTCTGTCATGCCATAATTTATTTTAAGAACGTCAACTCATCCTCCAAATAATTTTTGGAGATTCTGAATTTTTACGAAAAACCATTTCGGACGTTGCAGAAATTAACAGAAATTCGGATGGCCAAATTGAAGGAACATTTGGGCTTCCAAGTTGAGCTATTTGGCGATGGACACTTGCAAAAAATGGTATGGGGCTTTTCTTCATCAAAATTGGATGTCGATTTGGAGAATTTCGGGAAGAAATTGAGCCTAAAGTGGTGAAATTCGGAGCTTTGTTGGGGGTGCATTATTTGCATCAAAATTGAATTATTATGAACTTATCTTATTGGAAAGTGTTAAGGGGGACAAGAAGTTAATGGAGGGGATAATTGTTGACTACTTTTTCCTCTTTGCTGGCTCTACCTCACGTTTCAGCCTCCCTCCTTCTGACTCTCTCGGCCGCACACACCTGCAGCGTCGACTCCCTCTCTCCTCACCGTTTCTCTTCATCCAGCTCTTGCTTTTCATTTTCTCATTCATCTCACCACCGAACTGCCCTCCAATTTCATTTCTCTCGCACCAGCACTCACGCCCACCAATTCCTCCACTCACACACGCCCACACCACCCCTCTGAACTCTCCTCTGCAGGCCACGCACCCACTAGTCAACACTCTTCACAAAACACTTCATCTTTGACCACAAATTCCCACGAAGCAGCAAAGCCCACGCATCTTCTCTTCTCCACGCGGCCCAGGGACACAGCTACTTCTTCGTGTCTTCAGTTGGTCAATCCGCGTGTCTTCAGCAATTCGTTGACCCTTGCACAGCCAGCGTACGCCAGCTGCTTCCTCGTCCGCTTCTCCGCCGCCTCACGCGCTTGCAGCAGTCCACGATTCCACCGGATTTCCCTGCTCCACGTGGCCAACGTCCGTTTCCTTTGCTCGTGGATCAGCCCAGCAAGCTGTGGCCCGTGAATTCATCCCAACCGCAGCAAGCCCAGTTCGGTTTTTAGCAGCCCAAATCTGCAAGCTTTGGTCCAGCTTTAAAGCCCACAATATTTTCTTGTTCAGCCCATCAAGTCCAGTGAAGCCCATCTCCACAGCAGCTGCTCGGCCCAGCTTCTTCAACGTTGGAACCCAATTCAGCGAGGCCCAAGCAAGTTCAGCACATCTTCAGCCCATCTTGGGCCTGCAAAGCAAGCCCAAACCCATGACCAGCAGCCCTGCAAAAGCCCAAGGTCAAAGCTCAGCCTTGCTGAGTTGTGTTTGGCAGGTTTAAGGCCCAGTCCAAGCCCGTCGGTGTCGTCGCGAGCCCAAGTTCGGCCGCCGTCGTGCCACCATTGCGGTGAACCGATCTTTGCTTTGCATCGGTGAGTTTAACTCACTACACCCCACTTAATAGGTTAATGATGCTTAGGGATTGATTAGATTAAATTAAGCATGTTTATGTGGATATATTATATTAGACTAGTTAATTTAATTATCTGTCAATGCATGTTAAGTGATTAGTTAGTGTACTCAGCAAATAAATACGTTCTAAATTTATTTAATGAACCTTGAAATTCTTCCAGGTCCGTTTTGGCATCTAGGCCTAAGTTGGATTTATTTGCATTTATTTAATATTTTCATAATTATTTAATTATTTATTTATTTACCATAAATTAGACTAGGATAATCAACAATCGGAATTTTATGCTGGTTATTATGGTGCAATTTGTTTATTTATTTGAGCTTTAAATTATGCTGAATTGATTTAATTGTAATTTTAGGATTTTATTCCTAAATTAATTAATTATGGTAATTAAGTGAAAAATTATTGGGCGTCGATTTATAGCGCCAAAAATCTATTTTGTGACTGCTGAAAATAGTAGAAGGTTCAAAAGTGAAAATCTTGTATCTTAACCAAGGCCGGCCGTGTATCCACACACGTTTATTTTTATCGAGTATGATAAAAATGGTAAATTGATTGTATATTCAAAACAAAAATACTATAACGGCTCAACGATTCATATGTCTCTGAAGAATGGATGTTATACTATTATAGCTCAATGACTCTTTTGTCATCTTGAGAAAGAATTGCATGTATACCAGCTCGGTGACTCTATATGCCATCTTGGAGATATGACGGTATGATTTAATAGCTCGATGACTCTCATGTCATCTTAAAAAGAAATTGTTTGTATACCGACTCGGTGACTCTATATGTCATCTTAGAGATAAGACAGTATGACCCAACAATGTGTTATAATGGCTCGATAACTCTATATGCCGTCTCGGAGATAGAACGTTATGCATACCCACTCGATGGCTCTATATGTCATTTGGAGATAAGATAGTACTATCTATATTTCACTTTGATTGAGGAGTCCTAGATTTTGATCGGATTCATGGATGGTATTGAATGGGCTGACCAAAAGATGGTCGTGGTGACATGTAATCGACTAGGTCGATTGATTGATGATTTGATCTACTTGAGTGATTTGATGGTTGATATGATTCATTGAAATATTAAATAATATTGACTTGCGGGAAGGAGATTGAGGCCAAGGTAAGGCTTCTGACTTGCGGTTGTGCTTAAGCAGCTCTTAGAGCATATTTTCTTCCTAATCGGGTCTTGGGAGGTAGAACTCGCTGAGACATTGTCTCACTAGTTATTGTACAACCATTTTCAGGTCCTTAGGTGACGGTTGTGGAGAGCTGGAAGTCCTGAAATTTGGGAAGGTGGAAGAAATAGGATCGGCAAATCTATATGGCTAGTTAGTCATAGGATAGTTCTTTTTCGGTTAAGCTGATATTTTTGTAAGCAACCTTGATAATATGAATAAACCTCTTTGTTATAAAAAGGTTCATTTTGGTTTGAAAAAGTTAGCCATACTTTTCTATCACGTTGTTTTATTGTTTAGAGATTTATATCTTCTTTCACATGCATATATTAAATTGAAAGGATCGGCAATGCATCCTGAGACATCATTATTAATCGACTAAGGAGAGATGGGCACATGCTCAGAGAGTGGGGCGTGACAAATTCCTTTACTGGACTTGGGTAACAATAGATTGTTCCAAAGAAATGCCAAATAATGTTAGTTGACAGCAATCTAAGCACATTTGTCCTAGTTGCCTCTTCCATCAAGGATGCGCTAGCAAGCATTTCTCTTATATCGATCCCCTGAAGTTGGAGTCGCTAATGAATATGCTCTTCGAGTCCAATCAGAATGTAACCACAATGAGATTAGAAGTTAGGCTTACGAACTTGAAGGGTTGTTGAAAGTAGACAAACTACAGACATTTTAGATGTTCTGCCACCCATCCAGTCAAACATTGGATTTCTAGCCAACCAACCCTCAATCCACGTAGTATTGTCCAACAACAAGTTGAAAGAAGTTGAGGAAGACGAGAGATTTTGTAAATTTTGTGTATTCAATTGTATGTTCTGACGTACAATGCTTCTGTAATTATAATACAGAGATGGAATAATAAAGGCAAAGAGATATTCTGGAAATCATAATCTAATCTCAATCTAAGATTCCTAGCTAATTTACATACAACAAAATTGGTCGATAATCCGAGTGTATCTTCTAGATTGATGCATATCTTCCAACACTCCCCCTCAAGCTGGTGGCTGGTAGATATCCAAGACGCCTAGCTTGCTCAGTAGATATGCATGCTGTCTTTGACATAGAGGCTTGGTGAAGATATCAGCTGGCTGCTCTACCGTTCCAATTCCTCTAGTCTCAATTATCCCTTCTTGAATTTTGTCTCGAGTGAAATGACAATCCACTTCTATATGCTTCGTTCTTTCATGTACTATAGGATTCGCTGCAAGTTTGAGCGCGGCATCGTTGTCACAGAACAACTTAGTCGGGCCCTTTAACATTATCCCAAGATCCCCAAGTAGACCCCGTATCCAAATAATCTCACAGGTGGCCTTTGCCATAGCTCGATACTTTGCTTCAGCTGAAGACAATGATACGGTAGCCTGCTTTTTGGTTTTCCATGAAAGAAGAGAATTTCCAAGTTTAATACAAAAACCTGTAATGGATCGTCAACTCATAGGACAGGTCGCATAATCCGCATCACAGTATGCCAACATTTCCATGTTGCAATCTCTGGATAAAAGAATCCCTAGTCCTGGACATTTCTTCAAATATTTCACGACCTTCAAAGCAGCATTTAAGTGAGACAACTTGGGACTATGCATGAACTGGCTGAGAGTTTGAACCGCATATGATATGTCGGGTTTGGTCATAGTCAAGTATATAAGTTTCCCAACAAGTTTCTGATAACCTGAAGGATCATTGAGGATGGGATCATTATTCTCAGATGTTCCGGCATCATAATCCTTGGTGGTCAATTTCACGTTTTGCTAAATTGGAATGACTGATGGCTTGCATCCCAACAAACCTGCCTCCGATATAATTTCTAGCACAAATTTCCGTTGACTAAGGGAAAATCCACGATCAAATCTAGCAATTTCTATCCCAAGGAAGTATTTGGGTGCCCCCAAGTCTTTAATGTGAAAAGTAAAGTGTAGATACTCCTTGAATCTCTCTATTGTAGTTCTATCATTTCCCATAATGAGACTATCGTCAACATATATCATCAGATAAATAAATGACGTACCTTGATTCCATGTGAATAAGGCGTAATCATATCTAGATTGCTTGAAGCCTGTAGAAGTGAGGGCATCGGCAAATTTGGCATACCATTGCATGGATGCTTGCTTGAGACCATAAAGAGATTTACGGAGACAACATACTCTATTCTCCCCCTGTCTCCATAATCCTTGAGGAATATCCATGTAGAGTTCCTCTTCCAAGTCTCCATGCAGAAAAGCATTATGCACGTCCATTTGATGCAATGGCCAATCATTAATAGCTACAACAGATAAGAATGATCTTACGGCTACGTCTTTGGCGACTGGGGAAAATGTCTCATGATAGTCAAATCCTTCCCGTTGAGTAAATCCTTTGGCCACCAACCGAGCTTTGTAATGTTCAATCGAGCCATCAGCGTGGTATTTAATCTTGTAAACCCATTTGCATCCGATGGGTTTCCTATTTGGTGGTAAGTTGACCAAATCCCAGGTTCCATTTGCAGTTAATGCCTGCAATTCAGCCCCCATGGCTTCTTGCCATCTTGGGTCTTTAGCTACTTCTTCATAAGTAGACGGCTCAATATCTTCTAATATCCGACTCACACAGCATCTATGTTCTGGTGAAAGTCTATGAAACGAGACATAAGATGATATTGGGTAGTGAATACCTGGTGAATTGAGGGATGCACAAACATAGTCTTGTGTCCAGGTTGGTGGTGGTGTAGACCGACCAGATCGACGGGGAGGATTTACTGGATTTGAGGATATTTCCGTATTGCCAACTTCATTGGGAAATTCTTCTATCATAGGGAGGTTTCCTTGAACTTCATCATTGGACTTTTCAGCAACTTCTGGTACAGAAATCTCAGGAGCCATTGGAGTAATTAGTGCTTGAGTTCCTGTCACAAGGTATTCGGTATATGGAGATTCTTCCATAGATAGTGACTTACCAGAAGTGTTTGATGCTTCCCTTGGAGTATCTCCTTCCTTGAAAGGAAAAATATTTTCGTGAAAAATGACATCTCGGCTGATGAAGAATTCCAGCGTTGACTGATCAAGGACACGATACCCCTTTTGTAAATTCGGATAGCCCATGAATATGCAGCGTCATGCTCGAGGGCCCATTTTGTCTCGAGGGCCCAAGATAGTAGCAAAACACTAGCAACTGAATATCCTTAAATGCCCCAATTCTAGTTTCTTCTTGAAGAGAATTTCAAATGGATTTTTTCCATTGAGTACCCGAGTTGACATACGGTTGATGAGATATGTTGCAGTAATTATGCATTCTCCCAAATAATTTTCTGGAATAGACGCCTGAAATTTTAAAGCACGTGCAACTTCTAATAGGTGGCGATGCTTACGCTCCATTACTCCATTCTGTTGTTGAGTATAAGTGCAAGTACTCTCATGAAGAATCCCATGAGATGATAAGAGTAAGTTGCAAACATTGTTGAAGAATTCCTTTCCATTGTCCGTCCTCACTTGTTGAATGGATCTCCCAAATTGATTCTTGGATAGATCAATAAAAGTTTTCAAGTGTGAGAAAACTTGTCCCTTGGACTGCATCAGAAAAACCCAGGTGGCACGAGAA
Organism: Eucalyptus albens; assembly: GCA_014182695.1. Lineage (NCBI taxonomy): Eukaryota > Viridiplantae > Streptophyta > Magnoliopsida > Myrtales > Myrtaceae > Eucalyptus > Eucalyptus albens. Next base: position 21,212,534 of record CM024651.1, on the reverse strand, counting down.
TAATCGTCCACAATTGTCAAGAAATATCTGGACCCATCATGATGTTGGGTATGATAAGGACCCCATAAATCCATGTGAATTAAAGAAAAAATGTGCATGGCACGATTTTTACTAAGGGTAAGAGGAATGCGTGATTGCTTTGCAAGGGGACATATTTGACACTTAGAGTAAGGAATGGAAGCACTATGACCCAATCGTGAATGTAAAAGATAGTCTTTATCATTGGTAGTCGTGTTACACAATGACATTTTATTTGAAGGAAATAAAGACAAATCAAAATTACTTGGATTGTTCTTCCATAGAAATAATCCTTCAGAAAGACTACCCAAGCCCATCACCTTGCCAATCGAAAGGGCCTGAAAGAAGCAAGTGTCAGGACTAAACAATACACGACATGAATTTTCTCTGCAGACTTTGGGCACATAAATAAGGTTGAATTGAAATTCTGGAAGGTAAAGAACATTTTGAAGTGTGATTTGTGGGCTGAGTTTGACTGTTCCAGTGATTTTGACGTAAGTGGTATTTCCATTTGGTAATTGAACAGAAATAGGAAATTCCAAATCGTCATGAATATCTGAAAATAATGCCTTCTCACAAACAATATGATCACTCGCCCCAGAATCAATTATCCAGGATTTTCTGGAAATAATATTTATCAGACAACAAGAGATACCTGAAAAAATTTCCTCCTTTGTTTGACATGTCTAATTTCTGTATTGCCTACATCAACTGCCGGTATTGATCATTTGTGATGGGCCGATCGGCATTAGGAACCCCAATTTGATAAGCTGCAGAAATTCTTTTCCTTTTCTCCGGGTTTTCCGTGTAATTTCCAGCAATTTTCTACTGTGTGGTGTGGCCGTCTGCAAAAATCACAATATAATTTACCCTTTTTTGGGTTAAATTTTTTTGCAGATGCCGAGAAAATTCCTCCACCGTCAGATCCCGAGAAATAATTTGCACCGTCAGATGCAAGGGAAACGCCACCGCCGTCGGATGTCTTCCAAGCTCCTTCATCTCGTCCGTTGGATCCGGACGAATAGATAGGCCCCTTAGGACCATCCGATCCCCGCGACAAATCCGAGCCGCTCATTCCTCCCCTTTTAAGGGGACGAAGATCCTCAGATCCGGATGCCCGTAACCCTAGCTCGCCCCCTTTTTCGTGTGCTAGGGTTTTGGGTCCCAATTTCGCCGCTCGCCGCGACTGGCCAGAGCGAAGCTCTCTCCTCCTTTCGTTGGTTCCGACGAAGCGAGTCTCTGGCTCTCTTCTTGAATGGCCAATTGGAAGATCCGTCCGAGAGGCGACACCGGTTCTATAGCTAATATCTGCAATCGGAATGTCAGGTAAGAGTCATTCAAGATAAGTAAAAAACAGGTCGCCTTTTCTCGTTCTTTCATCATCCGGTACTAGGCGAGCATCTCCTCTGGTCCCTCGAGTTTTTCCTCTGGCTTCGAGGTCATTCCACAGAGACGATAATTTTTTGTAGCATGCGGAAATCGACATATTTCCTTGTTTTAATTCGCTAAGTTCCTGCATCAAGGAAAATATTCTTGCCCGATCTAGTTTGCCGTACATTTGCTTGATATTATCCCACATTTTTTTGGAATCTTCGGTCGGCGGTAGACCGGCCGCGACGTCTGGGAGATGTAATTCCCGATCCATGAGCGGACGAGCTGGTTGCATTTCCTCCAGTGTCGCGCTAGTCGTTCGTCAGTTGGAATCGGGATAGTTCCATCTAGGAACCCGTCCTTATCTTTTGTCACCAGCGCTCGTCTGAGATCACGGGACCACCTGGAATAGTTCTCTGGCCCGGTTAATTACAGGTTGATTAGCCGCAATTCTGGGCCATCGGCTGTTGAGACGTACAGGGGGTCTCCGAGCTCCGGTCGTCCGGTGATTGCTCCAATGGGAAACGGCAAAAAACCGGGCGCGAAATTCGGGTAGGGATTTGTCCATGAACCCGATTCGCCCGATCCATAGTGATGCCCTGCATTTGCGCCCAGACCCAGTTCTCCTGACCCGCTCGTCTACTCCAATCCAAAGGTCGAGCTTGCCCCACTTACGGCTGGTGGGCTCCTTTCGGATTGGATGTGGACTCCTTGGTGCCTACAAAGCCAAGCGATGATGTATTTGGGCTTGGCCCAAGGTACCATGGGTAAGGTACCCACTGGAATGGTCGGCCCGAAGCAGGTTGCCCCAGATTAAACTAAGCCTGCGTGGGTATCCATTGTATCAGCTGGGTCTAGAGTGGCTGTTGTTTTGTGGTGACAGGTGGTGAGTTTTGAATTTGCGACTGCAATGGGTTTTCTGCGTTGGAGTGATCGTCAACCATTGAAGGTAAAGAAATACTCTCTTATTTTCTTCCTCGAAGGTGATTCCAATACCAGATGGCAGTTCTGTTTTGCAGGTCAGGACGCCTCTGGTGGGCAATCAGAAGCGGAAGCGAAAGGATCAAGAAGCGAAAAATTCAGAAGCCTAAAGCTCTGATACCATGAAAGAAGTTGAGGAAGACGAGAGATTTTGTAAGTTTTGTGTATTCAATTGTATGTTCTGATGTACAATGCTTCTATAATTATAATACAGAGATGGAATAATAAAGGCAAAGAGATATTCTGGAAATCATAATCTAATCTCAATCTAAAATTCCTAGCTAATTTATATACAACAAAATTGGTCGATAATCCGAGTGTATCTTCTAGATTGATGCATATCTTCCAACACAAGTTCTCTTGTGTTATGGCAACACCCAACATTCATGATGGGAAAAACAGTGATCAATGCAATATCTGCAAAATTGAAGGTGCCAAAATTTCACATAAGCAAACAGTTGAAAAGATTAATTTTGACATAACTTCATGCAAGTACACCATCAGAATGACATATAAGTGAAGACATCCAGTTACCCAAGATTTTGTTATACATCACAAGCAATAACTTTTCCATGCTAGACTAACAAATTGACTAAGCCTCGTAAGCAATAATGACTTTAAAAGGCCACCAAACTGGATAATCCTAATTATAGAATACATGCACCAAAGTAGAGTTCAACCTGAGATATTTGGAAGCTTGCCCTAAAGAAAATGCTCAACCAAAAAAGAAATCAATAGGGTGTTTGATTTATTATTATTATTATTATTATTATTATTATTATTATTATTATTATATGTGCAACAACAATAAAAAGGCCATGGAACCTACTTTGTGAAAGCCACATGAGCACATCAACCAAGATCAACTAATTTCTTCGCAATAAAAAGGATAAGTTTGATATTCAATAGCTTATAGCTCTTGAGTGTCACGAGAAGCTAATAATTAGTTGTCAACTATGCTTTAGTTAGTATTTTTAAAGAAAACATGAAACTCAATGACTTGTCGGTGAAACTTCTAAAGGCAGGGGAAAAAATTGCATTAGCCGAATGATAATTTTTAAGAGGGAATTGTAAATTTTTTTCATTTTACTAATTAATAGTTATAAATCACTTGAAATATTTAGTCAATTGGAAATGTTTTCTATGCGATGATGTGATTAATTTGTACATATTCTAGTTGAGTGCTGTCTAGCTTTTCTTGATTATGTTTCTTTTTTTCTTTTCTAGTAGCTCTCTATGGTTGATGAGAGAAGCTTACATTAAAGTTCCTTCGGAGACATGTGGTCGAGGTCGTGATTTGTGTTTGGTTTAAGCAGCAATTGCCCAACGTTCTCCCTTTATAAAAATGAGAAAACAATCCAGAAAATACTGCATTTTTATTAATTCAGTCTTAAATCTCTCGATTGTGTCAATTAAATCATAAATATTTTGTCAATTGATTTGATTTGATCAATTTTGACTGGAAATCGCCGATGTGGACACCGGCCGTTCCACATGACACGATTGGCGCCAATGCGTATAGTTTTTTATAATGTTTTTTGAAAATTTCTAATTTTTAATTTTTGAAGAAATAAATAGCAAGCTTCTGATCTTGTGCAATAAATTCTTGGAAATTACAAACCTCTCTTGATTGTTTTTTTTTTTTTTATGAGCATTATTATCATTATTTTTGTGAATAACGAAGAGTCGAATGTTGAGAGCAGTGAAAAGCTGAAACCCAAAGGTAGGGTTTCCATTGGGCGTCCAACGCACTCCCCACCGTATCCTTCGCTGAGTCCGCATACACGGAGAATGCGAAAGCTGTTCTCTGCGATGGAGAAGGGACCCTCGTCTCCATCCTCCGTCATCTATTCAGCCTCTAGGTCGACGACTTCCCCGAGCAATGGCGGCGGCATCCACGAGCTCTCGCTGAGAGGCCTGGGGAGGGTGCGGTTGGGCACCCAGAGGAGCAGAGACTCGGGAAGGTGAAGAAGCACGAGGACCCTGGCCTGACCATCGGGGCCCGAATGTCACATTAAACATTTTGATGTTAGATTTTGATAAAGTTGCCGAGCAATCGTGGGCGCTGGATTGTGTTTTTGTTTATATTTCAGCGTGAGTAAGCAAAGATGATGACATGGGCTTTTCTTTTGTAAATGGTGGATTGACAGGTTGAGGACGAGGAGCATAAACCTATGTAAAATAAAAAAGTTTAGAGTAGTGGAGTTGCAAGGTAGATTTTAGGATTTTCCTTGGTATTTTTTCCTAAAAGTAACAGAGAATTAGGCAATAAATAGAGGGGTAACGTTTGGACTTTTTCTATTTTTGGCTCAAATTGACATGCTTAACGAGCAAGCAAAGCAAATTTAGACCCAAAAAAAAAAAAAAAAAACGAGCAATCAAATAAATCGACCAATTAACAGCATCAGTAGATCGTAATGTTTATCTAATTAGAAAAAAAAAAAAAAAAAAAAAAAAGGGCCCCCTGATCTTCTCCACGGTGGGAGGAGGAAGATACGCTCGCGTCACATGCCGGTGACGAAACGATGGCCAAAGCAGAGAGAGAGACAGAGCAGGCAAGAGACTTGGTACACGACGTTCCGTTACTTGAAGCCCAAGTCCCATCGGAGGGACCAGACGGTTTTACCGGCCGGTGCGGCACACGTGTCGCCCATCGGGAGCCGCATCAGGCAATACGGCGAGTCGTCTGGGATCCCCGTCGCGAACGGAATCTTCTCCCCCCTCCTCCTCCTCCGTATAACAGAACAGAAGTGAACAGTCCCCCGACCCGTTCGTTCGCGCTTCGAATGGAAGGAGGGAGGCCGTTCATTTCCTTAAATTCGATTCAATTAAGGATCCGAAAAAGCTTCCGAGATTAAGGTTTCCCTCCCCCTCGTTAACAACAAGCCATTTCAATTTTTCTTGGGGGTGTTTTTTCTAGGATCCTCCTATAAAAGAGGGATTCTTAGCGCTTTGACTCCCCTCACTCTTTTCTATAATCCCCCCCTGCAAAAATCTCCTCTTCCTCAATCTCTTGTTCCTCCATCTCCTCCTCTCCACTCCTCTCCTCCTTGTCTCTGTACTGTTCCATTCTCCGTTCAAAGGCGCTTCCTCTCTCTCTCTCTCTCTCTCTCTCTCGATCCCTCTCCCTGTTCCGCCGCAGCAAGATCGTTTCTTTTTTCTTCTCGAGGGGAGGGTGTTCTTGGTTCTTGGCGCCTCCTTGATTCCTCCCCTTTTCTTCGGTTACCACCATCCCCATTAAAGGCCGTCTCCGTTCCAAAATGCTGTGCCTGCCGTCTTCCTCTTCTTGTTCTTGTTCTGCTTCGATGGAAGTCATAAAAAAAACGTACCAAAAGGGTTGTCTGGGACTGATTAATTTGTACTTAAGTACAGAATTAGTCCATGATGTGGGGGAGGGGGATATAGGCCATCTTTTTCGTTTAAACATGTTCAAATGGATTATGAATTAGACGGGGAAGGCATCAGAGGGAGAATGAGAACAAGCTTCGCACTGCATTTACCATGATCGCAGTATGTGCTTTTATTCCCCCTAAATCTATTTTTCAATCCTTGAGTTTTTTTTTTTTTTTTTTTTTAATCATAACTTAGTTGAAGATAATTGACTGGTACTGGTTCCTTCAGGTAGGAAAAAAAAAATTGAAGTTTTCATTTCTTATCGCACGTATTTGTTGTTCTGCTTTGGAGGGAGTAAAGACACTTCGGATTGTTACTTGTCAACAATCAGTAGATAATTAATTTTCGAAAGCAATGATAGATAACGTGCACTTTCTTTCATACTTCAGTAGAACTATTTTGTTTTCTCGAATTCTTGATTTCCTAATAGCCTTCGATCATCTTAGTTATTTTTTTTTAATCATCTCGTCTCTCGCCTTGTAATGGATGGTAGTTAAGCAAATGTTGTTATAGGATGCAAAGCATGGGACGACTACAGGCGTAACAGCGTGTGACGGGGCAACCGCAGTTTTGGCTCTTGCGTCTAGAGAGTCCAAAACCTGAAGATTTCGAGAGGCCGGGACATGTTTTCCCATTGAGTACAGGGAGGGTGGCGTCCTGAAAAGAGCTGGGCATGCAGAGGCTCCTGTCGACCTTGCTATGTTAGCTGGATTGGAACTCGTGGCAGTTCTTTGTGAGGTAGTGGATGATGATGGCTCCATGGCACGATTACCTAAGCTTCATGAGTTTGCACAGCAGGAGAGCTTGAAAATTGTATCTATTGCTGATCTAATCAGGTAAGTATTCTCTTCCTAGCAATCCAATGCAAATACATTTTAAGGACATGTAGCCCCAATTGAATCAAATTTCAGCTGCGACTTTCACTTCTTAAGTACGAGCTTTTTTGGCCAAGATGTTGTCTCAGCGGCATCTCCCCTTTTGGGAAATGGATAAATGAAGAGTAGAAACCTTGGAAACCTGGGTGGGGTGGGAAAAAGAGTCTTCTTATGGGTGGCTGTTGGGCTGTTGTTTGACTTAGCAAAAAGGAGAGAAGCATAAGCTATTTTGGTCTATTCATGTCTGAACTTTAGTTTATGCTTTAAGCTTGTGGTTGTTATTCCGCTCGTCGACACCATGCGGATCAATGATTTTGGGTTCTGAAGAGTTGTTTCTCTCAATTTTTTGTGTGTATGATGTCGTTAGATTAGTGTATGGTTATAAAAGGCCAGGATTCTTGCCAAATTATGTCAATGAGCCTGTAACTGCGGTTATTTTTATGTACATTTTCTTGTATTTACCTTTCTTCGAAGCCTATGTCTGCATGTCAGTTCAACTAAGGCAGAGTCTGATGTGCATTCTTGGCATTATCACCAGGAAATAGTGATAGCACATCTAGATTGTATTCTGACTTGTATATTGAGAAGCTTGTTATACTGTGTGAGTGAGAAACGATGAGAAACGATTCACTGCTTATTAGATGCATAAATTTTCAGGTACCATGGAAAAAGAGATAAATTAGTTGAACGTGCTGCTGCTGCAAGATTACCAACAATGTGGGGCCTTTTACAGCCTTTTGCTATAGGTTAATATTAGATGGAATCGAGCAAATTTTCAATGGTTAGGTTGAGATAGATTATGAGTTAGTTGCTAAAACTGTTTTTAAGAATTCAGAAACTAATGAACAAAGAGTTTTGAATTGATTAATTGCAAACTTAGAAGATCTTGTTTGTAGCAGTCCAATTTTTCAGCACAACTTCAATCTGCGCTTCATCTTATCTACTTCCATTGCATGATTTCGTTTGACAATGATTTTACTAGAGCACTATCAAGCTTTAGAGTTGAATAATCACACCACTGAAAAGTTGATGGTATCTTTAGGGTGGAACTCCATTAAATTTTCTGGAAGCTTGTAAAAAAATATCTAATCATGTGTCAATCATAATTTGGAGTATCAAGTTTATCTTAGTTGGATAACAATTTTTTTCTGGACAGGAAAATTAACACTGGGAGAAATGATTGTTAGGATTTTAGTGAACTGCTGGGAACATAATTCTTTCTTATAGTCTATGAAATGATTAATAAGGGACCTATATGTGTCTGCAATTGATATAGGAATGCCGTAATTTTAATTAAAAGCAGTATCTCTAGTTTTTCCTATTTTATGTCCTCCCTTCGGACAACAATATTTCTCATCATGTGATTCATACTATATTGACTTCCGAGGGCACGAAGGAGAGGAATAGGTTTGAGGCACATATCACATGCCTATAACCTGCAGGATGGTAGGTGTGATGCCATGGAAGCAAATGTGGAGCTTAAATTGCCTGTATACTCTCAAGAGTATGGAATCGGTGCTTCAAAAAGTTGTTGATATTTTTCATATACTCATGCCTTAGCTTTAGGTAGAACTCATTATCATAGCATCCCCGTTAAATCCAATTCAAAATTTTGGGCTCAAAGCCTTATAAATATTATCTGAAGGAGCTAAAAGGAGGCCCAGCCCTTTCAATGCCCTCACTCTTCGTAGGTAAGTTGCTGGAGACAGCCTGATCTATAGACAAATGGACGCTTGGAAAGTAAGTGATAAATTTCCCGCGTTCATCATTGTGAGTTAGGATAATAATGTGAGTGCAAATTGCAATATTCTTTCCAAGCATAACATGAGATTTGACCATCATCATACTGTCAAAAGGTAACGGATATCCATGGAACATCATTTACAACTCATATTAGACAGTAAGACATCAATGTCATTTGGTCTCACTCTCAACCGATGCACTCATGACCTTTCGATGCACTCATCGTGATTTGTCATTGTATCTCAAGAGCTATGACTTGTTCTTCTTTGATTATACTCAAGTTTATGGTTTCCAGTGATTCTGGCCATTTGATAAAAAGTCATTTCAAACTCTGAGCTGAATATTACTTAGGGAAAAAACTAGAGACAACTACAACCAACGACTATAGTCGACCATTTCGATCTTTCGCTATAGTTTGTCACTTGGAAGTTTTTGGCTTGAGGAAGTCAGAATGCACCTTTGTGTTAGATATTGACAATTGCTAAAAGATAAAAATATCCCTCACTCATCATACAATCGTTGCCCACACCAACTCAGTCCGGAAAAAACAAAAATTCTGAGGGAAGTTGCCTAAATTTGAGGGCAAGCATACTAATTTGATGCTAGTCGATACTCTAATCAAGTATGCATATGTTATGTCCTTGGCCCTTAAATACTCTAGAAGGGGTCAATACTTTCCTTGTAGAATAGAAACTGACAGGCGAAAGAATTAATCGGTCAATTGTTGGAAAGAATTCTGATGGTGCGCACGTTTAGCTCATTGATTGTCTTTTTCTTCCACTTTTTATGCTCAATTTGTTCTAATGTTGATCTATGTTGTACAGTGGGATTGATCCGCTACTTTCAACTCATTCAAGTGGCTCCCATTAGGAGCTAAAACATTGCTTCTCCTATGAAGAAGTGGCATCCTTAGAGTTATTCCATCAGGATCTAGTGTGCCTGTTAATGGGTCTAATCCACTTGCATTGACTAGACCGCCTAAGCAGGTAAAATTCAACATTCCCTTAAATAAGCTTCCAGTTCCAGCAAGTTTTGCATGGAAGTTACTGCAAAATTAGCAATCAATATATTTTGCATTCGTATTTGGTTGTCTCCATTTCATCCTAGTATTAGGTTTCTCTTTGATGGATCATTTTCGACTTTATTTTTCATGTGGAGCGTGATTTGTGCCGGTTCTCATGACTACCTATTAGTTAACATAAGCATAATCTAGTCCCTGCCATGCGCATGGATGTAGGATCCACATAACTTTAGTATACTCTGGTTGGGTTGGCTCCACTGTGGTCCACTTGTCTGCTTGGCATGAGACAATGCATCTACTTGCTTAATGCCTTTCTATTGCCAGGTTAGTACTTCACTTAGGGAGGTGTGCTAAAGCTCGATAATCAATGAAGTAACCATCCCACTCCCTATTGCCTGGAAAAAATGTGGAAGTTAATGTTGGAGAAATGGATGGGGTAGGTTTTTCAATTGTTGACTCAAACCTACGTCTTAGTGGCTTAGCAAAATAAGGAGATACTTATGGTGCAACAAATCAGTGCAGCATTATGCAGTTTAAACCATCATTTTATAGATTGAAATCCAATTTATATTTAATGATTCATCTATCGTTTGCAAGTACAGCTGAATACTAGCTAACTGTTTGAATGATGTTGTTTCCCTGTCAATTTGATGTTCGATTCGATAAAGTTGCCAAGCAATTGTAGGCAATGGATTTTGTTTTTGTTTTGTATTTTAGTATGATGAAGCAAAGATGATAACATTGGCTTTCTTTTGCAAATGGTCAATTGACAGGTTGAGCACGAGGAGCATAACCGGGATGATGGTGATGCCTAGGAATATGTGGAAAATTCATCTTGGAAGGGAAAAAAAAAGAAAAATAAAAAAAACTGATAAATATTATAAAAATTTAGAAAAATAGCCACAAAATAAAAAAAAAAAAAAATTCTAGAAAAAAAAAAAATTCATAAAATCATAAAATATTTAGAAAATTTAGATAAATTTTGAAAATTACATGAAAATTCAGAAAATTCCAAAAGCTAATAAAAATTATGAAAATTCCAGAAATTCATAAAATAATTAAAAATTAGAAAAATCTGAAAAATCTGAAAATTATATTGGAACACTCTGGGATGATTCTGATTTATACATTCTTCAGCTAGGGGCAAATTACGGATTGGTCTTTGATATTTTTCTCGAAGTCTTTGGGGACATGGAGACCTAGTTTCAATGAACGTTTTTCAATTTCATTGCTCCTTAATGCTTGAGTAGTTCTTATGCGGATGCAATGAGATGCCGGAGTTGTTCTTCTGATAATAGCTGTCGCTGCTAAGGTGTCAGCTTGCGGACAGCTATACCTTCTAATGTATGGCTTTTGCAGCTGACTTGTTCCATATAGGATGTGTTGGAAGAAAGAAGCGGGTCGACTGATTGGTTATTTTGGTCTTTCGAGAAATATATGGAATATAAATAAAGAATCATCGCTAATGTATGGTGACTAGGTTGTCTCTTCAAAAACGTTATTTTTTTTTAAAATACACCACTGATTGACTTAAATTAGTTGTCAATTGATTTTGCAGGTGTCAACAACTGTATTAAGTAATTCTAGCGTCAACCAAATGGAGTTGATTGAGGAGCCTCCAAGGAGGCTGGCATTTAATAAGTTTTTATTGAGATCTGCCCTGGTGGCCTCCATCTGCCCTGTATTGCTTGGTTTTGGTAAGTCCTAGTTAATTTCAAATAAACTTGCGATTACATCTTCTCGAAAATGAACGGGTGGCGTGTCGTGTTTTGAGAGGGAGTAACGTCGTTGACGTTGCTGGCCATTGTGCTATGTGCCATATGCCAGAATCACCACGCTACAAATATTGAAGAATGCTGGAGTCATAAATATTAATGAAATGATCCAATTTGATAACCCGCATTGAAATAACCCGAGTAGGGATTTGTTCCCATACCCGGTTCACCCGACCCGTTTGTCTGCTCCAATCTGATTGTTGAGCTTGCCCCATTCATGGTTGGTGGGCTGCCATCAGTTTGGATGTGGCTCTGGTGGCCTAAATTTCTAGGCGATGATGAGCTTGGGCTTGGCCCAATGTACCACGGATAGGGTACTCATTGGTAAGGTTAGCCCGTAATGGATTGCCCCATACTAAACTAAGCCTGTGTGGGCCCCCACTACATGGGGGTGTGCAATAATGATTCAATTATCCCATAAGGCCTATGGTCATGATACCATTTTCCTCTATACATGCCGCAGATATTGGAGAGGGCTAGAGTCATAAATATTAATGAGCTTTGTTGCTTGACCGGCACGGTTGACACAGTTGCTTTTGATGACCCGATTTGATAACCTACATTGAAATAACCCGAGTAGGGATTTGTTCCCATACCCGGTTCACCTGACCCGCTTGTCTGCTCCAATCCGATGGTTGGGCTTGCCCCATTCATGGTTGGTGGGCTCCCATCAGTTTGGATGTGGCTCTGGTGGCCCAAATTTCCAGGCGATGATGACTTGGGCTTGGCCCAAAGTACCACATATAGGGTACTCATTGGTAAGGTTGGCCCGCAATGGGTTGCCCCAAACTAAACTGAGCCTGTGTGGTCGTCTTAAGTGAGACGATGACTACAATAAAGAAGGAGCAGGAGCTAAACAACAGGCATGTTGAATTCATAACAATCGTTGACGTTGCTGGCCATTGTGTTATATGCCATGCCAGAATCACTACATTGGCTCATATATTGGTGGGATGGTAGTATCCCTTATTAGTCTTGGCAGCCTAATGAAGATTGACCATATTAGTCTTGGCGACTGGAAAGGGTAGGAAATTGGGCGAGAAATTCGGTTAGGGATTTGTCCCTAAACTCGATTTGCTTTACCTAATTTGATAACCCGCATTGAAATAACCCGAGTAAGGATTTGTTCCCATACCTGGTTCACCCAACCCGCTTGTCTACTCCAATCCGATGGTTGGGCTTGCCCCATTTATGGTTGGTGGGCTCCCATAAGTTTGGATGTGACTCTGGTGGCCCAAATTTCCAAGCAATGATGAACTTGGGCTTGGCCCAAAGTACCACGGATAAGGTACTCATTGGTAAGGTTGGCCCGCAATGGGTTGCCCCAGACTAAACTGAGCTTGTGTGGGTCACCATTGCATGGGTTGGGCTTGTGCCGGTTGTTGTTGAGTTGCTAGAATTGCTGCATAAGGGTTTTGAGTCTGTGAGAATTGTGAGGCAACTTCTCTAGCGGACTGGTTGTTGGTAGCAGGAACATTGTTTTGCGGGGTGGCCATGGTAAGTAAAAAAATTATTCTTCCTTTAAGACTAATTCCTATGCTAGATGGCAATTCTGTTTTGCAGGTCTAAATTCCTCTGGTAGGTAATCGAAGCGGAAGCTAGACCAGAAGCCTAGTGGCTTTGATACCATGAAAGGAAGCAACAAGATGTGGAAAATAAATGGCCTTTGGGAAGAAACTTATTTTTTCATTGTATTTCTTTAATGTACAGAGCTCTATAAATATAATATAGGAATGATATAATAATGGAAATGATATATTTTGTAAAATCAAATCTAATCTCAATCTAAATCCCTTACTAATTTGTGCACGATCATAATCAAAAAAAAAAAAAAAACATTCTCAAGCATATCTTCAAGATTTCATGCATATCTTCCAACAAAACACTTGTCACTTTAATTTTCCCTTGAAGATAAACTCTAATTCAAATAGGAAAGTAGATTTTGGAGATTCATCAAACAGATTTAAACTGTATATATAATTTAATAAGGGCCTTCCCCTTTGAACATTGTGGACTGCTTTTTCGCCAAAGAGGAAATTATAGACATGATAGAAAACAGAGATGGCTCGGCGGATTCCGTTCTCTGTGAATTGATTCAGAAATTTTGCTTCAGAAGGACCACATGGAAGATCTAGAGATGGCATCATTGGTGTGGTTGCACTTCTTGGAACAATTTTCAATATTGAGCTTAGCAGGTAAACTATCACTGACCTTCTATCTGACCCGCTTGTTCAATGTTGCAAATCCCCTTTTCACCTTTTAGACAAATCGATACTTAGAGCTGCATTTTCCATTTTGGAGGATCTTAGCCAAGTATCTGGGTGAAGATCAAATGCTCGGGATTGTGTGCACAAACTCTGAGACGGCATTTAGTCTCGAGACATATGACAAAAATGAAGAAGTTGATCTCCAAAATGCTGTTTATGCAAAAGCAGCTGAACTTGGCAAGTCTATTAGTGGTGAATTTCGTGTCATATGTCTTGAGGAAATAAGGTACATAAGTGGTATTTTTATAATTTTATAACATTTACTGTTATGGAAGATCATATTCCTTACCAACTTAATTGAGTTCTTGAAAGCATTTCTTCATTCATTTGCAATAAACCTTTGGCAGCCCATACAGAGGAGAGATTGAAGGCTGTGATCCTCAAAGGAAACTGGCTTTGCCTTATCCTACCTTACCTTGTGAAGAAATCCCTCCAGGCTTCGTAGGATATGCAGTTAACATGGTGAACATAGACTTTGATCATTTGGCAACAAGAACAACTGAAGGCCTTGGTCTACGAGAAACACTATTTTATCGGCTTTTTGGCAAGTTACAGATTTATGACACCTGAGAACACATGAAGCAGGCCTCTGTCTGCATAGAACACGGTGCTGTATCACTGGATGGTGGAATAATACGAGAGGACGGCTTGATTTCTCTAGGCTTCTGGTATCTCCGTTTCTCCCTCCAATTTTCCAGATGTCGTTAGTTACTACAAAATTTCTGTGACTAGGGTCTAACCTGACTGAAATTAAAAAATAAAAGGAAGTTGGTTGCTATTCCTGATAGTCAGTGATCAAGCTAAATATTCTTCTTCGCATTTTGTTCGAGATCGAGAAAAGGTACAGATACATTTTAGATGCGTAGTCAATCATTCTTCAAATTGATCAAGGAAGTTGTTTCTTTGCTGTAAAAGCTGTTGCAGTAGCAAGAATATCCTGTGGGTTGTTTTTTCTATTTGTTTCGTAATCTTAAGCAAGTTTCACAACACCATACTATTACTACATGCTCTGTTGATTATTACGGCTGCTGAGTTCTTGGTTGACCTGATTGCTAGTTCATGTTTAAGGAAGGATATCTCCATTAACTGCTATGAGTGACCTGGTTTACCATTTTGCCTCTTCAGGAAGCCAGACATAATCTTTCCTGTTGTCACATCTGAAATTCATATAAATACTTTGCCGGAGAGTACACAAGTAGGGATGCAGATTGCAGAGGCTCTGTCGGAGTTGAGAGTGACCCTATGCAAGATACGTAAGATTACAAGAGCTTGCGAGGAAGATAAGCGGCAATTTTATGGTTAGAGTAACGACTTTAGCAGTAATGGACACAAACAGCCGAGGCTTTCATGAAAAATCACTGTCCGAAGGTGGAATTCTGCCCGGATAATTATGTCTATGCCGAGAAAATGAAAGAGAGCGAGAGAATCACTGAGTGTGTTTTTTGCAGCTACCAATTTTTTGGAATTGAAACTGTTACCGTAAGTTGAACATTTTTGTCCTCTTTGTTGGATTGGTGTTCCGGAATCATTAGTCAAGAGGCATCACTTCATCTATCTATCCCCCTGAATTGTAAGTTTCAAAATCAATGCCAATGAGGATGCCCGATATTTGCAGGTGCTTTTCGTGATCTCAAATAAAATTTCGATTATCATGACTATAGCACTCTGCTCTTGTGGAACGCACTTATTAGAAACTATGGTCTAGTGTACTCTGTGAGTACTACTTTATGGGCAGTATTTTACACGACCGTTTTGGGGCGGTTTAATTTTGAATTTCTCAATTAGGATGGGTTCTTTTAAGGAAAATGGGTAGACAAAAAAGAAAGCAAACGGTTAGAGATTTGAGAATATGAGAAATTCATAAATAAAAATACACAAATGTAGTTGATGGCAAGGTACAATGTGATTTCTAAAGGTAAGATCCAAATAAGTATTTGGTTTTTTCAAACATAAAAACATCATAATAGGCACCTAACCTAACCAGAGCCCTATTATTGTGGACATGCATTTGATGTATATATATTCTTTGAACTTGAACTGCCGTGAAATTAGCAGCAGCCGATTGATGCCCTTTTGAACATTGATTGGTTTAAAATGAAAAAGAAAAAAAAAAAAAAAACCAGTTTTGGTCGAGCATGTACATGGTGAGATCATTCTTTAGGCCCTTTGGCTATGATCGAGCACATACAAAAATAAGGCTACTAATTAAAAAATACTTTATTTTTTAGGGATTCACATCAGAAAAAGAAATTATATAAGAAAAACTGGAGCAAAGATTGGGTGCCTTTGTCATCTATCCTTATCAAGATCATAAATAGATTCGCCCCCATTGTCGCCACACTTCTCAAGAAAACAGAAAAAGATATCTACAAAGAAAACTAAAATAAAGGAGTAATTTCCACAAGACATCCTAAACTTTTTCCCTGATACACCAATTCTTGAAGCTCTTTTTTTTATTTTGTTTTTTTATAACGCCAATTTTGCTAAAATCAATCAAAATATTGGAGTTTGCAAGAATGATATATGTAATTATTAGACTAAAAACCATTGGTTGAATAAATTTGCATTCATCAACATGTCCCTTTTCCAATATTTTTGAAATACTACCGTATGGATATGGTATCGATTGTTTAATTCAGGAAGCACTTTTAAAGTAGTTATGAATTCAAATTAACAATTAAATTGTATATAATAAAAAAAATAACATGTGAATTTCATTTTCAACTTATTGTAAACCCATACAAATTTTATCCTAAAATTTCAATAACTAATGAAAAAGAGGAAAAAAACGGAGATTATTAGGTAGGAATGTGGAAAACTTTCTCTGCATTTTCTTTGGCTTCGAAATATATTTTGGCAAAGTGAACGTAAATTTGGAGTAAAAAAGTCAGGTAAAAAAGGGGATTATTGCCCAAATTTACTAGTGCCTGTAAGTCGTCAATTAGATCATGTAGCTATATTACCCAAATTATCCACGCACAAAAAAAAAAAAAAAAAAAAAAAAAAACAGAGAGAGAGAGAAGGATGTGAAATATATATTTAAAAGATAGATTACATTTGATTCATTTTAAAGCCAAATGAAAATGCATAAAGCACCACAGTGTCCATTTTGAATTTCTTCTTAAAAAATTAAAAATACTCTAATATTCCAACCATTGATAAACTCTAGTAGAAAATTAAAAGGAGTAAAAGTGCAGAATAGGAGCATATTGTTCATCTAAAAGCCATATAAGAACTCCCAAAGAATAAAAATTGTCTGAGTGTCACTTAAATTGTCTAAATGTCACCTAAAATATTTACTTCAAATTGTTCGAATGCCACTTAAAATTTTCTTCTACACTATATCCTTAAAATGTACTTTTCAACAAAAAATTTAGGATATAATCAAACCAATTAAAGTCTTTAAAGCTCAATTGCAATTTTTTTTATCATAAAAGCACAAAATCCTGTCAAATTAGAAAGAGTAGGCTTAAAGAGAGACTATTGAACCTTTAGAGAGACAGAGAGAGAGAGAGAGAGAGTTTAGAGACTTTTTGACATGCAATTCCATCTCCCTAAAGCATTCCAAAACATTGATAATTTTGCAATTTTTTTTCCTCCACAAAAGAAAAATCATGTGAGGAAATTTCGTCAGGACATCTTCACAATTTGGCCATCTTTGCGAATGTACCAAAAGAAAATAACATATTATTCCTTCCTTCGCATGTATTTGCTCTATCGAATGATTTGACCCTATGGCAACCTAATATAGAAACTAAACTGCTTTTCAACGTCATTGACTGAACTAATGATAGCATTTATTCCTAATAAAAAGACTAAAAATGAAAGTGCTAGCAAGCAAGCTCTACGCCCAGCATCTTGGTAATGGATCCGCAAGTCGTCGACCCAAAGGTATTTTCTAAGACATCGATGGAACAATTCTGCTTGCTAACGCAAGCCTACAAGATTCCCGACATATACGAGTTTACGTTAGAAAAATATATATAATTATATTTAAACCCAAGTGATTTTGCAACAGACTCTCAAAATTTGAGCGGATTTAATTGGTTCAATAATGAGCCATCATTGCAGAGTATAACATCGAACACAAGACAGTATAATAGTCAAGTCCTCAAAATTCAGGAGTTCACTATAAAATAGAAGTTGAAGGAAACCGGAATACAAGAATTGAGCTGATTTTGTTGCTTTCCCCTATAAGGCAAATGGAAAGAAGACCATCAATGACATAACTAAAGATTATATTTGTGGAGTAAGGCTTCTACATAAAATGAGTACAGACAAGAAATGGAGAATCATAACTCTTCTCTGTAACTCTATAATCCTATGCAATGTAGTTTTTTCTTCTTTTTTTTCGGTAAAGGTAAGAATATATAAATAGCTTAAACCAACTATACAAAAGATCGTCACCTAAAACTTTCACTCAAAGTGACAACAGGTCAGATTAAAGGGAGCCGATGTAAAAGAAAAGACACCCGACAGAACGAGGGATAAAACAATAAACTAAAAGCCAGGCTAAAGATAGCCAGCCGGAGCCTACATGGAGGAAGAAACAAAGCCTTATTATTCAGGAATGGGTTGGACTAGTTTACCTGTCCAACCTGTTGGCCTGACTTGTATACTCGGATTCGATCTAGTCGGATTAAAAACGAAAATTTTCAATTTATTTTTACCTTTTTCAATGATTTTCTTAATTTCTTATATTCTCTCCCTTTTGTCTTTTTGTCTATTTTGTCTTTTTCCCCTGCACCTTCTCTTTAACCTTACACCTTCTTCTATTCCCGAATCTTTTCACGTTCTTAACCAAACTTGAATTATCGGCGACGAATCAAAACCTTTGTATGCGTCATTGCCGGAAATACACAGCACCAACAAACTGACACCAACCGATGGTCACCTACTCCGACCGACGGCCACCAAGTCTGGCAGCTTACTCCACCGACAGCAACTATCAATGGAAAATTTCCCAGTTTCCTTCAGCCCCTCCTCCAGCCCTGAGAATCTTTCTGGTTTTTAACTTCAGTCCAAGCTCCTTTTCTGTCTTCCATGGCTGACGCCATCCTCTCCTCCTCCTCGAGCGAGCCAACGTCTCTCACGCGAATCTTGTCTGTAATTCTTTCTCTCTCATGCGCCAGCTCACCTTCTAGAACACCTAGGTTTTGCTTACGTCACGCACTTCTATTTTCCTTTGAAGCAAGGTTAGAAGGAGGCTGAGCTGCGCTCTTTTTCCTTTTTAATTTTGATGTGGGCTTCGAAAACAATGGAAGAGGTGGGCTAAAGAGAAAGACAAATATGGGCTAAAAAGAAAAACAAAAGATGGCCCCCAAAAGGAAAGAACCAGACTAGGTGGGGGCTGATGGGGCTTAGAAAGCGGAAAATGCCAAACTGGGCTGGACAAAACCAGCCCACTCGATTTTCTTTCAATATTCCCCCTTTTCTTCTTTTCTTTTTACTTTCAATTACTTTATTTTATTTTATTTTTATTAAAAATTTTCTCTCTCTCTCCTTTTTTTTTAATCTTATCCATCCTTTTTTTCTGTTTTTATCTTTTATTTTTGTAAAATAAAATAGATACCTACAAACTCGACAAAAATTCATCAACAATATAATCTTGTGTTTTTAAAAGAAATCCATCTTTTTTCCTTAATTATTGTCAAAGATGAAAAATAATAGAAAATGACATGAAACTAAATTAACTAAATTACTGATAATAAAAAATATATAGTGCTAATAATTTTAAACTATAATTTACTAAAATTTGATAAATATAGCCACTTTAATATATTCAATGAGGTATTTGAATAAAAAAGAATAGGCAAGTTAAATGAAGAAGGAAAACATCTCAATAATAAAAAGGTAACATGACAAAAATTGATTACTAGTCTTCGTAGTTTCTTCATGAAGCTTCCGCCTTCTCTTTCCAACTCCATGAAGATGAAAACCCTTCTCCGCACTTTCCTATGTGACCTCCCCAGGCTTGCCATCTTGAAGCCCCCACTTCTTGAGATATTTCCAAGGATAGGGCTTTATCTGAACGTCATGATGAAGATGCAAGCTTCACTCTCCAAAGCCTTGATCAATGTCAACACCATCATGCTCACTCGCATCTTCCCATACGTGTTAGGATTCTGCACAAGTAAAACACACCCATTAAAAAACAAAAAAATACGTGCACATTGTGGGTGGTTGAATGAAGGGAAAATTTGTTTGAAAATAAGGTGTTTTTGAGCTCGAAATCAAAACCGAGCAAATAAAAAGGGAAAGAAAGCAGAGTATTTGTATAGTGTCAAGAGAAATGAACCAGGGAATAAAACACCAAGAGAATTTTGAGCTTAACAACGAGAAATGAGCTTTTCAATGGCAGTGTTGAAACAGGGATACGGGTTGGGCGAAAACAAAAAGAAATGTCTCCAACAAAAAGCAGAAAAAAAAATGGAGAAGCTTCTTCTTCGTGGCTTGATTTCCCAAAATCCAAGTGAGAGAGAGGAGCGAAGCATGTGCAAGGTTCACTTGAGCTCGTTGGAACCACCAATGGCGCTTCAAGAGGCAACGGCGGAGGTGAAGGCGGGAACTAGCTATGATCGACGGAGCTCTTGGGGGAAGCGATGACCGGTGAGGCTTCTAAGGAGGCGGAGGCAGTGAACTCGTTGGAGAAATAAAGAGGAGAAGTGTTTGGGTTGTTCTTCTTCAAGAAAGAACGTAAAGAGCTATGAAAATTATAATTAAGAGAGAATTTTTTAAACGGGAGTCTAAGAATCCAATATCTCATCCTTTTTTGATAGTCAGCTTGAGGAACAAAAAATAGAAAACTCACCTATTAGACTTTTTCATTTCGTGGCCGCTCCAGATCAAAGGCCACGTGTCGACCTTTCAATAGAGCCACTTCAGTTCATGCATGCCACGTAGGAGGATGACTTAGTGGTTAGCAACCACTGAATATTTTCTTGTCAAAAGTGAACCGGCAGGTTGGGGGCCGCCGCCACGTGGCCCTGCTCTCCTCTCAACGCGTGCCCTAAGTCTGTCCTATCCCATCAACCCGAAGAAAGAGAAAAGCAGGTGTCAAAGCTAGGGGAGAAAGGAATGGGAAGGTACAATTTTTTGGTACTCCCTCGTGCGCAGAGGGAACGCACCGATAAGACAGCCCTGAAAGACCCTTAAAACTGCTCGTTCCAACCAAATGGAAAATTTTCTGACCCCATTTTAAAAAATGCAATAATCGCTCATATAAAAAATAAATCATTTATAGGTAAAGAGCCAGAGTAATGGGAATAGATATTTGGAAGTTAGCTGCGATTAACCGTGATATAAGTGATCATTAAGCGAATTTGGAATGGGTCTTACAATTGGGTTTAATTCCTCGGTCTAACTTATTCATCCTAGCACGCACAAATTTTGTGTGGAATGAAAGCATAAAAAAATAAATAAAATAAATAAATAAAAAGCATCAATTTTTTTTTTTTTTTGGTGTGGAATGATATTTGTAAGACGAGGTTGAGGCGCCAATCAAATCAATAATTAAATTGAGGCAATCAAAAATGCCCCGATGATGTCTAAATCTCATTAAAGCAATCATACAACAAATCTATCCGTAAATAGCCATCAAATATTGTGAAGTCTAATCGGAGGGAATGGAGAGGGCGGCCAGCGAACGGTCAATCTGGAGAAAATATTGGGTGGGTTTAACCCTCCACGTAGGCGAAATGTACCACCATTCAAAAGTCGACATGTGGCAAAATTGGGCCCACCTGTCAGCGTCCACTCTCTCCATTAACTCCGTCTCTCTCCCCTTTACTCTCTCTCCTCCTCTCCGTTTCTACCCATGACTCTTTCTCCCCCTTTTCTCTCTCCACTTCTCTTTTCTTTTTTCTTGCGCCCATAGCTCGAGCTCGAGTCGGCTCATGGCCGCTTTAGGTCGAGGGACGGCGCGCCGCCGTAAGGCATCGACGAGAAGCCTCCCGCCTCCACCGGTCCATGGTTCGGACCCTTTCAGTGTCTCCGCCTTTGGATTGTGAAGAAGAAGAGAGTAGCGATGACCAGCGACCTAGCCACAGTGGCCACCATTGCCTTGACGATCATCTTGCTTGAGGAAGATGACGAGTCCGGTGGCGGCGCTTGGAGCAAGTCTATTATGGAAGAAGGGAGAGAGCTGGGGGGGGGGTGGCAGCGACAGACGACTTGGAGGTGGCCTGGGAGAGGAGGGCACGGACGCAAGAGGGGTCAACGAGCTGCTTCGGGGTGGGGATGCGCTCCACACCGGAGTGGGGGTTGGCGACACACCAGGATTGGATGAGGTCGCGGTGTGTGTGGTTGGGGATGAGGGTGAAGTCGAGGAGCGGGGGCGCGGGTGATGGGGCAGGTAGTGTTGCCGGCGGCGATTCAGGGCTCGATGTTGGACCTGTCGTAGGTCTGCCCCGTCGAAACCGTCACCGGGTCCAGCATCAGCTCCAACGAGATGGGGCACCGGAAGTGGTGTGGGATCTGGACGCCCACCATGTCCAGTGGCTCCAAGCTCAGCCACCACGCATTTTTCTCTCTCTAGGAACGGCGCAAAAAAGCTCCCTTTTGTTTGTTAATGCACTCCCTCTCTCTCTCTCTAGAATGTGGGCACTGGATGAAGTGAAGGGTCGACACTTATAGAGTGCGCAAATAGACACCGGCGAAATTCCTTCTCCGTTCGCAAGAGGACGCTGGTTTCTTATTTATTTGGGAGCAGAAGAAAGAGAAAGAGGGAAGAGAAAGAAAGAGGGAGGGAGAGAGGACAACTGGTTTTTGTGGGCAGAAACAGAGGGGAGGAGAGAGAATAAAAGAGAGAGAGACGGAGGGTTAACGGAGGAAGTTAAGACTGACAGGTGGGTCCGAATTTGTCACGTGTCAACTTTTGAATGGTGGTACATTTCGCCTATGTGAAAGGTTAGACTCACCCAATATTTTCCCAACAATCTGGGGCTGCGGCGTTCACAGCGATGGTACACGTTGCGCGGCTGGAGTAGAGAGTAAAAGTGGACGATAGTGACTGAACTTGACAGAACTTTTGATGGTTCTCGGTGGCACATGGCAACGATAGGGACAATAACTTTGACGAGTCAAAACCAGGTGTCTTGCAAAGACACAGAGTGCCCCTCTCGTCTATCTGTAGTGGGTTTGCTTTTTTAGTGGACGATGGCTAGGGCTTCTCCAAGCTGATCACTCTTGCTTTTGAAACAGTAATTAATAGTGAAGAAGTGACATTTATTGCCAGATACTAATTAAGAGAAACATTGACAGACTTGCATAGCCCATAAGGTTAACTAAAATCACTTTTTTTTTTTCTTTTAAGGTCCGTTTATTTCGAATAAAATTGTTATCAGAACTTTTTTTTTCTCATTCTCAATATTTAAATAATGGAAAACTAATCTATTAATGGTAAATATTTTCATGGATTGAAAAATGGAGCTTATATTAAAAAAACAAATTTCCTTTATAGTAAGAAGAATTTTTCCTAAATTATCATAGAAATGATAATTAATTATTTTTCATGAAAATAATTTCATGAAAAATAATTTCCTTTATTATGAAATTTTCAATGAAAAGTGGGGAAAAACATCATGAAAAAGAAAATTACCTTCTGAGAAATCATTTTTCAAAAGAATAGTTATTTTTCTTTTGTTTTGTCATATGTGAATGAAAATGTTTTTGGTATTTGGATCTCATTTGGGAATAACTAGACCCATCTCTTTACTCATATGACTTTTATGCATTTACAATACGTCGAGCTTGTTATTGATTGGCAGTATATTTATAATTTTTTGGTAATGTCGACAAAGAGGTGTAATCAAATAATTTAAATTTTCACTAATTTAATGAGGCAAGTTCTAGGAGACTGTCACACTGTAAGTAAAATCGAAAAAATTCGCATTCAAATGGATAAATTGTTGTCAGGCAATTTACTAGACAGACACTTTCCGTATCCTGCATTTTAATGGGGAAAAAGCTAGGCACGCGGTGAAACTGTTTTTGGGCGGAATTCAAGATCAAAATCCCAAAATTGCCCCTCCGACGCTGCAGAACATTCCAGAACCCCCAGGGGGACGCCACGTCACGCCTCTCCTCCAATGGAATAAAAGCTCACGGAATTGGGATAGCATCTACTATTTTCCTTGTACCATTAGTAATGCGACATTCCTTGATTCTATCCGAGGTGAAGTGCGGGATATGCTTTACAAATAGGTCGGTCCATGTTAAAAAACACATTTGATGGATTCGGTGGCTATCCAAAAGAATTAATTTATGATGTGCTTGATAACGCTTCAATTTTTCTGTTTTTATTTTTATTTTTTATTTCTCAAAAAAAATATAAAGAAAAATTTTGTAATTTTTCCATTATTAAGAACATATTTGAAACAAAAATAAAAAATAAAAAATTTATTTTTTTTGTCCCTAGAAATAAAAATAAAAACAAAATCAATTTCTCTTCCCTTTACCTCCTACATCACGAGACATCCCTCTCTTTCTTCTTTCCTTCTCTCTCAGTCTCGTAAAATTTCTCTATCTCATGAAAGTTGTCCTCCTCCTTCTTGCATTAATCAAACAACGCTCGCCAGAGATGATGGAGTCGCCAACACCTTTACTCCTCTGTCGTTGCAACAAGTCCTAAGAGACCGTAGGAAAAATATTTTAAATAAAATAGCAACGCATCTCAATATGCCTGAGATTCCATGAATTTATATTTCTGACTTTTGTAATGTTGTTTATTAGTACTTGACAACATTTCTATTAATGGTATTAAGATCATTAAATTATGTATTATTATATATTCTCATTCTATTTATTAGGCCATCCCACTGTAATAATTAGCAAATGACGGTATTTTTTTTTTAAATTTAAAAAGCTTGAGTTTCCAATTCCACCTTCCTCTTTCAAGAACTTTATATAATCAACTATAGCTGACATTTTATAAATTAAATAAAAAAATGGGAATAAAATATTTTTGGGAATATAAATTTTTAAGGTCATACTAACTGCATTTATGTTCTTTGTCTATTTCATAAATATAAACTTTGTATAGTTATCATATGCATTCTTTTGCTCAGAAATTCACAGGAAATAGAAGTAGAAAAAATTGTTTCTAAACATAAATTGTTTCGGAACAAAAATGTTACCATATTTTGGTCTTCTTAGTGAAGTCTGAGCTTGTGGCGGTAGCCAAGGTTATTTATAGAGATGAGCAAGTAAAGATATAAGATGGCGTCGTGAACACGTAGAAGAAACTATAGTTTCAAGTCCATATTGCTTAGCTCAACTCATAACACAATCTGCAGCAGTTCTTTGGTCACGAGGAATGGAGTTCTTTCAATTTTAGATGAACAATAGTTAATTAAGAGCACAAATGATAGTTTTGTATTATCATGGAACTTCAGGTGTACAATTACTTTCGTGAATATATACCATCATTCTTCATCGGTAGCCGATGTAATATTGATTTGAAAAGACTAGTCGCGCGATACTTCTCCCTAACCTTCCTGGAACTCTTCCTCATGCAAGTCCCATAGATGTTCAGCCTTACTATTTGTTTCATTGATGGCACGAATGTTTGTTCAAACAAGCACCAAAACTATGTTAATGTTCACTTATATTTCGAACATTCGTCCAAACTCATCCAAACTTGAACTTGCTTAGGAAAAAATGTACCAAGTCCCTCATGAGATGACAGGCTTGGGCAAGCTTTACTGGCCTCATGTTGGGTCTTGCCCTGCCTCACCATCTAGTCTAATAACTCTAGCCCGTGCTTGGCCTGTTCATTGATTTGGCCCAGTATAGTCTACGCAGAAAAAAATGGCTCTAGTCAAGACCTTGATAATTGATTCATAATGCTCTGATTTTGTTCATATGCAAGTATAAGCAGTGATCATTTGTAGTCTGGAATGGAGATTGGCCCCTAAAGAAATCTTTTGTATGCTTTTAGTGAAGTTGCACCAAATTGGACCGAACTCATGTAGATCAGAGAAAAAACATGCAACCGAAGCTTCAAAACTGACATCTCCTCATAAGCGTATGAAACTTTTCTTTGGACAGACAACAAACAGAAGGTAATGACTTCTTAGATAGGACATGATTTCACCAATCTTATTCATAAATATATAGATTCACAGCAGCACATAAGACTAGTTATACCCATCAGGTGAAAAAAGAAAAAGAAATCGTGACACCCGGCAAGAAAGCACCGATCAAAACATGCAAACGTGGAAATTTTGCGACCTTCACTTACAAGATGCCCCTAGTTCTTTACAGTAGTTACATGCTTCAACAGAATCTGCACGACATCCTGAGATACTCTCGTGGCCTCCGTCTTCAGGTGTGCAATTTTGCTTCCATTTCTTGCTCGAGCCGCTTGACATTAGTGCCAGAATCTCCACTACTCTGCGTGATTGGCACACCTGAAAATGGAGAGAGTTATTAATCAGTACAGACCAGCCTACTCCAAGCAATTATAAAGAGGAGACGATACAAGCTCCTATATTTAAAGATGATAGAATTCTGAAATTTAATTCATGCTGCATTACTATGGTTGTCATGTGCAGAGCTTGTCAAAATAAGAGTTTATGATGAATATATGCTAATTTGAACAAGTGCAGGACATTAAGACTCCACAAGCATGAGTACACAAGCAGCAATTCACTGCTATTGTTTGGTTCCAACTGACATTTCTTTATCCTAAATCTTCATGATCAAAGAAAGCAACTTGAAGTTCCCTACAAGATAAAAACACCAAGTGCTTAACAAGTTCTAGTGATATTGCTCTCATCAGTAAATATTCTTACAATCCCATTTTTTATTGATGAATAATTATTAAGTACTGTAAATTCAGAGTGCTTGTGGCCACAGAGTAGTCATCAGTTAGAACCACGTGACTACCATCATAAACTTATCTAGTACAAAGGCTTGCTGAATTTAAAGAAAGCAACCAATACCAATTGAGCTTCACTTTTAAGTATACCGAGCTGCAAACCTTTGTCATTTTAAACTTCCAATTACATGCATTTCTCCTTCACAAACGGAAATACCAAATTAGGATGCTAGATGGAGTCAGAACAACTATTTTCCCCTATTCTTACCTCTGCATCCTTTCTTCGAAACTCAACCTCCATTAGAGCACGAAATGCAACAATCTCCTTCTCTGCCTTTTCTTTGGCTTGCCTTAGCTGAGCTGTTTTCGCTGTAAAGAACCAGTTGAGAGTCTATTTATACCAATCTAGCAACAAGCAAATACTAAAAGCAAGTAACAGCTTATGGGGTGATGTTACATGTTCATTATGTTAAACCAGATTCCAGTGCACAATAGTAACATTCAAAAGATACTAATGCTAGTTTACTGCTCCTCAGACAATAATTATGGGGGGCACCGAGGTACTCTGGAGAACTGCACCAGGGTACTGTCACCTCTCTCGGATGTAAAGACACGTTCCCTTCATCCTTTTTCCTTCGTTAGTTGATTATTCTTTTTCCTATAAAGTTTTCTGGAAGAAAACATAGGCCAAGGCCAAATTAATCATACAAGGACTGTTCAACCCAAAAAGAAAAAGAAAAAAAAAATCAAATAATCATACAAGGACTAGATATGCTTAATCCCACAGGGTTGACTATGTGTTTAACAGCTAGTTGGTGAGCGTAAATTTGGGCCAAGATAGGTTCGAATTCTCACACTATGAAGTCACAAAACTCCATATTTGGGTGACCACTTGGGATTTGCTTGTGTTTCCCCTTGTCCAAGAGGTTAGTGGGGCATATTATGGCCAATGGTTTACCTACCTAAAATGGGCTTCCTCTTTATAAAGAAAGGGATTAGATATGTTAATAATTAGTCTTGTATCTTGTTAACCATAATATATCTCATCCTATTATCTCCTAGAAGGTCCACTCTCAAGATCTTAACCACCATACACAACCTTAGAGTACTAATTCTCTAGGGAGAACAACTAGCAGTGAGATCATGCTAGTCAAGACAAAAGTAAATGCATCGGTAGAATTCTGTGAAAGACAGCAGATCTAACCTTCAATAATATTATATGGACAAACTTCATTCCAGTAAACGAAAGGAAATACTATGAAACTAAGAAACCAATAAGCAGATTTAGAGACATGTTACCCTCTCTGGCTGCATTGACAATGCGTTGTGCCTCTTGTTCTGCAGCAAGTAACAATCGAATATCATTTTGTTGTCCTCTGATGGCTTCCTTGGGTGCTGAAGTTTTCACAAAAAGTACGTCAAAAGGAACAACTGCAATTTACTTTGAATTAGCACTCACTGCTATTAAAAGAATTTTGCTTCTTACTGCAGCAAACTCAGGACTTCGGTAAGCCATTCGAAAATGAACTTCAAAGGGTATATGAAGATTCCGGCAAGCACATAGTTTTGGGGGAAACTTAATGAGACAATAGAGATTGAAAAGAACATTGTATCACTTATCATATCAGGAGAATTTGAACTGCGTAAACTCTGCACCATACTAGTGGCAGCAAACAATGAATTGAAAATTGCCACCTCAGAAACGAAAACTTGGAAACTGTTGAGAAAAAACTACTAGTCACTATGACTGAAGAAGCAAATACAAATAGCAATATTTTAATTTAAGACACTAGAACGAAATGATTACAAGTGAGGCGAAGAAACATAATAAAAGGGTTGAGAACAATCGAAGACATGTGAAGATCAACACAATGATTTGTCAAATTGTCCCTCCATACGTGAATCTCTTTGATATTGTCTCACTCAAAACCCAAATCTTTTTTATCATTAAAAAGAGTGGAAAGGGGCGACCAAAACTGGCAACTCCCTGGCTAGATTACAGGAGCTCCACAGCCATTACAGAATGAGGCTACTCCTCATTTCGAGCAAGCTTGTCACCATCACCCTAGCGTGGTGATAGTGCGAGTAGACTCAGGATTATCTTACGCCATGGCACTGCCCAACCTATGTTACAGACAAACCGAGGCTTCTTTGAAGCCAAGGAGTGACCAGGGGATTGGAACCATTGACCGGTAGCGAAAACAAGGAAAATGTAATCGGTTGGCTAATTTTTAGTGCGAAATCATCATTTAATTCCGGTAAATGTCCTCAAGCCGCCATATACCGGAATTGCTCATTGATATCGCTAGAACCAAGAAAAAAGATAGAAACGTCGACACAATTGTAATGGGACGCATCAACGTGAAAAGGCCAGGAATTTTTGCTGACACATAACTGAAAAACCTCTAAAGCATTGAGCAACTCCTACATGACTGATCACAATTACAAATCCAACCCCTCCAAAGCCTTCAATAAGCTATACCGGAAGAACCCAGTTCAGTTACCAACATATTGTGACTAACGTTATGCAAAAAGAATTAAAGAATTTTCCAATTGAATAAGAGCAAACCCAACAGATAAATTTACCTTATAACATAGATACTTCGAATGTGAATCATGTGTTCAAGCATGAAGCGACTGTTAGGAAAATCCCTTATGATGTTTTGAAGATGATAAAATAAATCAAATGCTACTAACATGTTTAATGATTAAGTAATAGACCATGCAGATGATAGAACATGTAAAGGATATTATCAAAGTCAGAAGACGGCCAGAAGACTGAACGTAACATATGTCTAGAGTATATTTTGAAGATTTCCAGACTTCTGTGTCAAAGTCTGAAGACTATCAGACTCAAGACGTAAGTCCGAAGATTGCAAGACTCAATACTCAAAATCTGAAGACTACCAGACTTTAGTGTCAAAGTCTGTTCTACATCAAAAGTCTGTCAATTCTGACTAATTCTAGACTGAACGTGAATGATGAACCAAAAGACAGACTTTATGCTAAAGTTGAACCAGAAGACAAACTCTATGCTGAAGCTGAACTAAAATACAAACTCTATGTTGAAGCTGAACTGGGTACATACCTTAAAACTAAATCTGTTCAGAAGTAGAATATGTTCAGACTCAGATTGTAAAGTCTATCGCACTCAGACTCAAATTGTAAAGTTTATTACTATCAGACTTTACATCCAGATTCGATAGAACGTAACTCAAGCCCAATCATATAACGGCTAGTGATCTGGTTTGGATTCAACATCAAGATTGATTTGATTGATTCAATTTAATTGATTGACGATTGGATCTTGAAGACAAGAACTTTCTATACGAAGAAGTTTTACTTATGAGAACCAAGATTTCGTTTGTATGGGCGATCGGAATCAATTTGGGATTCTACCTTTGTCACTCAACAGCTACCAAATCTTCTAGATACAGAGCTGTTCAATGGGTATATTGGAAGAAGATTCTCCGGGATACTGTCCAACAGGTATTTTGGAAGTGGAGGAGTATTTAAGGAGATCATGGACCGATGAGCAAGTAAGAGACGAAGCGTATAATTTATAATTCCAAAGTCTGAGCGACTTTTGATTATATACTTGTCTCTTGAGAGCTTAAACGTTTGTAATCGTGAGAGAAATACCAAAAGAGTGACTTAGTGAGATAATGTGATCTACTACTAAGTGTTTGCACTCGAAGTTGTAATCTCTTGTTGATTGCATAGTGGAATCCAGCCAAGAAGGCTGTTAGCGTGGGAGAGTGGACGTAGGCTTGAATTAAGCCGAACCACTATAAATCTTGTGTTTTTATTCTCTTCCCTAACTCCTTTATTTTACTCGAAGTTTATTTTATTCCGCATATATTTGCCAAGGTTTATTTTATACACCTATTTACCCCCTCTAGGTGTTCATACTAGCACTCTCAATTGGTATCAAAGCCAAGTGCTTGGTTTATAAAAGTGTTTTTACTTTTGAGCTAAAAATCTTTTATGGCTAATATGTTGGCACCAGGACTTATGAAAGGGCAAAGCAACACAAGGCCACCATATTTTTATGGAAATGAATACGATGTATGGAAGAACAAAATAAATTTTTGTCTCGAATTTCAAAATGCAAGTGATTGTTGCGGATGTTGTTGCTACAAAGGAAATACTGAAAAAAATTCTGTTCAACAAGCAGCAATTATTTCTATTCGCAAATATTGTCATAATCACAGGGGGAGAAATCAAATCCAAAAGAAAAGGAAAATAATCGTGATCATCTCAAAAAGGCAACAAATTGAGGGGGAGCTTTGATCAATTATGGAAAAATCTTTTTGGATTGATCGTGATCATATTATGAATGGAATGAAATGTAAATGTGTCAGAATTTGTTCAAAAAAATATGGTTAGTGCATCTTTTATTACATTTTTTCATTAACAAATCTCTTACTGATATTATCATTTTATTATGACAAAATGGGTCAAGTGAATTTTATGATGCATTCGTGATTTTCATTGGATATTTGCTGATATATATATATATATATATATATATATATATATATATATATATATATATATATATATATGATCGAAGTGAGTTATATTGCATATCTTTAGTATTCGATTTACTTTATAAAAACTGATTTTTGGAAATTGTGATTCAAGCGAGATATTTGTTATCATTCTCTACGTGATACTTTTTCAATTATTATCGTTTTTTGATTATGACAAAAAGGGGAGAAGATATGAATATGCATATGTATTGATTGGTTGATATTATCTATGTCATAATATTGAGCTACGATTATTTTTCTATATATTGTTATGCTCAATTTATTTTCTATCTTCTGATATCATTTTATTTAAAAATATGTTTACAAATCTGCATATTTAGAGATTGTTTTGTCATCATCAAAAATGAGGAGATTTTTAGGGAAATCTCTTATGATGTTTTGAAGATGACAAAATAAATTAAAGGCTACTAACATGTTAATGGTTAAGTAATAGACCATGCAGATGATAGAACATGTAAATGATATTATCAAAGTCAGAAGACGGCCAGAAGAATGAACGTAACATATGTTCAGAGTATATTTTGAAGATTTCCAGATTTCTGTGTCAAAGTCTGAAGATTGCCAGACTCAAGACTCAAAGTTTGAAGATTGCCAGACTCAAGACTCAAAGTCTGAAGACTGCCAGACTTTAGTGTCAAAGTCTGTTCTACATCAGAAGTCTGTCAACTCTGACTAATTCTAGACTGAACGTGAATGATGAACCAGAAGACAGACTCTATGCTGAAGCTGAACCAAAAGACAAATTCTATGCTGAAGCTGAACTGGGTACAGACCTTAAAGCTAAATCTGTTCAGAAGCAGAATATGTTCAGACTCAGATTGTAAAGTCTATCGCACTCAGACTCAAATTGTAAAGTCTATTGTTATCAGACTTTACATCCAGATTCGATAGAACATAACTCAAGCCTAATCATATAACGGCTAGTGATCTGGTTTGGATTCCACATCAAGATTGATTTGATTGATTCAATCTAATTGATTGACGATTGGATCTTGAAGACAAGAAATTTCTATACGAAGAAGCTTTACTTATGGGAACCAAGATTTCGTTTGTATGGGCGATCGGAATCAATTTGGGATTCTACCTTTGCCACTCAACGGCTACCAAATCTTCTAGATACAGAGCTGTCCAATGGATATATTGGAAGACGATTCTCTGGGATACTGTCCAACGGGTAGTTTGGAAGTGGAGGAGTATTTAAGGAGATCATGTACCGATGAGCAAGTAAGAGACAAAGCTTATAATTTATAATTCTAAAGTCTGAGCGACTTTCGATCATATACTTGTCTCTTGATAGCTTAAACGTTTGTAATCGTGAGAGAAATACCAAAAGAGTGACTTAGTGAGATAGTGTGATCTACTACTAAGTGTTTGCACTCGAAGTAGTAATCTCTTGTTGATTGCATAATGAAATCCAGCCAAGAAGGCTATTAGCGTGGGAGAGTGGACGTAGGCTTGGATTAAGCCGAACCACTATAAATCTTGTGTTCTTATTCTCTTCCCTAACTCATTTATTTTACTTGAAGTTTATTTTATTCCGCATATATTTGCCAAGGTTTATTTTATACACCTATTCACCCCATCTAGGTGTTCATACTAGCACTCTCAGCGACCCGGATCCAGAGTTTAACAAAGATCTAAGATTGGAAGGTCGATTAACAAATAGACAACTGGAAATAATGACAGGATTGGATACTCTATCAAGCCGCCAAAGGCCTATGTGATCCCGAGGATTCCGATGCCGCAAACCTTTTTAGGGTCGGTTTGGCTATTGTGCCCAATCACAATCAACAGCGTGATGTAAAGGAAGAGGAGGGTGGCAATGAACTCAGCGATGAGCACTTGCCCAGCTCCATCGGCCATTGGGTCTATCAATGGGGCTGGCAGCGGGTTGTGGTAGTCCTTGGCCGAGAATGAGCCATGCTCCCCCACTTCCTTCGTTTTGCTCGAACCAAAACGAGATTTCTCTTTTTCTGATTGTTGATCCCATGAAGTGTATTCTACTACAAATTGCGCCCCGAAAACGCCAATCAACCATCTTTTTGTTGCGTTTCGGTTTCCCACACCGACCCTACTAAGAATCCACCAGTTGAATGTCCTGGAGACAGCTTTGCAC
Organism: Eucalyptus albens; assembly: GCA_014182695.1. NCBI lineage: Eukaryota > Viridiplantae > Streptophyta > Magnoliopsida > Myrtales > Myrtaceae > Eucalyptus > Eucalyptus albens. Next base: position 21,179,598 of record CM024651.1, on the reverse strand, counting down.
CAAGAATCCACCTTCTACTTCCTCAGCTCCAAATCGGAGAAGTCAATCTTCAAAACCTGTTTAAAAGCACTGAGGAGTGAAAATACATTCTCTTTTTATGATGTAATAAATATAAATGCCAAGTTTCAAAACATAATTAATTACGTGTTATAAAATGTCTAGGGATACATTCAAAATCCTTAAAAAATAATACATCTAATTCAATTTAGTATTTAGGGTTAATACCACAAGAAACTTCAAATTATGCCTATTGCAACAGAAAATGCCCCAAACTTTGTATCATTAAAAATCCTCAACTTACCCATTGTGACACAAATGCCCTATAAAAAAACCCTTAAACTTATGCCAGGATGGATTTGAAATAAATGATATATATATCACACATTTATAAGTTTAAATATTTTTCGTGACAAAAAAAAAAGTTTAGAGTAATTATGTCATAATTATGATTTTTTGGGACACAAAATAAATATTAGAGTATTTGTGTCATAACTAGTATAGTTTGAAATTTTTTGTTACATTTGTCATAGTATTAATTCAACAATTACTTAAAAGTCTTTCAAATTATATAAATTATACATATTTTAAAATTAAATCAGCTAGTAAGTCTCAATGAAAACTGATCAATAGCTTTTACAAAGTCAAAATAAGCCTATCGGTATCTTGGGAATATTCTTTAAGAAGAAGGTTACCATACAACCTTTGGATTAGGAACAACTAACAAGTATCAACAAATAATCACAAAACGACAATTTCATTCGCCGGATGACAGTGCTTCGTGCGCTTCGTATCTTATCTACATCGAATGATGGGATTATTCTCGCGCAAAGGAACAGGAGCAGCTGTCGCTTGCAACGGGTGAAAAATAGCCGCGATCTAGGATGACGTCAGCTCGGGCTGCGCACGTCTTTTGTCGGTATCGAAGGGGAAAGCATCCAAGTGCTTTCCCACGAATTTCGCCTGCCATTTACCCAATCCGATGAACCATTCAAATAATTTAAACATAGAAAAATTATATAAATAATTTATAAATTTTAGATTAATCTATAATGAAGTTATGTATTTTTAATTTATTCAATATAATTTTTAAATAGTAGACCAATATTACCTTTATAATTTTAAGTGGAGCCAAACCTCTTTTTCAAAGGAGGATTGCTAATAAAGGTTACTCCGTAATTAAATCATCAACAAAGATAGGGCCCATAATTTTTATTTTTTATAATTATACAATGCCATGTTCGAGGGAAAATGAACATTGGGATAAAAATGCCTAAGATTTAAATTCTACTCATTTCCCTTCCCATAGAAATTCCATATCTATATATATATATATATTTCTTTTTCTATCTTCCATTTAAACTTTCATCTTTTTCTCCAACTAAAAACTTAAATTAATGGGTAGATTGAGACCATGTATATATATATAAAAAAATTCCCATAAACAAGCAATATGAGATACTTTAAGGACGCGTTTTGTAACGATTCTATTCCTAGGGGCTGATTCGACTCGAAATGATTATTTTTTGATTTTGTTCCAATGAACTTATTCTAACTAGAAATGATTATTTTTATTATGTTCCGGGAATTGATTCGAAGTAAAAAACGCGTTTAATAACTATCCAAAATTTTTATTCTGGAATAGAATTGCATTTGATACCGTGCTAATTGATTTTGTTCCAAATTATTTCTTTCAATTTTTTAATAATTTTTAAATACTTTTAAATACTTTTTTAAAACTTTTTTTTTTTTTTTCCTTTTTTTTTTTTTTTTTTTTTTTCCCATTTTGTCTTATTCTTCTTCTTCTTCTTCATTTGGCCGGTCCACCGGACCGGTGACCGGCCAAACGAGGGCCGGCGACACTCACCGGAGGTGTCGCCGGCCCTCGTCGGGCTAAGCCTCGCTAGCTGGATGAGCAAGCCCCGCCAAGGCTCGGCCTTGCTAGATCTAGCGAGGCCAAGCCTCGCCAGTGGCTAGGCGGGGCTAGGTGAGCCTCGCCGGTGGCTGGGCCGACCTCGCCGGGGCTGAGTGAGGCTCGCCTGGCCACTGGCAAGGCTTGCCTCCGGCGAGCTCGCCAGACCTCACCTTCGCCTGGCGAGCCTCTAGTGAGCTCGGCGACCGGCGACCGGCGGCGGGCGGCGGCGGCGAACCACGGCGGGGGTAGTGGATGACAATCGTGGGATGTCGGAAGAAAATAAGGAGACTTTTACTGTTTTGATTCTTTTTTTGATTCTCGGATGGAGAATCATATATATATATTTTATTCTCAATTCTCTTCCCAATCTATTCTCGGAAACAAATTTGTTCTCGGGAATAAAAGTTTTACCAAACGCGATTCTCGTCCCAAACTGATTCTGGGAACAAAAAATCAAAATCATGCACTGTTTGGCATGTTGTCAAACAGGCCCTAACATTTTCTTATGTGTAAGCTCATGTGAAATTTGATGAAAGGGACCATACATTCATAAATATACCAATGCCATGTTCTAAAGTTACACTTGAAAGTTTAAACTACTAGATAAAATAAGATCACATATAAATGAAGAACACTTAAATCTCATATACGAGTGATGTAGGATGTACTGACAATTTGGGTAATGTGCCTTTCCTTTTCCATTTCCAAGAGAGCATTGCCATCAGGTCACTTCCCTATCATTGCCAGGACACATGAATTCACTAGTTTTAGCAAGTAGAGAACAATTCAAAACAAACAATCATGCCCATTGTGAAATAGGAAATACATGGAATCTACTATACTCGAACTTATAGATGTCCTAAAACAATAAGGCTTTAGGTAGCAAGTGCACATAATTTAATCATCACATGTAATTATGATTAATGGAAGACTTCAATCAACATTGGTGGACGTTGGTTCTTTCCCTAACTAAAAATAGTCGGTGTTGTTGTTTGTCCAAAAGTAATATATGTGGTGGTTATTTGAAAATCATTTTTATGTATGAATTAATGCCTTGTATTAATAATCAAGTTGAGTAATACTTTTCAGGCAAAGAAGGCACACGATATCACTTGTTTTTACTATCTATGAAAGCACATGAACTTCACTATTAATATTTGAATATGGAAAGTTGGGTCATTCTTTTACACGACAAGTATGTTTCCCTACGTTTTATTGTAAAATTATCATATGGTCTACTCTAGGGATCGGAATTAATTAATAAATGTGAGTCCTTTTTGTCCGTTCATAATAATGTTGATGACTCTAATGAAGTCATGAATGACCTAATCTTTTGCCTCGAATGGAAATCTTTGTGAAAGTCTTCACAAGTAGAATAACGGGGTTTTAGGTAGTGCTCAGCCGTTGGATTATGTAATCAAGGGCTGACACAAGTTCGGACGGCGGGATGCGATTTGTTCCTTTCCTTAATGGCGTCTAAACGAGCATAATTCCTGCTTACTTCTGGAGTAATCATTTCCTTATTGTGCACGTGTTTGGTAAGTCAACTTGGCAGGTATCAACAAATAAACTGAAGTATGAACTCTCTCTCGCTCTTGTTAGAGTTTTCTCTCGCGTCAAGGTCGAGATTTTCGCCATGTCTTCATCTTCCTCCGTTCTTCGTCTGAGTTGTGCGAACCATTTGCACACTCGGCGCTCCCTGCTACTTCTACCCTAACTGTTTCCTTTTGCTCCAACTCTTTCGCATGTCCATTTTCTTTCAATTTCTTCCCGACATCACCTTCCACTCGTTCCGGAGTTTTCTTCCGTCTCTATCACACATCAGTTTCCTTCCGCTTTGCATGTTGCCGATCTGTAACATGCAACCCTTCAAATCCTTAGTTTCGGTCATAGTTTCTACAACTAATCCGTTCTAGTGTTCTTCGAGTATTCTACTAATGGATGAAAGGGACGATACCTCCAGAATTGCTTCCCTATGTAGTCGCCTTGGTCAACTATGTTCAGAACAGGAGCTGGAGGTTTGGGATGATCTCCCTGCATCGGCCAAATTGCAAGACTGTCGTCTCATCTTGGTGGGTAATGTTTTTACTAATCCCTCTGTGAATATCTCAGCATTCCAAGTTGCAATGAAGAAAGCCTGGAGAATTGATCATGTAGAGATTACTTCAAAGCGAGATACGGGGCTGTTTATAATTAAATTTCGAACCGAATTGGAGAAAAGGCGAGTTACGGATGGGAGTCCTTGGCTATTTTCAGGTCAATTGGTTAACCTTCGCCCATGGCAACCAATTACCCCCTTACAACACTATGACTTTAGTAAATGTATGTTTTGGGTGCATGTTGTTGGCTTACCTTTGGAGTGGACTTCCCCTTCTATTTTGCGTAGAGCTGTCTCTCAGTTAGGTAGAGTCCAGGATGTGAAAACTGATATCTCTGCAAGAATAAGAATTGAATTAGATTTGAAAGAACCCTTGAAAAATGGAAAACTCATCAGTATTGAAGGCAAAACCCTATGGCTGGATTTTCGGTATGAGCGATTGTCACACTACTGCTACTCTTGTGGAAGGCTCGGGCATTATCTTTGCTTCATGCCCGGAGGTTCCTTATGATGAAGCCCAATTTGATGGTCGTGATACGATGATCTATGGACCTTGGCTTAGAGCAGAACTCAAACAATTTAGTCCTTCTTGGGATGCTTTTTACCACCCTAAAGTTCCTAGTGAGACAATGGAAGAAACAAAGACCTGAAACTCCTCCTCCCAAACAGACTGCACTTCTAGCTCTTCCATATATCCCTGCCACAGTGGAAGCAACTTTCAATCCTGATATACACCACGAGTCTTCCAGGCTCTTGAATACTTCCAACCCTACTGTCATCACAACGGATTTAGTACCTGCAGCAGAAAAGATGAAAACTACTCAGACCTTTCCAGTGGATAAACAACAACAGAAGCGACCTAAGGTTACTCGTCCTATGCATCTTGGGGGTTCCAGTAAAAAATCGAAACGGTATACACCTTATGAAGTGACAGTTCCCTTATCTACAGTCATTGACGAGTCCCTTCTTCTGGATGCCCCAATTTTGGAGGCACCTCTTCCTGATCTTCGGGCTTTGGCGGCTAGCCCTAAACAGCCATCGGCTTCCCAATGAATCTCCTCAGTTGGAATTGTCAGGGATTGGGCAATCACTTGACAATTCAAGCTTTAAAGGCGATGATAGCCTGTGATAAGCCCGGCATTCTGTTCTTAATGGAAACGAAGCATGATCAACTTTTTGTGAATAGATTACAGCGTAAGTTTAACTTTACTCACTCTTTTGTGAAGGATCCTGTTGGCTTTAAGGGCGGTCTTGCTCTGTTTTGGAACGACACTTTTGAAGTTACTCTGGTACATACGGATGATCAGTTTGTTGATTTCATTGCCTGTGATCCTAGAACATCAGCTTCTATGCATATCACTTGCTTGCATGCTCCTCCATCATACCAGCTTCGTCAAGATTTCTGGGATACCATAAGAATTATTCACGCTGCAAATCAGTTACCTTGGCTGTGTCTTGGTGATTTCAACGATTTCCTTGCTCCATGGGAGAAAATGGGCAAGAGACCTGCATCCACTTCACGAATGACCTCTTTTCAGAATGTAATTAATGATTGTTCCCTTCTAGAACTTCAAAGTAAAGGTTGCCAATTTACCTGGTCCAATAACCGTGAAGGGGATGATCTCGTAAAGGAGAAGATTGATCGGGTGTTTTGTTCTCTGGAATGGCTGATGTCTTTTCCTTCTGCAAAAGTATATGCTCTACCTCCTGTTGGTTCGGATCATTGTCCTTTGTTTTTACAAGCTCACCCCCCATCTGTTAGACATACAAAGATGTTTCACTATGAAGCTTTCTGGAATCAAGATAATGGGGAAAACAGTAATACCTCATTGCTTTCTAAGTTACAGGCAGTTGCTATCCGCTTAACCAGCTGGAGCGAGAACAGGTTCAGCAATTGTCATCAACGCATCTCTCACTTGCAATGTCAGCGTAGACAATTATCAATCGACCATCCTATCGTAGCGGAGACAAAGAGCATGCTAATGCTATCAGATGTGAAATTCATAAACTATGGACTCAAGAGGAACAATTCAGGCTATGCGTTCTCGTATTCGAGTGGTTGAAATGGGGAGATCATAATTCAAAGTTTTTTCATGCCTACACTATGCAACGACGACAACGCAATCGTATAACTATGCTTCTAGACACTAATTACCAGTGGATTAGAGAACCGAACAGCTAAAAGAACTTACTCGGGATTCTTCTCTCGCTATATAGATCTCGTGGGCTATCGAGATTTTCGACCTTTCTTAGAGCAATGTCTGCCTGTGGTAACATCTGAAATGAATAACAATTTGATGAGAAGGGTAACTGAAGAGGAGATTTACCAAGCAACTTGTCAATTGGGAGCTTCTAAGTCTCCAGGTCCTGATGGCCTTCCTGGACTCTTCTATCGGCATCACTGGAATGTTATAAAATCATCCGTTATTCAAACAGTTCAAGACTTTCTAAGTTACAGGCAGTTGCTATCCGCTTAACTAGCTGGAGCAGAACCAGGTTCAGCAATTGTCATCAACGCATCTCTCACTTGCAATGTCAACTGCAGACAATTATCAATCGACCATCCTATCAGAGCGGAGACAAAGAGCATGCTAATGCTATCAGATGTGAAATTCATAAACTATGGACTCAAGATGAACAATTCTGGGCTATGCGTTCTCGTATTCAGTGGTTGAAATGGGGAGATCATAATTCAAAGTTTTTTCATGCCTACACTATGCAACGACGACAACGCAATCGTATAACTATGCTTCTAGACACTAATTACCAGTGGATTAGAGAACCAGAACAGCTAAAAGAACTTACTCAGGGATTCTTCTCTCAGCTATATAGATCTGTGGGCTATCGAGATTTTCGACCTTTCTTAGAGCAATGTCTGCCTGTGGTAACATCTGAAATGAATAACAATTTGATGAGAAGGGTAACTGAAGAGGAGATTTACCAAGCAACTTGTCAATTGGGAGCTTCTAAGTCTCCGTGTCCCGATGGCCTTCCCCGGACTCTTCTATCGGCATCACCGGAATGTTATAAAATCATCCGTTATTCAAACAGTTCAAGACTTTCTAAGTTACGGGCGGTTGCTATCCGCTTAACTAGCCGGAGCGGAACCGGGTTCAGCAATTGTCATCAACGCATCTCTCACTTGCAATGTCAAGCTGAGACAATTATCAATCGACCATCCTATCGTAGCGGAGACAAAGAGCATGCTAATGCTATCGATGTGAAATTCATAAACTATGGACTCAAGATGAACAATTCTGGGCTATGCGTTTCGTATTCGGTGGTTGAAATGGGGAGATCATAATTCAAAGTTTTTTCATGCCTACACTATGCAACGACGACAACGCAATCGTATAACTATGCTTCTAGACACTAATTACCAGTGGATTAGAGAACCAGAATAGCTAAAAGAACTTACTCAGGGATTCTTCTCTCAGCTATATAGATCTGTGGGCTATCGAGATTTTCGACCTTTCTTAGAGCAATGTCTGCCTGTGGTAACATCTGAAATGAATAACAATTTGATGAGAAGGGTAATCGAAGAGGAGATTTACCAAGCAACTTGTCAATTGGGAGCTTCTAAGTCTCCAGGTCCTGATGGCCTTCCTGGACTCTTCTATCGGCATCACTGGAATGTTATAAAATCATTCGTTATTCAAACAGTTCAAGACTTTTTCGCTACAGGTAGTATGCCTACAAGATTAAACAGAACGATTATTGCCCTAATCCCTAAAGTTCAGCATCCATAAAGTATTGAACAATATCGTCCCATAAGTCTCTGTAACTTTGCTTACAAGATCATTTCAAAGATTATGGCCAACAGACTTAAACCATGGTTAGATACTTTGATCTCCAAAGAGCAAGCAGCTTTCATTAGCAACAGACAGATTCAGGACAACATTATGGTAGTGCAAGAAGTCATGCATCAATTTAAAGTGTGAGCATGCAAGAAACGTTATAATCTTATGCTGAAAACAGATATGCAGAAAGCCTACGACAGGGTGGAATGGGACTTTTTAGAAGCCTATTTGAAACAGTTGGGATTTCATGACAGTTGGGTTGCTCAGGTAATGGCCTGTGTTACTACAGTTTCCTTTAGCATTCGTTTTAATGGTGAACAACTCCCTTATTTTAAGCCAACTAGAGGGCTACGCCAAGGCGACCCTCTCTCTCCATACCTCTTTATTCTACTAGCCAATGCCCTATCCGCTTCTATCACTCATGCTGTGGCTATAGGTCATATTAAGGGAGTTCAATTCAATAGAGACTGTCCTATCTTATCTCACCTATTTTTTGCTGATGATTCAGTACTTTTCCTCCGAGCTACTATTTCTGAATGCCATAATCTTGCCAACCTCCTAAACCAATATTGTTTCGCCACAGGCCAGCTCATAAATAGGAACAAATCTGGTGTGTTTTTTAGTAAATACTGCCCTAATTCTCTACAACAAAATATAGCACAAGAACTTAGGGTACCAATACTCGGTAAATACGGAAAATACCAGGTATCCCTTCGGATTGGGGTCGATCCAAGAAGGAAATGTTCTCTGGATCCCGGCACGAGTAAATGCTAAGTTAGTAGGTTGGCGAGAAAATTTTTTATCGAAAAGTGGCAAGGAAACCTTCGAAATCGGTTATTCGGTGCCTTACCGCGTATGCCATGTCCATCTTCAAGCTTCCGTTATCTCTCGCAGATTGATAGAAAAGAAGATTTCAGCATTTTGGTGGAGCAAGCATAACAGTCAATCGGGCATTCACTTTGGAAAAACTGGTCGAATTAAAGCTCTCAAAGTTTTCGGGGGATGGGATTTCGGGATTTAATTACCTTTAACAAATCTATGCTTGGAAAGCAAGCTTGGAGGCTTTTTCAGCATCCTCAAGCTATCTGGAGCCGGCTCTTTAAAGGTTTATATTTCAGATATTCCTCCTTCCAATCTGCTACTTCAGGACACCGTCCTTCTTGGGGATGGCAGAGTCTATTGAAAGGTCGAGATGTGATTACACCTAAATTACGTTGGTTAGTCGGGGATGGGTCGCAGATTCACATTAGAACAGATAATTGGTTACCACAAGGTCAGATAGGAGGCTTACCTGCGGATGGAGAACCAGAACTAGTTGCTGATCTCATTGATTCCCAAAATTCTGAATGGAAGTCTTCCTGTGTTACTTCATTCTTCGATGCCCAGGTTAGTACAACCATTCTCAACACTCCTATCAATCCGTCTCTCCATCACGATCAACTGGTTTGGACAGAGACTCCTTCGGGTACCTACTCAGTGAAGAGTTGTCATCATTATCTATCTTCACAATCTCAGAAAATAATTCATAATCCATCTTCGTCTTATACTAACCCACCCCTGTTATGGAGGAGAATTTGGAATATGCATACAGTTCCCAAGATTAAGGTTTTTCTATGGTTAGCTTGCAAAAATGCATTAGCGACCAAACATAATCTCAACCAGCGACATATCATCCCGCATCCCTACTGTACACTCTGCCATAATTCTATCCCAGAAACAATTGAGCATATGTTTTTCTTTTGCCCATGGACTCAAGACATCTGGAATCATGAAGAAATCAAAATCAGTATGTCTCTTACCTCTGTTCGCAGATTTGATGCCTGGCTTGTGGATCGTGTCTCTAACCCTCAAGCGTCTCCGGATCTCGAAGCGATTGCTCATATTCTGTGGGAGATATGGAAACATCGAAATAATGCTGTCTTTCGCCAGATCCCGCTGGATCCTCTCCTAGTTGTCAATGAAGCCCTTTCCCAATACACCATCTTCAAGGTCATCCAACCCTCGTCACAGAAACATCAAAACACTCAGATCAGTCTAGGGCACAGATGGAATCCCCCGGCGGAGGGTTATATCAAGTGTAATATTGATGGGGCTTTTCGTTCAGTAGAGGAGAACGGATTCATTGCTTGCATTTTCAGAGATAGTAAAGGAATTTTGACGGATGTGCTTACCCGATCTGTGCTCGCTCGTCGAATTCCAAGCGAGATTTATGCCCTTATATCTCGCTATCCAACGGATCATCCAAAAGGGACTCCATCTTCAAAGCACGTTGTGATTGAATCGATTGCTTGCGGTTGGTGGAGATCGTTCGGACGAAAGAAGCCGCCATGGAAGGAGACTCATCTCTTCGCAATTCTTGGAGATCTTCTTCCGAAATGCCCTCTCCTGTCGCTTCAACACATTCGGCGAACAGCAAACCTAGCAGCTGATTGGGCTGCAAAGCCCACCGGGATCAAGGCCCACCAACAAAGCGGCTCCTCTTTCCTCCGCCTAGTTTCCTTAATATTCTCTCTTCGGATGTTATAGCTTGTATTAATCTCTAATATAATATAAGCTCTTTTTCGACAAAAAAAAAAAAAAACTTGGCAGGTATCTACTCCACCATATGGCGACAAAGTGGTGATCTTTCTCCACTTGAAAAACGGATATTTTTATTATTACTCTTGAGGAAGTTTTCAGAGGATCCAAAATGAAAAATGTTTATGATGAAAGCCTAAAATGAGTAATGAAAGCAGGGATCGTCCATGTAAGCAGAAAAGTTCCAAGGTAAAATTGCCTATTTTAAATGTAGTTGATAGGGCTAGTAAGAGCACCTAGAGAAGAGGTGAATAAGTGTAAAAAGAAGTTTTGCAAGACTTAACAAATTAATCCAAACTTTTGAGGATAATAGACTAAAGATGTAAAATGTTATAAACAATTATATAAAGCAAAGAATTAAAGTAAAGAGTTTTGGGAAAGAGAATTGAAAAACAAGGTTTATAGTAGTTTGGCTTAGACCAAGCCTACATCCACTCTCCCGCACTGACAACCCACTGGCTGGATTTCACTAAGAACTAAGAGAGATTTTACAATTTCACGTCCTTGATTCCATGGTACAGAAACTCTACCACACTTCTTCAAGGTCTCATAAGTATTTAATATCTCTTTTGAGTATAACTTAAGCTCAACGATTGAAATAACAAAGAACTAGGAGCTTTAGATTTTGGAATTTTTCTTTCACGCACACCCTCGAATAATTTGAGCATCTTCCTTATATATTCCTCAGTGCCTTTATAACCTTTGACATTTTCCAAAGAAGTTCTTTCAATCTACCTGTTGGACAAATCAATTTAAAGAGATCTCGAATTAATTAAGGAATGTGATGATAGTCCACCAATCTTGCTCGCCTATACAATCAAGATCTAGGTTTCGCCTATACAATCAAGATCTAGGTTTCCATAAGTAGAACCTTCCAAATGTATTTCGCTTTTCAACATATCTTGATTATTCGAATTGATTCCAATAAGAATAATTGATCATAGGATGCTATCTCTAGCTATGAGATCTTCTTCAACTGTACGGACCTAATCCTTAATGATAAACTTACATATGGATAAGTCTTCTCTTCGTCGGTCTGGAAACTATCAGTGAAGGTAGACCTTAAATCTTGAGTCTGGAGGTCTTCAGACATTGACGATAGAGTTTACAAGTCTTCTAACTAGATTGATGAAAATGTTTTGTCAACTTCAAAACAATAAGGAAGTTTTTTTCCAACAATCTCTCCCCTTTTGATGGTGACAAAACTTTCCCGCAGATTTGAATACTTTTGTTATGCAAAACAACACTTAAACAAAACAAGATATCTCATAAAAGATAAGTAGATTAGGATATGGATAGTAACAATTCTGCAACCACAGAAAGCATATTAGTCTTGCAAAACAACTATCATTCCATAATCATTATCATGGTCTAAGTTACTACAAGTATCAAAATATCAAATCAAACAATCCAAAGTCAAAAAGTCCAATCCACAACCAAACAAAAGATAAAAATAATCCAAACCAAAGTCAAATCAAGATCAAAATAAAGCCAAGCCAAATTTGCACAAGCTTTCTCCCCTTTTTTTGTCAATAGCAAAAAGTGGAGAATATAAAAAGAATTGGATAAAATCAAGATTGCTTGGGGATGCGAACGAGCTAGAAATCCCCATAGACTTGACAGTCTCCTCTAGCTTTTGCAAATCCTCCTTCAGTTGTTATATTTCCTCACCATTTGCATTTACTTGAACTTGAAGATGAATGGCTTATACTTGGTTGTGCAAAGAAACTGAAGTGGCTTTATGAGCATTTTGCATGGTTTGAAATTCACATCCCAACCCATAAACTTGAGCTTTGATCTCTAGAAGAAGCTCGAGTAGTCTTTTAAAGTCTATTGAATTGTCGGTTTGAGTACTTGCTTCAGTATGATCAGTTTGTGGAGTGTTGGCTAATGATGGATCTTCAGCATGAACATCCATACTTAGAGATGAAGCCTCATTATCATCTTCAGGAAATTGAGAGGCATACACATCCTCTGGATCGGCAGGAGAACGATTAATATCATCACTAGTAAAAGCAAGTGAAGAAGTATCTCTTTTATCAACAACTCCCCCTGTTTCAATGCCTTCAAGTGGATAAAAGTACTCTTCTTGCTTTTCCTCTTCTTCAGTATCACGATGATATTGTCCTTCTTCCTCTGTATGAGAATCACCATGACCCTCTTCTTCTGCTTGTTCTCTTCTTCTCTCTTCTTCTTCTTCTTTCCTCATTGCTTCTCTCTCTTCATCTCTCCGCTCTGTCTCTTCTCTATCTCAGTTCTCTCGATCCTCTATCTTTGGAACAAAACTCTGTAAATTCTTCAAGGCAAAAGTAGAGATAGTGATGTCATCTTCATCTTCTTCATCTTGCAAGATGAGTGCTCTCCTTTCTTAGATGGTGCTGTTATGGGCTCTTTGTCTTTCCTTTTTCCAACCGTAGAGTCCTGTCGTGTCTTGACAGGGGTCTTCACCTTAAAGCTTTCCAAAGCCTTGTTTAGCTCATTCAGATGCATCTTGGAAACCATCTTCAACCCCACTACCATTGGATTAATGGTTCGAACACATAGAATTTTGGGAGACTGAATGTTAAGGTGTCTGAACAAACGAGTGACAAGAGCAGAATAAGGAGTTATCCATTGTCCTTTACCACTATCCTATACATGTGCATAAGGATAGTGTGAGGCATATAGAACTTATAACCAATGTTAATAGCGTACATCAGCTTTACTTCAGAGTTTGAGACATTAGTCTTTGATGTGGATTTGGGTCTGAGACAGTTAATGACAATCTTGTGGAGCAAGATATGTGAGGCATTCATCCTGGAGTAAGAAATTCGGCCTTCAGCAATCCTATCTCGAACAAGCTCCATGGTGGCATGAGCAATAAACACACTGATTGGTTGGAAACGCTCTCTTTCCACCCCAATCACATCAGCCAAAGTATCCATATCAACCACAAAATCCTGGTCTCTAACACTAAAAGAAAATCTATTCGCATCTAAAAATGATAGATCGGAGTAGAAATAAGTTGTAAGGTCCAGATGAGCAACAATCATCTCAAAGCAAAAGCGTTTGAGTTGAAGTAATGTAAACTTTTCCTGCAATTTAACGTTCAACAAATTGAGAAAGTCAAAATCAACACTCCTCGGGTTCATCACCCCTCACTTAAGCAATTTTGAATAAGCTCTCTTGTGCTCCTTAGAACGAAAAAGATCCGTTCTTTTACCACGAATGTTCATAGCAACACCCATCCTAGGCTTAAAATGAGTGAACATCCTCTCATCGTCATCTTTTCCCTCAAAGTTGATTAAATGATCCAAACCGTGGATCACTTGGAAAATTTGCAAAAACCCTTTCTGCTGAACCAGCAATAGCAACGCCCAAACTCTCCATCATCTTTAAAAAATGAGTTTCATTTCTGTACCATTTTTCGCTCAAAAACTCATCAATAAAGGTCATTATAGAACCACCTTCCTTTAAAGCGGTGTAGAGTTTGAAAAGAAATGCGGGCTTAAGAGTCCTTACAGGTTCCACATTCTTGATGATTTCTTCCTCTACTTGTTGTTGCGGAGGCACTTGTGTTCTAGCCTAAGAAGAATGGTACGGTTGAGAATGTTATTGTTGACTTTGCTACTGCCTTTGAGAGTTTTCTTCCTCGGTCAGATCAAAGTGCATATGACCCTCACACATATGCTGTGATTCTATGCTTGCGATTCTAGCGGACTTTCTTTGGGAAGACATTGTTACAGTTTTTAAGAGATTTATCAAATTCAATTCATGAAAAAGATGAGAACTTTATGGATTAAACTAGAGAGAAAAAGTAAGAAAGTGAAGTTTTGTGCTATAAGGTTTGTGAGTGAAAACGAAGAAGAAAAACAACAATATATAAAGCAAATGAAACGAGGTATACAAATTGTCATAAAGGAATAAATAAAACTGCATTTTAAAAAATGAAAAACTGCCATAAATTCAACAACTCGAAAAAGATAATTTCTAAAAATATAACAATCAATTAGCAATTAAAAAGTAACCGTACTTTTTCCAATGAGAAAATTTAAAACGCTGGAATTGAAATAACTTACAGTCGTAACTTTTAGTATTTTGAGTCTAAACAACTTCAAACTTTATCTCTGAGTTTTGAGCACTTCCAAACTTTACTTGATAGATGATGTGATGTTTAGTCTGGTAATAGACTCAAGTAAACTTTTCTCTAGTGGCTTTATAAATATATCTGCCAACTGATTCTTTGAGTCGATGAATTGTATTATAATTTCTATATTTTGAACATGATCTCTAATGAAATGATGTCGAATCTCTATGTGTTTTGCTCTTGAATGAAGAATTGGATTTTTTGTAAGATTTATTGTGCTGATGTTGTCACATTTGATCTCGGTGCATAAGTTTTCGATTCCAAAGTCTCTCAATTGCTGCTTTATCAACAAAATTTGAGAACAGTAACTTCCAAGAGCCACATACTCTACTTCTGCTGTTGAAAGAGCTACAGTACTCTCTTTCTTGGAAACCAAGATACTGTTCTGTTTCCCAGCAATTGACAAGTATCAGAGGTACTCTTTCTATCGACTTTGCAACCTGTTAAATTTGCGTCTAAATATCCAAGGAGAGTAAAGTCACATTTTTTGAGATACCACAGACTTAACTTTGAGGTAGTTGCAACGTATTTGATAATGTGTTTTGCAGCACTTAGATGAGATTCTTTAGGATCAGATTGAAATCTAGCACAGATGCAAACACTAAACAAAAATGTCAGGTCAAAAATTAATAAGATAAAGAAGTGAACCAATAATACTCCTGTAGAGCTTCTGGTCAACTTTCTTTCCTCCTTCATCTTTGTCCAACTTCGAAGAACTTGACATTGGTATCTCAGTCTTTTTGCAATTCTCCAATCCAAACTTTTTAATGAGATCTTTTGCATATTTTTTTTGGTGAATGAAAATTCCTTCCTTTAATTGTTTCACTTGTAATTCGAGAAAGAAAGATAGTTCACCAATTATGCTCATCTCAAATTCATTATGCATAGAGTTAGAAAACTTCTTGCGCAGGTTTTTGTTAAGTGATCCAAATATAATATCATCAGCATAGATTTGAGTAAGTAAAAGTTTTTACCTTCTCTTTTAATAAACAAGGTAGTATCCACTTTTCCTTTGACAAAACTATTTCGAAAAGAGTTCTTGCAATCTACCTGTTAGACAGAATCAATTTAAGGACATCTTGAGTTAATTAAGGAATGTGACGATAGCCCACCAATCCCACTCGCCCATAAAATCAGAATTTAGGTTTCCATAAGTAGAACTTTTCAAGTATACTTCACTTTTCAACAGATCTTGATGATCCAAATTGATTCCAATAAGAATAATTGATCAGATGATGCTATCTCCAGCTGTGAGATATTCTATAACCGTACGAAACAAATCCTTAAAGATAAACTCACATCTGGATAAGTCTTCTCTTCATTGGTCTGGAAACTATCAGTAAGGGTAGACTTTAAATCTTAAGTCTGGAGGTTTTCAGTCTTTGACGATAGAGTCTGCAAGTCTTCATATTAGACTGATGAAAACGTTTTGTCAACTTCAAAATAATAATGAAGTTTTCTCCAACAGTACTCACACTCGAGTCGTGAGTACATCTAAGATAAGCAATTGGTGTAAGGAAATTTGAAGAAGATGGGATAGAAAAAATGCGAATATGGCATTGGTTTTATGCATGTGATTGCTTTCTTAAAGTTAATTTTTGCCCTCGCTACGACACATTTGGGAATTCGAGTTGAACATTTAGTTGCTAATATATTATTTGCCTTTAGAAGTGAGTAAAACTATTATGTGCATGCATTCATGATCAATACCATTCGCCTATATAAGATGAGTACTCAAACACTATGTTTTTTTGTGACTTTTTGTATTGCTGCTGCAAGAACATTAACATAATCAAAGGATTTGCCTCTAGATGATATAAGATCAGGTCGGCGACTACTTATAAAAGATCTTTTAAAATAACTGATATATCAAATTACCAAATAACTAACATTTGTGATAGTTGTTTCTTTATTGGGTGACATTTTGTCTATTCATTGAATTAAATGGCTTGAATGAAACTCACCTTTCGTGGAGATAATAAACAATTCCATCGCTGGGAAAAAAAGAAGAAGATGATAAATCACGAAATTGGCCTTTCAGAATTGAACTGGAGCTATCTTTTCCTCTAATGTGTGTGCTAACATGATAGCTTCCACACAAAAAAAGAAGCAAATAATCACGTCCCCATAGATAGACAGTACAAATAATCTCTTTTCAACCTTCCTTAGCACAGGGGAAACTTTAATTACACCGCAATCGAGAGCTGCTTCTCTTCGATAGGACATGCTCATGCCAGTGAACGCCTCATATGAAGGATGCCTCTAAGGCCGCCATCCCGGCGGCGGGGTCCACCACTCACGCACTACGTCAATAACTGCTCACCTTCCTCGCCGACTACGGCGAGATCCTTACCGATATAGTTGCCGATCGCGGTGGAGGCTAGCGTCCCTGACCTCGGCTCCAACGTGTCGCCAATCTCAGTGCGGTTCGCACTCTTGATCCTGTGACGTGGCTCTATCGTGCCAAGCAAAGGTGCTGGCCTCGCTTCCGCGGGCAGAGACATCGATGAACCACGCGAAGGACTAGTTCAAGAGGTTCAATGCAGTCTTTGAGGAGGATCGTGTCCTTGGGAGGGTGGTTTGCTCCAGTTAGGTGGCGGCTCCTTTAAGGCTGCATTTGGTCGACCAGATAAAAACCAGGATAGGATATGTTTTATCCTATCCTGTGTTTGGTAGCTGTCTAGGATAGGATAAGGTCGGATATAAAAGAGATATAGATTGAATAAAAAAATCCAAGGGAGGGTGGGATAAGGTCGGATAGGATTTCTTTTATCCGAAACATAAAACCCTACGCTTTTTTTTCTTTCTCCGTCGTTCACCCATAGACGACTCTCTGTTTCCAAAGTATCGACGTTGAAGCCTTCTCCTCAATAGCTCTCCGATTCTCATCGAAATTTTACGAAAGCGACTAATTTTCAAAGGTAAATAATCATTCTCTCTCTAATGTTGATTTCTAAAGTAGTTGTGGATTGTTTTCCGGTTTCATCTATGTTTTAGCTTACGTAGGTCAAAATTGTAGTTCTAGCTTTTTTTGCTTGTTGATTGGAGATCGTCTTCTTGATAGTTTTGAATTTGTAGATTTATAAAGGCCTTTCTATTTTTGTGCAAAATATTTGATATCTTCAACGCGAATTGTTCGTTCTTGGTTCTGTTCTTCAATACCCAAATTTCCAAGGCTACTACATCTCTCTCTCCCTGTGAGAAAATTAAATAATTGTGGAGAATCGACAATGTTCCTATGGTGGCTGACTCAAAAGATTCACAATTGTTCCTGTCTTGTCGTGCTTTTTCTCTCCCTTCTCCAACCCCCCCTCCCTCCCCCAACGCCTTTCCCACAACCACTGCGCATGAGAGATGCAAATTATGGCCATAACAATGTTGTGGGTCAATCTGTTCAAGCAAGAGACTATCAGCAGTATTCTTTATTTTTAGATCTCCTCTTCTTAGAAAGAAAAGTGACCTTGCTGTAGCATGTCTCAGGAGTTTAAGGGACTTACAGCTTCAAGCCAGTGCTGTAATGCTAGCTTTTAAGCCTTCTCATCTTTTGACAAACCTTTTCCTACCTAAAAGATAATTTATCAGCATCCTAATGATATTGTGAATTATCACGTAAGTCAAAAACAGGGAAAAAAAAAAAAAACGGGCTCTTTCAAAAGATTGCCTTTTATGTACCTTGGCAACTCTAGTTCTTGCCCTCGCCCACCAAGAACCAACTATTTCAGGCTTGTCATCCTTTCTAGAATGATACAAAACTATGCTTCAAGGCTGCAAAGTCTATCGCCTTCCACCTGAAACATTGGCATATATCTAAAAGTTTCTTTGGTTATAATTTTTGCACACTCCTTTTGTTTAGGACCTTTTCATGTAGCATGTTCTGGAGTTCCATTATAAATTTATTTAGGAATATATATATATATATATATATATATATATATATATATATATATATATATATATATAAATGTATGTGTATATAACCTGGCACTGATATTGAAAATATGAGATTCAATGCTACATTGTTCTACTCTTTGGAGAATTAATCTAGATCATTGATAGATTGCAATGAGTTAGGTTGTTAACATGGCCTGATTAGCAAAAAGTAAAAGTATAACTCAAATGTAAAACCGTATTGATTATGCCTTTATAGGTCATACATTATGTATTGATCTTCTCACTCTAGGTAAATCTCAAGTAAATTTCTTTCTAGTAAGAAAAGTTCAAGTAATGAAGGGGATCCTTGTATTTAGTAGAAATTGCAATATATTATCGTATGAAGGAGATCCTTGTATTTTGTTGTGTGGGTTGAATATTGTGGCTGATTGAATGCTGAGTTAGTTTTCTTTTTCTCTGTATTTTGTTACTTTAAGAAATGTGGGAGTGGTTCAATCGACATATATGCTGAGATAGTTTTTTGTTTAGGAATGGAAGGTAGCAATTTCAGTCAAACTCAAGGAAGGGGAACAAAGAGAGATTGACGTATATGGACAATAGATGAAGAAAATGCACTTCTAGATGGTCTTGAAGAATTAGTTACGCGAGGAATGAAAGCCGATAACGGCTTCAAGAGTGGTTACATGGTTATGTTAGAGAAGTGGTTTGAAGAAAAGTTCCATCGTTCTGGCATTAAGGGTAATCCTCACATAGAGTCAAAAATGAAAAACTTGAAAAAGTTGTATAATCAGATATATGACTTGAGGAATCAAAGTGGCTTTGGATGGGACCATGAAAAGGATTGTGTCGATATTCATTCTGAGGATAGTTGGCAAAAATATTGCAAGGTTTGTGTTACTTCTTCTCATTTGTCTTCTTTATTAATTGTTTCATTTTTAACAAAATAATATAATTTTCTTTGTAGACCTATCCAGGAGTTGCTTCTTTGAAAGGGAAGTCCTTCCCTCAATATGATCGACTAGCAAACATATTTGGAAAAGACCGTGCCAAAGGAAATCTCAGTGAAGACCCTTCAGAAGCTCATGCGGCTGTAGATCATGAGAAATGTAAAAATCATGATAATGTGGCAACCAACGGTGTAAGTCAAAATTCACTGCCACTATCATCTTCTCAAGCACAAAATGTTTCTGATTCTTCAAAAAGAAAAAAGGCTAAAGCAAGTGACAAATGAGCTGCTGGCTTAGTTGAGATAGCAAGAACTTTTGGCTCATTTTTGGAGAAAGCTAACGAGAGAATGGAGATGATCGCTAGCCGCATCGGACATGCCAAGGATTTGGATAATGACAAACTGTCGCAACCACTTTTTTCTCGGCGCTTGCAATCGGGTACGAGCGCCTAAGGAGGCTAATGGCTCGACTGAATTTAATTATGCCCGGACTCTCCCAAGTCAACCAATTCACGACTTTAATAGTCCAAGTTTTTAACCTGCAAGTTGATTTTTAAAATGGAGTCGCCACTAATTAATTTGGGGTAGGTTGATTAGAAACCCAAGCGAAATATTAGGAGAAATACTCGCTCCTGCACAACCAGAGAAATTATGATCGGGGACTTGATTACACTTTGGTTAATCACTAATGCCATTTCAGTACCTAATCTTGTTTAAACCTTGAGGCTTTTTGGATGTTCGAGGGATTTTCACCGTATTTTGGATGTTCGAGGGGTTTTCCATGCATTTTTGGAGAAAAACATTTTTTTGGGTCTTTTTCTATTTTTTGACATGAAGGGGATTTTTTTGGGACATTTTTTGGTATTTTTGGAAAAATACAAGTCTTTTTGGCTTTTTCTGAATTTTTTTGGCTTTTTCATGAATTTTTGGCATTTTTTGGAAAATATGAAATATTTTTATTATTTTTTATTATTTTTCGGAAAATAAAATATTTTTTGATTTTTTTTTATTTTTTGGAAAATAGAACATTTTTTAACATTTTTAAAACATATTTCAGTTTTCTGGAATTAAAATATTTTTTAATATTTTTTGAAAATAAATTATTTTTTTCTTTTTCTTTTTTTATTAAAATATTACATAAAATAATAAAATGCCGACCGGGGTTGGATCCGCAGGTTGGGTCCGACCCGGTCGACGACCCAAAGGCGGACGGGCCGGCGTTGCGGGCCGAACTCGTTTTTTTCCTTTCTTTTTTATGTTTTATTTTTTATTTTTTATTTATCAAAACGGCCCGATGGCCCGTCGTTTTGGGAGGATCCCGCCCAGCCCGACGACACGGCAAAACCCCACCCGGATCCCGCCCGAATTCCGGTGATCACTCGGTTCCGCGAGGAACCCTACCCGACCCAGATCCGACCCCATGACCCGTTTTCCGGCCGCCCTAAAACGCGCAAAACGCTACCGGCTCTCGGTCCGGTCCAACCTGACGACCAAGGGGCACGACCCGAAAAAATCAGGAACCTTAGGGTTCTCGATTCGCGGCACTGGTAAAGGGCGGCAGCTCGCATCATCGACAACGGCTACGCAGAGGATGGCGGTGGTCGGTCGTGCGTTGGAATGAAGAACACGAATCAACAATGGCGACCGATCTATTTGGCCCGTCGGGACTGAGAGATTAGGGTTTCACGATCAAGGGGGGGCTGATGGCAGTGACGCGGTAGACAGAGGCGGCGACCAGATCTCGAACGGAAAAGCGGCGGCGAGTGGTGGCAAGCGGCGGTAGATACCTGGCTGCAGCAACGGAGCAACGAGGTGGCGGTGGCGGTGACAGAAGGTAGCGACGGCAATGGGCCTTCAACCTTAGTGGATCTGGAGTGGCGTCGGGCACGACTCGAGGTGACGTCAGGGGGACCTCTTCTTCCACCCTCTTCGCGAACCCAAAACTCATTCGCCTCCTCCGACCCCGCTTCTCTCTCACTTTGGTCAGATCCGAGCCTCCACTGGCCGAATCTGACCTCCTCGGATTCGTTCGCCGGCGGCCTCCCCTGAAGTCTCTCAGTGGGAGGTTGGCCGAGCTCGCGATGACCCGATTTCTCTCTCGCTTGCTCATCGATTCCTCCCCCGAAGTCTCTCAGTGGGAAGATCTCAGAGCTCGCTCGTGCCGTTCTTCGACGAAGGTGGTGCCCTTTTATAGGTGAGGGAATCTGGTCGACGGAGCTTCAACCGCCGGTCCCCTTCGCGCACCGAGTTGTTCTCCTCGGCTGAACCGGTGTCCCATCCAAGCTCATCCAGCAAAGAGTGCTCGGCATTGATGGTGCTCGCGATCTTATCTTCTCTGGTCGATGTCGGCCTACTCCCTTCAGCCGTAGGCTGTCTTTTGCGCGCGTCGCCGGCCATCGCGCATGAGATGCAGGTGATTGAGGAAGAAGAAGAGAGGGGGGTCGGGCCAAAACTCAAGAAAATAAGGGCTGGGCCCTCGGCCCGCACAAAGGAGAGAAAAAGAGGGAAGGGGCTGGGCTTTTGCTTTCTTTTGTTTTTGCTTTGTTTTTTAATTATCTTATCCATCCGAAATAAAAGTTTAATTAGTAAAATAAAACTAAGTAAATAAAATTAAGGCGTCAACAGCTGCCCCTCTTTGAAGGTGAGCTCGCAGAGGTTGCATTCAAAGACAGACTGATGCCTCAATTTTATCTATGCATGCATAACAAATTATATTTTACTTGGCACCTATTATTCTATGTAGAAAAAGAGCAATATAACTTTATATATACTAAGACAGATAAGAAGATACATGTGGTTACTTACCGGGAATGAGTGAGATAGGGTGTGAACCTCGAGTTTTGGCAAGTATCAAGACATCATCTTACATGTTGCATGGGGAGATTGCTTCTCCAGGGTCCGAACCATTCTTCGGTCGCCTTAACAGGGAATTGCCTTCCCAGGACCCGAACCTTTCTTCGGTCGCCTTGACGAGGAATTGCTTTTCCAAGACCCGAACCTTTCTTCGGTCGCCTTGACAGGGAATTGCTTTTCCAGGACTCGAACCTTTCTTCGGTCGCCTATTAAAGCAATAAGCTGGTTTGTCTCGGACCCGAACCATTCTTTGGTCGCCGTAACGGGAAATTGCTTCTCCGGGAACCGAACCATTTTTCAGTCGCCTATTAAAACAATCAAAAATTTGTCTAGGACCCGAACCTTTCTTCGGTCGCCTTGACAGGAGATGCATCGACCTTTCTCAGGGCATCTCATTTGTGGGTGCCTGATTTGTATCGAGGACACCAGTTGGTACCCGACCTTTCCCGGGAGATGCACCAACCTTTCTCAATGCATCTGTTTTGTGGGGGGTGTCTGACCTTTGTCAAAGACACCAGTTGGAACCCGACCTTTCTCGGGAGGATGCGCCGACCTTTCTCAGGGCATTTGTTTTGTGGGGGTGTCTGACTTCTGTCAAAGACACCAGCTGGAACCCGACCTTTCTCGGGAGGATGTGCCGACCTTTCTCAGGACATCGATTTGGGAGATACCTGGACATTCATAGGCATATCAAAGAGTACCTGGATATTCACAAGTACTAACATGAAGGATATTTGGGCCTTTGCAGGCGTCGGAATGGGTATTTGCTGACCATATGCATTGAAGGGGTACTTGAATGATCACTATTATGAATTCTTGGGGAATACTTGAACATTCACAAGTATCGAAGGGGTACTTGATAATTGGAAATATTGAGAACATACATTGGATATTTGTGAAGGTGTCCCACCTCCTGGAAATTGGGAAATATCGAAGGCGTACCTGGGATATTTGTGAAGGTCTCTCACCTCCTAGTAGTGGGAATATCGAGGATGGATCTCACATATTCGTGAAGGTCTCTCACTTCCTGGTAGTTGGAATATCGAGGATGTGCCTCATTATTCGTGAAGGTCTCTCACCTCCTGATAATGGGAATATCGGGGACGTACTTGGGATATTCGTGAAGGTCTCTCACCTCCCGGTAGTTGGGAATATCGAGGATGTACCGGGATATTCGTGAAGGTCTCTCACCTCATGGTAATTGGGAATATCGAGGGCGCACGGGATATTCGTGAAGGTCTCTCACCTCCCTGGTAGTTGGAATATCGAGGGCATACTTGAGATATTCGTGAAGGTCTCTCACCTCCTAGTAGTTGGGAATATCGAGGACATACCGGGATATTCGTGAAGGTCTCTCACCTCCTAGTAATTGAGAATATCGAGGGCGTACCTGGGATATTCGTGAAGGTCTCTCACCTCCTAGTAGTTGGAATATCGAGGGCGTACCGGGATATTCGTGAAGGTCTCTCACCTCCCGGTAGTTGGAATATCGAGGGCACACCGAGATATTCGTGAAGGTCTCTCACCTCCCGGTAGTTGGGAATATCGAGGACGTACACAGGATATTCGTGAAGGTCTCTCACCTCCTGGTAATTAGGAATATCGAGGTCGTACCTAGGATATTCGTGAAGGTCTCTCACCTCCTAGTAATTGAGAATATCGAGGGCGTACCTGGGATATTCGTGAAGGTCTCTCACCTCCTAGTAGTTGGAATATCGAGGGCGTACCTGGGATATTCGTGAAGGTCTCTCACCTCCTGGTAGTTGGAATATCGAGGGCACACCTGAGATATTCGTGAAGGTCTCTCACCTCCTGGTAGTTGGGAATATCGAGGACGTACCTGGGATATTCGTGAAGGTCTCTCACCTCCTGGTAATTAGGAATATCGAGGTCGTACCTAGGATATTCGTGAAGGTCTCTCACCTCCTGATAATGGGAATATAGGGGACGTACTTGGGATATTCGTGAAGGTCTCTCACCTCCGGTAGTTGGGAATATCGAGGATGTACACGGGATATTCGTGAAGGTCTCTCACCTCATGGTAATTGGGAATATCGAGGGCGCACGGGATATTCGTGAAGGTCTCTCACCTCCTGGTAGTTGGAATATCGAGGGCATACTTGAGATATTCGTGAAGGTCTCTCACCTCCTAGTAGTTGGGAATATCGAGGACATACCTGGGATATTCGTGAAGGTCTCTCACCTCCTAGTAATTGAGAATATCGAGGGCGCACTGGGATATTCGTGAAGGTCTCTCACCTCCTAGTAGTTGGAATATCGAGGGCGTACGGGATATTCGTGAAGGTCTCTCACCTCCCGGTAGTTGGAATATCGAGGGCACACCCGAGATATTCGTGAAGGTCTCTCACCTCCCGGTAGTTGGGAATATCGAGGACGTACTGGGATATTCGTGAAGGTCTCTCACCTCCTGGTAATTAGGAATATCGAGGTCGTACCTAGGATATTCGTGAAGGTCTCTCACCTCCTGATAATGGGAATATCGGGGACGTACTTGGGATATTCGTGAAGGTCTCTCACCTCCTGGTAGTTGGGAATATCGAGGATGTACCGGGATATTCGTGAAGGTCTCTCACCTCATGGTAATTGGGAATATCGAGGGCGTACTGGGATATTCGTGAAGGTCTCTCACCTCCCGGTAGTTGGAATATCGAGGGCATACTTGAGATATTCGTGAAGGTCTCTCACCTCCTAGTAGTTGGGAATATCGAGGACATACCGGGATATTCGTGAAGGTCTCTCACCTCCTAGTAATTGAGAATATCGAGGGCGTACCTGGGATATTCGTGAAGGTCTCTCACCTCCTAGTAGTTGGAATATCGAGGGCGCACGGGATATTCGTGAAGGTCTCTCACCTCCCGGTAGTTGGAATATCGAGGGCACACCCGAGATATTCGTGAAGGTCTCTCACCTCCCGGTAGTTGGGAATATCGAGGACGTACGGGATATTCGTGAAGGTCTCTCACCTCCCGGTAATTAGGAATATCGAGGTCGTACCTAGGATATTCGTGAAGGTCTCTCACCTCCCGATAATGGGAATATCGGGGACGTACTTGGGATATTCGTGAAGGTCTCTCACCTCCCGGTAGTTGGGAATATCGAGGATGTACGGGATATTCGTGAAGGTCTCTCACCTCATGGTAATTGGGAATATCGAGGGCGTACCTGGGATATTCGTGAAGGTCTCTCACCTCCTGGTAGTTGGAATATCGAGGGCATACTTGAGATATTCGTGAAGGTCTCTCACCTCCTAGTAGTTGGGAATATCGAGGACATACCTGGGATATTCGTGAAGGTCTCTCACCTCCTAGTAATTGAGAATATCGAGGGCGCACTGGGATATTCGTGAAGGTCTCTCACCTCCTAGTAGTTGGAATATCGAGGGCGTACTGGGGATATTCGTGAAGGTCTCTCACCTCCGGTAGTTGGAATATCGAGGGCACACCCGAGATATTCGTGAAGGTCTCTCACCTCCCGGTAGTTGGGAATATCGAGGACGCACGGGATATTCGTGAAGGTCTCTCACCTCCCGGTAATTAGGAATATCGAGGTCGTACCTAGGATATTCGTGAAGGTCTCTCACCTCCCGATAATGGGAATATCGGGGACGTACTTGGGATATTCGTGAAGGTCTCTCACCTCCGGTAGTTGGGAATATCGAGGATGTACGGGATATTCGTGAAGGTCTCTCACCTCATGGTAATTGGGAATATCGAGGCGCGCACAGGATATTCGTGAAGGTCTCTCACCTCCCGGTAGTTGGAATATCGAGGGCATACTTGAGATATTCGTGAAGGTCTCTCACCTCCTAGTAGTTGGGAATATCGAGGACATACCTGGGATATTCGTGAAGGTCTCTCACCTCCTAGTAATTGAGAATATCGAGGGCGTACCTGGGATATTCGTGAAGGTCTCTCACCTCCTAGTAGTTGGAATATCGAGGGCGTACTGGGATATTCGTGAAGGTCTCTCACCTCCGGTAGTTGGAATATCGAGGGCACACCGAGATATTCGTGAAGGTCTCTCACCTCCCGGTAGTTGGGAATATCGAGGACGCACTGGGATATTCGTGAAGGTCTCTCACCTCCTGGTAATTAGGAATATCGAGGTCGTACCTAGGATATTCGTGAAGGTCTCTCACCTCCTGATAATGGGAATATCGGGGACGTACTTGGGATATTCGTGAAGGTCTCTCACCTCCTGGTAGTTGGGAATATCGAGGATGTACCTGGGATATTCGTGAAGGTCTCTCACCTCATGGTAATTGGGAATATCGAGGGCGTACCTGGGATATTCGTGAAGGTCTCTCACCTCCTGGTAGTTGGAATATCGAGGGCATACTTGAGATATTCGTGAAGGTCTCTCACCTCCTAGTAGTTGGGAATATCGAGGACATACCGGGATATTCGTGAAGGTCTCTCACCTCCTAGTAATTGAGAATATCGAGGGCGTACACCGGGATATTCGTGAAGGTCTCTCACCTCCTAGTAGTTGGAATATCGAGGGCGTACACGGGATATTCGTGAAGGTCTCTCACCTCCCGGTAGTTGGAATATCGAGGGCACACCCGAGATATTCGTGAAGGTCTCTCACCTCCCGGTAGTTGGGAATATCGAGGACGCACTGGGATATTCGTGAAGGTCTCTCACCTCCCGGTAATTAGGAATATCGAGGTCGTACCTAGGATATTCGTGAAGGTCTCTCACCTCCTGGTAGTTAGACTATCGAGGGCGTACTTGGGATATTCGTGAAGGTCTCTCAGCTCTTGGTATGGGGAATATCGAGGACGTGCCTCGAATATTCATGAAGGTCTCTCACTTCCTGGTAATTGGGAATATCGAGGGCGTACCTGGAATATTCATGAAGGTTTCTCACCTCCTGGTAGTTGGAATATCAAGGATGGATCTGAGATATTCATGAAGGTCTCCCACCTCCTGGTAATTGAGAATATTAAGGACGTACCCGAGATATTCATGAAGGTCTCCCACCTCCTGGTAATTGGGAATATCGAGGACGTACTTGAGATATTCGGGAAGGTCTCTCACCTCCTAGTAAAGGGGAATATCGAGGATGTACCTGGGATATTCGTGAAGGTCTCTCACCTCCTGGTATTGGGAATATCGAGGGCGTGCCCGAATATTCCTGAAGGTCTCTCACCTCCTGGTATTATAAGCTTGAATGTGGCACGAGGCTTACCTGGATGGCTGCAGGCACTCAAAAGGGCTAGAGTACCTAGGTAGTTGTAGGTGTACAAAGCACTGGAATACTCGGATAAATACAAGTATTTAATGATATGATCTGGGATCACTTAGGCTGGTTCAAGTGCTAGAAAGCATACCTGGACGGCAGTGCCAAGCAAAGCAATGGAATGCTTGAACAGCTGCTATATTATTTGGGGACAACTCGGGCAGGTTGAGTGTCTTGAAAAGGAAGTACCTAGGCAACGGTGAGTACTTGACAATATGGGGATACCTAGACATCAGCAGGTATTTAACGATAAAAGGATACTTGGTCAGTCACAAGTATCAATACTCTGGGGATAATTCAAACAAGTCGAGTGTCAGGAAAAAGGAGTATCCGAACAGTGGCCGATACTCAAAGACAAGAGGATACTTGGACAGTCACGAGCATCCAAACTCAAAGGACGACTCGAATAGGTTGAGTGTCAGTAAGAGAGTACCTAGACAGTGATAGGTACTTTAAGACAAATGGGGATAGAGATATGCTTACCTGCCAATATCTCTGATCTCTGAGAGTATGTCTGCTATTTACACAATATGCACACATGATTGTATACACTGTAAATTCATAAATTCAAATGTGATTTATACATGACAATCTTGTCAGTTTTATATCATTCGAATTCCACTGGGGAAGATTTTGAAAGACAACATTTATTCGGAATATAAATGCTTTGAGCATGCCAGATGAGGGACTTTCAGTCTGAAAGGACTTTTCACTCACTCTCATGGAGAAGGCTATCCTGACCATTGATGCATGATTTATAAGGACCACACTATCTCACTGTCATCATATCAGCAGGGGTTCGAGTATTCTCGCAAACGATACAACTTTACCAATGTGAGAGTTCTTTGTTGAAACTGTGATGAAGTCTTGGTCAATGGCTCATCAAAGGGGACCATCAAGGTCGAAGCCGATGGACAAAAATGCTGCACGATCATCTCTGGTTTTACAAGTCAAGAACCCTGTGAAAAGAGATAGAGTAATCTTGCTCGTACTTCTTCGAGCGATGCTTATGAACATATAAAATCCTACGTTAATTGAAGTGCCCCTAGTCTGAAGAGACTTTTACAATGGGAATGTAACGTAGACTTGGCTCACATGTAAGAGGGTGAGGGTTGGTGACTGTCTTGGCATTTGTCACTAGTCTTTTTTGTCGATGGAGGTTCTTTGGACCACAATAGCAACTTCTCTTGGAAGTATTTTTGACGGGGGCATTGGCCTTACTTTTACCAGGCACACTGCTTTTTTCATGCCCCTATTTCTATTCCGGTTTTTCATTTATGGGCATTGACCTTGCTTTTACAAGGTACACTGCTTTTTATGCCCATGTTTTTTCATTCTTGTCAGAGGAACTAGCCTAGACAAGTTTAATCAAAGCACCATTATTAGACTCTTGAGTGTTCATCTTCAACCAACGCTTAGGCTATGGCAATAACTTTTGCTTTGTCTCAATGTGATGGTAAAATTACAAACTCACTTGGGTTGTACAATGAATACAAGTGCATAGAGAAAGAATTGCTGTTCGTCATTCTAGGGCACTTAAATTAACGCGAGTGTTCATATGCAATAAAGACACCCGAAGATTGATGCAAGTGCGAACAAGAAAATTTCTATCTCTCTTCTCACCTTGTGATGCTGCTTTGCCTTTGCTCTGCCCCAATGTGGGGTGGTTCTTGATGGGGGTAGGACATAAATTTCACCAGTGTATGGGGCTCAATGGGGTGAGCGATGGAATGCCTCTCACTATTTTGGTTATCGTACAATTCGCGAGATAACTTTTTACCCTGCGGCCATGGAATCTTCTATGCTCATCTTACAAGTGTGTAGATAGGGGACTGTGTGTAGGATATGGCTTGCCTTTCATCATTCTGACACACCTCCTCCAGCATGCTCGATTAATCTTGTATTTTTTATTTAGCTATCTATTCTAATAATCCTTAATGGAATCAGTGATTTAGACAGACAAAATCATCATGCGAAATCCATTTGGAAAAGGCACACATCATTTTAAATGTGATGGAGTTTGTACTCTCAGAATAAATGAATGATTTTGGCTCAAAAAAGACATTCTTGGTAGCTTTAAGGGTCAACATAATAGTATTGTTAAATTTTGAACATCAAAAGGGTTATTCACAAAGGGGTGTCGATGGTTGTCCCTATTGATTAAGGATATGACACATGAATGATCAGCCAAGGATTAAGAATTTGATCGGGCATCTCTGCTTTTGCCCCTGTAGAAGAGAAGATGTACAAGTAGATCAATTAGTCTGGCCAAAATCAAATGTGAGTTGAGGCCTGAAGATTTTCTGTCATTTGCTTTGGCGATTACTCAAGACGCCATTTCATTTAGGAGAGTTTGTCATGCCTCTCATTGATTTATTATCCTTGTTTTTGATAGTCAAGTGATCTTGCAACAAGACATGCTCCTCGTTGATTTGTTATCCTTGCTTTTGACAGTTAGGTGATCCTGCAACAAACAAGAGGTAATGTGTTAGTCATGAACTCTTTCAAGAGTCGAATAACTGGAATCGATACAACTTTAACCTTCACTGGTTTGCAGATGATTGGGTGAACCTGAAGTGAGAGGGGGACATGAAGTCCTATGTCTTTTGCTTCGTTAGGTCAATTATTCCCCGTATTGGCTCCTGGATGACACGTCCTTTTACACAAAGCCAGGTAAATTTGATGTGGGTCATTTCCATGTATTAGCTTGGCTAATATTGATTTGCCAAACCTAACCATCAAATTTGGCTCTTGAATCCTGATACTTCCTGCCAATATAATCAAAACCCAAATGGCACACGCACTTTTTCATTTTTCTTTCCTTTTTACTTTAAAAAAAAAAAAAAAACTCCGTATAATCACATTCAATATTGCAAACATTAGTGTTAATGAATTTTACTAGGATAGTGCACCGACAATTCTTCAAAAGGTATTGTTTTTCTAATGTAATCAATGAATTTGCAAGTAATGTAATCAATTGGAAGTACAAAAATCCAAACCTTAATCTAGGATTAATGGAATTAATCAAGAATGAATGCTAGCTATTTCCTACAGGGAAGACCTCTTGGCGAGAGTAAACTCTCGACATGATCTATAAAAGTCAAAACACCAAATTCAGGAGACACATCATCCAAGCCGCAAATTCCTCTCCGCCTTAAGCCGTTGGTCTTCAAGTTGTAGTAAAACATGCCCACAGGCTTTGATAAGGTTCGAGGCGTGAACAATAGTTCACCAGAACAAACCGTACCCACTGGAAAAACTCGGCGGTCCGCAACAATCTCCTTCCAATATGAGGGCAAGCTGAAAACTCTCTTCTTCCATATTTCCTGATCAAAGTCCTCCAGGATCCACATAATAATCTCCTCACAAGACAGAGCCTTGTTACGATCCACCATCACAACGTGCTTCTCGAATTTAATAAGGAGGGCTCTGTGTATATCTTTGTGGACTTCGGCGGGAATTGTAACCATGCGAAAACTCTCCGTCCTAACATCAAATGCCACCAGGTAATCATCCCCATGGATGCCATGCAAACAACTCCAAGCCATATAATAGACCACCCCATCGAAGCAGACCTCGCGACCCTTCTTATCGTGGACTGCACAACCTTCGACCTGCCTCCACATCTTTGTCCCCAGGGTGAGCACCCATGACTCCATGATCACCCTGCCATCGAGCCCTCCCATAATAATCACACGCGTGCTCAGAACCTTATGCTTCCTCTCGACAGGATCGAATCCAAAAGAATGCATTTGTTGATAATATGAAAAAGAAGCATATCGCTCGGTTATTCTACGCAATCCGAAAGTCGCATACATCCCTGTCAAGGGATTTGCAATTTGGATGTGACCGCCGACTTCGAGGCTGATGAGGCCTTGTTGAGACTGCAAAACGAAAGGACCAGTCCAGCCATGAAATGAAAGGGGCAGTGTAGCGATTTGGGCTCGACCGTTGTGAGGCTCAAGTTGGTCGACTGAGAAGACTCCTCCACACTCATCATCTGGGTCGTGAAAACCAACAAGGAGTTTCGGGCGAGTCGCGGAGTGAGTCAAATGCAAGTCGATGAAGTAAGGATCGGAGATGAGAGAGCGCCAATGAGTGGAGACACAATTGAATTGGCAAAGGGATTTGACGGGGAGTCTTTTTAGGATCTCTATCAATAGGTCTTTGGGGACGATCATCGAATCTGTTGAAATATAATATGCAAAAACAACAAGATCTTATAAATAAGCCAACAAGAAAAATATTAAAGAAATAAATGACGAATAATAAGGACATCAAATATTTACGTTATTCGGTCTAAATATTAGTACTCACATCCATGAGGAGATTAAGTAATAAATAATCCACTATAATCAGAGAAATAGAGTTTATAATTATTCGAAGTATTTCTCATACCTAACCTAGATAACTGAGTATTTATAAATAAATACGTAAACTCACGACACAAAATCAATAGAATTCAAGCCCAAAGCAGTACACAATAACTGAGTTCTTTCTTTTATGCTTTATACGACAGCTTGCAGCTTTTCGCTTTATGCGACTCTTCTATATTCTCAGGTGGCGCTCCTTCTCGCTGAAGAGAAACCTGGCGTTTTATATATGTGCCCAAGTCAACAAATTTGACCTGGGCCCTACGGTGTACAACTCCAACAATGGTTTTTAATTTTTTTTTTTTTTGGTCTGATCCAACAATGGTTTGGCTAGAATAACAATTTACAGGTCAATTACTTATGATGGTCATGCCGTTCCTTTTGTTTCTAGTTTCTTATAGAAGGTGGAAACAAACAGCCTAAGTAAGTTGATCTCACTAATGGGAAATTATAAAGAAGTAAACCTGAATATAAACCACCTTCCAATGAAGGCATAGGAATATCGAATGGAGGTACGAAAGAATAAATTATCCATGCACTAAAGCTAAGAACAGATCACTCAAGGCTCAAACAACGTAATGAATGATGCGTGACCTAAAGATCCAAATGTTAATTTGATAGCCTCAAAGGAAGGGCAAAAAATAAAGGGGATGCTCGATGTAAGAAAGGACCTAAGATGTTTCTGACATTAATGTTGTCCCAAAGAGATACATGAAGGTTCAGTCATTTGTTTCTTCGGTCCAAAGAACTTTACAGAAGAAATCCAAGAGCCTCAGACCTAACCTAGTACCACTTCTTCATGGATAAACCAACTAGGCAAATGCAAAAGGAATTTCACAGAGCATCTTTTTCGTGGAGACATTAAATGGAAGAAAATGGGGATGCAATAGTCCTTTTATTCAGATTTTAGAGGTTTGTTGTTAAACTGAAACGATTAAGTTGGATTACATGGGTTGAGCAGCATACTATGAAAAGAAAGAAAATGCCAACTAAGGTATAAGTAAGAGCCATAAGTCTCACTAGCTTGGGTTTCTACTTCACAGCAACTAAGACATACAAAAACCTTGCTTCACCGAGTAGTAAACTTAATAGCATAACCAGAGAAGCCAAAGGGGATCCATTTGACAGGTCAAGAAACTTTGAGAGGATTGTCAAGCCAACTCTCCTAAAGGCATTCAAACACCAATTTTTTAAGAAAATATATATTGAACTCTTACAATGGTAATGCATTTGAAGCATAGTACAGGAAATAGCGGATTCCTAAACAAAAAGACTAGCTCAACAAAGAGACCATAACAAAACACTGATGAATCTGTAGTGCGCAAACGAAAGCAGCAGATGGCCATTAATAATCTGAAAGATCCTAGAATATGCAATGAGTAGGATTAGGAAAGAAAAAAAATGTCATACATTGCACCATGAGGAACAATACCTTTTTCAAAGAACTTGATGGAGCAAAAAAGGCTTCAAATAGTCTCCCTGAACTTTTTGCCTCGCATATTTATGCACGTTTTTTTTTTTTTATCCCTTCTCAATTTATTATCCAGTTACAAATGAATTTCTGAGTTCCATTGTAATTACTGATTTTATTACATTATCCACCGGCAACAAATATGCAAGATAAGTAGTTCATAGACAATCCACCGTCTATTTTTATATTCAACTTGTTCTTCTTAAATACCTGATTATGTGCTCATCAAATTACGATGCTAAATTTGACTAGCATAAAGATCATCTGTTTCTGTACCCAAATGATTCAGCATCTTAGCCAAATAAATTCACCGGAATCACCACATACAAAATCTATAAGCCAAACATCAAGCACACAGATTGTCCTGAGAAAAAGGTATCGACAAGACAAAAAAGAAACCAAATTACGTGAAAAAATTTAACCTTTTTTTATACGACTCTTTCTTTCTGCCTCCATTTTCTCTGCTTTGATAGAGAACAAATCGAGACCTACACTCAGGGTGACATCACGCTCAATCTTCTTTTTCCAATACAAACCTGCAATTTCCTTACCCTATGTCAGATATCATAATCATCAAGAACGAAAACTTTAATGTTCATCTTCTTCACAAGAATGCATTATCCACAAATAATTTTCGAAAGGAGAAAGGTTCCAAGCTGCAGATAATATTCTTGCTACAAAGAACATGGACACGACAATTCTAAAACACTCTTGTTTAACATGCATCTCCAAATATGGAAGGCAAGAAACACCAGCAATGGCCTATTATTATAAATGGTAAATAGTAAAGTAATAAAAATTGGGAAAGGACAATTCATCTGGACACCATTAGCCGACATGTCCGCATGCCAAAAGTGATGTCAGTGAGGGTCAAATGCATCTTATAAATCTCAAGCAAAAGTATGTGAGCAAGATACGTTAGGTAACTGGCAGCTCGACAGTGGGAAAAGGAGCAATAACCATCTAGTTTAGCAACCAGCAGGCTAGCTGATTTTTCCTTATTTTAATTCAGTAGTAGGGCACTCTCCAGCTCGTTTTGCTTCTTAAAGTGAAAACTTGCAAGCTCCAAACTATACTCAGCCTGGGCCTCGGGGACAGATTTTTCTAGCCATGCCTCTAAAACCTATTCCTCTGGTCCACAGAGTGAAAATAATTCCTCGCGATACTAACAATAAGATCAAAATTAGGTTTTTCTCTCATTTAGAATGGCCAAGAAATAAAGGTTCGTGCCATTCAAGGAAAAGGGCAAAATTCAGAATTCAGCTTCGCGAGCACCAGCCACATTATGATTGAAATCAAGATCGTCCCTGAACCGACAATCACTTCCAGGGCGATCCTCAATTCAGGAACGAAAACTTACACTTCTCGTTGAGGTTAGAATCACAGAAAGGACCGTCACTTCAACTTCTTGGCAACGCACATGGCCTGGATAACCACAGCAAGAGAAGGCCAATAATCAATCAATTCTACACAGAGCAAAACAACGAAATTCAAATCAACAAAAGACCAAATTCTGAACGCTCTGCAAAATAAGCCTCGAGCTACGCATGTTCCGTCCGATCGTTCCCCTCTCTTCTACCTCGATCCCGGTTCCTCCCCGAAGAAGAGGATGCTTTCTTTCTTGTTTCTATGCGATTTCCGCGAACGGCTCCAGTTTTGGGGGTTTCGGGCGTCCCCTAGATAGGAGATCAGGGAAGAATTTGTAGCTAAAATACCTTCAAAATATCCATATAACAATTTGGATTTTGGTGGATTCAATTAGATTAGATCTGTTCGATTATCCTTAATCCAACAAAATTTTATTTCTTTTTGCCTTTTCAAACTAAGTCAATCCCCATTAACAAATTTTCAAACCAAGTCGATCCCCGTTAACAAACAAATTTGTAATTAAAAAAAGTCATAATAATTATAAGAACCCAAAAGAAGAAGAAGAAGAAGAAGATGAACAAAGTTCATGATAAACCTTTGTACGTGTTTACCGTGCTTGCAATTACACTTAACTCTAATTTTGCAATCGTAATTTACAATGTTCGAGATAATTGACAAGTAATCTATGAATGTATACCGATCTAAATTTGGACTCAAAAGATTATCGAGTATTCTACGAACATCTAACTCTATATCAATTTCACTTATATGACAATGGAAAGTATGTTTAAAAAACGGATCATAATCTTTATATATTATTATACTCTATTAATTTCACTTAATTATTTCTATCTTCACACTCAAATGAAACGAGTTATCTATTACTAATTTGAATTAAAAATGAAAACTTCTTATCTTACAAGTTAGGAGAAGTTTTTTCAAGATAGATAAAATCATTAAATATCACCTCCCCTTTTACCTAATAAATTTTCCAATTTTTTTTTCTGGACACGGCACCATTAGGTATTTACCAACAAAGGATGAAGGGGAAAAAAATGAAAGATGATAAAAGTAAACAAAAAAATAAAAAGAAAAATATATATAATCTTCACATTGATTGGATAGGATAGATTTGGGAACCGTGGCGAGGGGAGAGCTGAATGCTTTAAGGAAACCGTGGGGAAAAATTATTAGAAAAAAAGTACTGTTTAAAAAGTGTAAGTTCTTTTGTTTTATTTCATGTAAGGGTAATATTTTGAAAAAGCCCCAATCTAACACACATATGACAAATTTTTTCCTAAACTAATTTTTTGATAATGAAAAATCGTAAATTGATACATCTATGACAAATTTATCCTAACTGACCGTGAAAAATAAAAAATTGGTACACTTGTAATAAATTTACCCCAAATTAATTTATTCGACTACCAAAAACCTGAAAAAAAAAATACATTTGTAATAAATATACCATCCGTTAAATTGGATTAATACCACAAAAAATCACAAAAAATTTATAATTATGATAAATAGAGAGTAAAATCCCAAACCAAGTACATCAATTAATTATTACATGTCATTCAAATTAGTAATTTGATAGTAAAATTTAATGAAAACTAGCAAATGGCAAATTTATCACAAGCATACCAATTTTGGGTAAATTTGTCAAATGTATACTAGTTTGTTGTGGTCAAAAAATTAGTTTGGGATAAATATATCTAAACTATACTAGTTTGGGATTTTTCAAATTATTAACCTTTTTATGTATTGAGATACAAAAGTATAAGATTTTAAGATTAGATATTGTGTAAAGTGCAATTTCAAATAAATAAAGATAGTTATTTTTCGTAGTGTTTCAATAAAATGCTTCAAAATATCCATATAACAACTTGGACTTTGGTGGATTCGATTAGATTGGTCCAACTATTCTTGATCCGACCAACTTTTATTTTTATTTTTTATTCTTTTGCCATTTCAAGCCAAGTTGATCCCCCATTAACAAACACTTTTCAAATTCGTAATTAAAAAGAGTTGTAATAATTATAAGGAAATCTCTTAAATCTCTTCGGCACTTTGTAAATCTATCCTAATAATTAAACAAATCCGATCCGATCATGACTTCAATCTCAACTTTTTATCCAGAAAAGAAGAAGAAGAAAGTTTGTGATAAACCTTTGTAAGTATCTACTGTGCCCACGATTACACTTAGTTCTAGATAGCAATCATAATTTACAACATTCAAAATAATTGACAAGTAATCTATGAATGTTTACCGTTCTAAATTTAGACTCAAAAAAATTTCGAGTATTCTATGAACACCAAACTCTCTATTAATTTCACTTATATGACAATGAAAAGTATGTTTAAAAAACAGATCATAATCTTTACATATTATTGTACTCTCTATTAATTACACTTCACTATTTTCATCTTCACACACAAACGAAATGAGTTATGTGTTATTAATTTGAATTAAAAATGAAAACTCGTTATCCTCCAAGTTAGGTGAAGTTTTTTAAAGATAAATAAAATCCTTAAATAATGCCTCCCTTTTTACCTAATAAATTCCATTTTTTTCTAGACACGGCACCATTAGGTAATTACCAACAAAGGATGAAGGAAAAAAAATAATATATACATATATATGTATATATATTGATTGGGTAGGATAAAAACCCTTTTACGTCTTTCTTTCTTTCTTTCTTTCTTTCTTTTTGTTTATCTTTTTTCTATCTTTTTCTTTCCTGGCAATCATTTTTATTATAGAAAAAAGTAGTAAACATTTGATTAACACACTAGTAATCATTTTTATATCATTTGACTAAAACCTATCTTCATTTATTATATAGCTTTTATAAGTTCTCTCAATCACAAATAGTTTTTAATTAAAGTCAATTTTAAGGGGAAAAGGGTTTCCAAAACTGATTAGCAAAGTGATGCATAGAACTCCTATCCAATGATTGATTTATAACTTCTTAAGATACCCACTTATGTTTTGTTAAGTAACTTAGTATATTCATTTGAAACAAGATTCAATACACAATGTTACTACTTGCTATTGTTTCTCTTCGCTTTTGAACAATCCACATATTGCAAGTCGAGACTTTGAAAACCTAGTTGATCTACGAGCTAGTGATTGATGCTCTCGTCGTCTTTTCTTTTGTGATATGTTAATTTACACATCTATGGGATGAAATTCAATCACTAGTTTTCAGATGCAAAAGAAAAAGTTCGATGAGTTGGTTGAAGACTAGGGCATTAAGACTTTGGCAAAACCAAAGGCTCCGATGTATAATATTGGAACCAAGATGACCTTTTAGATGACATGCCCAAATAACTGCTACGCAATACATTGTTATCCCCATCATGTACATGAATAATTTCTTCTTCTTTTCCATAGCCCATATATGAATTGATCATCTAAACTTTAGGAGGCTTGCCATAATTTACAAGTTATATTCCAGTCTAGATTCGACATTATACGGCAAAAAGGAAATTAGCTGAGTGGCAACTTAATTTGCACATTATGTATGTCGAAGTTGTTTTTAGGTGCTAGTCCTAACACTATTATATACGTTTGATGAAGAAACATTGAACAAATCTCAGTCGATATGTGTCCAGATGCTTGTGCAAAAAGTCTAACCGTATATGTAGTCAGTTAACTGTCGATATGATATTTCAGTTTTTCATTGAGATTAGAATCAGTAAAAGGATTTGAAGCATTAGAATAAAGTGATTGGGTGCCTTGCCCAAATAATTATAACAAGAAAAGCAATATAATCAATTATACAAAGCAAAACAACGAAAATCAAATCAACAAAAGACCAATATTGCACGTAATGCACATACCCTCTTCGCTTCGTAAGCCTCGATTTCTCCCTCTGTAATAACCCTCAGGATTGCTGACTAGAGCTTCGGCGACGAGTCATGGCTTCGGGACTCCGGTTCTGAATCGTGCGATCTTCCTCTTCTTATATATCTTTTGAAGCATATATTATACTAAAAGTGAAAAGGACCCCAGGATTGCTGATAAAAAAAAAGTATCATAATTCATTTGGCCTGGAACTAAGACCGACCTAATTCATCTAACTCGCACGTTTGATTAATTCAGCATAGGAGTTCGTGGACCTATAAACGATTATGAAGTAGATATAAGCCATGTAACTCCTATTCGAATGAGAGCAAAATGTTTGTTCATCATATATTAGTGTCAATTATAAAATAAATTCTTGAAAGATTTTGCAATCTTTTTTTTCCCTCAAAGACACATATTCATAAAAAAAAAAAAAAACTAATAATTATTGATCAATGGTATAGACTTATTGACTAAGAAATTATTTTCTTTGATGAAAACTACTGAACTTATTAGAGAGGTCGCCTCATTGTCCTTGGATCACATATATATATATTGACTAGCAGATCTTTTAATAACCATCAACAATTTTAAAAGTTATCTACTTCCGACTCCGTATGGAAAAAAGAAAAAAATTCGAGATGGGCTACCTGTCAAAATGTTTAGCACAGAATATGCAATGGTGACTTGAATCATGTAGGAACTCTCTGTGCGAGTATCAATTGCCCCTGTACATGAATTCTAAAACAATGTTTCGAGGAAAGCTACGCTAAATAACGTAAATTTTGTCTCTCTAGTTCTCTTAGAATTCCAGGTCTGCATTCACCAATGTCTTACTCCAGCCCATCCACTAATCCTCAAATAAATCCCAAATGAAAAACAGTACTCCCATCAATGAATTTAAATAAGCATATAAATAATCGTCTTCATCACCTCCCCATCAATATCATGATTGATATCAGAATGGCAGACAGGCTCATTCATAGTGCGTTAGCCAAGCATGTGCGGTCATGAATCATGATCATCAATCGTATTTGCACTGAATTTCCTTTTCCGTCAACTGCAAGTGCTCCCAATTTCAACAAACCATCATGGTTTTGCTCCTTCAATTTGTGTATCGAAGAGACAATCTGAGCTGATCTAACTTATACTCATTTTGAAGGAAATAAAAAGAACTCCTTCAACTGATGTGCTTATCATCCTCCTCCTCGCGTTTTTCCTCACTCTCCCGCACGTCCGACCTTCACTCTCGCTCGCGTACTTCTTCGTACCCGCGGAGCTCTGCTTTGCCTGTGCGCCGTGGCGGCAAGTCTCCTTGCTCCACCTCTCATGAAGATATTTATGTTAGGGTGATTGGTTATTTTTTGCACTATTATTATGACTACGTATGTACCATCTCAATCGTCATGTTGCTAAACCAAGCCACTGAATGAATGTTATCTTGCGATCCCACATTTTTGCCTCTCAACTTCAGATATCCACATTATCGTTACCATTATAATAAGAAAAATAACCAAAAAAATCATAAATCTATTATAATGTGTCAATTGGGTTATGAACTCTTTTCTTTTCCTAGTAAATTCATAAACTTTTTGTGTTTATGTCATTTTAGTCATTCGGCCAATTTTGACCAAAAATCATTAACATGAATGTTGGTCATTTTATCATTTTATATGGCGTGGCCGGTGTTGACAAAGATAATTTTTAATAATATTTTAATTTTTTTTCGAAATTTTATTTATTTTTTCTTTTGTTTTTTTTTCCCTTCTTCCTCTAGCCAGTCAGCAGTTGCCAGACCTTGGGTGGCTACGAACGAATGAGGAGAGAGATAGCTGAAGAGAGAAGACTTTTTAATTTCTTTGCTTAGATTCCACATCAATTGTTGACATGGAATGGTAGAGACACGTCAATATATTGATGGATACAAGTGAAAGTATGGATGCCACGCAAGATGTTGACGTAGTGCTATTAGATCCCTAAATATCTTCTTTGAGAATGGGGTATCGCAAACATGTCTAAGCCAAGCTTTCTCACAAAGCAAGCAAACCATCTGATTTTGAAAGCGTATTGGAATAGTAGTGCTCACTTTATTTTGTCACAGCCTTGTGAATCCAGTTCCAACTGGGCTTAATAATGGCTGGATATCGGTTACGGTTGATATTACTTTTTCTGCGTTTGATTCTTTTTATGTATGGATTTATGTTCTTCAGTGGTACTTACTTATCAATCAAAACTCAGTAGACGATCTGCATCATGATGCATCTCTTCATATATGTAGGCATAATACTCTGAAGAAATTACGAAATGATCGTGTCCACGAAATAAACAACATTGGATCTTAACAAATTCGTCTCAATCCTTAAAGAATGAAATATACTATCTACTAAATTAGTAGGCATCATTAATGAATTCACTGGCAATGTATGCATGCTCTATCACATATCGCATAATTCACACAAGAAAGAAAGGAACGTGGTAATCAGTAGGTATTTTTGGCTATCACACCATGATCAATTACAATCACATATTTCCTGTCCATGGCGTTCTCCTAAGCATTTTCTCATTTTGTAGAGACCCACTGGGCTATTGCATTAAAGTACTTACGCTCTCTTTCTTGTTTCTTGTCGTCTTTATATATTGATCATCGGATACTAGACTTACCATTCTCTGCTGATATCGATAGAACCGGAACAAAACCATCTACCGTAGAACCGTGGTCACCCAATAGCCCATGATACCATCTCTGGATATTATGGGTCAATGGAGGCCAGCTCTTGTAACATATTGGTGTCACAGCCATGTTACCTGATTGAATTCATTGAAATATTGTAGATGTTGGTAACAACGTAGGACATGACAATAGCATGCATGGTTATTTTTTGGCTTTGCATAGCTGCAAAGAACATATCCAGGTCAAGGGGAGGCCCATAAAAATAAACTATATCATTTCTCAAATTCACAATTGCCAATATTAGGAATAGATAGATAATATTGTTTCTCCAATTTATAGTTGTTCCAATATTTGAACTCGAGCTTCAATTAGATTTATTTTCTAATCGAGTTCGGTTGACATTCTTCTTAGACAATCAATTCTGATTGAATAGAATAATTAAAGTAACAATGATTGTGAACTTGATGGGAATGAGCCATTGTGCTAACGTCCTCAATCTTTATAAGTCGAGTAGTGCTCGACTTACTCCTTTTGGGTTTCGGAGGCCTAATGCCTCGTGAATCATGCCCAAGAATGGACAATTTCGGTTAATATATACACCTTAAATAGTCTAACAAGTGCAGAGTGTCGAATCTGCTCTAAATTTAATATTTAGGAACAATCTCAGTTTTTGTGAACAATAATAGTGATAATACTAAATGATTTTATATAAATTAACCCTTCAATATATAAGATTAGTGATCAATTTTTGTCCTGTTACCTTTTTATTATCGAGACGTTTTCCTTCTTCATTTAACTTGTTTATTCTTGTTTATTCAAATATCTCATTGAATATATTAAAGTGGCTATATTACTATGTATTTTTTTTTTTGTTATCATTAATTTAGTTAATTTAGTTTCATGTCATTTTCTATAATTTTTCATCTTTCACAGTAGGTAATGTTGACACCCGAAATTTTCATCGACATTTTAAACAAATAATTTGCAAAAAAAAAAAAAAAAAATTGTTTGAAATGAAAAGATAAAAAAAAAATTATTAATAAGGAAAAACGAAAAAAGAGAGAGAGAGAGAGAAATAAAGAAAAAGGAGAGAAAAGAAAAAATAGAAAAAAATAGAAAAGGAAGAAGTGGGCCATTCGACTGGGACGATTTTTTTCTCTCTCTGGACAACCGTTTCTCTCTCTCTCTCCCGTGCTTGCTCGAAAAACTCTCTGGGTTCTCTCTGCTAAACAGCCGAACAGACTCTCTTGATCAGGATCTCTCTAGAAATCTGTTCGGTTAAAAGGATTTTGATCGATCAAAAACGACGGCGGTGGATCCGTGGAGATGATGGCGGCGATGGTGACGACAACAACGATGGTGGATTGCTCTCGGAGATCAAACATTCGCTCATTCAATCGTCTCGAACAATTGCCAGCCAAGGAGCTCAAGGTGCGACGCTTGATCCAAAGCCAACCGTCGAGGATTGGTGACATCAGCGACGACGCCCGTGGTTCCATTCACCGGATCTAACTTGATCCGAAACCGCCTGGTGAGGATCGGCGACAGTTGCGACGACAATGATGCTTGACCAATTTTTCTCTCTAGATCGAACTCCCTTGATCGGTGAGCTTTCTTTCTATCCCTCTCGATCAGTTAGGGTTTCGATTTCAGTTCTCTCTCTTAATCCGTTCGAGTCTTGGATTCTGACCTTCCCCTCTCTCGTTCGTTTTCTCTAGTAATCGCTCTCTCGGTTGGATCTGATGCCCTCGTTGTGAATCGCGCCCTTTCGGAGCTCGAGATACAGTGGTTCGGGTACGCGCCGAGTTGGAAGCCTCGGCTCAGCTCTCTGTCTCTGGCTCAATCAGGTGAGGAAGAACAAGTTTATCGAGATTTTCTTGATAAATGTCGTTTGTTCAGGTGCTGTCGTTGTTGTCTTCGTTGTTGATTGATGGATTTAGAGAATCCGTTTAAGCTCTGGTTCGGATTTGGTATTGAGTTGAGTAGATATTTGATTGAGCCGTGTTCTGTGTTGTGTAATCAAGACAAACGATTGCTGTATCATACAAGGATGGAAATTGGTGTTGGA
This sequence comes from Eucalyptus albens, assembly GCA_014182695.1. NCBI lineage: Eukaryota > Viridiplantae > Streptophyta > Magnoliopsida > Myrtales > Myrtaceae > Eucalyptus > Eucalyptus albens. The sequence continues at coordinate 21,136,329 of CM024651.1, read as the reverse complement.
ATTGTTGCTTGTATGCTTAGATTTCTCTATTATACCTCATTTTCCCCTGTCCCTATCACTCTGATGTGTCATCGCTGTGTATGTGGTGTGGCCAACGATCAAGTGAGAGCGTGCCTCTTGAAATAGAAGTTTACTGACAATGGTTGACAAGGCCACAATCATTAACTATAGACTCTCTGCATTTAGTTGTTTTCATTACTTGTGTTTCTTCTTTTCTGTCCGCCATTCGCATCTTTGTTATTGAGCTGTTTCAAGGCCCTGTGAGCATGAAGGTGAGACTGTACAGCATCCGAGGTTTAGAATTCTTACAAACAATCTTTTCATGTTGAGTTGGGGAAGTAAGAAAATGAGTTTTACTCTTAGTTTGTCTATGAGTAGTATTAAAGAGGACATGAGCCATCAGTGAAGTTGTTTACTACTTAAGAGTGATGGTAGTATTCTTGACTGTTATGCTGCTGTGATTTGTTGTTATCATGTGCACTTTTAGTGGGTCAAAGGCAGGTCACGTGCATTTGATGTTTGCTGTTAATTGCAAATGCAAATTTGACTTTCCATGACACACGTCATATATGAATATCAATATGCTATAATTGTTGCTTATGATTGAAGCATGTGGAAAAAATATTATGTCAAGGATAAGTCAAATTTTACTGAAAATCGATCCATGTATGCTGACCATGTTTTGATATCCCATGATTGGGTATGTATTTGATTCCAACTTGAGGCTAGTTTGGTTATGGATTGATGCCATTTTGATCAAGTAGACTCATTCATGCTTGTGAGAAAATATGGCTTCAATTTCATGGCAATTTGTCATCAAACAATCACAATTTGCAGTCTCGTATGCTTTGTTACCATTCCGATTGCATGCTGGAAGTTGTGGATTAAATATAGATTAGATGAATTCTGTCTTAGCTTGGTTCTGTTTTGCTGTTTTGCTGCTCTGTTCTTGTGTAGATTGTTTTAGCCGATTGATATATCTTTGCTCTTGGAGTTTTTAGAAAAAAATATGCATGCTGAATATGAGAATGTTGTCTTCTTAAAGCTACTTGTGATATGCTGTTTTTTTTTTTTTTTTCTGTGGCTAACTGCTGTTAGTATTGAAATGGAATAGTCAATGTGTCGCGATTTCGTATGCCTGATATGTCACTTTCTGTTTTGGCTGAAATGAGGTGCTAGATGAGTTTTTTTTTTTTTTGACCTTGAGCCCTTCTAGACATAAAAAATACACTTCTAGAGCTTCGATTTGATATGTCGTATGCCCTAAACGGATGTCATTTGGTCACTCAAAAACACCTACAAAGTCTGTTGATTCTGTAGTAGTTTTAGGTTGATTTGCTGTTCTGACTTATTGCAATTTTCTGTTTTAATTGGAATGAGCCGGTAGATGATGTTATTAGGACTTAATGTCTTCGGGAGATTTGTAATAGACTTCTCAAGCATTCCATGGACATATAATACGCTTGATTTGGCAATCGTTTGCTCTGTCATATATTTGTTGCAAAATAGAAGTCAATGTCTTCATGAATTCTGCTCCTCATATCTGAAAGTTTGCTGTTCCAGAATGATCGATTTTTATAAAATTGTGTGTTCTCAATCTGACAATAAGGTCATATGGCTTGAATGCTTGTCATGTTATACGTTTCACATGTGATTATTAGATGAATGATTTAGGTATGACATACAATAATGTTGAACCTTGGGGAATTACCTAGAATTCAACCTTTAGACTTTGTGAGTTTGGTTACTCTTCTTGAACACAAAAGATGTCTTGTTTTTTTATTGTTTTGATATGTGATGATTGTTTCTTTCATTTGTATGCATCTAGTCATCCAGATTTTTTAGATTAGGTTTAGAATAGGATCCTGAAAATGGATAAAGCATGAAGATAGTGGAGGTCGATGTCCATTCCGACTATTATCATGTACTATTTGTTTTCCCAACATATGTCTCGGGTCTTATGCATTGTATAAAACCCGACGAGTTTCAGGTTTTCTTTATTTCCCAATTGTTTTCTCTTTTATTTTTTTAGAATTGCATGATTAGGTTTAACTGCTTTCCTTGATTGTCTACTTAATGTCTTGCACTTTCAATTTTATTGATTGGTTTCCTTTCTTTTTTAGAAATAGAATAGAATGAAAGTAATCCACAACGCATGATCATTTAGTATAAAATTGACGATCTTAAAAATATAAAAATAAATGTATGAACATGTTAGGAAAAACACAACTACCGAAAGGGCACTAATAGCAATATTAGCGTAACCCAAGTCCCTGAACCTAGATATCTGGTTACGTAGAAATTGAGGGAACACTCCCAACCCTCGATTGGGTTTCTAGCCAACTCCCAAAATGAAGCTAGTGGTGAATCATGTCTATTTTTTAGATTGTTATAAACAACTAGACTACATAAATAAACCCGCTATCATGCGGGTACGAGCTTGGGAGAGCTCGCGACTTCGTGAGGAAACTCTTGTAATCAAGTACCCCTAAACCCGACCTTTCCCACCTTGGACATTTTGAAGGGCGGCGAGATCGGGTTGCAACAGGTAAGGGAAAAAGAGATATTTCCTTTAAAAACATGAGATTATATTGTTGACACTTGAATCTCTATCGACTTTGTAGTTATCGATTTTATTTTGCAAAAATAATTCAAGAAATAGAATGGTTAAGATTTTTTTAAAAAAAAAGCGAAAGATAGAAAATTTTTCATAAAAAATAAAAATTATATTAATTAATTAAAATTAAAAAGAAAAAAGAAAAAAAGGGGAATATAGAAATAAAACCGAGTGGGCTGGTTTTGTCCAGCCCACTTTGGCATTTTCCGCTTTCTGCCTACTAGTGACCCATGCACTTACTAGAGGATGAAGCCTCACTTACATGAAGGCACACAAAACTGTCAAAAAGTTGGATGATACGGAACTATAGTTTGTGTCTGTTAGGGATTCTTCTTGATGCCTATAGGTTGAAATAGGGACTCTCTGTTAGGGTCTTTCTAGGCTGTGGCCAGTGGTAACCCATTTATATGCTTTAGCATTGGCTTTGAGCAATTCAGTTTTCAGTGAATGCCATGCAGAAGAATAATTGGTCCACTTGGCATTTACTGGTAATACTGGTGTTGCTATGATCTCTATGAAATGTACTTGGTAATTGAACCTGGACTTGCCTTCGTGTGAGGCTAGTTTTATATAGTTTCTCCTCCTTTTAATTGCAGAATAACTTCAACTTCGAACAAAGGGACTGGATGACTGTCCAACCAGAAGAGCTACCTTCTGGGTCGAAATTGGTAAGAGGCAGAGTTTTGCTTTACCTCTCTGCATTTTAGTTGGGGTATTGACCCTTTAGCTCTTCTTTGTCCCTCCCTCTCTCTCCGAACATATCAATACATTGTTGAATGTTTTTATCATTCTATCACATTTCTTCCTGAGTAGATCATAAGGTTGAATCCTCCTTTTGGAGCTAAAGCAGCTTTGGCGAAAAAGTTTATTGATAAAGCTCTTGAATTCAAACCAAAGCTCCTTATTATGATTGTTCCATCAAAAATTGAAAGGTAACTACCTTACTTTGAGCTCTCTCTTTTGCCTTTGCAAATACTTAAATCTAGTGGTGCGTTGCAGATTAGAAGAGAAAAAGTTTGGCTATAATCTGGTGTGGTTCTTGTCTGGAAAGGTGAAATGGGATGTTCTGTTTCCTTCCAATCATATGTTTGCATTTGATGGATTAATTATAACCTCTCCGTTTTCAGTCATTTTATTTGCTAGGGTATGTTGATGTGAAGGATAAACAAATTGAACAATGGAACAATAAGCCACTGTTGCTGTATATATGGAGCCGTCAAGATTGGACTGCGCAGCTCAAGGCCATAGCCCAAGAGCAGGGTCATTGACTGATGAAGCTTAGGAGGCCATGGTCAAATGACGACTGCAGTGGATCGCTGGATTTTCATCATCCGAAAGATGACCAGAGCCTTTGCGCTGGTACTTCGTCACTGATAAGTGATACCTCCATGCTAATGGGTAGGCATGGAGAAAGGACAGGCATAGTCGATATGGCTGAAGGTCAAATTGGGCGTTTTTCTCGAAATGACAGCGGAAGAGAAAGCAGGGATAGCCATTCTACTGGGACTTCTGCGGAGAAGGCCAATGGTATAGGAACAAGTGGAAGAGAAATTGATGAGAAGTCACTTGCAAAGGAAACCCCTCATCATCCCTCGCTTATGTTAGCAGATGGGAAGTTGTCATTCGATGATCGGTCCACTAAGCAAAAGGCCGATGGTAGCAAAACATGTGGAATAGAAATTGATGAGAAGGTTCTACCTTGTTGTCCCTCACCCAATTCGAGGAATGGGAAGTCTTGTGGATGGGGAAGAGAAATTGATGAGAAGCCACCTGCAAAGGTAAGCTCTCGTCATTCCTCACCCAAGTCGTCAGTCAATGATCGATCCTCAAGATGACGTAAACTTCCTTTTGAGAATGATGTCAAGGACATGAATTATCAAAAGGCTGACCTAAGCATGTCTATGTCACGAGCTGATAAATTTTATAGTGGGCAAGAATCCACTTGCTCTGATGATGCCAGCGGAATGTATGGACTGCGCAACAGTAAATATTATTCAAGATGGTCAAGTGGTGGTGGTCTTCCTTTTGGGCATTAGAACTTGGAGTATACAGCTCATACAAGGGACACTGATAATTACAGGCCTAGTGTCTCTGCATTTAAAAGAGAGATACTGGAGGGACCTGCAGATGCGTTCGCAAGTTTGTCTTTATGGTCAGCAAGATCCAAATGTATTTCAAAGAAATTACATGGCAGGTAATGATCCCGGTTATAGCAAATCGAGGCCTGTGACATCTACCTATGGACTCCTAGGTTCCGAATCATCCCAACGAGCGAACATGTCTATGATGCAACAATATGCTCCCCGTTTGGATGAAATGAATCCAATGAGATTGAACAATGCGAGGCCTGAAGCACCCGCAATTCGTGGAAGTGCGTTTTTTAATCTCGACGGGAGATTGCAATTTGGATACCGAGACGACTCTTTTGGCTTTTCTACTAGTCCTCGTCGACCGTACTCTTAGAATTCTAATGGCTGCCTTAATGCATAGAGTGCTTGGGTGTTTCCTTTCCGTTCTCTCTCTTTCTAGATGTTTTGACAATGCTTTAGACGGTTTAGTGTATAGTTCATATTCGCAACGTCCATGGCGATATAGATAAACTTGGCATGGTTGTCATATTTGATGGTCTCTATAGAATTGCCTATACTCATGAGACAAGGCAAGCTTTTTTTTTTTTTTTTTTTTTTTGTCTCAATCCAAATTGCAGGGCCGTCAGGTCGAATTATTCGGTCCTTGCGCTTCAACTGATCTCTACATCAAGGATCAAAGTGTGTAGTTGTACTCATTTAATTTCTCATTGCTTGGTCACAATTGGTGTCCCATATGGTGGTTGACTAAGCAAAGGTGGTGCTTGAGAAGGCCAACACTGAGATCCTTTTGTCACGAGCCGATCGATTGGAATCGTGACCATGCAGCGACTTAGGCACTTTTGGATCGACTTGAATTGTCAGGATACCCAAGCCAAGCCTTGCTTGATCAATCGCACACTCGCTTACTCACCCGAATCGTAGAGAGAAAAAGTTTCTAGAGAGATAAGCTGTGAAAAGAAATGAGCCTTTGTATTGCTGAAATGGTTGGATGGTTACAAATGAAGGGGAGAGCACCCCTTCTTATACTAGAGGCTCTCGGATTACAACCATTGATCGATTTTTCATTTGGCAAACGAGATCGTACCACAAAACCTACCAACTACTGACACTAATGACAGGAGAGTTCTAGATTTTGTCTCAATTACCGTATCGCCCGCCCTTGGAACATTTCGGAAAATTTCTTGTTGGGAATCCTAACGATTGTAGGAGGTCTTCCTCGAAAAGGCACGGCCCTTTAGCTGCAGAAACCTCTTGGTCGTGACACTTTCTTGTCCTATAAAAAAATAAAAATAAAAAAGCATTGATCCATGTTTTTATTGAATCTAATAAGGCCTGCCAAAGTTTTTTTTTTTTTTTTTTTTATGGGTCAAAAGGCCCGCCGAATTCATTATTTTTTTTTTAAATATATGAATCAATCAATTTCAAAGTCATTGATTGACAAAACCTAGAGTCTAAATAGTTTTTTTTTTTTTTAAAGGAGGAAAATTACGAAATGAGTTTTAAAATTTGTTGATTTCTTGCATTTTTTTCTCAAGCCATTTATAACTCATTTAAAAAGCAAAAGAGTTACTCATATGAGATTGAGCTCATTGAATTTGAGTCACAAAATGGGTATAAAACCCATTTTGCAGCCCTAAGTCTTTATAAGTTTTTTTCTTTATGTTTTTTTTTTAATTTTATTTGCTAATTTTTCATATTTTTTTTTTTCATTCGACATGAATTTTTTATCTAAATAATATCTTTTAAAAATATAGCCACATAGATGCACACTTATTCCGTTTATCCAAGAAAGAAACATTCCAAAATCAGGTAAAAGCACCTTTATTGAGAAATCTTTAAATAAAAAAACTGATGAAAACACAATAAAAGATTACAATTGTACAATTATATAGAAATGGAAGATCATTTTTTTTTTTCAGAAGGTTTTTATATAAAGAATTTATAAAAAAACAAATTATACATGGGAGTGATAGCATAATACAAACAAAACGCATTTGTCCATAGATGGGACGACATGTGACAAGGAGACGGGAAGTCCTCCTTTGTCTTCTTTAGTGAGACCTTGGAGCACATCTTTCGATGTGTCCATCCATTGTTTAGGGCAAAAAAAAAGGAGAGAAAGGCTACTAGCCTGCAATTGGCGTGCCACCAGCGTGCGGTTGGTTTTCCTTTAGAGAAAACTATAATCTTTACAGATTTATAATTGTCCAAGTTGCAACACGACGGCTCCAATTAGCATTTAACCATTTTTCAAAGAGCTTAGCATGCTGAAGCAAATCCGACGGACACCCAGCAACTTCGTATTACAACTCAACTTGTAGTAATAAATTCATTTGACCAATAGTTTTCTTCATCTTCCTATGCACGTAGAAATAGCATTTTGGAGCATTCCCATGCCGCATGGTTGTAATCCTCATTAGAGACTCGATACCAAATCCTCTTATACACGACCATACTTTACATGCGATTAAATGGAGATATATTTAACTTGTTTAAAAAAGAGGTGGGGTGGCAATTGCTTTTTCACTGACTAGGGCATTGGCAATTGTTGATCGTATGGACTGGGGGATTTGGATTTAAATAGGTATTTCTACGTAAGATGGCACTTAATTTGTAGGTTAAGTGCACCTGGGGCTCTCTCCATTTGTGGACAACGATGAGAGTGCAAACCAGCAGCACACGGTACGATAAATCCACTTTCTCAAGGTACATTGGGTTCAGTATTTTAAAAATCCATTAAAAAATACAAAGTAATTTAGTTTAAAGGCTTGTCCAAAAAAAAAAAAAAAAATTAGTTTAAAGGAATTTGGATATATACAAAGTCCATTTGGTAAATTATGCTTCAAGAAACAATTTTAAAATAAATGTTGTTTGGTAGAAAACATATTTGAAAAGCCATTTGGGCGAGTAATATTATTTTTTAATTTTATTTGCTTAAAATTGGAAAAAATAATATATGCAACTTTTTAAATATAAATTTTGACAATATGCTACAAAAAATCAAATATATAATTTTTTTTTAATTACCAAATCTTTCGCTGATCCGACAAAGGGCTATGGTTGCCAACGAACCGGATCTGGTGTTGGCGGCCATTAGTTGAGGTCGCCCAAGGGCAAAATCGGAAGTTTGATTTTATGTTTTTAGCATTTATATTATTTGATTTTTTTAGCATTTTAAAAATAATAACTAATAGGTGATGGTAGTTTTGGAAGACAAAATGAATATTAGCATTTGGCCATATGCCCAAAGCTCAATGCTAATCTTTACTAGTATTAAATTTTCAACTTTCTTAATGCTGACTTTTTCTTGAAAACTATTTTAAAATTGTTATCAAATGGTCAAACATTTCTCCACGGGGATTTGGAGGTCAAAAAGCCCATCGAAAATGCTGAACGAAATGCACCCTAGTATGATGAATCACTTCATATTACAGGGGTGCAAACATTTTAGTTTCCTTTAGTTGTCTATTTTTTACTCTTTGCATCTATTTAAAAAAAAAAATTCTTTGGAAAATGAGAATTAAGTAGGATAATTACTTAAAAAATATTAGTGATATTATATGGATATTAATTAAGTCTCGAATCTTTTAATTTGACAAATTTAATCATAATTTTTTTTTTTATGATTTATTGAGGCAGGCATTCGTAAATATATATATATATATATATATATATATATATATATATATATATATATATATTTTACAATTATCCCAAGTATAAAGTTTTTAGCTTTCTTATTCATATTTTTAAATATTTAGATTCCCTAATCATATGCTAACTCAAGGACGACCACTTTGTTAGTGAACCATGAAATGCTCTTGTGGGGTTCATCCGACGAAAATTGGGTTGGTATTACTTTGGCACGTGGAAAAGAGGCAAAATGAGAATTCAAGAAGCAGATAAACAAAAATAATTTAAAAGAAAGAAAAATTTTCCTTTTCTTCTAAATTTAGATGACAATCCCATCCAATGCGTCCTTTGATGTAGCTGGACGGTGAAAACCTAATCTCAAATGCATGCTGCGATATTTGAATCCTTCATAAGCTTTTTTTTTGTTTTTGTTTTAAAAAACACATTTTAAAATAACATGGGCAGACGTGGATATTTGTTTTCATAGATTCACCTTTTCGCCCATCGAAAAATAATAGTGGCTTAAATTCAAATTTTCAAAATCCAGTACCAACAAGGAAAATCCACGAATTACCTAGGTATCGCATGCCCAATGCCCGTATCCATATCCCTTATTTAATGAATAAATCAATCTTATCCTCGCAGTTCAATTTATCATCTATGCATACTATAAAGAGACGTAGGACAAATAATTGGCAATGCATTAGACTCTACTAGCTATCTCTACAGAAGCCAACCAACTGCAAAAGTTGCCGGAGGTCCTGTACCACGAGCGTGTGATGTTGATCTAAAAAATAATGCAATTACAAATAACCAACAAAAAACTTGGAATCTTTCCTATTAAAATTGCAGAAGCATTTATGTTAGCGAAGTTGGAAACGGTTCTCTCCATATAGGAATTAAAATGAATCAATACTGCATTCAAGGAAGATAATATCATTAACGATGCATAATGGGATACAAATTTCGTGAGAGAACGGGGGATTTCTTTCCTTGCTCCAAATTCGTAGTAAATGTCGACTTTGTTTGATCCATGGGGACCTCCCATGTAAAACCCACAATTTTTTTTTCTTTTTCTTTTTGAAAATGTTCCCCCTAAAATGTCAACACTTCCACGTAATGATTTAGCAATGACAATTCCGTGGGCCATGTCCGCCTTTACAAGTTTGCAACACTTCCACGAACGTGGTTGGCCCATGATATTTCGGGCCAAGTAAGCATGTCCCTGCCCCATGATAGTAACGAGATTTCTAGAGATAGAGAATCAATGCAATAAGAAGCTGGTTTCTTTTTTCTTTTTTTCTTCAACGAGTGCCAAACCCGACCGTGCGGCTGCTGCTTTTTGAATAAGTAGATGATGCGGCGATCTGATAATGAAATTCCGAAATATTCGAAAAGCATAAATCCGGCCGACATCTTTGAAATATTTTAAAAGCATATGACGTTAGCAGTTTCGGCCTATTTATCCAAAACAGCAGTGCTTCACTCTTCGAATTGCCTCCCTCCCTTTCAGCCGATATCTCCAGCATGTCAAGTTCGGGTTCGCATGACATGGCGTCGTTCAGTGATGAGGCCAACACCTTGTCGGAGACGGTGTCAACCTACTTCTTCAAGGAACTGGACGACGAGCCGGTCGGTGAGGTCTTTGGAACCTTGCACATCTTTTACCATGAGGGAGCACACTTCTCTGAGTGGTGAAAGGTTACATTCCTTCACGACAAACGCACCTGAGCAAATAAAACTGGGAAAACAAGTTGTACCAGATGGTGAAGAGAGAAGAGAGAAGAGAGAAGAGCAATGCAGCCTGCTTCTGAGAGGTCAGATGACTCACTTCCTGCACTAGATGCTGACACAGAGAGGAGGTGATTTGTTCTTGCCTGTTGTCTTAGTTGGCATTTAATGATCGGCAAATGCGCATCCGTCGAATGTACTTCATTCTATTTGATTCTTCAACTATGTATTCCCCCATGAAAAGCAGGCTTTTGGATCTAATGGAAGAAGCTGCATCGTCAGTAAGTATGGGAGATGTTATGAGAAAGCAAAAGTGCCATCTACTCATGCACAAGATCTAAACTCAACCGTTGATGGGGCAATTACTATTGGGAAAGTGGAGGGTGCAGTTCAGGTACATACTTATGCACTAATTCAAATTGTCAATCGGGATACCTTAATTGAAAAATTGCATGTGCAGGCTCTTCGAGCAGCTTTGCAAAGGCTAAAGGAAGGAGACAGCAATGAAGATGCAAAAGCTGTCTGAGACCCAGATGTTCTAACCCAGATATTTAAGTGGAAGGTTCAGCACACTCTCTCTCTCTCTCTCTCTCTCTCTCTCTCGTCTGGTGAATACTGGCTTTTAAATTTTCAAAAGTATCGGTTTCCTTTGTGGCCTTATGTGAGCTCACACCGTAGATTAAGCTTCTTACCTTCCATCTAGTTCTATTTTTGGAGCATTGTTTGAATCAGTTATTCGTTTTGACAATACATCGTTATTTTGTTTTACTTTATTTTTTTGTCTATCAATTTTTTGTAATTAGCTGTTTCTCTATCTTTTATAACCTTTGGAGGTTCACGCAAAATTTATCCCCCTATTTGGCTGATACTTGAGAAAAGAAAAATACGTTAGCTTACTCACATAGCCCGCTCTCGAAGTTGCAATTTTTTTGTTGATGAACAATCTCTCATATGCTGATTTGATTAGCTGCAGGACACGCTTGGAGTATATCTTGCACCATTCATAGTTGGTATGCGCTACACTTCCTTTGGTCGACATTTTACAAAAGTGGATAAACTTCAAGAGGTGCTTGTTCTTTGAATTTGAAGCCTTTTTTATCTTTCAGTTGGCAAATTTAGTTGGTTCTATGTGCAGATGTGGTCCTTCGTTTCCTTGTCTTTTTCGGCAAATTTTACATGCCAGAATGAAATGCATAAGTAATGATAAATAATTTGATTTTCGACCTTTTGTTGTGGAGATTTAAAGGTTTGTGGACCCCCTTTCATTTGATGAGGAAAAATAGCCCATGCAACATAGAAGTTACCAAATGTGCGCCAGTCCATTCACAAAGTCACACTTCTACGTAATTCTATGGAAGTCAAAAACTTGCAAATCGTTGCTCTATTATGCTTGCAGAAAGCTATTCTGGAATCTCCAAATTTATTTATATTCGTTGCTTTTTCTAGGAAATTCTTCTAATTTTTGCCAAATTCGACTTCTTGAAATAGAAAATGTAGGGCATTTGGATTTCATCTATCACTAGTCTCTCAATAGTAGTGCCCCTTCTACCTCATTACAGGTCAGATGTTTTCATTTCCTTAGCTTCCTTACTTGGCCTTTTAGGGAGGCTAGCATCTTACACATGTAGACGAAGTAGCGAATTCAGATGTTCACTTGGTCAGTCAACTGTTTCAGTGAGTTTCTTTGTAGTAATGAGTTAATCGGTCCCTTTCATCTGATTGCTTTGTTTACATTGAATCTTTATTTTGAGGCATACATGCTACCATCTAATCTGAACTTTATACAAGTTTTCTAACCAATAAAATTGAAAGACAAAATTCTATGAGAAAATATTGAATCTGTCAGTTATTTGACGAGACAAGTACCTACAAGGTATCTCTTTGTCTCCCATTGACAAAAAAAAATTGCACATAAGCATTTGTTGACTTATTAGAACTGGTGACAGGTCCATACTTGGTGAATGATGTGCATATATTGTGGGTAGGCATTTGGTTCAACGAAATGACGTGTCTTGAAGCTTGTGTCTTACGTTTCTGTATGATTATATGGTTGAAGTGCAAATTTAATGATACATTTTTGGATGCAGATTGTCGACAAGCTCCAGTGGTATGTTCAGGATGGTGACATGGTAAGAAACTTAATTTTTAGTAGTTTGTTTCCACTCTTGATGCTTGAGAATTTTAAATGTAGAAGATCATGGTGATCCGTACGTGATCAGGAACATGAATGGTGAGGTTCCTCCTGAGGGATTGAAATTCTGAATTGCCTTGTTTGAGCTTTAAAAGAAATCTGACAATCATCGCGTACCATCGTGTAATATTTTATGTTTCACCAGTCTTTGCCACGAAACGAAATCTGCTTCTTACACTTTTCCCCCTTCTATGGCTCTGTTCGTATGACGTTTTGAAGTCACTCATCCAACTCATAAAAATTGCATTAACAGATTGTTGACTTCTGTTGTGGGGCTAATGATTTTAGCTGCCTAATGGCAAAGAAGCTTGAAGAGACCGGAAAGAAGTGCTCTTACAAAAATTATGATATTTTTCCACCAAAGGTAATTTGCGCGTGCTGCCTCATTTCGTTAACTTGTGTGAAGAATGTTTTAGTTGTCCTTGCAGACAGTTCTGCAGCATGAGTATTTCTTCTTTCCTGGGGCATTTTTTAAGGATGGTTTATTTGTTAATATTGTTAGTAATCTCATGTCCAGTGGTTGTTCACTCGTTTCACTTTGAGGAGGTTGAGGGACGTAGAGCCTTTCTTTATTCCTGTTCCAGTGTAGTAAAGAAGAGAATATTCCTTAGATTGTGGAATGGAAATATAGGGTTGCCATAGTGACTATAGTATCCAAGGTTAGACTAGGTTGGCTGTGAAATAATTGTACTGTCTCAAGCATCCATTTGTACAAGTCATCATGCAATTTGTTTCAATAAGCAGCAGTTTCATTCATGATCGCGTGCAATATTTACTTGTAATACAATAGAGTCAAACAGTGTGATGGCATAACTCATGCAAGTTTCTTTATTTATTTATTTCCTAATGCTTTAAAAAGCTTAAATCAGCTTTAGGATCCTATAATATTTGGTTCTAAAATATACTAACAATATTTGGAGGAGCTGCGGAACAAATGACACTTGCAAATCTGTGGCTGGTTATGTGTGAGAAGTGGTCAAAGAGGTTTTGGAGGAAGCTTCTAAGGAGCCTTGGTAGCCAAAGAAGAGGTAAAAAAAAAAAATTAGGAAAAAAAAGTAAAAAGTAGAGGCTAGAATTAAGAGTATTGGCATAATAACTAGAACTTAAGGAAATATAGGTTGGCAAAGAAGGAAGCTTGTAGTGCAAGGTGAAGCACAGAGGAAAGCATTTCCAAATGCAAGACTTTAAACCCAACCAAAAGACGAATTTTGGATGGGAAAATTCTAATATATATGTGAAACGGGAATATATGATGTAAGAATTCGTCGATGAGTGTGAGCATTTGATGATAGAGTTGAAACGATGTATTTGTAGAAGAAAGTTCGGAGTGGTGCTAATGAGGATTAGACCAGAGAACTTCGCTTCAGACGTTCTTGGCATATGAGAGGAAGGGGTGAATTGAACAGACTCATGGATATCTGAGACAGACATGCTATGCCACGGACCATGGCCCTTACCAGGCCTTAAACAAGGGACCATCTTTTAGTCTCCAGAAATCATGAATTTATGCCATAAATCTTTCAAGTCTCACAAATTTTCTGATTCACAAGATCTATGGAGTGGCAAGTGCAGAACATACTAATGAGACCAATTCACCTTCTTAAGCTAACAGTGCAACTTTAAACATCTATGGACATTAGACCGTGAGGAACAGTGGAAAAGTGTGTAGAAAGACATAGGAGATGTGTATGCTATAGAGATTATCCATACTCGGTCTTATTTTACAACTGAAGGTTGATGCCCCTATATAAGTGATGCCAAGAGTATTAGACCTTTAACAACACAGCCATAGACTCAAGCAGCGTGCATCTTTATAAGATGCTCCTGCAAAGCACACCGACACACGTCACACACTGCGGCCAAAGTTGGCGCACTTTTTCTAGCAGTGTCACAATTAACAAGGAGAGGTCCAGAAAATCATTGTCAGATGAGAGGACTGTAGGATTCTTCTCATCAGCATACCTCTAGCATTTCCATCGGTTCAGGTCTAAAGCAAAGTTGTAGCCTTTCTATGTTCAGAGAATCTGGAGATGCTTTGTTGTTGCTAGAGCTGGTTCTAGTCCCTGGAGGAATTGCCAGTTGCAGCCAACTGGCTATATTTTGGAGATCAAGGGGGAGCCGTAATTCCATGGGTCCTGTAAAAGTGGTCCACCCCAAGGGTCCTGGGAAGACGACTGTTATTGAGGAGGCTACAGAGGTTGGGGTGGCCGTACAGGCCGAGGAGGGTTTACTTGCATAGAACTCTGATAAGGCTTGTTGCATCTCTAGTTGGTTCATATGCCTGCCTATAATAATCTCATGGTACTTTGTCTGGGAATGCATTATGCCAAGTTTCTTTGGGAACAGTTGGCTGTACTGGCTGAGGACAGTTATTTGCATAGAACTCTGAAAAGGCTTGTTGCATCTCAAGTCGGTTCATATGCCTGCCTATAATAATCCCATGGTACTTCGTTCAGTAATGCATTAGGCCAGATTTCTTTAGGAACAGTGTGGTTCCTTTGCATAATTTCCTCTGAATAACTCTGTATTCAGGGTCGATATCTACAATGCTGCATTCATATCACTCAAGCTTCAGAGTGCAAGGAGCGATGAGTCCTCCAGATAGTGAAAAATATCTCCATGATCTGCTTAGCAGGGCATGCAGATTCAGGAGGACTTATGTAGCCTACCTACGCGCATTGCTATATCATTCTTTTGAAGTAATAATTTTATAGACATGCTGTCAAATTTTTGTTATGGAAATTTGTACAAAATCTGGTAAGAAATTGCTTATGTACTGTGCTCTTTTATTCGGATTTGAACATCTTTTGACCTCGCCCATTGCATAGCCTTGTGATGTTTTCCTTGGTCTTTCGCTTTTCTTTCTTCTTTCCTCATACAATTCTTATTTACTTGAATTACTTAAATTTCTATTTTAATATCCTTTATTACTAACAAAATTATCACTAATCAACTAGTACCGGAACACCAACCAAAAAAAAAAAAAAAAAAAAAAAAAAAAAGAACTAGTAACAGAACATGGATAATAAAAATGCAAAACTGCACTAGCAACAATTCGTTTTAGGGACCGCTTTTGGAGTCACTATGACACCCACCACTACTCCATGCAATGGTCCCTGCTCGGTCCTTACCGATGTATATAGTTTATGAGAAGTAATTAAGCCAAAGAACCAAAATTGCTCCGGCAAAGACTTTGACCTCGGACGCAACACTGGTTGTTGTTATAGCAACTTGAATATCACCAAGACAGTCAAGCTAAATGGGCCGAGGATTAGGCTAGGTATGTAGGTTATGCTCCAAATGCATTGCCATTGCATAGTTTAGTTTTTATTTTCTTAAAAAAAATTATGTTCGAATGCCTTTGGAAGATAGTTGATTTAACAGTCCTCTCAAAGTTTCTTGACCTTTCAGACGGAGCCTCTCACTTTTCTAGTTATGCTATTACGTTTACTACTAAGTGTAGCGTTGTTTTCTATGTCTTAGTCACTATGAAGTAGAAACCCAAGCTAGTGAGACCTATGGCTCTTAGTTTTATGCATTAATTGGCATTTTCTTTCTTTTCATAGCCATGTTATTAAACCCATGAATCCAATTTAATCGTTCCGATATAACAGCATGCCTCTAAAATCTATTAAAATGACGATTGGATCCTGATTTTCGCTCATTCAATGTCTCCACAAAAAAGAAGAAAAAGATGCATCGTGAAATTCCTTTTGCATTTGCCTAGTTGGTTTATCCATGAACAAGTGGACAATGGTTCTTGGCTTTCTTATCTAATTCAGATAGTGAGTTTCTTGTCGCGCATAGCGACATCTCTGCCCTCAAATTCGGATCAGTCAGTGAGCACAAGGGAAATGGCAGTTCTTTCGGCTTAGACGCTGATTGCGGCTGTGGATAGGGTCCGCTCCGATTCATGTCGTCGGGTCCTCGTGCTCAATGTACTTTCCTCCGGTTCAGCAATTTCGTACTTTCCGAAATTCTGTATTCATTATTTTGGATTGGTTCTTCCAATTTTGATCAGCTTATATTGGACTCTGGATGAGGACGGGTTCCAAGGAAGGATGAGTTTCGTGTTTGCATGTACTGCAAAAATTTCGCTCTAAATTTTTTCTCCATGGATTGAGTAATGCATTTCAGGGATGGCTATAAGAGGTTACGATTATCCTGGATGTTGGGGTCCTTCATATTAGATGGAAAGGGATGCCAAACTAATTCTAGGACTATTGATCCTTATGGTTGTGTGTACTCATGGCATCACCAAACGAGCAAAACAAATTTTAAGAATGGGTGACGATAGTAAGATTGCTCCAAAATAATGCAATTGCCACATCAATCCATTGGATATAAATTGATAAAAGTTGAAAATTTGACAATTCAACTCGCCTTTAAATTTTAACCTAATATGTAATGATGTCCTTAAATTTTTAATTTGATTAATGTGATTAATGAACTATTATTAAATGTCTATTTAAACCACATTGCACGTTAGACTAAAATTCAAGACAACACCACACACTGAAAAAAAAAAATTATAAATTGTATTGAAAAAATTAAAAATTTAAAAATGACACTGTATGGGACCAAATTGTAGGGACATTGCGTGTCATTTTTTGGAGCAAACTGAGTATAGAAGTCATCACGTTGGGTCACCATCATTCAAGAGGGGGAGAAAAAAAAAATGGAGAAGGGGAACTTTTAGAAATCGTGTCCAATAGTGGGCATGCCTCGATCGTGTTGTTGTCTGGGATTACTCACTTCCGTTACGTCTTGGCCGCTCAATCTCTCTCTTTGGGCCCATCGGGAGTCTCTAGCTATAGAAGGCAATAGAAAAAAAAAAAAAAAAAAAAAAGGAAAATGACAAAAGAGCCCATTTAAGTTTTGGATTTTTCTTCTAGAAGCTCTCTGTCTTCCTTGGTTGTTTTCTTTTTGTAATTTCACTTTGGCTTCGGCAAAGGCATCGCCATTATTTTTCTTCTGGAATATATATTCTTAACATACAAATTTTTTAATTAGGAATAAGTCGCCACTAATCTATTTTTGGTGGGGGTCCACGATTAGAAACCCAAGTGAGAAATTTTGGAGATTTATTCATCAATACTCCTACGAACCAATGAGACCAATTTTTTATGAGTTTGGGGACTTGATTACGCTAGATTTCTCTAACGCCCTTTCGGTACATTTTTATTTTTTATTTTGAAAAATGTTTGGCAAGCAATTTTGATTAATTTTAAATCTATTTCTTTTATTCTAACATGTGAGGTGTTTACCATCTATTTGCGCAAACCACCAATTTAACACCCAATAAACAATAAATAATGCAAAAACTTACCTCAAAGCAACGAAAGCATCGCAATGTTAAATTAAAACCACATCAACAACCCTAGATATGGTTTCTAATTAACACACAATTTTTTTTTTGTTTTCACTTAATTAATGAAAATCATGCAATATGCAATGCAATATTAACTAAATGACCTAATTCCTAATGACATGTAATTTCTAATTAAATGGGCCTAGCAAAAATACTAAATGACATGCATCTCAATGAATCTAACCCTAATGACATGCATATGAAATTTTTTTTTTTTTCCTAAAAAATGCATTTCATCATAAATAATAAAACTAATTTAACCTATGACATTTTTTGTATTTTTCATGAAATTGAAATTAGGTGAAATGTGAAAATTACCTAATTAGATTAAGATCCTATTTAATTTATATTAGGAATTAGGTTGAGCCAAATCCTAATTTAAACTAAAATATTATCTTAACCTAGATAATCCTAAAATGCAATCTATTTAATAAAATACCTAAACCTATATGGTAAATTAAGAAAAATATCATCTAAAATTAAACTAAATGCAATTTTACCCTAATATGCTATGACGTGCAAAAGATGCCCTAATTTTACATGACATATGCATAATGACTTTTTTTTTGTGTTTTTCCTTTTTTCCTTTTTTTAATTTCAAAATTAATAATTGCCAAATAATTAAACATGCAATCCAAGTTTTAAAAAAACTACAACCTAAATTAATTGATTTGATTTTTTTTTTATTTTTGAAAATTCGAAATAAAATTCCTATTATGAATGCAAACCCTAAAACTACATTTTTTTTATTTTTTTTTTTTAAGAAAACTAGCCTAAGTAATACCACAACAAATCAAACAATATTGATACCCAAAATTGACGAACCGTATCTCGCACATGAGATCGGGTTGGCCAATTTCACAAAAATCACGAATCGGATCTCGGGCGGGAGATCGGATTGGCAATTTTTTAAGTAATTGCGAGTCGGATTTCGGGCGTGAAAATCGGACTGACAATCACTAATTTCAAGGCAATTTTATATCATGGAATTATCAATTTCACATAAGAGGATAATTACACTAAAAAGATCAAAAATAAAAATAATAAAACAAAAATAAGATAAAGAAAATACCTAAATTTCTTTTGCTTTTTCTCTTTTTTTCTTTTCTTTTTTTCTGAAAAAAAAAAGAAAAAGGAAAATAAAGCCGGTGGCCGGTCCGGCGAGGGGAGATCGTCGGCTAGGGTTCCGGCGAGGCTCCGAGGAGGATGGCGTGACGGCGGCGCGGGGTTGTCACGGGTCGGCACGGGGCGCGTCGCGGAGGGAGCTCAAGGCGCTCGGATCACGGGCTTTGGATGGCGGGAAGCGGTGAGGGAGGTGGTGTGCGGTGGCGGCATCGGGGCGGAAGGGGCGCGGGCGTCGAGTGGGGGAAATCTCCGACGATTTGGGTTTTAGGCGGCACGTGGGGAGTGGAAAGGGAAGGAAGAGAGAATGGCGGCGTCGGGATCTCGGTGGTGCTCGGTGAACAGCACGAGGCACGGAGTGGGTGGTCACGGGCGAAATCAGGCGCGTCTCGCGGGTAGATCGCGGACTCGATGGGTGAGCAAGTGGTGCCGAACGCAAGATCCCAAAACCGCGCGCGGGAGTCGAGGGCTAGGCGGTGGATCACCGGGCGGCTGGTGGGCGGGAGGCGGAGTTGCTGGTGGAGGCAAGGTGGAGCGTCGGCGGCCGGCACGGGCGAGCGGGGCCGACTTGGGTGGGCCGCGAGGGAGCGGCGGTGAGGCGGCGGTGCGGGGATCGGCCACGGCGGGAAGATGAACTCGCGAGGAAGAAGGGGGGGTTTATTCTGTTTTTTTTTTCCTTTTTCCACTTTTTTTCTCACGTCTCTCACCTCACGTCATTCTGCCCTCTCGCACTTTTTCTGACCTAGATCAAAGAGAAACCCTCCTCTCTCGTGCTTTTTCTTTTCACCTTTTTTCTCTCCTTTTCGTTTTTCTTTTGTGTTCTTTTTTCACCAAAAGAAACCCTTTTTTTTCCACCGTACGCAAGAACTCCTTTTATACCCAAAAATTGTATCTTTGCGGTATATTTTATTGCCAATTTTGTTCGTGTAAAATTCTCATCAAATATATTATTTCACCCATGCGCAATATTTTTGCATATTCGATCAAAAAATTCCCTTTTTGCACAAAAATACATTCCCTAGTGTATATTACCTAAAAATATGAAAAATCTTAACGGAATATGAAAAAACATTGCGACCTAAAATAAAATAAAAAAAAAATAAAATTTTCTAAACTATATGCCATGTGATTATGATTTTTTTATTTTTTTATTTTTTTATTTAGCAAAAATTAACCCTAAAAATTTAGGTGTCAACAGCTGCCCCTCTTTGAAGGTGAGCTCGCAGAGGTTGCCTTCAAAGACAAATTGAGACCTAAATTTTAGTAATGCTCATGCAATGAATGATTTTTTATTTTTGGTCAGAATATGAATTCCATTTTTTAATGCAATTTGTATGATGCATGGAAATGCTAATGCAAATGATAGATGAACCTACCTGGGATAACTTACCTTCGAGGAGGATAAAGTAATTCGAGGTAGTGAGTGTTACATGTCCAGGACCCGTACCATTCTACGGTCGCCTAGAATAGTAACATGACTTTGTAAAGATGCTGCTTTACTAGGACCCATATCATTCTAGTTTTGAAAGGACTGCTTTCCAAGACCCGTACCATTCTACGGTCGCCCAATATGGAAAGTTTTGTAAGAAAGTTTTGTCTAGGACCCGCAGAAAGGTTTTGTCTAGGACTCGTACCATTCTACGGTCGCCTAAACGGGGATTCATTCTCCAGGACCCGTACCATTCTACGGTCGCCTGAATAGGGAATAAGTGTTGTCAAGGACCCGTACCATTCTACGGTCGCCTCGACGAAGAAAATTATTTTTCCAGGACCCGTACCATTCTACGGTCGCCTGAATGAGGAAATTGCTTTTCCAAGACCCGTACCTGTTAAAGCAATAAATATAGTCTAGAACCCGTACCATTCTACGGTCGCCTAGATTGAGGTTTTGCTTGGCTAGGACCCGAACCATTCTTCGGTCGCCCAACCTTGCGACAAAAATCATCTAATCAGGACCCGAACCATTCTTCGGTCGCCTTAATCAGATTGAATCTGGAGGAAAAATCTTTGGGGGACAACTCAATTGAGTGTCGGTATGCTTAAAAGGGAATACCTGTGCAATGACAAATATTCAAAGTATAGATAGAGATATACTTATCTGATAACATCTCCGATCTTCGGGGATACGTCTCCTGCAAAACATGGTTGTAGGAGAAGCAACATGCATTTGTAATCATAAATATGCATCAATATAATGGAGGTTCATGATGATTTCCATTAATCTTGCACCACCTAATTTCCATTCTGAACACATGAGTGTCATGAATGTGTCAAATGAGGGATCCTTTGGTCTGAAAGGACTTTTTCTCTCATCCTCATTAAAATGGCAATTTCATCCTGACCTTTGATGCAGGATTTTGTCAATCACTCTATCTCACCATCGTCATGTCAAACAAGGGTCTGAGCAATCTCGCAAGTGGTACGATCTCACCAATCTGAGAGGTCTTTAAAAGGGACCGTAATGTGGGCTTAGTTAACGGCTTAACAAAGGGGACTCTTTTGAGTCGAGGTTATTTGAAAAAATGAGTGATATTCTGTAATCATCCCTGGGTTTACAAGTCAAGAACCCTGCAAAATGAGAAAGAAATAATCTTGCTCGCACTTCTTCGAGCGATGCTTAAAACATGTGAACCCCTTAGTTAATTCAAATGCCATAATCAGAAGAGACTTTGCAAGGGACATAACATAGGCTTGGTTCATGGGTTGAGAAATGAAAGGATCATTAGGCTTAAAAAGTGTTTAGGGGGGTTAAAGTTGGTGATCATCTTGACATTTTCACCACTTTCTTTCTCCACCGTCGAAGATTTTTATCACAACTCCATTGATTGTAACAGCATTTGAGAGTTTTTGGTATCGCCTTGTTGGGGATACAACTTACTATATCAAGAGTTTGATTTTTTTTTTTTTTTTTTTGGCATTGGCCTTGCTTTTACCAGCACACTGCTTTTTCATGCCCCATTATTTTGCACTTATTTTTTGAACTTGCACAACAATCCTTTACAACATTCTAAGCCATGTTACTTGAATGGTTCTTTTTGCCTTGCCCTAGTGTAAGGGATGATCACCAACTGGGTTTAATATGAAATAAATTCATAGGCTCAAGTGGGCTATGCAATGGATAGAAGTGTATATGATAAAGAAAGAACTGCTCTTCGTCATCCTAAGGCACTTCAATTAACACATGAATTCAATGCAATAGCACAACTTGAAGATTGATGCAAGTGAGAGCAAGAAAATTTCAATTCATTTTCCTCACCTCATGCTGCCATTTTATCTCCCATTTGCCCCAATGTGGGGTGATTCTTGACAGGGGTAATTTGAAAAGAATATCTATAAGTGTATGGGCTCAAAAGGGTTAAGCAATGGATCACCTATAGTGTTTAGGATAGAGAAAAGAATGCCTCTCATCACCTTGGTTGACGTACCCTTTGCGAGATAGCCCTTTTCCTTGTGGGCATGGAATTTCTTCACACAACTCACCGATGATTAGTGTATGGGATAGTGTATGGAACAAGGCTTGCCTTTCATCATTCCAAAGTATCTCATTTGACACATTCAATTTATCTCACACAATTCATCAAGGAAGAAAAATGCAAGATTTATGACAAATTTGAACAATTCAGCTGATTGAAGTATATTATTCATCATAAAATACTTGTAATTCAAGACAAGACATGGTGAATTCTATCATGGATAATACTTCTTGACAGTATCAGAATTAACTGGAGTGGAAAACTCACGACCATCCATTTCAGCCAAGATCAAGGCACCTCTAGGAAGTACTTTCTTCACCACATATGGACCACCATAATTTGGGGCGAACTTGCCACCGGGATCGGGAAAATTGGCAACAGGGAAAAGTTTTCTCAAAACAAGATCATTTACCTCGAAATATCTCGGTCGCACTTTTCGGTTGAAGGATCGGCAACTCTTTGCCGATAAGCTTGGCCATGACAAAGAGCCTTCAGTCTCTTCTCATCAATCAAGTTTAACTGTTCAAGTCTTTGTTGCGACCACTCAGCTTCAGACAACTCCACTTGAGATAAAACTCTAAGAGAAGGAATCTCCACTTCTACAGGTAGAATTGCCTCCATGCCGTACACCAAGGCAAACGGGGTTGCCCCAGTGGAAGTGCGGATCGATGTCCGATACGCCATTAATGCGAAGGGTAACCTGTCATGCCAATCTCTATAATTCTCGGCTGTCTTAGCCAAAATCTTCTTAATGTTCTTATTGGCCGCTTCAACAGCCCCGTTCATTTGAGGGCGATAAGGGGACGAATTCAGATGCTTGATCTTGAACTCGCTAAACAACTCATCAACAAGCTTGTTGTTCAAATTTGTTCCGTTGTCAGTGATGATTGTTTCAGGGACACCATAGCGAGCAATTATGTCACGTTTGATGAACTTTGCAACATTGCGCACAGTGACACTTGCAAATGACGTAGCTTCGATCCATTTAGAGAAATAATCTATGGCCACTAAAATGAATCGGTGCCCATTGGAAGCCTTCGGGTTTATTGGGCCGATCACATCAATGCCCCACATTGAGAAGGGCCATGGCTCGGAGAACTGATGTAGCTCGGTTGGAGGAACATTTATCTTATCACCATGGATTTGGCAACGATGACAACTCCGTACATGTTTGATGCAGTCACTTTCTAGTGTGAGCCAATAGTAGCCTAATCTCATAATCTTCTTAGCCATCATGTGCCCATTCATATGAGGGCCACATATTCCTTCGTGTACTTCTTGCATGATTTGAGTGGCTTCGACTGCATCTATACATCGCAACAAAATAGAGTCGTAAGATCTCTTATACAAATTCTCACCACTAACGAAAAATTTCGAAGCCATCTTCGTGATGTATTTTCTATCAGCCTGAGTGCTTCCTTCGGGAAATTCATGTCTTTTAATGTAATTCATGATATCGTAATACCATGGTTTTCCATCGGGTTCTTCAGTCACAATCATACAATAAGCCGGCTTTGGCAAAACCTCTATCTTCAAAGGCTCAACCTCTAACCCGTCAATGACTTGCAACATAGATGACAAAGTCGCGAGTGCATCCGCAAATTGATTATGAGACCTTGGCAAGTATTCAAATGAAATTTCGTCAAACTCCTTTACCAGATCTTCTAAGTACTTGTGGTATGGGAGCAACTTGGCATCCTTAGTCTTCCACTCACCTACAGTTTGTAATATGATAAGTGCCGAATCTCCAAATACCATTAACTTGGCCACACCCATCTCGATTGCAGCTTGAAGTCCGAGGATGCAAGCCTCATACTCGGCCACATTGTTAGTGCATGGGAATATCAATTTTGCAGCTACCGGATAGTGCTGTCCATCTGGGGATATCAGAACTGCCCCAGTACCAGAACTAGACAAGTTTACAGCTCCATCAAAGAACATCTTCCATGAGTCTTCATTTACACTCAAGATACGGTCATCAAGGAAACCGTCATCGTCATTATAGACTCGTGAATTTCCGGCCAATAGATCGGCGATTACTCGACCCTTAACCGACTTTTGTGGCATGTATTGCACATCAAATTCGGAGATCAAAATTTGCCATTTGGCCAACTTACCCACCAAAGCTGGCCGATCAAGTAAATACTTGATGGGGTCGTTTTCGATTACAAGAAATGTCGATAATGTAGTGTGTATTGTCGCAATCTATGCAATACCCACACCAATGCCACACAAGTCTTTTCAACATCAGAATATTTCAGCTCGATACGGTGAACTTTTTACTCAGATAATAAACGGCTCGTTCTTTTTTATCCACAGGACTTTCCTGAGCCAACATTGCACCCAATGACTCACTATGAATGGTGAGGTAGAGAATCAAGGGATGCCCCGGTGATGGTGGGACAAGAACCGGTGGATTCATCAAGTACTGCTTTAACTTGTTGAATGCTTCTCGACACTCATCATCCCATTTGATTCGTGCATTCTTCTTTAGGAGCTTGAAGAATGGCTTGGCAGTCTTAGAAAGTTAGGAAATGAACCGGGTTATGTAATTCAGTCTTCCTAGGAGGCTCCGAACTTCCTTCACTGTTGATGGAGATTGCAATTCGCATATGGCCTTAGCCTTGGATGGGTCAATCTCAATCCCCTTCGCTATACAATGAATCCGAGTAATTTACCGGATGTTGCCCCGAACACGCATTTAGTGGGATTTAGCCGAAGCTTGAATTCACGGAGTCGATCAAACAATTTCTTCAGGGTTTCCACATGGCTTCTTCCAGGCCGAGTCTTTGCGATCATATCATCAACATAGACTTCAATCTCCCGATGCATCATATCATGGAATAGTGTTACCATGGCTCGCTGGTAAGTTGCCCCTGCGTTCTTGAGTCCAAAGGGCATGACCTTGTAATGAAAGGTCCCCCACGGGGTGATAAATGCAGTCTTCTCCTTGTCTTCCTCCTTCATCCTTATCTGATTGTACCCAGAAAACCCGTCCATAAACGAGAATAATTCAAATCCGGTAGTACTATCTACGAGGACATCTATGTGAGGCGGTGGGAAATCGTCTTTTGGGCTAGCCTTGTTCAGATCTCGATAGTCGACGCAAACTCGAACTCGACCATCCTTCTTCATCACCGGCACGATATTAGCCACCCATTTAGGGTATTGTGAGACTTCAATGAATCCCACTTTAGGAGCTTCATCACCTCTTCCTCTATCTTCTTCGAGAGCTCGGGCTTAGTTCTCCGGAGCCTTTGCTTCTTAGGTGGTACGTCCGGATTAGTAGGCAAGCAATGCTCGACGATCGATGGGTCTAAACCAGGCATGTCAGCATAGGTCCATGCAAAGACATCCTGGTATTCCTTTAGTAGCTGAGTTAGGCGTTTAGCCTCGTCTTTGGGTAGATTTGCTCCAATTTTCACCTCTTTGGCTTCTTCAGTGTCACTCAAATTAATAGTGATGGTCTGCTCAGATGTGAGAGGCTTAGCTTTTTCATGTTGCTCCCAGCTACGTTGTATGGGGTCTTCGATCGAGTCTTTAGGATCATCATTATCAGCACTTGTTGCAATGGATTGGACCATTCCCACACCTTTGCATGTCATAGGATTATTCCTGAAACATGAAGTAGATAAATCAGAAAGACAAACAAAGTAATCAACATCTTTGCTTTTTTTATTGAAAGAAAAATCTTTGACAAAAATGTTTTTTTTTTTGAAACATTTTGACATGAGGAAGCATGATGAAGCCCAGGCCTCAGAATTTCTCCATGGATGATATTTTCTTTTTATTGTTGGTTGGATATCATCACCGGGCTGGTTTGGTATACCTCATCATGCCCTCAAAATAAAACTTGCAATTTTATTGATATTCATCAATCAATTACATTTATTGAATGGAAAAATGCAACACTCAATCACTAAAAGAAAAGGAAATTGAAAACATCTCTAGAAAACAATAAAAATTCCCACGCAGGGAAATGTGCACAAGCAAAGAAAAGAGTTACTCTTGTGGGCCAATGCCCATTTCTTCATGGGGTCCTTCATTAATGGCTCCTATGATGAGGTTGTGGAATAAGCTTGCAACTCCATCCAGCTCATCATTAGGGTTCTCTGCGTTCGGGGGTGTCGGATCATTCATGCCACCCCATCCATCTGGGACTATCTCACTAGGATCAATGTAGTAGCTAGGAGGGGTTGAATACTTCACCAGGTAATCAAACTTGCCACTAGGCTGCCCCAAAGTGTCTATCACTTCTGCTTCTTCATGCATCATTCTTGGAGGACCAGGGAATGTTTCGTGAATGCTCGGGGGTAGTGGGTTTTGCCTCTCTCGCCCTTGGTTAGGTGGCGAGTTCCGCCTCTCTTGTCTTCGTCCTTCAGAGCTTCCCCCACCTCGTCCATGGTACCCTAAACTAGCATAACGAGACCTCTGAGGGGCTTCAATGGGGCTTCGAATGCCCTGACCATTTCTCCCAAGACCATTGCCAGGGACAAAGTCATTCCCAACCATTACTCTTCCCACCATGAGGGCAGCATTTGATACTTCAAGGGTAGGCGGTGATGAACCCCGAGAAGCATGTATAGTGGACACCAATTCGAATGAGTGGTAACTTGATTCAAACTGGGAATCCGGCTCCACATAGGGGATAGCCGTCTCATGATAAATCCGGTGGTCTTCCTCGCCATACACGGTGACCAACTTCCTTTCAATCACAAATTTTATAGCTTGATGTAGACTTGAAGGCACTGCTCTAGCAGTATGTATCCATGGTCGATCTAAAACAGGAAATTGAATGCAGTAGGGATGTCTAGCACTTGGAAGGGAATGTTGAAGACGACCGGCCCTATTTGTACATCGAGATGGATTTCCGCGATCACTTCCTTTCTTGTTCCATCAAAAGCTCACACCGAAGTCTTCGTAGCATGTATCCTTGACGGGTCTACCTTAAGGCGATGAAGAGTGGCCAACGGACAAATGTTCAGAGCGGACCCATTATCAATGAGTACCCGGGACACATGAGAAGACTTGTGCTTAACGGATATGTAGAGTGCTTTGTTATGTCCCCTGCCTTCAAGAGGAAATTCCTCATCAGAGAAGGCAATCAAATCCTTAAGAAGGACCGATCCCACAAATTCTTCCAGCTTGTCTGCCTCAACCGTCTCTGGCACACGAATTTCACTCAGCACCTTCATTAGCGACTTTTGATGAACGGGGGATGTCCTCAAGAGCTCGAGTAAGGAGATCTGAGCAGGCATCTTTCGTAATTGGTCAACCACGATATACTCACTTGCTTTGATTACGGCCAGAAACTCCTTAGCCTTTTCATTAGTGACCAGCTTTGCAGGTTGAGCACTGGCTTGACCATAGGTTCGACCAGATCTTGTAACAAGGTCCACATCCAGGTCATAGGACCAAGGCACTGCCTTATCATTGACATACTCATACGGCTGCGGCACCTCTATCACTATCTCTTCGTCAGATGCATCTTCCAATGGGGGCATGTCTACAAGCGCAGGATCAACCTCTTTCTTGCCAGCATCAAGTGTAGCCTGCTCCTCCTCCCAATCAATGATGAGGTGGGAGATAGTAGAAACTATGCAGTTACGATCAGCATACACAATGATGCCATCATCCACCATTTTGGCAACTCTTTCTCTCATCACCGATAAAGGGACATTTTCCCGACCTCGGTAATACCCAGCTCTCACTAGCCCATTATAGGCATCAGCCACGTGCACCTTTGAGTTCCTGATCCGTCCGACTTCAGGTTCCAGGATAGCATTCACTGTACCCTCATGCCCTGGTAGCGGATTTTTTTGGACATTTGGCCAAGCAGTTTGAAATGAAAAGGCCTTTGTATCGAGGAGATTCTGGATCTTGTGCTTGAGGGTGAAACATTCATCAGTTGAATGCCCCAATTCACCGTTATGGTAGTCACACTTCTTCGTCGGGTCGTAACCACGAATGCTTTCACAATTAGGGCGCTTTGGTTCACTAGTAAGCAAACCCTTCTTTCGGAGGACTGTCAGCACTTGGGATGGAGACCCAGGGAGAGGAGAGAACTGCCTTCTATTATTCGCTTGGGCGAATGATTGACGGCTAGCGGGTTGTTGCTGTCTTGGGTTTACTTGTATAGCCGGGGCACGTTTGGCACTTTCTTGGCTATAAGCCACGTTCACATCCACGGCTGCTTCTTTCTCCTTCTTGGCAAAGAACCTTTTAGTAGATGGCTCAGAAAACCATCCTTCCCTTATCCCCATCTCGATCTGCTCTCCTACATGAATAAGTTGATTGAAGCTCTCGACATACGTACTGGCCATTCGATTGCGGAACTCCGATGGAAGGGTCTTTACGAACAACTTCATCAACTCTTTGTTGGTAGGCTCAGGAGTAATTTGAGCTGCCAAGTTTCTCCATCTCACAGCATATTCTTTAAACGACTCACTCCTTTTCTTTTCCATCCGCTCCAAGTCTTCTCGAGAAGGTGCGATGTCCATGTTGAACTTGTATTGTTTAAGGAACGCATCCGCCACTTCGTTCCAGGTTTCGAGGAGGTTTACGTTCTTCATCACATACCAGTTTAGTGCGGGCCCAGTCAAACTTGCGTGAAACGATTGGATCATGAGGGGCTCATTTTTGACGTGTTGGGCCATGCGCACATGATACATCTGCAAATGAGATTTTGGACAAGATGTCCCGCCGTACTTCTCAAATTCTGGCATTTTAAACTTGCTCGGAATTTTAACATTCTCATAGACCAAGAGGTCGAATGGGAGTGAGCTTTGCGACTCCTGCAGTTGTCTCACTTTCTCCTCCAGCTTTGCAACACACTCATCTTGATCTATCTTGGGAACATTGTCTAGCTTGGCCTTCCCAACAAGGACCACGTCATCTTTCAACCAGGCATTTCATCATCATTCATTTGGGCCCTATTTGCTTGCCTCGGGACTACTATCTCAGGGAGAGCAGGTGGAGGAACTAGATTCACTTGGAGGGATTGAAGTTGAGCTGTTATAAGCTCCATAGAGGCAGCTAACTGTTGGAGTTGGCCTTCCACGGAGGACATGCGATCACGCATCTCGCTTTGTTCGGCCATTCTTGCTCTTAATCGCGTGATAATAGGAGAGCGTGGAGGATCCGTTATCACCTAAATTTAAGAAATGAATACAAATAAGTATCTCATATGAAAATACGTCGATCCATGGCAATACTCTAGAAATTTTATTCATCAATAGAGCTTTTGACAAGCCTAGAAATTCGAAATGTCCCTAACAAATGAACTAAGAAAGTAAATGACCCAACTTCCTAAACATTAATCTAAAAATAGCAAGACTGATTCAAGCATTTCATTTGGCTTGATCAATATACACTTGGGACACCATTCGGCACAATCGCTTATTCTCCCCTTGAGCTTTTTCAGCAACTCTTTTGAGGCGTTTATTCTCAGCTCGATTGGTGATCTTCAATGGCGCCTTCGGTATCTTCGGAAGCAGCTCCTCGGGAATTTTGTGTTGTTGGATATACTTAATCGAGGCATAGTACTTCCTTTCCTTGCCTTTCAACTCCTCCTCGGGCCATTTGAGTTTTTGTGGATGGTACATGTCCCACATCGATTTGATAGTAAGAATGGAATCTTCATGGTCTCGGCTTCCATCAACAAAATTGACTTGGAGTGGCTCCGCTTGTAACGCCGGGGAAGCTCTTGTACGACTTGATACTGACGAGTCACCCTAGTCGGATAGTACTCCAATGCTCCAGTGAATCCCAATAGAGGGATTGGGCCAACTCCTCCACACGAGAGTCTCGCTACCCGAACTTGGAACCATTTAGCATGCCATAGGAAACCTTTGGAAGTTGGTTTTTTCATGAAAGCTAGCCATTTTGAATAATGATAATCCGGTGCATGTTTTTGGTTGTTCTCAAATCTCATAATAGGGTGATTGGAATTACTAACATCATGTATAGTCATTAGACCACCAAACCCTTGTATATGTGAAAGAAACCAAATTTGCAAAAGTTCAGGAGAGGAATGGAAGGTCTTATCACCACCCCCTTTAAACCGAGTGAGGGAAAGGAAAGTTTCAGTTAGAACAGTGTTTACAAAATTCTTTCCTTCCAACACTTGTTTAACTAATTGAGCAATCAAAGGGTTAATAGCATTCTTGTAGTAAGGAAAAACTATAAACCCAAAGAAAGCTAAAAGGAAAACCCTTCGCATTTGAGATGAAATGCCTTTCTCAAAACATTCTTTCAAAAAGGATAAATGACATGTATTGCGATGAGCCTTTAAAACCTTTCTTATATCATCTTCCTTAATTCTCAGAAAATCAGATAAAGTCATAACAGGATCTATTCCGATAGGCGGACTAATCAATTCAGCTTTCAAGGACTTTCCTATGGCAATGCTATACTCTTCCAAGGTGGGAGTGAGCTCATGCTTACCGTCGAAGATAAAGGTAGAAGTCTTGGGGCACCAAGAGTGGGCGAGTGCTTGGATGAGGCCGCCATGGATGTTGATACGTAGCAATGGAAGCAGTCGACCAATATGTGACTCTACGAACTGACGGCCATTTTGGTCTAATTTGTCCCACCAAGCGCCAAGCTCTTCCTTCGGAGGGAGGATAATTCGAATGTCCGATGTCCCTATTGTATATTGATCAAGACTTAGGACAACCCTAATGCCATGGACCGACAAAATAATGCGATAAAGTAAGTAAATTGCAAAGGCCAAAAATTTAAAGAACTTACTTTACCAATGATGGGCAATCACATAGACATACGCATGATAAGTGGCTCGATTTCTAGTCTATAAGGCTTGACAAGGTGGAGCCACAAGGATGATCAGACTAGCCACGGGCTTGTGGACTACGTCGGGTCCTCATGACTCCGGCTTAGTCAAAGAGCCGACCCAGGTTGCGGGCGTGCGAACCGAGGTGGGTACTCTTGACACCATGAATGAAATTTCGGGATTGAGATGGGCGACTTGTACCGTGGGCTTGCGGTCGGAGTGGTATCCATCTCAATACCATCCTAGATGATCCTAACGCGGCCCAAGTCCGACGGCAGGTTGTGTGTGCAATAGTGTAGTGCTAGATGCAAGGCATGCACGACAGTTTATATCAAGCAACACTTCGTTCATGAAAATAAACCATACATTCCTACACCTCCCTACAAAACAAAGGTTAACAAACACTTCCCCTTATACCTCCCATCCTGCAAAAACATTTAACACCTTAAATGTTAGGGGCGTACCTGGGATCCTTGCTGCCAAACAAAAACATTTTTCAAAAGAAAAGAAAAATTGGCCTAAGTCCACTAAGAGTTTTAACTCAAGTCCCCAGCGGAGTCGCCAAGCTGTCGCGACCAATTTTTCGGGTGTAAACCTCCTAGGGTTTGGCTAATGGATTGTTAAGCCTAGACTTAACTCGGGCTCTCCCAAGCCCATACCAATTCGCGACTTTCGGTTTAAGTTCTTAACATGCAAATTTTTTAATTAGGAGTCGCCACTAATCTATTTTTGGTGGGTCGATTAGAAACCCAAGTAAAATAATGGGAGAATTATTTTACTCTTACGAACCAGAGATTTATGAGTTCGGGGACTTGATTACGTTAGATTTCTCTAACACCCTTTCGGTACCATTTCTTTTATTTTGAAAAATGTTTTTACAAGCAGCTTTGATTGGTTTTAAATCTATTTCTCTAACATGTGAGGTGATAATGCGAGTGCACAAACCACCAATTTAACATCCAATAAAAGCAATTAATAAATTGCAAAAACTTACCTCAAAGCAACGAAAGCATCTGCAATGTTAAATCAAAATCCACATCAACAACCCTAAATATGATTTCTAATTAACACGTAGTTTCTTTTTTTGTTTTCACTTAATTAATGAAAATTATGCAATGTGCAATGCAATATTAACTAAATGACCTAATCCTAATGACATGTAATTTCTAATTAAATGGGCCTAGCAAAAATACTAAATGACACGCCTCTCAATGAATCTAACACTAATGATGTGCATATGAAGTTTTTTTTTTTTTTTTTTCCTAAAAGAATGCATTTCATCATAAATAATAAAATTAATTTAACCTATGACATTTTTTGGTATTTTTCAAGAAATTCGAAATTAAATGAAATGTGAAAATTACCTAATTAGATTAAGATCCTATTTAATTTATTTTAGGAATTAGGTTGAGCCAAAACCTAATTTAAACTAAAATATTATCTTAACCTAGATAATCCTAAAATGCAATCTATTTAATAAAATACCTAAACCTATGGTAAATTAAGAAAAATATCATTTAAAATTAAACTAAATGCAATTTTACCCTAATATGCTATGACGTGCAAATGATGCCCTAATTTTACATGACATATGCATAATGACTTTTTTTTTTTTGTGTTTTTCCTTTTTCCCTTTTTTTTTTTTAAAAAAATTCAAAATTAATAATTGCCAAATAATTAAACATGCAATCCAAATTAAAAGGAACTAACAACCTAAATTAATTGATTTGATTTTTTATTTTTGAAAATTCGAAATAAAATTCCTATTATGAATGCAAACCCTAAAACTACATTTTTTATTTTTGTTTTTTAAGAAAACTAACCTAAGTAATACCACAACAAATCAAGCAATATTGATACCCAAAATTGACGAACCGTATCTCACGCATGAGATCGGGTTGGCCAATTTCACATAAATCACGAATCGGATCTCGGGCGGGAGATCGGATTAGCAATTTTTTTAAGTAATTGCGAGTCGGATTTCGGGCGCGAAAATCGGACTGACAATCACTAATTTCAAGGCAATTCTATATCATGGAATTATCAATTTCACATAAGAGGATAATTACACTAAAAAGATAAAATAACAATAAAAATAATAAAACAAAAATAAGATGAAAAAAAATACCTAAATTTCTTTTGCTTTTTTTTTTTTTTTTTTTTTTTTTTTTTTTCTGAAAAAAAAAGAAAAAGGAAAATAAAGCTGGTGGTCGGTCCGGCGAGGGAGATCTCGGCTAGGGTTTCGACGAGGCTCGGAGGATGGCGTGACGCGGCATGGCACGCGGGGGCGTCGCGGGTCGGCCGGGGGCGGGCGCGGGAGGCGAAAGGCGCAGGCGGCGTCGGGTCACGGGCTTCAGCTGGTGGGGCGCTGCAGGGACGGCGGGAGGCCTCTGGCGGTTACGGCGCAGCGTTGGGTGCTGGCAGAAGGAGGCGGAAGCGCGGGCGAGCGTCACAGTGGCGGCGATCGTCGGGAGTTTGCTGTCAGACGGACTAAGGGCTTTGCAGCAGGCACCGAAAAAGCGGTGGGCGCGCGGTGGCCTGCGGCTTCGCGGCTTCTGGGAACGGTCCGGCGTTGGGTTGCAGATCTGGCTCGGGTCCGCTGTAGAGGGCTGCGACGAAGGCGTGGCGAGATCGGGCGGCGGCGAAGTTCGGTGAGGGGGTCACAAGCTTCGCGTGCCGGGGCTCGTGGACGGAGATGCCGCGCCGGTGTGGCGCCGGCGGGTCGGTATGGCGAGGCGGCGGCATCCGGCGAGACAGACGACGATGCCGAGAGGTGGAGGAGGAGCCGGCGAATAGCTGCAGATGCGGGCGGCGAGCGGTGAGGGAGACGATGAACAGTACCTGTCCCCTCACCCTCTGCTGCTTGTACCTTCTTTCTGCTTTATGCTTTTTTCACTTTTTGACTTTTTTTGTTCTCTTTTTTTCACTCCACGGAAAGGACCCCCTTTTACTTTTTGCTTGGTGTATTTTATAGGCCCAAAAAATGTATCCTCGCGACATATATTTTTTTCCTATTTTGCTTGCACACGATACCTCTAAATATGTCATTGAAGCATACATACTCCGCGTAATATTCCCTTTTGTATTTCTCGCATATTCTATCCAGAAAAATTCCCTTTTTGCACGAAATACACCCCTAGTGTATATTACTTAAATGTGTGAAAAATCTAAATGGAATATGTGAAAAATCTTCCATTCACCGGCGACCTAAAACAAAACAAAACAAAATAAAATGTTTCTAAACTATATGTCATGTGTTTTGATTTTATATATATATATATTATTTAGCAAAAATTAACCCCAAAAATTTAGGTGTCAACACATAGTATGGTTTGAATCTACTAGTAATCTTCAAAAGAAATTAAAATTAACAAGTACGGCATTTCCAATAGATTACTCTGTCAAGACTCATGTACTACTATCACATTTGCACACTTTCTCTTATCATTGATTACAAATACTAGCACCATACATACATTGACATCTTGAATACACAACAACTAACAACAAAATAGAATAAAGAAGAACACTCAAAGCATGAGATTTGTTTTGTTCATTTTCAACCAATCCAACTACTTCTCTTGTATTGAATATATAGTCATCCATCCTCAAATGATCGTTCCCCATTCAAACCCTCAAGTAACTATCGATTCTACTATCTTTAGTAGTAGAGTATCGCTCAAAACCGTTAGAATGACTCTTTAACGTCCGCAACATCTCTCTGAGAAGGTAATTATCCAAAATAGTCGTAATGTACTTTTGTTAGAGTTTGTCTCCTGCTCATCAATCCCAAAACTACTTCCGATCAACTTTGATCCTGTTTTACCCAGATTGAGGTTGGAAAGAGGACGTCTCATGTCTCCTTCTCTTTAATACCGATAACCACTCCTAATAACAATTTGCTATTTCTAATAACTAGTGGATCTTCTATTTTCTAATCTTCCAAGTGTATTGGTGCTTATAACTCTATCACGCTATTCACCCTTGGTTCTTTCAAGCATTTTACATAACATTCTCGTTGTAGATTTGTTCACAATTACCAGCTCTATCTAACTACTCACCAGATTTTGGTACCTCTAAGTCATCACGAATATCCCCCATTCTTTCCAAATTGTTCACCTTAATCATAGTTCTTTTAGATGTTCGTCTTGTCTCAAGGTTTTTCTAGCTTGTAGACATCTCGTCGCCAAATATATTTTTCATTCTTAAAACTGATAGTGATCCACTAATATCGGCAAATTATATGAGAACCAAGTGGTGCTAATTATGACATCATTTTTATATTGGATTGTGCATATATTACTTGGTACCATAAACACACACATTAATAGCCTTTTATTATTTTGTTATCTTCAAAACAACATAAATTATATTCCTAATAATCTCCCTATTTTTAATGATAACAAAACAATATCTAAATATGCAAATATCTTGACATGCAATAAAATATATTGAATTTTATGTGTGACAAATAAACAAATTTGCTTATATAGGCATTGTAAGCAAGTAATGCAATCTCTAGATATCAAGACGTTCAATGAATATAATCAGGTTATAGTAAATAGAAACAATGAGCAAAATAATAAGAATTAACCACAGCTCATACTTTTGCACAAGTTGCCTAATAACATGAATTTCAAATAGGAATAAACATTTATCATGTGAACTAATATTCATTTAAACACATATTCATATTTCCATGAAACTTCTCCCCCAATTTGTCATAATGAAAAAGCTCTAATAATGTATATACAAGTCAGCTTATTTTAACACAATTATCCTTTCTCTTTTTGTCATAATGGTTAATAGTCCTAAAAACCCAAAACCGGTATACATTTGACAAATTTACTCCAAACTAGTATAGTTGTAACAAATTTACCATTTGTTAGTTTTCGTTAAATTTTACTGTCAAATTACTAAGTTGAATGACATATTACAGCTAACTAGTATACTAGTTTGAGATTTTATTCTCCATTTGTTACAATTATACAATTTTTGTGATTTTTTGTGGTATTAATATAATTTATGGATAATATATTTGTCATAAATGTATCACTTTATGATTTTTGATGGTTGAAAAAATTAGTTTGGCGGTAAATTTGTCACAAGACTAGTTGGGATAAATTTATCATGGGTGTACTAATTTGGGGTTTTTCAGGGTATTAACCATCGTTATAATGAAAAACATCATATTGCAAAGAGATATAGATAATTGCTTAATAGGTTCATATTATTTCAACAATTTACACATAAGTAGATTTTAGAGTCCCTACATAATGATAAGCATGAAGTAATAACAAAGACAATCATAATTCATGATAATGTAGAAGAGAGGACAAATAAAAGTAAATTAACATTAAATTCTATTAAAAAATCAGCATTGAGAAACCACAGCATAAACATACTCTAAGTGTCAAAACTTCCAAAAGGTATACTTAAGTGCATTTAAAAAAAAAAATTCGACACTTAAGTGTCAATTCCGAAGAGACATGCCGAAAATTCTACGTGGCATTATTCTAATAATAAAAATAGTTTATCGGACTCACCGAAATGTTCACTTAGTAATGCCTATCACAAAATGATGTTATTTTGCCCTCAAATTTGATTTTTAATGTAAATATTTATTAAATTAAATTAAATTATTAAAAAAAAAAAAAAGCAATTTAATTAATGCCTCTAAGGCCCTTGTTGCGGCTGCCCTATCATCGCCAAAAAGGGCTGACGACGGTGGGGTGAGAGTCGCTAAGTCCTAGCCAATGGCCGACAAATTTGATTGATTACAGACGAAGGCTAGTGGTGACCCTAGCCCAAATTTGGGGTAAAGAGTAACGGCCCTCCCCCAAGTCGAGCGAGGGTCGTCAACACTCCCCCAAATTAGGCCAAGGGCCATCGCCGACCTAGCTGAGGCTTGGCAACCTTGGTTGACCCTCGCCCCACCCTTGCCAACCCTTTCCGACGATGGTGGGACGGCGGTAGCAAGCGCCGTAGAGGCCCTCGTTGACTTGCTACCCCTGTTCTTCTTTTTTTATTTTTAATTTAAATTTAAATTTAATTTAGTTAATATTTGTATTAAAAATCAAATTTGGACTAAAACAAAGTCGTTTTGTTTTATTTAACCATGTTAGCGCCATGTGGATAATTTTTTTAAAAAGAAATGCCACATTATTTAAATTCTCGTTGGAAAAAGTCACGTCAGCAGTTTGGCCAGAAATTCTTACTGTTGGCATTTAAGTGTTCATTTCTTCTTCAATTTGGAACTTAAGTATACTGTGGAAGTTTTGACGTTTAAGTGTCTACCCATACAAATGTTTGATACTTGGGGTATTCGGTATTCGAGAAACAACATTTTAACAATTGATATGAGCTATTAACAAAAATAGTGTTGCTTCCTCTATCTAAGCACTATCACTTCTTAAGATCATTATTAGCAGCATGTAATATTGTTAGCTTTGGTTGGTGGTATATCAATTTTCTTGTAACTTTCCATCCCAAACTTCTTCACCGATCCTCAAATATTTTTCTTAAAATATAGAAGTGCTAGCTTTGTTTTGTTTGACTTGTAATTAAGGAAGAAATTCAATTCTCCCATCATCCTGATTTTTGATTTACTCTTCATGATATTGATAAATTTCTTGCAAAGTAGCTTATTAGTGGATTCAAAGATGATGTTGTCGACATATATTTGAATCAACAAATATCATAATATTTTATCTTTATGGACAAAGTTAGGTCAACTTTACCTTTCTCAAACTCATTATCAACAATAAAAATACTTTATTTATCATACCATATTCTTAGCCTTTATTTGAGTCGTAAAGTGCTTTTTTGACTTGATACATGTTGATCCTACTTGGATCTTTGAATATGGTGGTTGCTCTACAAATTTACTCTTTAAATGACGACCCGATCCTAACCTTTTTACCAGTATCTCCAAGAATTTGATTCTCAGGATGACTTCATTTGTATCTCTTAACCCTTTGGTAACCGTGTAGATTTTGAATTTGGTGCTTTAGATTTTTGATTTTGATCTATATTATTATTTCGTGAAGGCAGTAGCACTAGTTTCTCATTATCATCAGCACATAAACTTTTCAACTCATTTTAGAAACAATTATTGACTTATCCACTTCTTGCATAACTTTGTTAATTACCCGATATGTTGTGCTAGAAGTAGAATAATCAAGACATATATTTTCATGAACTCTTAGTTTAAATGTACAAACATTATCATTAGTGTAACTTGAAAATATACCATTTGCATCCAAATACATGGGCAAAAAACACTACAAGTGTTGTAACGTTCGTATGATGATCTTTTTAGTGTCATAAATTTTTTTCTATCATGTGAGTGTCATAACTTATTTATGACATTCACTTGAGTGCCATATAAATTTTTAATCGATATTTTGAGATCCATAAGTAATAAAAAATAAAAAAATCACCACAAGTGCTAAGCCAAGTTGGATTTTTGGCACTTGGTTGAATATTTTTTGAAAGATATGACACTCAAGTGATTGTTTGAAAGTTATACACTCCAGCTTCTGATTAGTTCAGAGATTTACAGCCTTGTCAACTTCTGCTACCACTTCTTTATCCTTTGAAACAAAGTTATTAAAATTGCGAAGAGTAAGTCCATTGCTTTCCTTTTGAAGGGGGAACCCGATTCTTGTGAGGGTGATATGGAATGATGTTTGTCTTTTAAAATGTGAAGGTGGCTTAGGCCTTGGAAAACTTGGGTTTTGGAACACTACCAGTCTCTTTGAAAAAATTTCCAAGTTGCTTTTGCAATCAGACTCTATTTGGATCGCTTAGATTAGATGTTGATTGCTCAAAATCTATCTAGGTTGTTAATCTTAAGCATCATAATACTTATGCCTTGAGAAGGCAACCAAACCTCATTTAGGTGTGCTAATTTGCATCATTTGGTTGTTCTTTCAAAGGTTTTTCAACCTAGGATCATCTATGACTCTTATCACCACGTACTAAAGTTTCTTCTGTTAATATATACGATGCCTGGTTTTAGCCCTCAGCTCGATCTGATTCCCTTATTGATATTTAGGCTACATTGTGTAACGGCTTAATGCCTTGTTCTCAACTACAGATCGTGTGATATTTTTAGGATCCTCTTCTAGGTTTTTACTAATGTAGATAGATAGATGTTGGTTAGGGAGAGAAGGTCTCAAGTTCCATGGCACAAATTAATATGGTTTAAATTTTCATGTGCCAAAGTTTGCTTTTATAGTCGAGAAGACCATTCTAATTAAGTTGTTGACTTTTGACAGGTTGTGTAAGTGGAAGCTCGTAAATTGTGACATCCTGATTTTCAAACTTTGCTTTTGATTAAATGAAACGGGCTTTTCATCTACGCGCCTATAGTTCTTTTCTCCAAGTTGGCCACTTACGAGATAGCTAGTTTATCGGGTGAAGCTGTTAAAGAATATAAACGCGACCGACTTGAGAATTCGATCAGGAATCAACTGCTCGACTGTGCTAATCTACAAGAGTCACTACTGCATAGTTAAAAATTGATTAGAGATTGGAGATAGGTCAAATTCGACAGAACTATGTGATTAAGTGTGGGTGATTCTACCTAATTGTAAAATTCTTGTTGATCGGCACTAGACCGATTTTTCTGTCATTTCGGTACCCTGTATCCGTATTTGAAATCTCGAGATTTTTACAACAACCGAGAGTTGCTAATGTGTCGAAGATATACAATGTGGTTCGAAAATAATCGACCACGGGTCAATTGCACTAAAAATTCCTAAAAACTAAATAGTAGATTAGGTCACGCTAAAATCGCGTCCGGTTGAAATTAATCATAAAACTGAACCTGGTTTCAAGAATCGAAAGTTCTGGTGTGTCATAATTTATTTTAGGAATGTCGACTAATCCTTCGAAGAATTTTCAGCGAGCCCAAGATTTTACGGAAAATCAACTTCGAATGATTTGGAAAAGAAAGGAAATTCGGTTGGCCATTTTCAAGTGGATTTTTGGCCTACCAAAAGGACTAGTTTGTGAAGACAAGTGTGGAAATTAGCATGGGCACCCTCCTCAACAATTTGACCATCAAATTAGAGAGATTTGTTAAGAAATTGAAATTCGGACATTTCAGAAAAAAAGGAAAGAAATTCGAATGGGTGAGGGAAATGGCTATTTTGCTGTCCAAATTGAGTTACTTGTGGGATTATTATGCAACAAAGTAATAGGGGGACCAAGCATTAATTGAGTAGATATTTCTTGTTGACTTCCACCCCATTCGCGGCTTCTCTCGCACGCCAAGGCCAGTTGCCCCTTCTTCGTGCGAACTCCAGCCTCATCGAAACCAACTATTCTACATCTCTTTCATTTTTCCTTTGCTGAGTTGAGCTCCTTCACTCTCCATCTGCCCTTGTCATGTGCCAGCTCCTTTTTCTTGCCCCATCTTCGATCAACCATCCCAATTTCCCTTCCTCGTGTCTCCACCCCCAACGAATCAAGCCTAGCAGCTCACGCCACCAGTCAACCCACGAGCTCCCTCCACTTCTGTTCTCTTCTTTGCTTGACCGTGCAGCCCACACACGTTTAGCTTTGTCTAGCGCCTCTCCAAGCTTCAGCAACCCTAGCCCACGCCAGCCCACTCCACCGAATCAACCTAACGAACAAACCGCCCTCCTCACGTCATTTCTCTTCCAGTAGCAACGTCCACGCATCATCCACCGAGTCAAACCCCAGCGAAGCTCCCCTGAAGTTGACTCCGCAGGCTCCATCCCCCTTCATCCTTGGCCACACAGCCAACAGTCGTGTCCTTGCCAAGTTGCCACCGTGTGTTGCAACTCCGATCAGCCAAGCCAAGCCATGATCAGCAACCTTCTTCAAGTCTAGCAGCAACCATGAGCCTTGTGGGTCGTTTTTCGACCTAGTCCAAGCCTCTTTTGGTGCCGCCATAGGCCCGAGTTTTAGCCGCCGTCGCCGTGAACCGGTTTTTGCACTAAATTAGTGAGTTTATGCACTAAACTCTCATTAAGGTATTAATGATGCTTAATGGGTGATTAGTTTAACTTAAGATGAGATTAAGTGGTTAGTTAGAATGGATTAGTGATTTTATTATTTAATTGTGCATGTTAGGTGGTTAGAACGGTTTAATTAAGAGTTAATTAGATCGTACTATTTATCTAGATAGGTTTGGAAATTTTCTGGACCCGTTTAGGTGGTTAGATTAGCATTTTGGCCTAAGTTGGTATTTATTGTATTTAAATTGAATTATTTAATTAATTTTGATATTTATTTAATTATTTTTATTTTTCGAAAATTATACCGAGATAGCCGGTGACCGGAACTTCGTGCTAATTGAAATAATGAGCTTAGTTTATACAATTGAGTGATAATTTGTGCAAATTGAGTGGTGATTGGAATTTTGATTATTTATTCCAAAATTGTGAAATTTTGATATTTAATTAGAACATCTCGGGTGTCGAGTTTTGACACCGAAAATAGTTTTAAAGACTATATCAAACAGTAGGATTTTAAATGGGAGGATATCAATTTTTCTGATTCAAATTGAATGTGTACCCATACATGATAATTTTTATCGAGTGTTTTTAATACGGAAAAATTAGGCCAAGTCATTATTTTAATTGAGGCATTTAAGTGCAAAGCACAATGCCCTTGGCCGTGATTGAATGATTGTGTGATGATTTAGTCAGGGCAAGATGATTATTGAAAGTTGAGATGACATATGTTGTGTTGAGGGAACCCAATGGATTATGAGGCGGTAAAGAACTAAGTGCTACACGATAATGAAATCTCGTGTGAGCCACCTCTAATACCTTGTATGGTTGCTTATTGTAGTCAAGGTCTAAGTGTTACATGGTGACTTGAGTCACATGGGAGCCAACTCTAGAAGCCTTGCAGTACTGTCATGCATAGTCAAAAACTAATCGCTACATGATAACGAGATTTCGTGTGAGTTACCTCTAGAATTTTGTACTAGTGTTTTTCGTGGCTAAGAACTAAGTGCTACATGACAGCTTGATTTTGTGAGAGTCACTTTTAGTACCTTGAGCTATTTCTTATGATAGTCAAAAAACTAAGTGCTACACGACAATGTGGCTTCGTGGGAGCCACCTCTAGTACTTTGAGTTATTGCTGATTGTAGTCAATGACTAAGTGCCACACGATATTGGAATTTCGTGAGGAGGGGGCACCTCTAGAACCTTGAGTCTGGTTTTGAGTATTGGGTTGGAATGTGGAGTTAGATTATTGAGTGGAGATGTTGAGTTGAATTGGGAATTTGAATATTGAGAGTGAATATAGGGTGTGGATTGAACCACCAATATGATTTGTCCGCGCCTGATTATGGGACAAAATTGTGTGACACGGAATGTAACGTGTTATAGCGATTTTGCCTTATAATTGGGACTCTTGTGAATTGCTTGATTGAGTGATTTAGCCGCGCTTGATTATGGGACAAAATTGTGTGGCACAGTATGGGACGTGTCATAACAATTTGGCATTATAATCGAAACTCTTATGTTTGATTGGTTTGATAGTGAGATGTTCCAATTAATGATGCATTGAGTATATGCATATGTTTTATGAACTGTACTGATGTGCAAGAAGGAACTGAAACAAGGTAAGTCTCATTGGTTGTGTGTGTAGGCTGCCTCTAGGTGTATTATCTTGCTAATCAGGGTTTAGGGCGTGAACTCGCTGAGATTTATATCTAACCCCATCATGGGTTAGCATTTTCAGGTCCCTAGCGTAAAGAACGTGGAGCTTGAGGTGAAAGGGTCAAGAGCATGGTGGCTCAGTAGTTCTATTTGGAGATAGACCTCCTGTACATAGATCTTAGAGTTAGCCTCTGTGTGTAAACCAGATTGTTTATAAAAGTGTGTTTGATTTGAAATTGGTTGTCTTGCTTTTCTATTCCATGTTTGTCGTTGTCAGGGGATTAGTTAATTCGCTTCCGCATGTGCATAATCGATTGAGTTGATGACGCGTTTTGGGATTGTCGCAATTTTTACTAACCACCGAGAGATGTGCACGCGCTCGAGGTTCGGGGCATGACATAAATATCTCGTGTTATATGTGGTTTAGCTAGAGAGCCAAGGCAACGTTTGTTCTATGAATGATCCTTCTTCTCTAAAGAGGTTTGGGGTCAGTGCTTGAGCTTGAGTGGGGTTCAAAGAGTTGTAGAAGGATGGCAATGGATTTTTTATTGGGTTTTTTCAGCATCTAAAAGGTTGCTCTTTTGTTAATTCTCTCTTAAAACTTGCTAAGGGTGGATCTATCCACTATTTTTGGCAAGAAAGGATTGCGGAGCTGCATAATAGGATTGTTTCCTATTGAAAGGATTGCGGAGCTGCATAATAGGATTGCTTCCTATTGAGAAAATCTCCAAGGATTTTAATCTAACAAAATCATGCAAAATGTTCTTTGTGCTCAAGTGGCATCTGTTGGGAATAACGGATCCCCGAAAACCGGATTCGACACAAAATCGAACCCCTAAATCAATGCGGAAGACGAAGCCCGAGAAAACAACACGCATCACCGATTCTAAAGCACACCACGGATTCGAACGTACCTTTTAGCCACAGATTAAGCACCGACGTTGATGGAGGAAGAGAAACTGAGCAATCCGATCCAATGAAGCCTTGAAGGGAGGAAGAACAAGCCGTATGCTTACTGTCTTTTCTTTTGGGAGAGAGAGAGTGTGGAGAGAACGTACGTCTTTTCTTTTTCTAAAAACAACGGTATGTTTTTCTCTCTCTCTCCTCCCTTTTATACCTCTCTCCTTCCACGGGCCCTATTCCCATGGGCCGAGCTTTTTGGGCCCAACTTGGGCGGACGGGCCTTAAGCCCAATACCAATAAAAGCCTTCATCTCCCACTCGCACATGGTGGGCTGAATAGGATTCTCTTTACCTCTCTTCAACATTCATACTGGTGAATAATCCGTGCGACCAGCATACTTTGAGAGCTTGTTGCTATACATCTGTTAGGAATATATAGCAGCTCATAATGGGCATCACACTCCGAATAGATTTAGTATGCAGTACCCTAGATCGATCGATCACATTTATATCTCCCTTGATATCTTTTAAACATGATATATATATATATATATATATATATATATATATATATATATATATAT
Organism: Eucalyptus albens; assembly: GCA_014182695.1. NCBI lineage: Eukaryota > Viridiplantae > Streptophyta > Magnoliopsida > Myrtales > Myrtaceae > Eucalyptus > Eucalyptus albens. The sequence goes on along the minus strand of CM024651.1, from coordinate 21,092,173 downwards.
ATTGTATTCACAATTATAATTATCACAAAGATAGTCATAATTGGTCGACTAGTGAATACAAAACCACAATGTGATTCTCCAAAATCGATCTTCATCTTTCCTTCAAACTCTCAATTTCAATCCAGCTTGCTTTTCTAGAAATGCCCCATTAGATCGAATCATCTCATGACCATTGGCAACACACTAAGATAGCAAACATTAAATAGAAATCTTGAGAATAAGTAAGAGTCCTGAGGGGACTTCAAAAATTGAGGAACTCTTTTCCTCAAGAGTCTCACACGTCATAAAAGTTGAGATCAAACTTTTTGCCACTCTTATTGGTCGTCTCATGCATACGTAGTATGAAATACGTATTACGGTATTAACTCCTTTCCCATGGAGCGTATGTCTACACCTTTCAATACCGTACAGATGATAGTTCAGACATACCCAATGTCTAACTTGAGTTCACGTATCTACGCAATCACAAAATTCATCAGAACTCACATCTGGCATCTTAAAACATGTGGGGTTATTTTACTTTCGGACATCTTTAGTATTACGTCATCATCTTAATACCTAGTTAAGGCGACATACGTATTTTAAGCTTGCGCTCTCGATTATCACCTAAATAATAAGCTTAAAAACAGTCTCATCTCTATTTATCACACAGTAAACAGATGCGATTACCCGTGTGAGTGGGCTAATCCTATATCTGTCCGACATACTTCTCAACTTAAAATAATGCACTGAGCATTAAGATGCATAAAGATCATACAAAGATTCATAGGCATTAATCAATGAAAAAACAAAATTTCATAAATGTGAACAACTCAGGGAAATTACAATTCAGTACATCAAACTCTACGCAATCTTAGAGATTTTACATGACCACAAAACACATCTCTAGGTATTGGCTTTGTCATAGGATCTGCTACCATTCTATGCGTAGATATGTACTGCAAGTTCACATCCTTTCGTGCAACCATATCTTTTACAAAGTTATACTTGGTATCTATATGTTTGGTCTTGCCATGATACTTTGGATCTTTGGTGTACGCTATAGCTGCTTGGCTATCACGGTTAACCAACAATGGATTTGCAGCTTTCTCAATAACACCTAAATGATCCAAAAATCTCCTAAGCCAAACTCCTTCTTGTACCGCTGCCGATAATGCCACGAACTCAGCTTCCATCGTGGACAAGGCTATGCACGTTTGTTTCTTACTTGCTCCATGATATGGCGCCATTGTTCAGTAAGAAAGCAAATCCAGAGGTAGATTTTCCTTCATCTAAATCTCCTCCCCAATCAACATATGAATAGCCTTCAAGTCGCAGATCCTTTCCTTGGTAATTCAACTTGAAATCAGCAGTTCCCTTCAGATACCTCAGTATTCTCTTGACGGCTTTCCAATGTGCTGGACCTGGATTGGATTGGTATCTACTCACCATTCCAACTGCAAAGCATATGTCGGGTCTTGTACACATCATAGCATACATCAAGCTCCCAACAGCACTAGCATAAGGAACATGTTTCATTTGTTCCTTCTCTTGTGGAGTCCCCGGACACGAGTCTATGGCTCAATCCTTCACCTTTTGCAATATGAGTGTCTATGGGTTTACGAGTCTTGCATACGAAATCGTTCAAGAACCTTATTTATATAGGTTTCTTGCGAAAGAGACAACGATCTCTTCAAACGATCTCTCGAAATCTTAACTCCAAGAATGTATGCAGCCTCACCCATATCCTTCATCTCAAAGTTAGAAGACAACCATCTCTTGACAAGATAACCAACTCCATATTGCTTCCGGCAATCAGTATATCATCAACATATAATGATATGATCACAAATTGATCCTTGGATCTTTTGATATATACACAATGATCCTCATCAATCATTTTAAAATCATATGTCACTATGGCATTATGAAAATGTATATACCATTGTCTTGATGACTGCTTAAGACCATATATCGACCTCAAAAGTCGACATACTTTTTTTTCTTGGCTTTTCACTATGAAACCAGTAGGTTGTTCCATATATATTTCTTCCTCTAATTCTCCATTGAGGAAAGCAGTCTTTACATCCATTTGATGTAACTCAAGATCCAGACTAGCCACTATTGCCAGAATAATGCAAATCGAGGCAAATCTCACTACAGGAGAAAACGTATCTTCATAATCAATTCCTTCCTGTTGATTATACCCCTTCGCCACAAGGCGAGCCTTATGCCTTTCAATCGAGCCATCAGTCTTTCGCTTTATTTTGAGAACCCATTTGTTCCCAATAGCTCTGCGTCCTTTTGGAAGATCAACCCGGTTCCCAAGACTTGGTTTGATTTCATTGACTCCATTTCTTCTTCCATTGCATGAATCCATTTTTCTTTACTAGGGCAATTAAGAGCCTCATTGATATTTCTTGGCTCATCCTCATCTTGTGGAGCAACCATAAAAGTTTCCCTTCAATGTCAAAACGTCGACGGGGAATACTTTGGCGACTTGTTCGCCGTATGGGAGATTGTACACTTTGCACATCATTCCCTATTATGCTCCCACTTGGATGAACTCCACTAATATCATTGTCTTGATCTAAGGTCTCAAATAGGGAGTGATCTTCCCCTATTTCGCCCTTCTTAGGAAACTCATCCTCTAAGAATGTAACATCTCGTGATTCAAATTCAGTTACACTCCCACTTTCCTGCTCACCAATGAACACATATCCTTTTTAGTGTTCCGAGTATCTTATGAAAATACTCTTCTTTCCTCTGGGACCCAATTTCTCAAACTTGTGAGAGGACTCATGTGTATAGGCAGCACAACCTCATGGCTTAAGAAAACTCAAGTCCGGTTTTCTACCCGTCCATAACTCATATGGAGTGGAAGCAACGATTTGGAAGGCACCCGGTTAAGTATATACGCAGTGAGTTAACAATGCATCACTCCAAAAGGTGATAGGCAAGTTAGCATGCGCCATCATGGACCTAACCATTTCCAAAGTAGGGTTCTCGTTTCTTCTTTCCGCAACACCATTTTGTTGAGGAGTGTACGGAATAGACAACTGTCTTTCTATTCCTTTTTCATCACATAATTTTCTGAACTCATCAGATAAATATTCTCTACCTCGATCGGATCTTAATGCTTTTATTTTCTTATTTAATTGATTCTCAACCAGGTTCATAAACCTTTTAAAACAACTTATCGCTTCAGATTTATGAGAAATCAAATAGACATATCTGAATCGAGTATAGTCATCAATAAATGTGATGAAATAAACAGCCCCATGCCTTCCTTTTACATTCATTGAACCACAGACATCAGAATGGATTAAATGCAGAGGAAATTCAGCTCTTTTTCCTTTTCCAAATGGTTTCCTTGTCGTTTTCCCTTCTAGGCAATGCTTACATATGGACAAATCGACTTTTTCAATATTGCCCAACAAGCCCTCTTTGGCTAGTCTATTCATACGCTGTTGGCCAATATGACCAAGTCTAGCATGCCACACATTCACATCATTATCATATTTATTAGGAGACGTGAGAAGGGAATAACAAACATTAGTATTAACATAATCAATATCTAATACAATAAAACCATCCAGAAAATAACCACAACCATAGTAATTTGTCTCAAAAACAAATTCACACCTCTACTATAGAAGTTCATATTAAAACCTAATTTAACCAACATTAATACGAGACACTAAATTCGACGAATCTCCGGAGCATACAACACATCATGAAGAAACAAAGTGCGTCCACCACGCATATTCAGTTGGCATGTGTCAATTCCCTTCACTTCAGCTTTGGAGTTGTTTCCCACATAGATCCACTTAGTTCCAGTTGGTACTCGTCGGAATTCCACGAAGGATCCTCTATCCTTCGCTACATGGTCCGTTGCTCCCGAATCCACAGTCCACAAAGGATTAGACTCGTTAAGAACACAAAACTCGACACATAAGCAAAGTTCTGAAAAGTACAAGGGGTGCATACCTTCTTTGGCTCACGACAGTCGCAAGCATAATGACCCTTCTTGTCACAGTTGTAGCATTTCACCATTGTAAGCTTTTTCATGCGAGGATGCTTCCCTCTTCCATGTTGGTTGAATTTGGGTTTCTTCCCTGAAGGACCTGCTTCTTCCTTGCCTTTCCCCTTATCAAACCAGTTAGGGCGCTTGCGCTTGGAGCTCGAAGCTCCATTTGAGCTAGAACCAAAGCATAATAGAGTTCAAAGATCCAGCTTAGCCGCCAACATGCGGTCCTCTTCCAGCTCAAGATGACGCATTGCATCCTCAAAGGTTTTGATATTTTCATTATGAGTCAGGTGCACCTTCATATGCTCCCAACTCTGAGGCAAGGAACGAATCACTGCTTGCACTTGCTGCTCATATGTGAGGACATGGCCAGCATCTTTTAGCTCAGTTATCATGTTTGACATCTTTCTAAGATGTTGCTTCATGGTCTGACCATGAGGCTTCTTATAAGAGTCAAACCTGATAGTGAACTGCCTCAGTCTAGTCACTGAAGTATGACCATATCTAGCTGCCAATGCCTCCCACATTTCCTTGGCATTATCAAAACGCCGAAACTCTCGCATGACGTCATTTTCCATGCTGCTCAGCAACGTGATGCGAGCTAGAGAGTTCATTATTTTCCACGCAGAAAAAGCTTCTTTGTTTCTTTTGTCTTTGTGCGGTGGTTCCCTCTTCAGTTCTACCATGGTCATGACAAGAGCCTCAAGTGCTTCTTGCTCTTCCAAAGACATACTTGGATTTTCATTTGCCAAATCTCATAGTTGTCTCCATTGAGCTTTTCACCTTTGTTCAGCTCGACAACTATGCTATTTATGGCTGAAGCCATTGATTTGAACAAATCAGACAAATATACACGAATTATTAATGCATATCATTTATGCATCCCTATTTACATAGATCCATCATATCAATGAATAATTTCAAGTAAGGCTTCAGAATCAAAAGGTCACTACGTTTCCAATCATCCTCCAAAATCCTAACTTAAAACTATCATTAATATGATTGTCATATGCAAAATCAATTCTATGAAGCTACAAAAACTTCTAAAACTACCCACGACTAATTACCCACAAAGAACCAGCAATAATGAAAGCAACAAACAATTGACATACAATTAAAAAAAATAATGCTTTCAATTAATACAATTAGGTAGTAATCATTACATAATATGTCCACAAAGCACACTTAATATATATCAGCCAATACAACTAACACAAAGTCAAAGCACACGAACCGAGAAATATCCTCTTTTGTTCAATTTCTTGATCTTTTCCCTTGAAACAATACAAGTAATATTCGTTTACAAAATCCATCACAATTTTCTTATAGGAAGCAGCTCCGTTGACATCCCATATGCGATTCAACACATCTTGCCATTCAGGTGGAAGAGCGTTTATGAAAAATCGCACCATTTCTGACTGTGACATAGGACGACCATTCCATATGACCTGTTGAATTTTCTTGTTGACTTCAAGGACATGATCAATTAAGTCACCTCTCTCCCATCGATGATCAGTCAGCTCAGCTATCAACTTAGACAACCTATCTCTTTGTTCATCGGTAACTGCGCGAATAGGTGTTCGCAACCTTAAGGGAGGCATAATTCCTGCAACAAATGCAGAACAAATAAGGGATCACATTATAATCCACATAAACTTAATTGAAAAAGAAACACATTCTTTTCCTCTTTTTTTTTGGTCAACGGTCAACGGTCAAAGTCAACGGTCAACTGTCAAAGTCAACGGTCAACGGTTGGAGGGTCAACGGTCAACGGTTGTCGGTCGTCAGACCGGACGGACCGGTCGGGCCGGTCGGACCGACGCACGTGCCGCGCGCGGACCGACGCACGTGCCACGCACGTGCGGGGGATGACGTCACGCAGACGTCATCCGCACATGCCTGCGTCAGCGAGTCGGGTTGGGTCTCCGGTCGGGTCGGGTCGCCGGCCGGTGACCACCCGGCGAAACTTCGTCGGCGATGACGTCATCGGTGACGTCATCCGAACGGTTACCGACCGTTGGATGACATCATGATGACGTCATCGCGTGACGTCAGCACGCGCCTGGCGATCCAGCGCCTCCGGGCACGTCGCGCCCACACGCAGCACCTTCCGGCCGCGTGTGTGGGCGCGTGCGGCGTCTCTCGGCGGCGCTCGAGGTATCGCCAGACTCGTCTCGACGTCGCCTTTCTCCCCATGTGTTCAGAATTTGATTTCGACTTACGAAAACTCGAAAAAATGGCCGAAAAGCGCTTGGGTGTCGGGATTTTTGCCCCGATCCGTACGGCCGAAGTTCTTTCTCGAAAAATCAATCAAAAACATCAAATTGATCGGGAAAACGTGAACTAGGGCTCGATACCAATGTTTAGAATAACGGATCCCGAAAACCGGATTCGACACCGAATCGAACCCCTAAATCAATGCGGAAGACGAAGCCTGGGAAAACAACACGCATCACCGATCCTAAAGCACACCACGGATTCGTGTGTACCTTTTAGCCACAGATTAAACACCGACGTTGATGGAGGAAGAGAAATTGAGCAATCCGATCCGATGAAGCCTTGAAGGGAGGAAGAACAAGCCGTATGCTTACTGTCTTTTCTTTTGGGAGAGAGAGAGCGTGGAGAGAACATACGTCTTTTCTTTTTCTAAAAACAACGGTATGTTTTTTTCTCTCTCTCTCCTCCCTTTTATACCTCTCTCCTTCCACGGGCCCTATTCCCATGGGCCGAGCTTTTGGGCCCAACTTGGGCGGACGGGCCTTAAGCCCAATATCAATAAAAGCCTTCAGCATCAATTGATAATTCGTTATCATTGGATCTATTTGAAGTGCTAAGTGAAAGGACTTAAAAGACCGGATGGACTCTAAGGATGAACAAGTTAAGAGAGCGGAAAATGCGTGAGGACATGGAGAAACCAATAGGTGAATAGGTGTGTGGAAGAATGGCGGAAAGTTGACAGAAGCTACCGCTCATATCAAGCTAAGAAAATCGTTATTGATCAAGTGAGATAACAACAAAGACTCGGATATTGCTTTCCCCGTTATTACACATGTAAAGATTTGACAGCTAGTTACAAGTTTGGAATTGCATATTCATTCACTCCGAGGAGAAATTAATCAATCATCCATTACACAAATGGACAATGGATTATTTCCTTATATGTTGTTTTTATTCTTGGAAGCAACAAGATTACCGGAAGATTTGTTTGTATGGGCGAATGGATTTTTGATGATTTCATTGCTATCTACAGCAGCTAAAGTGATTATCTCAAAAACAATGCAATGGTCAACTTGGAGATTGACAACTAAAAGGGAACAATGCAAGCCAAACTAGATAGAGACGAGCCACGAGAATTACAACAACACTTTAGAAATTCTGTCATCAGTTGAATCACTTACTAAGAGTTATACACTAATTGTAGCTTGTGAGAAGTGTACAAGTGTAGTAGTAGTGCGTGTAACTTGCTAGTGCGATCTATCAATTTTGGACAGAAGCAGTGCAAGCTACAATTATTACGACTAAAAGAGCAACTAGTGAAATTCTGCTTTGTTGGTAGTCGTTAGTCTAGGATGGTAGAGATAGATTTTATTTAGATTGAATCACCATAAATATGCGTGCATCTAACTTTATCTCTCTACTTATAACTTTAACTATTTGATAGAAGCATCAAACTCAATATTAACGGTTTATTCTTGCATATATCAATTTATTTATATAAACTATTTCTACTTAGTACGCGAAAAATTTATCAGATTGCAATATATAACCTATTCACTCCTTTAGTATATTACTAGCCATAACACTTCCTTGCCTTTATAGTATAAAGTATAAGTTTTTTTTTTTTTTTTAATGCTGTTTGAGTTCAGACGGCCATATATATTAACGACATGATGTTAGTCTTGCAACCCTCAAATAGAATGCTTTGTGAATTATGGACAATTACTTTAGTTCATGTTGAATTCGTTTTGTGAAAATTGCTGGAAAATCATTTTTCTGGAAAACGACAATATTTTTTAGTGTTTGATTGAGATCTGAAAATGAATTAAAAAATATTTTCTATCATTTGGTTGAGAAATCTTATTTGATTTTCCTAAATAGCCATCCATTTTCTGAGTGCTAATGACTTGCGCATGGATAATTAAGGAACTTGGCACGAGCATCGAGGTTTCAAGTTTGGATCCTCGATTCTTGGGCACAAGCATGGACACTGGTCTTGGATCCATTGAAACGGGGCCAAAAAGCTCGGTGCCCGTGCCTAGCTCACAACCCAATCTATAAAGGCCAGGCTTGAGTTCCTAGCGTTGGGCCTCAGTTGGACCCATGCCTAAGACCAAGACTCCAATATCAAGTCCATTGAGATTAGGCATTGGGCGTTGAATGGGCCTCGAACTCGGCATCTTGGACCTGGTCCCCTATGCTTGAATTTGGGTCCATTGAGGCCAGGCTTGGGACCTTGGTGCCCATGCCAGAGTCCATCAAGGCCAAACCCTAGTCCTAGCACTTGAGCCTGGGCTTGGCATTGATGGACCGGGGGCAAGCGTAGGGGCCAGAGACATAGGCACGAGAGTCTTGGGTCTAGCCTCAGTGGACTAGGGTATGGGCGTTAGGATTCAGAGTCTAGTCTCGATGGACTTGGGTATGGGTGTTGAGGACTAAGCTTAGCCCAATATTGCCGGGCTTGGTGTCCTAGGCACAAGCACTAGTGTCCCGAGGTCGATCCTACTGCCAAGGGCCCAGGAACGAGTGTTGATATTCCCGTGCCTAAGCACAGAGTTTCAAGCTTAGGCGCCACTATCTATTCATACCTTAGAAAATGATTTTCGATTTTTTAAAAAGAAAATTAATTTTCTCAATTTAAGTTTCGACAGGAAACTTTTTTTTTTTCATGAAACCTTTTATGATATTAAGTAAACATTTTTCATTAACTCATTTTCCTAAGCAAATCCAAATGCCGGAAAATGAAGAATATGTTTTCCCCAAAAATGTTATCAGCGAAACAAACCACGCCTTATGTGGCACGAGTGGTCCCTGACGTATGACAATTAAAAAGGATAATTCTGGCTTAAAGAAATTTTGCAGTTGGTGGGAAAAAGTGACAAATTACTGAAGTTATTTTCTAAGTTGAGAAGAAACTGCCAAGTCAATTAGTAAGCTTAAGCTATGTCCTCATTAGCCAAATAAAAAATATTTATCGACCTTTAAAAGCGAGAAGAGGATCTTTTTGCTCACCAAACTCCAAATTAAATGACCAGAACTTTGTCTGTGAACAGCAGCATGAAAAGCAGAAGAATCTGGATTTTTCTCACAAGGAAGTAACTTCAAAGAATAAAGAGTTTGGCCTTTCGGATGGACTACACAGAAAATATACATTCATTCAGCTGATTTCATCAATCGACTGATTAAGCTGAACGTTCGACAAGACCACAGTCGACAACTCTCGATCCATTTCAGAGGTAGCACATTGCCGAGGCAGACAGTGCACTCTCATTGATGTGTTGTCGTCAACGTCGGACATCAGATGTTTTCCAAGCTTTTTGGGGAGGAAAAACTGTGCAACGCAAGACTGGTATCGCCACCGAAATTGAAGCATAGTTGACAAAAATGATCAGAAATGCAACTATTTGAAGAACAGATTTACGGAAGAAAGCAAAGGCTTAGGATTTGGCAGCACATCCGATAGTCAGAAAGGGTACTGCTGATAGATAATGTACGTGGTTTCCGGTTAGCAAATATAACGACAATCATATGCATTCGCTTGCTCATACTAGTGAGCACCATCTTCCTCTCAAGTCCCACTCAATCTGAACGCTAATTTCGATCCTAACAAGGTAAGAAAGAATGTTTGCAGAACCGGAATATCAAATTTCGACACTTCAAGGAATTTGTTCATACTTTCTCATAAGCTGCTGTACTGAAGCTGCCTTCCTCTGGGCTCTCCTCGTGCCGCTCCTTGCAATCTCAACCAAATGCTCGTAGACGCCAAACTGGAGTGCCGTCAACAAGAAGTTCGAGTTGCTTGAACCCAGTTCAAGAAGAACTGAGGTTGCACACTCTTTGTTCTTTGGAGTTCCGTCCTTGATGAACTCAACTAGGGTCTTGATGAACGAGAGCTGCCCAATCTCCTGGCGCCCGGTCGGACGCGACACAAGAAGCAACAAGATTGATAGGGCCTCATCGACCATCTCTAAATGCCTGTCCTTGAGTAATTGAAGCAAAGGTGGCACGATCCCGGCCTCGATGGCCCTGTCCTTATTCATCTGGTTGAGAGACAAATTAAACAATGCCGTCGCAGCATCTTTCTTGCCTCTAATTGTCCCATTCTGCAATAGTTCTACAAGAGGAGGTATGCCGTTAGATAATCCCACCGTGATCTTGTTTTCGTCAACCATAGATAAGCTAAACAGACAAGCTGCCGAGTTCTCTCTAGCCTCGGTCGTCCCCTTGCACAAAATGTCTATAATGGCTGGAATCGCGCCCTCGTTAGCTATACTTTTCTTGTTGGCCTCATCAATAGATAGGTTCAAGAGAGCTGTCACAGCATGCTCTTGGATTTTCGAGTCCGGATAAGATAAGAGATGCACTAATGGTGGGATTCCTGAGGATTCAGCAATTAGGACTCGGTTCTCAGGGTTCTCCTTTGAGAGCATACGTAACTTGATGACGGCCTTCCGCTGTTCCTCCAGTTGGCTGAACGACAAGACCTCGATCAGGGATTGAATCTCTTCTCTCTGTTCAGGGTCGGAGTTATCGGACTCCAAGACGACGTGTTTCTTGGGGAGCTGAAAGTTGTTCTTCTCGCACCACTGGATGATAAGGTTCTTGAGGGCATAATTCGGGGCCAAAGACAGGTGAGCCAAAGTTTGCCGAGTTTTGGGACAGGTCCGATGATTTGAATCCAACCACTTTTGTATGCTTTCTCTCTCGTAGGTCTGATGGAAATGAAGCCAGAATTTAGTGCTAGATATTAAGTAATGTATCGATCTTCAATTATCAATATATGCCATGCTCATCTGAAATCAAGGGGATTGCAACTTTTAAACTTAAAAATCTGCTAAAAAATGCGGCCTCAGTTATATTTTGTGTACTCATATGCACAATCTCAAAGTGGAAACTTGGATTGACACTATTCCAATGAAGAAGGGAGCTTCGGTTTAGCCCATCAAAGACTCACCTGTCCGGAGGCAACAATGACGGGGTCGGTCATGATCTCGAGCGTGATCGGACAGAGGAACTCGTGAGGGATCACCAAGGATGGCAATTTCTCGAGCATCTTGTAAGGCATGGTCGGCTCCTCAAGGATGTTGGTGACTTCGACGCCCGCCATTTGCTTGAACTTGTTTAGGAGACCGATGATTTGCTGGATGCTCTCCGTGGTCGGGCCCCCCCTCTCTTTGACGAGCTTCCTCACGGCTAGAGTCTCGTTCTTCAGGTCCTCCGGAGTGTGCAGATCCAGCTTCTTCGCAAGCCTTTCGACGATCGCACTGTCTAAGTTGCGGTCTTCATTTTTGGAGAACACGACCATCAAATCCATTGCGAGCTCGATGTCTTGCGTATCCGTTCTTCTCTTTGCCCTTCTAAGTTGCATGATCATCAACTGCATCTGATAAAATATATGTCCCACGATAAACGACTGCACGATGACTTAATCATCGAATTTCAAAAGATAAACTGAGCAAACACCTACCGAAGGACGATGATAGCTTGCGTTACTGGGTACCCAGAGGACCGATTAGAGGCATCAAGAACAGCATTTTGGTCAGAATCAAGAGATAATACCTGTTCATTAACTTCATCGGAGATCCCGAGCTGATCATATGGCAAAGCGTCAAGAGCTCGCGTCGATCTTTCGTAAACTTTTTGAAATTTAACCTTGACCGCCTCGCTCTCCAATGCCTGAAACCAACGGCGCGATTTCATAAGACGAAAGTCCTAGGATTTGATTCGTGTTTTGCCAACTAGCCTCAAGCTCATACAATCAAATTTCTCTAACCAGGTATATTTTGCTCCCTTCATTGCATATTTTCAAGAGCTTCTTCGCCAAACCGGTTGCCTTCTTCACGTTCCAAAGGGCCTTGATGCCGGTCTCCGGGATTGGCTCGTCGTGATCTCGGATCTCTTCAATGAGAGGCAACAAGAGCTTCAGTCGCCTCACGAGGCTGTAACACTCTTTCCTCTGAGTCCGGCGGTAATCCCCGAGCTGTGCCGCGGACTCGATCACAGCCACAATCTCTTGAAGCACGTCGGCCTCGTCAGGGGACACCGACTCGGCGGGGGCATTCTCTTCCTCCACGGCCTCTCCTCCATCCTCGCCTCCCAATCTCTCTCCATCCATTACCATTCCCAAATCAATACATGTCGAGCCCCCCGGACGCTTCCTCTCTAAAGACTTCGCGGCTCCAATTATCGAATGGCGAGATCGGGATCGCGTCCTTTGGCCCTCGTTATTAATGGAACGCGATCGGGAATCCAGATGGAGAAGGATTGAGGAGAAGACAGGGATCGATAACGCAGAAACCAAACCCTAAACCTAATTCTCGCATCGAAATCCTTCCTCTTTTCGAGTTCGACCGATTCGTTGTTCGTGTCTTTTCGATGCGCGCAATGCTTTGCCGGGAATTTCGGAGCATTTGATTCGCAAGAGGCGATAGGCGTCCTGGAAACTGAATATAGGAAGGGGTTTTGAAAGTTAGTTATTCTGTTTTTTTGAAAGTTAGTTATTCTGTTTCGCGGCTTACTTGGACGCAATTCAGAAGTTGGATATTTTTAGAAGCTCCATTGCATGTGGCCGGAAAATTACCAAAAAAGTCCAAAACTTATTACAATTGTACCAATTCAATTCTAAACTTATTTTTTTTTTACCAATTGAGTCCTAAACATTTTACAATTATTCCCAATCAGTCCACCCGATTAAAATTGAGCTTGGCCCGACATGGCAGCTAGCCAAGACCAATGAGCTTTTTTTAATAATATTTTATTTTTGAAATATTTCATTAATTTTTTATCTTTTTTCCCTTCTCCCTCCTCCCTCCTCCCTCCTTCGGCTCGGCGACCGCCAAGCCGGCCAATCGCCGATTGAGGTGATCCGGCAGCTCGCCTCGCCGTCGTCGGGCAAGGCGAGCCCTCGCCAAATCCGGGCAAGGAAGGCCTCGCTAGACGTGACAGCGAGCCCTGCCGGATTTGGCGAGGGCTCGCCTCGTGGTGGCCGGGCGAGGGGAGCCCTCACCAGATCTAGCGGGGCTCGCCCCATTGTCGCTAGGCATGAGCTTGCCGATTGGCAAGGCGAGCCCACCGAATCGCCTCAATCCGGCGATCGGCTAGCCTTGCCGATCACCGAACCCAAAGGAAGGAGGAGGGAGGAGGGAAAAAAAAAAAAGATAAAGGAAAAAAAGATAAAATATTAATAAAATATTTTAAAAATAAAATATCATTAAAAAAATCTCACTTTGGTGCCCCCGATTGTCATGTTAGCGCCAATCGATCAATTTTAGTCGGATGGACTGATCAGGAATAATTTTAAAAGGTTTAGGACTCAATTGGTCAAAAAAATAAAAATAGGACTAAATTGACACAATTGCAATAAGTTTAGGATTTTTTTGGTAATTTTCCCTAGTGGCTTGGCTAGGAGCTATGCAATGGAGACATTTTCCTATGCAGCGAGAAATTTTGAGCGGTTGACTTCCCTGCATAAAGCGAATGTGTTGTTGAGTTTAACGAGTCTCGGGCTTTAATGAACAAAAAAATTAACAATAAAAGCACGGCATTTGTCATATGCAACTAATTTAAACGTGGGTAAGACAAAAAAGTTCAATGTCATTGATTTGGTAATTAACAAGTGTAAGAATTAATGGAAAAATTATCAATTTAGTCATAAACCTATTGTACATACGTCAATTTTTAGTTTTGAACTTTCCAATTGCCACTGTAATCTTTAACATTTGCATGAAAATCCATCCTAATTGTTTAGATAAATTATCGTTGGAAATTGCCGACGTAGTGATTCACGTAGGATGTCATTTCAAGCAAAGATATCTAGGTTAGTGTGCATACAGGCTGGCCAATGATGATTTGACGTCATATTTGTGATTTCTAGCCGCAATTAATCAAAATGGTTACGTTGAAATTTCACTCAAAGATTTATCATTATATTGATAAAATCATAAAGTATAAACTAAATGCTATATGTATAATAGATTAAGACTAACTTGGTAATTAATCGGACAAAGAATAGTTTTTCGAATAATTGACGAATTGGAAGAAGACGGAAAAATTGGCTAATAACCTCAAGAAACTATTTTTGTTGACCAATCTCATACAAAAACTCTAGATGTGGTGCTTGCAAGATCCATATTGAGTCACGTGCGCGTGAGCATGTGTGTGTTTTTATACCTTTGTTATTGCAACTAGAAGGATCTTGAAAGGAAGTGCCGTTGACATTATAATTGTTTTCATTGAGAACACTTGGATTGAGCATCGTGTCTGGTTCAATTTGGAAAATGGATCAGATTGGTCCAGTTTTTGGTAATGCAAACCCAGAAGGTCGGAACGGCCGGTTCTAGTTGGGAACTAATTTGAGCCAATTCTATTGGTTCGGCTCTCAAGTTGAACCGATTTTAAAGCTTCTTTTGTAAAGAAAAAAAAAGTTTTATTTTTTGTAGCCAACATATGTGTTTGTAGTGAAAATGGTACAGCCACTTCTATTTTTATTTATTTATTTATTACAAAAGTATGATTTTTTTAACAAAATAAAAAGTGAGCCGGTTTCTAATTCGGAAATTTGGAACCGATAGTTATAGGTTTAGAGATAGGCTTACTCTGAAACCGATCAGCTTGGGGAACATTAAATTGGGATACATGATGGGTAGCTGAGTTAATCGGAGTTTTAATCCCCTGACGCTCAATAAGATTGTTATCAGCTTTCATGTGTTGAATGAGTCTGGAGTCTAATAAAAAAATAAAGTAAGTAGGATTTAAGACGAATTTGATATAATACTTCATTAGATCTTCAAATTTGAGATTTCGTTACCGGTGCCTCAAAACCTCACCAGACTAATTATATTACTCAAGATAATTATTTCGTTCGAAGTACAATAGCTTACAGACCCAAAAAAAAAAAAAAAAATTACAATATCTATAAGTACAATAGCTCCCAGCAGCAGGAACTCTTACCTGAGATTTGGAACCCACCGAGGAGGGGTTGGCTGAAGATCAACGTTGATGGGCCTGTAATGGACAGGCAGATGGTGGGAAGTGTCGCCGGGGATGAAACTGGGAGAGTGTACGTGGTTTCGCGATGGAATTGGAAGTCCAAGCAAGTCCAGTTGAGCAGATTGAAACCCTTGCTTGTTTGAAAACACTTTGTTTTTTCAGCTAAATCCGAACTCTTCTTTACTTTGGAGTTAGGCTAGCTAAAAGTATAAGTCCACTCATAGATTACAATCTGTGCTCGTGGGAGGTGGCCCGTTTATAGTTATCATGGGATGCGAGAAATTAATAGTCCATTTTAAGTAATTTCAAATAACCCATTATGGAAGAGAAGCAAATCAAGTGGTGGATTGGATTGCCAGGCCCCACAAAAAGAATAATCTCTCTTGTAATTAGACTACTAATCCTCTTTCAATTCTTTGGGACCATCTCTTGTAAGTTGTAATGAAGGTCTAATTTTTTTTTTGTTTTTTGGTCGGTCAGTGAAGGTCTAATTAAAGGAGACCTTTTTTGACAAAAAAAAAAAAAGTAAATATAAATTGTTCTTACTGTATCAATACGCCTTTCCTTAAAAAAGTGAACTTTTTATATTTGAGTCGAGTTTGGATATGGAAATCGACCATTTCAATCTTGACCTGTCAGACAAAATTGACCTTGGAAATTAGTCAATATTCATGTGAGTTGTTTTGATCTGCAGTGTCAATGTTAATAGGCCCTGTAGTAAAAGGAAAAAAAAAGATTTTCACCCTTTTTCATATTCGAGAAAAGGGTAAGGAAACGGGGTAATGCAGGGGAGAAAAACTAATAATTTGAGAGAAAAATTATCCAAAAAATCTTAAATCTATTGTATTTTTATCAATTCAGTTTTAAATTCTAAAATTTTCAATTGTATCAATTGAGTTCTAAATTTTTCATATTTTACTAATTAAGTTTATCTGGCTAATTTTAGTTAGAAATCGCTGACGTGAATGCCAATCATTATACGTGGCATGGTCAGCATTGATATTGATTTTTTAAATAATATTTTATTATTTTTCAATTTTTTTTATAATTGTTTGTTTTTCTTTTATTTGTCTTTTCTTAGATTTGGGCCAATGACCTTCACCAGCATTGGGCGAGGGCGTCGTGGCCCTCACCTTGCTAAATGCCATTGCTAGCTCTAGGTGAAGGCCGTGATGCCCTTCTTGGGGCTGATGAGGGTCGCAACGTCCTTGCTTTGGGTGGTGAGGGCGTCTTGGCCCTCACTTGTGGTCGACGAGGGTTGGTCGGTGGCCCTCACCAGCCTAAGGCCAAAGAAAAGAAAAGAAAACCCAAAAAAATTATGAGAGATAAAACAATATAAAATTTATTAAAAAATGTTTGTGTTATCGCCAATTGCATTATGTAAGGCCATTGGCATCTATTTAAGTGATTTTTGGCCAAATTGATTGTATGAACTCAATCGATGAAAACTGAAAAGATTTATAACTCAATTGGCACATCCGAAGGTTATGATTAAATTGAAAAAAATGAAATATGTTTAGGACTTTTTGGTTAACTTTTCAAAATTTGAGTGGAGCGATTTATTTTATGCTCTTTGATTTTTTTTTTTAATATGACAAGTTCATCCATGAATATTCGACCGTACCTAAACATTCAAATGGAACAATTAATTAGAGAGTAACGTCGTACTGTGTTCCCTCAGCAGAAAAAAAAAAATGAAGAAATTGCGAAGACGATTATATGTTTAATTTCCATTGTCAGTTTTGTCCCCAAAAGAAATTCTCAGTTGTCAGTTTGACCATGGTCACCGGTCAGATCATTGAAGACTGGACTCCTCGTTAAACTACGCATTCACGGACCGGCCTTGAATTAAAAATTTTGCGGATTTCAGGGGAAAAAAAATAAAAGAAGAAAAGTTCTGGAAGTGGTAGCTCTCAATATACCGTATGCATCGCGTAAATGCATATAAATATACTTAAGGCAATGGAAATTTTTCAAGCAAAATTGTTGTTCTCTTCGAGTGCGTTCGTGAATAATCATAATCCAAGCAGACTTCTTTTGCAAATAATCTTATTTTTCTTGTGCAAGATCTGTTTTGGCATTTCGATATGTAAGACTTTTACGTGTGTATAGATAAGGAAATTCTCAAGTAAATGGGCTAGCGAATTTGTTTTACATTTGCCCCCAAGAGGTTTCATTTCTATGCTACTTGGTGATCATGTTACAACCTAAAATTTCCACCTGATTTGAACCTCAAAATAATAAATAATTGAGCCTCAAATGATTTACGCAATTTTTGTTATTACTACACATAATCAAAAGTCCTAGTACTGACCGAACATATAATCTTACTTTTGCTGCACACGCTTATTTAGTTCTTAAAGAGATTTTTCAAAATGCCAATCTAAATATCCTTTCGCTCCAAACTTGACTAATGTGTAAACTATTTTGGAATGGATTCAAGCTCAGTAAATCAAAGTTCAACATCCTGTTAGATGCAAATTGCGCAACCCCAAGATCTCCATAACCAGAACAAGAACATGCATAATTGAGTAGAAAGATTAACGCACCTGTTTTGGGATCCATCGAACATAAAGCGGAAGCATAAAAAGGATTACCCATATATATTAAGGGGATTCACGCATCAAGCCCTTCTCCTCTATTGGCCTCTGTATCACTGGTTCAATGAGGCTGCCCCCTCACGTTTAGCGTTAGGTAAACGCCCTTAGGTGAGGATACATGTGAGAATTAGGGTTAGAGGAGAGACTTGAAGACTATTTATAGAGTTTCCAGTGGTCCCCTCTCATTCATTACGGGCCAGCTCAACTCGGCCCACACTACCAAAGCCCATATTAGACTCGATTAAGAAACATTCTATCTCTCTTAAGACCAACCCTGTTTTACGGTAACCATAAAAACAGTAAATTATAATATCAATTAATTTAGTCCACATTAGGAAAACTCTTACACATCCAAAATAGGAGATCAACTTAACACGCATGTGATTTTTAATAGGGAAATTAACTTATGTAAGTTTATGTCATGGATGACTTATTGTAGTTATGAGTGAAATGAATAAAAATTGATAAAATAAGTGGACATTCAATTTAACACTAGACATTTCTAACAAAAAAAAAAAAAAGGCACTCAAATACACAGAGAAACGTAATAAAAATGAAATAATTGCATGATGCGTGAATACGTCATAGTAGCTCCCTGATATAGGTACGTACTTAATCCCTACTCGTTATTGGTCAAGACTTATCCCAACTAATGAGATATCGTCGTTATCAGCTCATGGAATCATAAACACATCTTTGCCATACCTCAGCCCATCTATTTTGGGTGTCCTACATCACATACATACACCATTGTACAAACTGTATAATGATGGCTATTCGATATTCATTCTCATATTAGGCTACTAAAATCCTATCAGGTTACACAAGTCATATCATCTTGTATGTGAACCATATGAGTTTATGTCTTCTTAACCTTGTGAAGACATGTTTTAGATTGTATAACTTGTGTCTTTTTTCTTAGTCTTCTACACATACTCATACGAGCGAGTTCACCCTCTAGCAAATAGGCCATGGCAAAGATATATTATCCATGATCTGGCGTCATTGACATGCAAATCTTCACTACGTAACAATTTCCATGTGTAAATAATACTACACTAATCTCTTGGCATTTCTCCTATCAATAATGAAAACCAAATAATTATTTATCATCATTTATAAAACCACAAACTCTTATTCATAAAATAATCATCGTGCAATATAGGATCTCACAACACTCTTACATTAGATCAACTTATGATATTCTCAGTTTGCTATTAAAAGCTAAAATGTATGTCGAGCTACATGAACCCGCTATACAACTTGACTCTCATTTCACCTCATACATGGCATGAATCACATATATGTATAACAACATAGATCTATAATATTATGCTTTAATCTATAATCAAACAAGAATCAAGAGTACTAAGGGTGCGTTTGGTAACGTTTTTGTTCAAAAATTGTTCCCTAGAACAGAAATACTGAGGAACAATTTTTGAATAGAAGAACGCATTTGTTAACTGCACAAAATTTATGTTCTCGGAATAAAAAAAAAACAAAAACACGTTTAGTAAACTTGTATAATTTTTTTTTTAAATATTTTTTTTTTTTTTTTTTCTTTCTTTCTTCCTTTCGGCCGGTCGCTGGCCTCGCCATGGTCGACGATTGGCTGATGAGGGCCAGCAGCCTCACCCAGCCACGATGAGGTGGCGTGAGGTCAGCCTTGCCCTGGCCTAGTGAGGCCGAGCCTCGTGTCGGCTGGGGAGGCCGAGCCTCGCGCGGCCATGGTGAGGCTTGGGTCAATGAGTCTCGCCGTGGCTTAACCTCTCCGGGGGCCAGCAACGCTCCGGCGAGATCGCCGGCTCTCATCGGGCGGTCACCAATGCCGGCCATTGCCACTTGCCAGCCGCCGGCCATGACCAAGGCTAGTGACCAGCAAAAGGAAGAAGAAGAAGAAGAAGAAAAAAAAAAAGTGTTTCTTGGAAGTATTCTCGGGAATAAGAAACAAGTTTTTTTATTTGTTGTTTGCATTCCAAATCTATTTCCGGGAATAAAAGTATAAATAAACGCGTTTCTTTTCTTTTTTTTTTGTTCCCCGGAACAAAAGAACAAAAATTTGTGTTCCGAGGAATAGAAACACATTTAAATAAGTGCGCCCTAAGTGAATCAACCAACTTTAATCTCCAAATATTCACTTACACAAGGTCTGAGAACTCGATTGTCAAGACGGCCCGGCAGATATTCCCGTAATCATCCATTTTAAGCATCCACTTTAGTCCCTGAAAGCATAATTTCAAGCATCCATTGTTAATCAGTAATTTCTTACTTTCTTAACTTCATTCAGATAGTCAAATTTAGTACTTGTTTCATAGATTAAGGTCAAAATCACACGTAAGCATCTCAGTCCAGCTTCGGACAGATTGCAGATCACTGTAATTCTTCTAACTTCTTGAGTTGGAACTCATTATCTTGAACTCTAATCACCAAATTACTTCAACCTGCACAGAGAGGTATAAGTCAAGCGCAGTTTCCTTCCCAAACGAAGCTTCGGAAGTCTACTTCTAGCCCTCGAAAGTCAAAATTCACGACCAAATTTGGTCGAGGTGCTGCCCAGTTTTATTTTTCTTTGCTTCTTAATTTTCCTTCTTTTTTAGCACATAAAACTTGGGAAAAATAACACACCGACATAATACGGCATCGAACCCTTACTTAGATGACTTACTAATTTATTTCAAGCCTCCAATGAAGGGAAAATGAAGCATAAAACTGGACACCTAATCTGACATCATCCTTCAAACACCATGCTATCATCATTTTGATAGAGAGCGTATACAAATTTATATATCATTTAGGTTAATTTAACCTTAGACAAACAAATCTTCAATGACTTAAGTAACTCGTATAAATTTCATTTCTAAGACCACGTCTTAATTAGATTCACCCCAATCATAAAAATTGTAACTAAATTCTTACAATTTCATATTATTAGAATTACATAATTATCCCAATAAAAATTCATATTTTACAAGTTTTACTCCTAACTTCCATTCTTCACTTAATCAAGACATATTAATTGAATTAAATACCAAAGGCCATTCATTTGCAATCTAAGACATGTGAGTATTATATTTGGAATATGGACGTATCACATATTTTAGAAAATTATCAAAACAACCCTTTTAAAAATTAAATACACAATTCAGTCCAACTTTATTTCGTTAGATAAATTGTTGAGATTAAGCAACTATTTTTGAAAATAACCTAACTACTTATCGTCATAAGGTTTCTAAAAATGTGGTCAGCCCTCAGAACTTGGGTTCTTTGGATACGTGAGATTTGAGGAAGTGGAATTCGGTAAAATAGTTGAAAGATGACGTTTGAGAGAGATCCGGATTGACCAAGTAGGTGCACAAACGAGGAGTCTTGATTTGAATTGCAATCAAATTAAGCATTAATGTGCTGGATGTTATGAATGGTATCGATTTCGGGGTTAGATTCAATGACATAAATTAAGAGCATGTGGGGATTTAAGTGAGGGACAAACGGCTTGATATGGATGATTAAAATGATTTTACATTCCAGTAAAAAAAATAGGAAAGTTGGTGTTCGTTCCAAATGCCGATAAGTCAGAAAAATATCATAAAACCACCAAAATCATTAGCAAGAATTGTAGAACGGCGAAGTAATCTTAACTCGGTGAATTTTCACTTTTGCTAACTGCCTTGTATGCTTTTCGGGGTACATCAATCTCACCCAATGTACACCATGTCTACCCATTTTTCACTGTCAATCTCCGATAACAACTTATGTGCTAATTTATATTCGTTTATACATATTAAAGTTAATAAAATTATCTTACCAATTGATTTTTCTCAATTACGGCATATTTGGATACTACGAAAATCAATAAATTCTACACTCCTATAAGGTTTGCAATGTCAATAAAACTTAATTGCCCTCTATAATTCACGTACTTTAATATCACGATGACATAGATCAAGCAGGAGTTTGTGCATGGCGGAAAGTTATTTTGAGCTAATTTAAGTCCTTTCGGCCTCTCTTTAACCAAAAAAAAAAAAAGGATGAAATCGAATTGAGTTGAGCTCATAGAATGCTAGGCTTGAGTTCGACTTGACTCTTGAGCTAAAAACTTGAGACTCGACTTGAATTTGATCAAGTACATCTTTCCCTATTAAATTTGGCTCGATACAAAATTCAACACACTTGAGCTCGACTCGGATCAATACACACTAGCCCCATGCTAGTAAATTGCGCCCGCGCTATGCGGGTGCACGGATGGGTGATTGTGTGGAGGAAGAAAATGAATTATCATCCATGTGAGCGGATGAAGTGAGGAAATTAATGAAGATGTCTTCTTACGTCTTGTTTGGACTTCCTATTATTTAACATAAGAGCAAATTAGGAATGTTTGGTAAATGAGAAGAGGTCCACTTTTGACTGAAATATAGATTTAGGCTATTTTCATTTCACGAAAAAATGTGGCACTTTTGGAAAATGTTCTTAGGAAGCATATTCCAGGAAAATGACAATTTTTTTTTTTTTTTGGATTATGCAGAAATTTGAAAATAAACTATAAAATATTTTTTTGTCGATGCAATCCTTTCAATAATTTTTTTTTTTTTTTTTTTTTGAAATCAAATTTATAATTTTTTTTTTTTTTTCTTCTTCATATTAAGCGAGGTGGAGCTTTGTCATAGGACAGCAAAGCTCGACTTCATCAAAATGTGTAGAGCTTGAACCTCGCCAGTTTGTGACGAGGCTCGAGCTTGCCGTGGTCAATCGCCAACCACCACAGTGACTAGCAATTGGCCAATAAAGAAAAAATAAAATAAAGAAAATAAAAGAAAACTAAAAAAAAAAAAAAAAAAGAAACAAAGAAAAAGGAAAAGGTGTTTGGTGAAAGAAGAGTAAGAAGAAAAAAAGTTATGAAAAATATTTTTCCTTACTTGAAAAGTGAAAATATTCTTTCTCTATTTTAGAAGACCTTTTTTGTTGATACTTTCCTGGCCAAAAAGGTAATTACATGGTTTAACTTTACGTGACGCCAAAATTAGAAATGTATATGAGATACTTGGTCAGACTTGTAGGCCACTCAAGTGGAGCATCTTTAGACTCGAACTTAGTTCGACAAGCTACTCGAGCCCCCCAAAAAAAAAACCGATTTGATCTTAAATAGGCGCGATTTTTCGCATGAGTAGTTGATGAGTAGCTTGAATCGATTGCACCCCTAATCAATAACTTTATTTTAAATGCTCATCCGACGGTTTCTCCATGTCATGTGGTGAAGATAGTTAGATACACTCTTGGATGATCATTTCCAAATTTTCAAAATGTTTGGACGAAATTGCAATATAAATCATTATTTTCTTATATAAAATACATGCTTATAATCTCGAAATCGCACTTACCATCTATGGCGATTTGCAACATTAAAAGCATTACTAGCGAGTTAAACTCATGTTTCCATTCTTCATACGTCATAAATTTGTACATGCCATTAAGCCTGTGATTGTAAGCCAATAAATCAACGTCATTTCCAAGTATAATTTTTTAGTTTCTCAAAACACATTTTATTCATAGATCTTTTTCTTTTAACATATCATCAATAGACAGAATCAGTGGATGTACGAACAAATGAACAAAATAACCTTAATTTTTCGACCCGCCACGTCAAGTTTGAATGTCAACGCGCAAGATAAAATGACGCATTAGTGGTAATACATTTGACCTAAGTAACCAAGTGAGGCGCCTCAAAACAGCAAGGGGAGCCTTATGGACCCAAAAGTAAAATCACATGCCCGTGTCATTGCCATCGTCAATGCCCAATTGAAAACCGCCACCTATCCCTCAGGAGGCCTTGCATTTCCCCAACATTAAATGAAAGCCTACATCCAGAAACGTGGACCCGGCATTAAAAAAAAAGCCCCACTATCTCATCCCATCCTTTATTTCAACCCTAAAGTGAAATTAAGATATAAGACTAAACCACCCTCAACCCCCTCCCAAAAAAAAAATATATATTAAGGGAATTCGTTTTTTTGAAAGCACATGCGGAGGTAGCTGTTGGAAATGGGCCTCTATGTTCGGAAGGAATGCGACCATTCCACCAAGATCAAATTGGACGGTTGATTCTCACTAGCCATTGCGTTTAAAGTTTCTCTGTAGAGAGATAAGGGAATTCGTTTTTTTAAAAGCACATGCGGAGGTAGCCATTGGAAAGGGGCCTCTACGTTCAGAAAGAACGCGATCATTCCATCGAGATCGAATCGGACAGTTAATGCTCACTAGCCGTTGCGATTAAAGTTTCTCTATCTGTCGAGAGGGAGGGAGGGATAATCATGTGTCTCTATTTCGCTTGTGCAGTTTCACTACTCCACACACACACACACTCTCTGTTTCTCTCCATTTCCCCCAAATCAGAAGAAGAGACGACTGTGTACTGTGTAGTAGTGCAGTTTCATTACTCCGTCTATACTAAGGGTAATCGTTTATTTTTTTGAAAGCACATGCATATAGCCGTTGGAAAGGGGAGATCGAATCGGACGGCTGATCCTCACTAGCCGTTAGAAAGAGAGAGGGAGGGATAATCATGTGCGGACATATATCCGCGGTTTGCGTCTCTATTTCGCTTGTGCAGTTTCGCTACTCCCCACACTCTCTCTTTCTCTCTCTCTCTGTGTCTCTCTCCTTTTCCCCCAATTCGGAAGAAGAGAGACGACTGTCTAGTAGTGAGAGAAGCGGCCGCGGCGGGCGGTACTGAAATTTCGATGGAGGGTTTCGGGGAATCTCTCTCTGCTGCTGATTTCCGGGAGGGCTGGTTCGTCTTCGGCTTCGGGAGGGGGAGGAGCGGGGGATCGTGAATTCGAAGGAGGTGGGTGGGTGGGTCTGTTTTGTGTGCTCTGATATCGGTTCTTGACGCGCCCGTGCTCTCTGATCTTCGATTCTTTGTTGGGTTCTTTTTGATCGTGCTTTTCTTTCGGGAGTTCGATTTCAAATTCGCGTCTTTTACGGGGGGGGGCTCTTCCTCTTTTTTTTTTTTTTTTTTAATTTTCTTTTGGTTCTTCGTCTCGTCGATTGGGTACTTGAACATTGAATGGGTGATGATCGATGGGTCTTGTTGTGGGCAGGCAGAGATGGCCGGATCGGACGAGAACAACCCGGGCGTTGTCGGAGGTGCGCACGTTCAAGGTACGTGATCCCGATGACGGGCGATCTCCAATTTCGCATGTTTCTTTCTTTCTGAGTGCTCGAAATTTGTTTTCTTTAATTGGAATGTGGAGTGGTCTTTAGAAATCCTAACGTGATTTCGTTGGTTTCGGGGATGGATTGATAGAGGGCTTGCGGGTCGGAGCGGGGAAGATGGGGGCGGGGAATGTTCAGCAGAGACGAGCTCTGAGCAGCATCAACAGCAACATCATCGGGGCTCCTCCTTATCCATGCGCAATCAACAAAAGGGTCTTGTCCGAGTAATTCTTTGGAACCCTAAATTCTTGGACTGATTCTGTTTTCCTTATTGGGCTTCTGGGATTCAATATGTTTTCGCAGTAAAGATTAACATAGATAAGAGTTCTTTGATGATCCAAGTTGCTTACGCACTTTGTTGAGTCTTAATTTTTCGAGTTCTTTACTGCATTCAGAAAAAATGTCAACTCTGAAAACGATCTCCCCAACGCTGCTCATCGGCCGATTACTAGGTTAGCATCTGACTTTTCGATGATTCTTTTGGTTTATAGACCTGAGAACTTGTCACATTTGACTTAAGCTTTTGTAAATTGCTAATTGTTTAGGCAGTTTGCTGCTCAGATGGCTTACAAGCAGCAACTTAGACCTGAGGTATACCGTTTCTGTGGTTTGTAAAGTCTAGTCTGTTGTTGTTTTGTGTGACGATGCCTCATGTTAAAGAGGCTCACGGTTAAAGAATTACCAGGAGAACAAGAGGACGACCGAATCAGTCTCAAATCCCAGCAAATCTGAAGATTGTGCCATCTTAGATGTGGACGATGACAAGATGGCTGATGACTTTCCGGTGCCAATGTTTGTGCAACACACCGAAGCAATGTTAGAAGAAATTGATCGGATGGTATGGATATATATCGTCATCCTCTAACAGATTAGCATTGATTTACTGCTACAAAGACCCACAATACAACTTGTACTTGCAGGAGGAGGTTGAGATGGAAGATGTAGCTGAAGAACCTGTCACGGACATTGACAGCGGTGATAAAGAGAACCAGTTGGCTGTTGTTGAGTACATCGATGACATATACAAGTTCTATACGAAAGCTGAGGTGTTATAATCTTTTCACTTCTCACTTAGATGTGTAGGCTTTATGATTGAGGCAGATTATCACTTTTGCTGCGCTGGTATAATGTAGTTTTCTGCTTCAGATGACATTTACAAATTTTATAAGAAAGTTGAGGTGATAAAATCTTTTTAACACTCGCTTAGATTAGACTTTAAGATTGAGATAAATTATGACATTTCTTTCTCTGGTATATTGTAGTTGACATGTACAAATTCTATAAGAAAGCTGAGGTGATAAAATCTTTTTAACACTGGCTTAGATTGGACTTTACCAGTGAGATAAATTATGACCTTTCTTTCTCTTGTATATGATTGTTTTCTGCTTCGATTGTGCAAAGTGTAGGGTGATGCATGTAAGTTAGGACAATAACAGAGATTCTGACTTTTGGCGCATTATTGACTGGTTTCTTATCATGCAGGCTTCTAGTTGCGTTCCCCCAAACTACATGGATCAGCAGCACGATATTAATGAGCGGATGAGAGGTATACTAATTGACTGGCTGATTGAGGTGAGTCATAGTGCTTACATGCTCTGAAAGAGTGGTATGTAACTGGTATGTATGAAGTAACATACTGATATTTTATAAGTAACAGGTTCATTACAAGTTTGAATTGATGGATGAGACCTTGTATCTTACGGTCAATCTCATCGATAGATTCTTAGCTGTTCAACCTGTAGTGAAGAAAAAACTCCAGCTAGTAGGGGTAACAGCCATGCTTCTGGCATGCAAATATGAAGAGGTCTCAGTTCCAGTAGTGGAGGATCTCATTCTGATTTCAGACAGGGCTTATAGCAGGAAAGAAGTTCTGGAAATGGTAAACTGAATTAAATAATCTATAAAATCTATTCTGAATAAAATTAAGTGTGTGACCTTAACTGATGGTGAATTTTGATTTACCTGCAGGAGCGGTTGATGGTGAATACTTTGCACTTTAACATGTCAGTGCCTACTCCTTATGTTTTCATGAGGAGGTTTCTTAAAGCCGCTCAATCTGACAAGAAGGTTTATAATGAATTCATGTTTGTTGAATTTGACCTGCATTATTGACATCTTTCTCTTATATAATTTATTTTAATAAGAATTATATTTTTAAACCAGCTCGAGCTCTTGTCATTCTTCATCATCGAGCTTTCCCTGGTTGAATATGACATGCTGAAGTTCCCACCCTCTTTATTAGCTGCTTCTGCAATCTACACTGCTCAGTGTACAATTACCGGAACCAAACAGTGGAGTACAACATGTGAATGGCACACCTGCTACTCAGAAGAACAGCTTCTGTAAGTGACTTAGTTTTTTCCTTCTTCCACACCTTGATGGCTTGCTTTTGTTGATCTTTCTGTTTCAAGCAATTTGTGATTGGGGGGTTCTGCATTCTTGTAGGGAATGCGCCAGATTGATGGTAACTTTCCATCAGAGGGCTGGATCAGGGAAGCTCACTGGTGTGCACCGGAAGTATAGCACATCCAAGTTTGGTCATGCCGCAAGAACCGAGCCTGCTAACTTTCTCTTGGACTTCCGTTTGTAGTGGGTTGCGCGTGGTTGTACCTTACCTAAATCAAACATCAAAAACTGACTTTTGGGCCAGGGTGGGGGGCTTAAAAATATAGCAACATAAGTTGCCCTGGGAGTGTGTATAGCTGATTCATTTCAGCGTTTTATCTGAACATATCTGATGGTGATTCATTCCTTGTATCCCCTGAACATATGTGATGCCGATTCATTTCAGCGTTTTATTTGCACCTGACAGTGGATAGCTGTTGTGATGCTGACACTGTTCCTTAGTTGCATTGTTGCCAATGATGATGTTGCTAGTAATAACATCCCTTGAACTTATTTTATGTTAATTCATTTCAGCATTTTATCTAAAACTGACAGTATGTAGCTGTTGTTTGTTGACGCTGTTCCTTAGTTGCATTTCATCGAATTTCATTTCTTGTCAGTGACTATGAACATATGTCAAGCTGACAACAGCTTTCTGTTTATTGGTTCTTTTCATGCGCATGTACATAAATGTAGCTGTTGCACATGCCTGCACTTAAAAAGATATCGGTACATAAAATGGATGTTCATGCATAATACTGGTTCATGGTCTAGGATACTTCTCACGGAAGGATCTTGAGTTCCGACTCTGAGCAGACAACGTTCTTTCGTTGGGGCAATAATCACCACTAATTTTCTAAAACATTTCAAAGGCTTAACCTCTGCAGCTGTTTCTTATTTCGATCCTCAACAGCTGTTCAAGAATGTCAAGACTCAGTACTGTAGATCAACAATCTGCTGCTGCATAAATGATGACTTTTCTGTCTCATGGTCATGACAAAATGTTGATCATCCTGAGGAAAATTCTTGAGAGGGGCATATTATTCCAGGTATAATGTGGCTGAGATTTCTTGAAAGAATTGAGGAATTCAGTTGAACAAGGGCAATTTCGCTAAGTCCGAAATGTCATGCTTCTAATTATGAACCTAAACCATCTCTTTCCGGGGAAAATTGTAATGCTCCTTAATACGAGCATAAACAACTACCCATGTTGTGAAAAAGGACGATACTCCTTGATCAAAGTCCTAAGTAAGGGCTAAAAAAGTTCATATGAAATTTTAGGCTCCTAGATAAGGGCATTCATGCCAAATCCCAGCATACCCCTGGTTGGGATGGGCAGGCCCACCACTTAGGTTGGGGCCAAGTCAGTGGGGGACTGTCGGGCTCCTCCTCCCCCAACCCCCAAAGAAAAAAGATAAAAAAAACTGTACTTGAGAGTTTCCCTTCGTGCATCTTGAATCATTCTCAAATGCTCCGAGGGGCATCCTTTCCTTTTGTTGGGTTGTTTCATGTGCGTGCAAAAAATCACTGGCCCCAACGCCTGGAAACTTTGACCAATAGAGTTAGACACTTAGCTACATCCGCACGCAAAAGGGACACGGTTCTGATTGAGACTTTCTTTCCGTGAAGGGGCATAAAGTCAAGACACTTAGATATACATATGCAGAGAAAAAGATGATGCTTCGACATAAGTATGAAATGCCTGCAAATTCAAATGAAATCAAAGACACCTTGACACGAATCTAAACCATCCGCATGCAACACTCATGAATTCAAATGAAATTGAACACTCTCGACATGTGTATAAACGGTCCACTTCATGAAATCCGTTGACCCGTGCAATGTCCAAATATAAGTCAAGACTCCTTCACCTGAAATCTTGGATGGTGGTGAAACTAAAAGCTGGAGAAGTTCGTGAATGTTTGGGGGCAACCCTCATTGCTAATTATAAAATGAAGATACAATTCAAGTCCTAAGTCTCCTGACTCGTACAAAGTATAAAAAGGTGAACGATTTGAAGATAAAATCCATGCCCCAAGTCTCCTTACTCGCACAAGTATAAAAGGTGAATGACTTGAAGATTCAATCAAGTCGAAAAGCTCCTGACCCGCACGATGATTGAAGTCTATTAAACTTCTTGGCTGCAAGATTACCAAAGGCATACGGTCGAGAAAGAACTTCAAGATTCAATAAGGTGAAAGAGGATCACCTGCCACCAATCTAAAGCTATTGTTTGGACAACAGAATCGCACCGCAAGATTCCATAAGGTGAAAGGGCTGGCGTCGACAAAGAAGATGAAGAGCACAATTGATCGTGACCGTGTCATGAAGATGATTGGTTGCATCAAGGATTTTAAACCCTAGGATCCAAGATCGATGATATGATGCTCTTAAATTAACTTCCTTGAGATGTTGTCTACTTAAGCTTGTTCTATACCAACTCTCATTTTTTTTTTTTGTCGTTTAGACATGAGGTCACTTATCTTGACAGTATTTTTCACCTTAGCATACTTCACATTTAAGTTTCAATGCTAAACAATATTGTTATATCCAAAAAGCATATCCTCCGAGTTAATTCCGGATTGATCTATACAATTTTTTAACAACCTTCCCATGTTTGGTGTACAATTCAGTTTCATTCTTTTCCCTTTGGTATTTTTGAAGCTTGCTAAGAAGTGCTCATTGTTTGGTTTTTTTTTTTTTTTTTTGCCTTGGCAATCAATTCTTATCCTTGTTGAACCGGGTCATTATAGGCCCACCAACTTTCATGGGTTTCATCCTCAAGTCACATACTATTGAGAGATCCCGTTCTAATATCTTACTATGACACCCTTTAATTAAACTCACTAAAGATATTTCACTTTTGGCTTCAATATTGAGTCTCATAATTTTTCATCTGGCGTGGTAAATATATTTTCCGAGGAGAACATACATCCTAAAAATGATCTTGTCGAGTATGTATAGGATTAGAGTTCCAATACTGGACATTTGCCAAAAAAGTTAAGGTGGCGTGGCTATCACCTATAAGAGTCCCTTTATCTCTCCACCCAACTCCGCTCCACCTTTATTTTTGTTAGATTTTTGTTTTTGTTTTTTTTTTCCCCAATGTTTACCTTTTCTCAATGTGGTGCATATTCAACAACACATCAGCACCACATGCTCTCAAAATACATTCAAAGAATTTCCATTATTCAGATTAGATAAGGCTAACAAAAGTACCCGATTGCATCAATTGGATAAACTTAGCATTCGATTGTAATTGTTGTAGATTTTAACATTCAACTGCACTTTTACAACATAAAATTTATCGAGATATGATTATGTTGACACCCAAAGTTACTCATACTGTCATGTATTAGTCATGAGGATAAAATAGTAACAAATTCACGTGTTAGTCATGAGAACGAAGGAAAAGATAAGACATGCAAGGAAGTTTGACCAAGTGTCAATGAACCTGTGAATGGAAGCATATGGTTTGATAGCAAGAGAAGGAATTACCACGTGTCCAGATATTGGAATAATGCCATTGCTACCAAATTCAAGTAGTGTTGACATCAAAATTTGAGTGTGAATAATCGGACGTGCAAAGGACTGAGCAAAGTCAACGAGCAATTATTACTCGATGACCAAGTCATGCAACCACAACTGACTTATCAAGAGCAACGATCAAGGCAATTGTGAATGATAGTAGGAAGACAGAGGAACATGTGAAGAGATCAGGGATAGTTACTAAGGAACAAATAACTATTTGATGTTATCACATTACTTTATAAATACCGCGAGTCATCCAACAAAGAAGTCCCCAAGTAACATATTAAATGCCTTTACTTTGTCATTATTTTATCGCACTTTAGTTTCGTAGCTTTAACTTTTAGATTCCTGCCGTTGATTAGATTTTGATGAGTGTCCACATTTTGGTGCAGTGTCGTTAATTAAATTCCGATATTGTACCACGAGCTTATCATTGTTGAATAATTCTGACGTTGTATGTATTCTTATCCAGGGGCATTGCTGTTATTTAAATTCCAACTGCACCAAACTATCCCTAAGCCGTGCTGTTAATTAAAGTCCAACATAGGTTAGAACCATATGTGATAATTAACAAGTCATCAATTGTCAATGTTGTAATGCGAAAATTGAAAATAACATCTGTATTTTATTATTTTCTGTTCATATCAGCGTGGAACCCGGATCTCTTTTAATAAAAGTTGAAATATATTGTTTGGTGAAAGATATTTCGTTACGGGAATAAAACCGACGAAATAGGTCTCATAAAATTTAGGATCCGATCGAAATACTCGATTTCACCTAGATTAAATTTACATTTAAGATACGGTTAATAATCTTCCTATTTGATGGGTGTCGCGGATGATCGAAGCAAGATCTTCCTGACAAATCGACGTCCATCCATGTAAAGCGTGCCAAATCTGGCGGTCCACATCCGTCCACGAGAGCCAGGAAAATAGTCAGAAGACCGGCTCCTGATTACCCCCATAAAGCCTCCAAGAAATATCTCCAACTTGCTCCCATTAGCTAGCTGGCATCTTCATCCCTATCAGCTACGCCCCAAAATTTCACACGTAGTCATGAAAATGAAGTTCCAATAAATTTTTGATGATTAAAAAATAATTGATGTTTGGTCCGACCTGTGAAATTTCCACTTTAAAGTTGTCACATTTTTTTCTGTAAAAATTCTTGTACATGCAGCTCGATCATTATTAAATTCGGTAAAATTTATAATTCCTTCCAAATATGCGAATCTTATCATGCGAGAATAACTTTTTTTTTTTTATAATCCTTTCATAGTTACTTAATTTAATTAGCACTTTGACTTCTTGCTTAATTGAAATTGAATTAGATTTTTATTATGAGAAAATGAGATGAACAATTTTTGTATTTTAACTCAATGTACAATATCATTAATGAATTTTTAATTTATCTAATACGATGTGGAAATATTCAATATCGTGGTTTGAGATCACATTAAATATTTGTCAAAAATTTAAAAATAATATTATAATTCAGAGATTATATTAATTATATATAAAGAATTTAAAAATCACATTAAATAAATTAACAATTCAGGCATACAGAGTTTAAGTATCTAAATCTTGTAGTGCAAGCGATTCTTGCGGTGTAGCCGAGAAAGAAAAGTCCCAAAAGCCAGTTCAGTCAATTTCCTCCCTCGATCGATTTCGATCGTCGCCGTCGCTCTCCGCCATTGGCCGCCGCGGCCCGGCTCGATCGGAGAAGCAGCATCTGTCCCCAGCGACGCGTGGCCGTTTCGACCGGTGGGCGGGCCAGGTGAGGCAACCTGGGCCGGGCGTTTTCTTGCGATGTTGGAGTTCCCGATCCCGCGCGTGCGTGGCGATTTCGATTGCACTTTTGTTGTCATTATTATTTTGTTTTCCTACGAGTTTTGTCGGTTTTCGTCGAGGAAATCTTCGGGTCCGGATGGGGTTGTTGGGCGAGGATGCGGTGGAAAAATCCCGTGGCGTTTGTGGTGGATGCATAGACGATTGTACTGTTATCAATCATGAATTTGTTGTTGTTGTTGTTTTTTTTTTTTTTTTTTTTTTTTTGCTTTAGTTGCTCGGGTTTGTCCGTATTATATATGTTCAATTGGGATTTTTGTTTGAGGAAGGGTGGAGTTAGTGAAGAGGTAAAGGTGCTGTCTTTCAGGAAGGAGGGATGGCGGAGAAGGAGAAGAAGTTCGTGAGAGTGGCGCCCTTCGAGTGTGCTTGGAGCGAGGATTTGATGTTCCGGGAAGCCGGGAGGGGTTGTGTTGCTTTCGAAGCCTCCGCCTGCAATGATGTGACCGTGGTGTTCCGGGAGAACGTCGGCAGCCAGCACTACCATTACAAGAGAGACAACAGTCCTCACTATACGGTGATTCTTGGCAGTCACAGGAACCGCCGTTTCAAGATTGAGGTGGATGGGAAAACCGCCGTCTATGAGGCGGGCATGGCCCTTTGCAGCTCTTCGGCGTTTCAGAGCTACTGGATCAGCATATATGACGGGCTGATCAGCGTTGGCCAGGGTCGGTACCCTTTTCAGAATCTGGTTTTCCAGTGGCTGGACACCAACCCGAATCGCAGTGTTCGGTATGTCGGGCTTAGCAGCTGGGACAAGCATGTTGGATATAGGAATGTCAGTGTCTTGCCATTAACACAACATCCCATCTCACTCTGGAAGCAGGTGGATTGGAGTGAGCACAGAGGGGAGGAGGGGAAAGATGATGAGGAATTGGGAGAAGAATGTTCGGATTATGAGAAGTGGGGACTAGAAAATTTTCTGGAGAGCCCGGAACTGTCTGATGTGAATTTTATCGTTGGAGAGGATGAAAAGCGTGTCCCTGCTCACCGGGTCATCTTGGGTATCTGTGGTAACTTAAGTTTTTGTTCGTCAAGTGATGTTATTTTTCTCCGAGATGTTGAATATCCTATCCTGCATTCTCTTCTTCAGTATGTGTACACCGGACATACACAGGTATAATTGCTAACCAAATCCGCCCAAATGCATTAACTTCCAATATTTATGTCTCATGTTCTCTGTTAAATATGATCCAGCATGATATCCAGCCAATAAAGAAGTATGAGTTGGCATGTTTTTAAAATCATTGCGGTCAATGGTTAATGAAACGGGATGTGCGACCTGTTCAGGCAGAGGGTGTTCCTCAGCAGGATGGACTTCACTATTCACTAGGATTACTATCATGTGTCAGGGGACTCTTTTGAGATAGCAAGATTTATTTTAAAGACTCCTGTCCAGTTGGGCGCCTTCATATTGGAAGTTTTTTTGCCTTGTGAATGTGAATCCTTGGAATTATCTTCTTTTTTTCCTTTTTTCTTTTTTTCCTTTTTGCATGATTAGTACGGCCAATAGAGCTTTTGAAAGGCATATTTATGGAATTTTTAGCTTTACCAGATAACTCAAATTAATTCTTGCTGATGGATTTAGGCTGCAGAGTCTGAGCTTGGTTCTCTGATGGCACTAGCCTTACAATTTGAGGTGCTGCCCCTGGTTAAGCAGTGTCAGGAAATGATGGATCGTTTTAAGTCAAATAAAAAATTGTTTAACTCTGGTAAGAATGTGGAGTTATCATATCCAAGCTCAAGGCCCCATTCTACGGTTTTCCCTTTGGGCTCCCAGTCAACATTAAGAAGCTCAAACAGTTGCCTATAACTGGTGAACATAGTGATGTTAAAATCAACATTGACGGTAATGGTTCAGCTGCCCGGGCACATAAAATTATTCTTAGTTTGTGGAGCATCCCATTTGCAAAGGTGAGCAAAACTCTATTGCCTTTCTTCCTCTTTAAATTTTTTCTTTTGTCAGCCTCACTTAAGTTCTAAAATCTGTTGAGTTCTATGATGAGAACAAGCTTTATCTTTTCATATGAAGGAAAGTTACTTTTGTACCATTTATTGGGAGAAATGTGTTATTAGATAAAAGTCCTCCTATTGACTACAACAGTTGTCATGTTGATTCGTCTGTCTTGGATATCTTTCTATGAGCCTGCAGTATTCACTTAATTGAATGCTTCTAAAGTTTGGTAGCCATTGAAATGTGTCACGTCGGTTGACTATAAGGGTGGGCATGAATATTGAAATGAAGAAAAGCGAGTGCATGTGAGTTAGCATGGCTAAAGTTGTCATAGGAAAAGGGCGGCTGTGCAGAAATATGTATAGTAATGCTGGCAACTTATTGTTTCCTGAATGGATGCAAAAGAATGTTTAACGTGCTCCTTTGTCTGAAGTGAAGTAAAATGCTTAAACTTTAATAGGTACCCTTTTGTTTTGAGTCTAGATTAATATTAGGGGTGACTCAAAATTTTATCCTGTCCTTTAATAAGATTTAACAGAGGTTTGCTGTTGACAGATGTTCACCAATGGCATGACTGAGACCAATTCCTTAGAGATTTGCTTGAAGGATGTATCACCAGAAGCATTCAGTTATATGGTCAGCTTCATGTATAGTGGCGAAATTAATATGGAAGATGGTCCAAATTCTGGGAACTTATTACTCCAACTGCTTTTACTGGCTGATCGGTTTGGAATCACCCTACTTCATCAGGAGTGCTGCAAATTACTTTTAGAATGGCTCTCTGAGGTAGCTGCTTGTCAATCGTTATATAGTCATATGGTTTTGTTGGTCTATCTGTTAAATTGATTATTTTGTTTGTCACAGTTATTTATGCCACGTGTATGATTTGAATTTGAAAGAACGGGGAAGTGACTTGCGGGTATCAGGCTCTGTAAAGAAAGAAGAGATCCCTATGTTGATTGAATCATAAGATATTAACACCTCTCGTGTACATATTATCTGCAGGGATGGAGTTCTCCTATTGGAAGATGGTCATACATCAAGAGTTTTACTATTATGCACAAGTTTAATGGACGAGGAAGCAGACAATTTTGGCTCTGTAATAGGGCTGTAGCTATTTAAGCTGACTATTGAACTTTGTTGCAGGACTCAATATGTCCCATCCTCCAAGCTGTTTCGATAATCCCATCTTGTAAGCTTATTGAAGAAACAAGCAAGAGAAATTTCGCCACACACTTCGATTATTGTACAACAGCGAGCATGGACTTTATCTTG
Organism: Eucalyptus albens; assembly: GCA_014182695.1. NCBI lineage: Eukaryota > Viridiplantae > Streptophyta > Magnoliopsida > Myrtales > Myrtaceae > Eucalyptus > Eucalyptus albens. The sequence goes on along the minus strand of CM024651.1, from coordinate 21,056,167 downwards.
TTAGATGACACAACTTTTAGCCATATTATTCAGGTCAGTGCAGCTTTCTGGATGGTTGTCCCCATCAATGCGCAACTCCTCTGCTTTTTTAAATCTGATAAACAAAGGCAAATAGTACTTCATGAGGTGATAGAGATCAACATGAAGAGAAATGCATGGAAGATATGTGATAACAGTGTGGATTGTATAACCTACGAGAAACAAGGTTACGCGTAAGTTTTTTGGTACTTCCTGAGTAGACTGAGAAGCAAGGTCACATGTAACTTCAATGCTTTCTTTGTCAGCCACTGCCCTTATGCGTCTAGAGTAATTAGTTCAGCAGCAGTCATCAATGTAATACATTTACTTGACATAATAAAGTTTTAGGGGTCATCGATGATGGAAATAGGTGAGAAGTTGCTTCTTCTTGTGGATTTAGATTGGACAAATAGCCAATTTTCTCCGAAAAGCTTTGGGGCCATAAAATATCCTCTTTTGCTTATGTTTGTCTGATAAAAGTTGAATGTCTCTAACTAAGGGAATAAACCTTGCAGCATCCAGACTTGACTGTGACGTCTGAAGAGAGAGTTCTCAATGCAATTTTAATGTGGTGCATGAAGGCAAAGAAATTACTTGGTTGGGAAGCGGTGGATGAGCTCATGAACCCTTTAACACCTGAAGTCATTTCTTCTGACAGGCTTCACTTACTAAATGATTTGTTGCCCTTTGTGCGATTTGCCTTGTTACCACATGCATTGCTTAAGAAGGTGCGTAGGGCCTGGACTAAGGGATTTAGTCTCTGTTCGCTCTCAATGCGAGAACCTTATTTTCACACAATGCTTTCATGATTGTATTGCAGTTGAAGATGAGCAACCTCAGCAAATGCATTCCTGTTCTTGGAAATCTTGTAAGCAATTCATTCATTTTGTTAAGTGGTATTTGTGGGGAAAAAAGCATGACCTTCATACTATGAATGGACGTGCCATTGTCTCTATCACTTCACGAATTTCCTTCCATATAATTCCTTTTCTTTTTCTAAATGCTCTCAATGATGTAGGTCACGGAGGCCCTCAACCATACAGAAATGGGGTTGACAAATATAGGGACTGACAAAAGGTAATAGTCATCAAATTGCTGTACCGTTGGTTTAGATAGCTTTTTGCAAGAAAGTATCAGAAGAACTTAAAAGCAAATGCTCTTCAGCTTGTTGCTGAGAAGGAAAGAAAAAAATGGAATCTTGTAAGATTTTTTTCTTAGGACCAGAAACTCTGTTTAGATATATCCTTCTCTCAAGTTGAGGTGTCTAGCAAGTGCTCTCGCCCTGGGAGGAAAGTGTCTTATGTTCATATTCTGGGTAGAATTGCTTTATTAATTCTATAAGTCAAAATACCGAGGAATTCACTTTTAGATTGGTGCAATCCGCATCACTTGGTGTTTGTGCTTCCTGTCATTTGAGGATTGCATTGTTATCTTGCAAAAGGTTCCTTGACGTGGTGTCAGCATGGTTTCGCCTTGGTCATCTCCATTCATTGTTGGAGCACTTGGTGGACAAAACCCATATTCATGCCTATTAAATCTAATTTGGAGATGTGGTGTTGGCGTGGTTTTCACCCTGGTCATCTCCATTCAATGTTGGAGCACTTGATGGACAAAGCTCATATTTATCCCTGTTAAAGTTATGCCCTGTTTCAAACTTCATTATAAATAAAGTTTTCCTCGTTAACTACATGCCATTCAACAAGAGAATATCACTAATATAGAACCTGTGCTATGCACGGTAGATTTTTGCACCCCTTAATTGTTTTTCTTTAAACATGTTTTTTTCTTTAAATATTCAACAATGTAAAACCTTCTAAATCTTCTAAAGATTTTTTGTTCTAAAGAAAATTGCTCCATTTTTTTTTTTCCTTTGAAGTGGGTGCGTGTTACACACATGCCTGCAAACACATGCGTATTTGCATTTTTAAGTAGAAACAAAATTGATTTAGTTGAATTTAGTTAATTAGATGAGCTTATACAAATGCTTGGTGCCATACATGATTTACAATTTTTTTTATAAGCTATTTTTTTTTTTTTTGTCCCCCCACCTTAAAAAAGATTTTAAAGCGTTCTATAGGACCTTAAATAGATGCTTCTTTTAGTTCTCTTTTATATGGCATTCTTTGTAAGTTTTTGAAACTTTTAAAGGAGCCCATTGCAAAAAATAAAAAAAGTAAAAGAAATATCAAAATTCACCTGACCATCAAATGTGTGGACTATGAACATTTGTGAGTTATGATACTCTCCCGCTCCATGAGTCGATACATTGGTCAACTTATACATTTTCATGTAATAAGATTTCCCACTGAAATAGAATTCTTCTAATTTGTCAGATTCCAGCATAGGCGATCTAGTTTTAAGGAACTCCAACACATAAGTGATGGTGACAGCAATGGGGTTATGTACTTTGCGGGCACGTCATATGGGGAACATCAGTGGGTCAATCCTGTCATTGCAAAGGTGAATTGCCTAATGCCTCAGTTTTCTCTCTACCAGATAGACCACTTTCCGAATATTGCTTATGTTCGTTTCCAACATGCAGAGGATTTTTATTACCGCTAGTAGCCCCATTTCAAGATATACTGATCCAAAAGTTTTGGTCTCAAGAACTTTTCAGGTTCTCTTTTTTTTTTTTTTTCTTTTTAAGTCAGTTTGTATCGGAAACTTCATTAATATGAGTTTATTTAGGTATTAAGATTAACTTTCTTCTGTAGGGTACATCTTTTGCTGGGCCTCGGATAGAAGATGGACATAACTGCTCATGGTGGATGGTAGACATTGGCGAAGATCATCAGGTTATACTAGTATCTTTTTTCTTGTATATGATTATATACCTTTAGCATGTTGTCCAGGGTCAGGTTCTTATATAAGCTTTAGATATTAGAGCAAGAGGATTCTAGCTTGATGGTCAACATAAAAGAGTGATTCAATTTGAGGCTTAATATGTAGTAGCAGCTAATTGTATGAATAATCAAGTTAGAGTTGATTTTCATTCGAGAATGTGTTTTTAGGACAGAAGGTGGGGTGCAGGAGATTTCATTGATTACTCGCATCACTGTGTAATCTGAGCACCCAAAAAATAAAATAAAAAGGGATCTATGATTCCTAATGGGATAGGTAATAGAGCAAATTTGCCACCTACTAACTGATGTAATTGTTCACAATTCTGTGCAATGGAACATGCAGTCTATTTCAGTCATGGACAGCAGTTGTAGTTTGTATCGCAGACCTTTCTTGATAGCTTTCATGCTTCTAAACTATAGTAAAATTGGCACACACTGATGTATGTGCCAAAGCAAGAAAGGGGAAAAAGAGAGAAGTAGTAATTGAAAGTGAGGAAATGGGGAAGAGGTTAATAATTAAAGTGCTTGTTGCATAATTATCTTAATATCCTTTTAATTAAGGTGTAAGTACCATGACAAGTGAAATCACTTAATGGTCAACTAATCCATTTATTTTAGCAAAATTCATCATCAAAAAACGCCTCCAATGTTGATAGTTAAGAAGATATCAGGGAATTCTTTGACAGTTTTGTCATATCGGTCAATATTTGAATGTTCTCCTGATGCAGCTAATGTGCAACTACTACACCCTCAGACAAGATGGCTCAAGGGCATACATGAGGTCCTGGAAACTTCAGGTAAGTATTATAACTTCCAATTATAGCAGGCATCATGCATGCATATGGCACGGATGACATACTGGTTGCATCTTATCTGGGCCTTATGCTGTAGTTGAAGTCAGGGCTCTTTACTTTTGCTTCCGATCTTGATATTGGCATCCTTGAATGATCTGTCCATTTATCTCGAAGCAAATTGCCACCTGTTGCATTAGGATGAGATATTAATGAAACAGAACAAAAAATCATTTTATGACAAATTCCAGGGCTCTGTGGATGGGAGCTCGTGGACAGACTTGAGAGCACATGATAACGACCAGACCATCTGCAAGCCTGGGCAGTTTGCGTCGTGGCCCATAACCGGCCCCAATGCTCTCCTTCCTTTTAGATACTTTAGGTTTGTTTTGACTGGTCCCACGACCGGTGCATCAAACCACTGGAACTTCTCCATTTGCTTCTTGGAGCTCTATGGCTATTTCCGCTGAAGTGATGGGGACTAATATGTCTGCAGGCGTGTTTCTTGTAGATAAATGAATAAAACCACCCCCTTCCCAAAAAAAGCATGGTGCTGGACTTGTATAATATGTCCACTGGGGGATAGCCTCATCTCACACGGAACTGAATGGTTTTATCGTGTCATTCATGCCATGTGTTTGGACATCTTGAATATAAGCAAAAGTCAAACAGATGAACAGCTTTTACCGGGTGTTCCCATCAAGCGGTTGTGATTGCCGCTCCATAGCATTTGTTCTGTTCTTTTTGGCCGACATTCCAGTGGTTTCAATGAGTTTAAAAGTGAGAACAATTGAACAAATGATCAATGTGGTCAGAGCTCATTCCTAGTGGTTGTGGCATCGGAATTCAACCTCCCTGAGATCGTATCTGCCTAATGAGTTAAAAAAATTGCATGTTCAGGGAAATGTTATCGTGGAAACGATCCAGTGAGCTCGCCAATGCTTTGTTCTATACCTTTAGGCCAACCTAAGAGGCGGCAGGTCACCATAGTTGATCTCCTCGCAACATAATTAAAACGATTCTTGGTTGTTACCACGTACGATTTTTCTCTTTTTCTTATTTTATGCAATCGAAGTTTGGTTGTGAGGAAAATCAGGGAGAAATCGAGACTGAACTTCAAATTAAAAGCACGTCTGATTTTTCCTTTGGGGACCAGCGAGGATAAGCGCAAACTGGACTCCCTTGCTTGGGATAAGAAAGCTAGCCTGGGTCTTGTCAAAGCTCGACCTAATAAATGAGGCTCTACTCGTTACTGCGATTGAGACTTCAGAAATGGATGTGCTATCGACATCATGCGAAAGGGTTCTAGGAATTTCCTTTTGTCCCCATATGCGGTTCTTGCCTGCGAAAATCTTCCACTCTTATGAACGCTGTCCCTTCCCATTAACTTCTTAAGGAGAATAGCATCTCGGTTCTTATCACTAGCATATGTCTGCAAGAAATGCCCTTGGAGGTGAATCCGCAATCCCCTTCTCCTTTAGTTGTTGTGCGGTCCTAGTTTGGTCCCTTGGCCACGGAGGCAAATTGTTCTTCGGATGCTTTTGTAATGGATGCATAAGCAAAACCCCTTAGGTGATTGACAATATCAAGGAGTTGCTGCATTTAATTATAAGAAAGGTTCTCATTCAGGAATTGTTATAATTTCTTAGCAATGTGCTCACCTGGGCGGTATGATTCATTTTTCTAGTGCATACCCAGAACATACAAATTCATTTTGAGCAAGTACTTTTTTAAACATGATGTCATACTATAGCATGGGATTATGCAAACTGTTTCCAGTAATATGCAGTGAGATTCTTCATGAGGGCCGAATAGTAGGATATCATCAATGTAAATAAAAGCATTGGTCATGATGGGTTGAGAAATTTTTGTGCGTGAAATAGTGACAGGCAGTTTTGAAACTAAAGGGGAGAATAGTCCATAAAAAATGTTGATTTGGGGTATAGAAGCCTGGTTTAAATTTTTTCTCTAGATGAATTTCAAGTTGACAAAATCCTACCTTAGGTCCAATTTGTAGTACACCTTTGCGTGGGAAAGACTTAAGAACGCCTTTCAATTGGCTGAGGAAACTTGTCAACTTGTAGAAAATGATCTGAGCGGCTAACAATTATTGACAAGCCTTATCTTTCTCCTAGTCTCAGCTCTTTCCTTGATGTAGAAAGCTTCACATGTCCACTGGGAATTTGATGGTTCAATTACTCCTTACTGGATTGATGGATTTTTTCTTTATTGATGGGCCTGAATTGACCCGTCCGACCAAGTTGGGCCCAAAAAGACCCGGCCCACGGGAATAGGGCCCGTGGATGGGGGAAGGTATAAAGGGAGGAGAGAGAGAGAGAAGATACCTTTTGGCACAATTCCAACGTACATTCTCTCCCACTCTCCCTCCAAAAAGAAGAAAACGCTACGGCGATACCGTCTTCCTTTCAAGGCGAATTGACATCATCGGATCATAATTTCTTCCTCGATTTTCAGCATTGGTGTTTAATCGTGGCTAACAAGGTACGCTCGAATCCATGGTGTCTTTACGATCGGTGATACGTGTTATTCCCCGGGCTTCGTCTTCCGCATTGATTTAGGGGTTCGATTCGGTGTCGAATCCGGTTTTTGGGGATTCGTTATTCCTAACATTGGTATCAGAGCCCTAGTTCACGTTTTCCCGATCAATTTGATGTTTTTTGATTGATTTTTCGCGAAAAAATTTTCGGCCGTATGGATTGGGGCGAGAAATCCCGACACCCGAGCGTTGTTCGGCCATTTTTCTGAGTTTTCGTAAGTCGAAATCGTTTTCTGAATACATGGGGAGAAAGGCGACGTCGAGACGAGTCCGGCGACATGTCGCACGCCGCCGGGAGACGCCGCACGCGCCCACACGCGCGGCCAGAAGCCGTTGCGCGTGGGCGCGACGCGCCTGAAGCGCTGGTAATGGCCAGCGTGTGCGCTACATGCGCCGGTGACGAACCGGCACGTGCGCGCTGGCGACCGGCGAAACGGCACGCGCCGGTCGGCGAACCGACGCGTGCTGACGTCACTCGCTGACGTCACCCAACGGTCGGTAACCGTCGGGATGACGTCAACGCCGACGACGTTTCGCCGGGCGGTCACCGGCCGGCGACCCGACTCGACTCGCGGTCGCAGGCACGCGTCCGACACGTGCCGGATGACGTTTGCGTGACGTTATCCCCCGCATGCGCGAGACACGTGCGGTCGTTCCGCTCGAGCGGTCCGACCGACTCGACCGGCCCGTCCGGTCCGACCCGCGCGCCTGTTGACCCAACCCGTTGACCAGTTGACCGACGACCATTGATTGTTGACTTTGACCGTTGACCGTTGACCCGGAAAAAAAAAAAAAAAGAATTTGTTTCTTTTTCAGTCATGCCTATGTGGGTTATAAGTAATCCATTTTTAATTCTGCATTTGTTGCATGAATTTTGGAAAATTATGCATTTTCCCTTATATTTATTATGGATTATAAGTGATCCATTTTTTTGGTTCTGCATTTGTTGCAGGAACTATGATGCGTTATGCAAGGATACCTGCAATCCCGAGAACGGACGAGGGAAATGCAAGACTTAAGAGGCTGATGACAGAGTTAGCTGATTATCGGTGGCATGACGGTGATTTAGTATCACATGTGGTCAGGGTCAATCAAATGATACAGGAAATCATCCTGGAATGGTTATCTTATGCCGGATTTTGAGAAGGTGCCGGCTTTGATGAACACTCTTCCACCCGAATGGCAGTGTTAGATCGGCTATGGGAGGTCAACGTGGTCCCGGGTTATAGGAGGTTGGTGGAAACTTTTGTAAGAGAGTACTATAGGATTGAGTTGGCCAAAACTTCAACCCTTAGATTGAACACCATATGGCGCAGAGTGAATGCGCCTTGGTGGCGACATGAATGCTCTCCAAAAGTTTTTCCATGGTTGGCAAATGTGTCTTCAGTTTTCTCAGATGTTTTGACTGATAGATTAGAATGGACATTCCCTATTTATTTCTTTGATTAATTATGTAATGTTTACTACCTGATTGTTGTTGATGAAGCAACCGATATGTTAGTTGTATCATGTGAAAGCATTGTTATTTATTGGATGTTAAGATTTTATTTGCTTTCTTTTTTTACCGCTGGTTCTTTGTGGGTAATTAGTGGGTAGTAATAGAAGTTTTTGTAACTTCATAGAATTTATTTGCATAAGACAATTATATTAATGATAATTTTAAGTTAGGATTTTTGGAGGATGATTGGAAACATAGTGACTTTTTGATTCTGAAGCCTTACTTGAAATTATTCATTAATATGATGGGTCTATGCAAATAGGGATGCATAAATGATATGCATTAATTATTCGTGCATGTATGTCCGATGTGTTGTTGAGAACGATGGTTCAACTAAGAATGTAATTGCTGATATGAATGGCTACAATTGTGAAATATTGAATATGAAGATTCAATATGTGCTGGAAAAGCAAGAAGCACTAGAAGCTCTTGACCATGTTATGGAAGATCTTAAAGATGCCATGCGCCACCTTGAGCTAGTAGAGGACCGTCTAACAGTATTTGAGCCGAAAATAGACATTTGTTATGCTGGTTCTAGCTCAGAAAGGGCTTTGTGCTCTAAGTGCAAGCGTATTGATTCGTTCAATATGTGGGAATGCAAATGATCAAGTCTTTATTGCAAGAAATCAAGAGTTAACCAACATAAGAGAGGAAAACGTCCTCAAGTGAAGAAAATGTCAAGGGTGAGATGTTACAATTGTGACAAAAGAGGTCACTACGCTCGCGACTGAAAGGCCTACACCTCTTGTACTTTTGAGAACTTTACTTATGTGTCAAGTTCTGCATTATAGCTGAATCCAATCCTTTATGGAATGTAGATTCAGGAGCGACAGACCATGTAGCAAAGGATAGAGAATCCTTCGTGGAATTCCGACGATACCAACTGGAACTAAGTGGATCTATATTAGAAATAACTCCAGAGCTGAAGTTAAAGGGATTGGCACCTGCCAATTGAACATGCATGGGAGATTCGTCGAAATTTAAGTGTCTGTTTTGGTGTTGGTCAAGCTTGGTTTTTATATGAACTTCCATAATAGAGGTGTAGATTTGTATTTGGGTACAAACTACTATGGTTGTGATTATTTTTGGATGGTTTTATTGTACTAAATGTTGACTATGGTGATGTCAATATTTGTTATTCCCTTGTTTCACGTCTTATTCTTTATATGACAATGATGTGATTGTGTGGCATGTTAGACTTGGTCATATGGGCCAACAACATATGAATTGACTAGCCAAAGAGGGCTTGTTGGGCAATATTAAAAAAGTCGATTTGTCTATAAGTGAGCATTGCCTAGTAGGGAAAATGACAAGGAAACCATTTGGAAAAGGTAAAAGAGCTGAATTTTCTCTGCATTTAATCCATTTGGGCGTCTGTGGTTCAATGAATATGAGAGGAAAGCATGGAGCTGTTTATTTCATCACTTTTATAGATGATTATACTCGAGTCGGATATGTCTATTTGATTTCTCATGAATCTGAAGCATAAGTTGTTTGAAGGTTTATGAACTGGCAGAAAATCAATTAGACAAGAAAATAAAGGTATTTAGATCCGATCGAGATTGAGAATATTTATCCGATAAGTTCAGAAAATTATGTGATGAAAAAGGAATAGAAAGATAGTTGTCTATTCCATATATTCCTCAACAAAATGGTGTTGCGGAGAAAAGAAACAGAACCCTACTGGAATGGTTAGGTCCATGATGGCGCATGCTAACTTACCTATCACTTTTTTGAGTGATGTGTTGTTAACTGCTGCCTATATACTTAACCGGGTGCCTTCCAAATCATTTATTTCCACTTCATGTGAGTTATGGACAGTTAGAAAATCGGACTTAAGTTTTCTTAAGCCATGGGGTTATGCTGCCTATACTCATGAGTCCTCTCACAAGTTTGGGAAATTGGGTCCCAAGGGAAATAAGAGTATTTTCATGAGATACTGCGAACACTCGAAATGGTATGTGTTCATAGGTGAGCAGGAAAGTGATAGTATAACTGAATTTGAATCACGGGATGTCACATCCTTAGTGGATGAATTTCCTAAGAGAGGCGAAATAAGGGAAAATAACTCTCTATTTGAAATCTTGGATCAAGATAATGATGTCAGTGGAGTTTGTCCAAGTGGGAGTAATATGAGATGTGATGAATTGAATTCAACTCATTCTCAATTGCAACCACCTGATGTGACAACATCATCATTACCTAATCCAAGTGGGAGCATGATGGGGAATGATGTGCTAAGTGTACAATCTTCCATACGGTGAACAAGTCACCAAAGTATTCCCCGTCGATGTTTTGACATTGAAAGAGAAACTTTTATGGTTGCTCCACAAGATGAAGATGAGCCAAGAAATATTAATGAGGCTTTGAATTGCCCTAATAAGGAAAAATGGATTCATGCAATGAAAGAAGAGATGGAGTCAAAGAAGTCAAATCAAGTTTGGGAACTGGTTGATCTTCCAAAATGACACAAAGCTATTGGGAACAAGTGGGTTTTCAAAATAAAGCGAAAAATTGATGGCTCGATAGAAAGGCATAAGGCTCGCCTTGTGGCGAAGGGGTATAATCAACAGGAAGGAATTGATTATGAAGATACGTTTTCCCCTGTAGTAAGATTTACCTCGATTCGCATTATTCTGGCAATAGTGGCTAGTCTGGATCTTGAGTTACATCAGATGGATGTAAAGACTGCTTTCCTCAATGGAGAATTAGAGGAAGAAATATATGGAACAACCTGCTGGTTTCATAATGAAAGGCCAAGAAGAAAAGATATATCGATTTTGAGGTCGATATATGACCTTAAACAGTCGTCAAGACAATGATATATACGTTTTCATAATGCCATAATGGCATATGACTTTACAATGATAGATGATGATCATTGTGTATATATCAAAAGATCCAAGGATCAATTTTTGATCATATCATTATATGTTGATGATATACTGATTGCCGGAAGCAATATGGAGTTGGTTAATACCGTCAAGAGATGGTTGTCTTCTAACTTTGAGATGAAGGATATGGGTAAAGCTGCATACATTCTTGGAGTTAAGATTTCGAGAGATCGTTCGAAAAGATCGTTGTCTCTTTTGCAAGAATCATATATAAATAAGATTCTTGAACGATTTCGTATGCAAGATTATAAACCCATAGATACTCTTATTGAAAAAGGTGAAGGATTGAGCCATAAACTGTGTCCAAGGACCCCATAAGAGAAGAAACAAATGAAACATGTTCATTATGCTAGTGCTGTTGGAAGCTTGATGTACATTATGATGTGTACAAGACCTGACATATGTTTTAATAGTTAGAATGGTGAGCATATACCAATCCAATCCAGGTCAAGCACATTGGAAAGCCGTTAAGAGAATACTAAGGTATCTAAAAGGAATTGCTGATAATATGCTGAGTTATTAAGAAAAGGATCTGCGACTCTAAGGCTATTCTTATGCTGATTGGGGGAGGAGATTTAGATGAAAGAAAATCTATCTCTGGGTTTGTTTTCTTACCGAATAATGGCACCATATGTTGGAGCAGTAAGAAACAAAAGTGTATAGCCTTGTCCACGATGTAAGTTGAGTTCGTGGCATTATCAACAGCAGTATAAGAAGGTATTTGGCTTAAGGGATTTTTTGGATCATTTAGGTGTTATTAGAAGTGCTGCAGATTAATTGTTGGTTAACTGTGATAGCCAAGCAGCAAAAGCATACACCAAAGATCCAAAATATCATGGCAAGACCAAACCTATAGATACCAAGTATAATTTTGTTATGGATATGGTTGCACGAAAAGATGTGAACTTAGAGTACATACTACGCATAGAATGGTAGCAGATCCTATGACAAAGCCAATACCTAGATATGTGTTTTGTGGCCATATGAAATCTCTAGGACTGCGTAGAGGCTGATGTACTGAATATTGTAATTTCCCTAAGTGTTCACAATTTGATGAATTTGTGTTTTAATCATTAATACCTATGAATCTTTGTTTGATCTTTATGCATTTTAGTGCTTAGTGCATTACTTTAAGTTGAAAAGTATGTCGGACAGATATAAGATTAGCCCACTCACACGGATAATCGCCTCTATTTACTGTGTGATAAATATAGATGAGACTGTTTTAAAGCTTATTATCTAGGTGATAATCGATAGCTCAAGCTTAAAACACGTATGTCGTATTAACTAAGTGTTAAGATGAGGATATAATACTTACTATGTCCGAAAGTAAAATACCCAACATATTTTACTTTATCTGTCTAAGATGCCAGATGTGAGTTCTGATGAATTTTGTGAATAAGTAGATACGTGAACTCAAGTTAGACATTAGATATGTCTGAACTATCATCTGTACGGTATTGAAAGGTGTAGACATACGCTCCATGGGAAATGAGTTAATACTGTAATACGTATTTCATACTACGTATGCATGAGACGACCAATAAGAGTGGCAAAAGTTTGATCTCAACTTTTATGTCGTGTGAGACTCTTGAGGAAGAGAGTTCCTCAATTTCTTAGTCCCCTCATGACTCTTACTTATTCTCAAGATTTCTATTTAGTGTTTGCTATCTTAGGATGTTACCAATGGTCATGAGTGATTCGATCTAATAGGACATTTCTAGAAAAGCAAGCTGAACTGAAATTGAGAGTTTGAAGGAAAGAGGAAGATCGATTTTGGAGAATCACATTGTAGTTTTGTATTCACCGGTTAACCAATTATGACTGTCTTTGTGATAATCATAATTGTGAATAAAATAAATATATCATTGTTTAAAAGAGATCAAGAAGAGATATAAATGTGATCGATCGATCTAGGGTACGCATACTAAATCTACTCGGGATGTGATGCCCATTATGAGCTGCTATATATTCCTAATGATGTATAGCAACGAGCTTTCAAAGTATGTTGGTCGCACGGATTATTCACCGGTATGAATGTTGAAGGGAGGAAAAGAGGATTCTGTTCGGCCCACCATGTTAAGTGAGAGTCTATGATGGATTTTTTCTCGATGGGGTTGAGTAGGGCTGTTCGCCCATGTTGGTTTTGGATCACCATGTGCGAGTGGGAGATGATGGATTTTTTCTTTATTGATGGGCCTGAGTTGGTTCGTCTGCCCAAGTTGGGCCCAAAAAGGCCCGGCCCACGGGAATAGGGCCCGTGGATGGGGGAAGGTATAAAAGGGAGGAGAGAGAGAGAGAGAAGATACCTTTTGGCACAATTCCAACGTACGTTCTCTCCCACTCTCCCTCCAAAAAGAAGAAAAACGCTTACGGCGATACCGTCTTCCTTTCAAGGCGAATTGACATCATCGGATCATAATTTCTTCCTCGATCTTCAGCATTGGTGTTTAATCTGTGGCTAACAAGGTACGCTCGAATCCGTGGTATGCTTTACGATCGGTGATATGTGTTATTCCTGGGCTTCGTCTTCCGCATTGATTTAGGGGTTCGATTCGGTGTCGAATCCGGTTTTCGGGGATCCGTTATTCCCAACACGGACTAATTAATCACACTCTTTCTAAGGAACGTGTGCATGGTGTGGATTTTATCTCCCTACGACTCACTTTCGTGGGATTGATGACTTCATTCATCTTGAAAGGAAAACCAATTAAGAATTCAGAGCTTTTCCACCATGATTAGGGCATTCCTAGAGAAATTCAGTTTGGGAATCGACCCAAGCATCCATTAGAATTTGAGCAGTTGGGCCCAGTTTGTGTTGCTGGATGAGATAACGTCTTCGAATGCCATTGTTTCCATTGTCCTTTGAAACGAATTCCACGGGAGAATAGTATATATAACAGTGTCCCGATCAGGTGATGGAGAACCGAGGTTTTTGGTAATGAAGGAGCACTGGGAGAAACACTGAATTTTAATGGTTGCCCATTAGGCAAGTAGTAAAGACTTTTCTTGATATCGCTGAAATATTTGGTGAATGGTTCCCGGAATGGTTCTGGAAGAATCTTCTGATCAAGGATAAAAACGCGACTCCAGAGATTGGTCTGTCATATTTGGACCGGAAACTTTGTACTGGAACATGGGGGGCTAACTGTATACTCTGGACTTTTCGGGATTGGCACTTATGGAGAGATGAAAAATATACCCCTATCAGGATCATCACTGGTCTGTGGTAGTGCTTGGACGGCACCCGTGTCTTTTGAGGTTGGCTCGTCTTCTAGGGAGAAGATAGACGTGAGTTCATCTTCGACACCTTTCTTCTCGAATGTCAGAATCATATGCATGTGCCATGGTGTTGAGGTTCTCAAGTCCAAGTATCAAGAAATGATTCTAGGGAACCGAATAAGTTTTGAACTACTTCTTAAAATGTATATTTGTATTTAAGATTTTTAATGAGGTAGATGGTAATTTTATATTTGATAGGGTAGAAGGTTGTTAAGAATGGTAGATTTCGCCACACACATAAATAGGGGTGCTTTTCCCTTCGTTTGTCTTACCCAACATTTTGAGCAATAATGTACATTCTGTCCTCTCTATCTAAACACTTTCTCTCTCTATGATCAGAGTGAGTTAGTGACTAAGTGATTGATCATTGAGAAAAAGCTTAACTTAGGCAACCCCAACAAATAAAAAGAAGCCAAAGTTGCTACACCGTCTTGTGCAAGCATCGGCCTATGACAAGTGGTATTAGAGCACGAGTAGAATAGAATTTGTCTAGAGATATCAAGAAAAATATCAAGTGGTCAAAAGAATATTGAACCAAGAGGACGTCTCTGTTGCCATTGTTGGTGAGGCTCCCTAAGAGAAGGTCGCCCAAGAGAAGGAGACCTGCTACAAAGCCAAGACCATCTCAACGGATGTCATTTTGACTCTTGAGGAAAGGTTCGCTATAATGAAGGTTGCCATGGTGGAGTTTGTGGATGGACTTGATAAGGTCAAAGGGTGAATGGATGAGGTCAAGGAGACGCCTCTCTTTCAATTGACGACCATTGTGAATCAATCCATGGCCCTCTTACACATGAAGGACAAATCCCTCGAGATCATAATTGAGGCTTTGAAGATGGAATTCCTAGAGCTTAAAGAGAACAAGTCCCACAAAACCGAGGTCAAAGTTTTGAAGTTGGAGTTCCAAGAGCTCAAGGCCGAACTAGTCTTGTGCAAGACTAATATATTGAAATGTGTCATAGCCGTTCAAGTGACTCACAAGGTGAATGTGATGCTCATGGAGTTCAAAGGCAATTGGTTAGCTAAAGAAGTAGACAATTTCATTTGGAGAAGGGAATAACACTTTGATGCGGTTGGCATTCAAGATGAAATAGCCTAGGTAAGAAAGGTTTCTATGTTCCTTGACCGATAATGCCATGCTCTGGTGGAATTCATTCAGGAGAAGCCATCTTTTTCTCAACAACATCTTTGTCATTTGATCCAATAGCCTTATGTTAGATGGCAATAGATTTGATAACTACTGATGACTCTCGGAGGAGTATAGGTGTGATGAGACCAAGGGAGGTGTCAATTCCGCCAACATGTGGGATGATTTTGTCAAAGAATTATGGGATTACCTCTTTCCCGAGTTCGCCCAACAAGAGGCTCGCAGCAAACTTTATCCCTTGAACAAAAAGGCATGGTGTGGGAGCATGTGAAGGAGTTTACTGAGCTCAAACTCCAAATCCCAAGTTAGGGGAGGAGGAAGCTCTCATGGCATTTGTGGATGGCTTCAAGCCTTGGGCCCAACTTGAGCCCAAACAATGGGAAGTTTGAAGCATCTCAAAGGCATATACTATAGTCGGGTCTCTTGCCAACTTCACCAAACCCAAGTCTTTCAAGTCCAAAGGAAATTGGTGGAGAACGGATTGCCACCATGATGAAGATGAAGAAGGTGAAATCAATCGTGGTTGAAGAGAATGACAAGAAAGATCATGGGGAGGAGGGACTTTCAAACAACCCAACCAAAATTGGAAATGACCCCAAGGTGACTTCCTTAAAGAAAGGGAAAAGAAGTCACCACCGTCCCCCTACCTCTTTCATGACGGTCCCATTGAACCCAAGATTGTCCAAACAGGAACAAACTTAGGACATTGTTCGCCATAGAGGAAGACAAAAAAGCAAAGCAAGAGAAAAGAGAAGTGTGGCTTGGAATCGTAAAAATTCTCCACTCTATAAAGATTCAAGCTCCACCTAAGAAGCCTTCTAGCTCAAGTTTGCCATTTGGGGAAGTCAATATTAGTAATACAAAACTCTATGCCTTGGTTGACATGAGTGCATTGAACATGTTCATGTCAAGTGAAGCGGCGAAGAGTTTGGGACTTTAGGTGGAACCAACCGGATATCGGTTCAAGATAGTCAACTTGGATGATGTACTAGCCGTTAGCATTGCTTATAACATGGAACTATACATTGGTGATTGGAGGGACAATTTCTCCATCGAGACAATTCTCCTTGATGAATATGATCTTATTTTGAGTTCGGAATTCTTTGATAGTGCTAATGTCATGATCGACATGAAAACCAAGTCAATTGTTATTACTAACCCAAAATACCTATCGATGGCACCTTTGATCTTTGGGTTGATGGAGCCAAGGTATTTCTATGTTGAGACTTGTGGATGGAAAGCCAAGAGTTGAGGAGCCTGTGGACAAGTCAAAATCACAACCTTTGGAGGAGTCAAAGGTGGAGTTTGGACTACCTAAGCCAACTCAAAGTGAGATGCCGATTTGTGTGATTTTTTTCAAAAGTGGAAAGCTTGCTAAGCAACATGGAAATGACCATACCAAAGGAGTTGCTGGTGGAATGAGTTGGGATTCAAGAGTCATGAAGTTGTCAAGTCGAGAAAGGAAAGATCGAGTGGCATTGGAAAATGAAGAATCGTTGATGTTCGAGAAAACTGACATTCGAAGAGAAGTATGTGATTGGACAAAGACTTCGGTTTGAGACCGTCAAGAGTGTTGCTCAATTGGGTGGGGGACAATGTTATAGTGCCAAGATTCTCAAGACTCAAAGTACCAAGAAATGATCCTAGGAAACAAAATAATTCTTAAACTACTTGAAAATGTATATTTGTATTTAAGATATTTTTAATAGTCTTATATTTAATAGAGTAGATAGTAGTAAATACGATTGAACATAATTTAGAAGAGTAAAACTCTATATATATAAGCTTGTGTTTAGGAGTTTGAATTTAAGTCAAGATATGATAACAAATTATCTAAACCAGATAAACCTAGATACATCCGGATAAAATGCCAAATAAGAAATTTGGCTAAGGGGTTGGGGTAAACCCATGTCAAATATAAAATTTTAAATATGACTTAACAATTCTTATTATCTTTTAACAGAGTGATAGAGTGACGCATTAGAGATTGCTTCATTGACATTTAAAGGACTTGCCTTAGATGAATTGCCTTTATATGTTTCCGAGCTCCTATTCTTAGTGGTGTAGTCAACATTATGCAATTAGTTTAGGTTCAGTTCTGACTATAGCTGCAACCATATGTGCGGGTCTCCCTGCGTGCGGCTCATGCCTTTCGAGGTGGCCTAAGGCCCCCTTGGCCAATTGTCACTTGCTAGCTCCGTACTTACTTAGTCTAGTTGCGGAAGTGGTGATTCTAGGACCAGCTTTTGAAAAAGTCCAAGGACACCACCAAGATAGTTGTCGTCACTTCTGACCTCAGCATTATCATTGTTGACTTTGACCACGCTGGTCATCACTACTGGCCGGCAATTGTGTTTCGATGAGTAAGGTGAAAGGGGGTCCAAAGATGATGTCGTGCTATATTTGCATAGATCGTCCTTTCCACCCGATTGCATATGTCCTTAATGTCGGGCTTGCCCTTTCACACGTGACTTACGAGCCGGTTGTTCACCCGCTTTCTTTGGCGATGGAGTCCAATTGAATGACCCCCAAGAAGTGCATCCTGTCATTCGTTAGGCTATCTTAGATTTATGTGAACTCGTGTTGGTTGAGTCATTATGCTCTGAGGTCGACTTCCTAGATACGTGGTTGGAAGGGTTTGAGTAAGGCGCTAGTGGAAGATGGGATTTTCAAAGGTTTTTAAGGGGCTGCATGGAAACACTTATGTTTTTTTTGTTCTCGGGAACGAAATAAAAAAAAAAAATGTTTCTGTTCCGAGAAACAATTTTGAATAAAAAACGCGTTTGGTAAACTTGTTCCGAAATAAAAAAAAATGAACGAAACACGTTTGGTAAATTTTATTCTTTTTTTGTTTATTTTAATTTTTTAATATTTTTATTTTATTTTTCATTTTTTCCTTTCTTTTTTATATTTTCTTCTTTCGGACGGTCGCCGGCCCTCGGCGACCGGTCGACGGGGCCGGCAACCTCACCGGATCCGGGGGCGAGCCCAAGCTCGCCTAGCCAAGGCGAGGCCGAGCGTCGCCGGCCCCCTCGCCGGATCTAGGCAAGGCCGAGCTCGCCCAACCAAGGCGAGGCTCGACCTCGCCGGCGTGGGCTACGCTCGGCCTCACCAAGGGCCGGCGATGCTCCGACAAGGTTGCCGACCCTCGACGGTGTTGCTGGCCCTCGATGGTCGGTTGCCGGCCATGACCGAGGCCGGCAATTGGCGAAAGAAAAAAGAAGAAAAAAAGAAGAAGAAAAGAAGAAGAAAAGAGAAGAGAAAGAAGAAGAAAAGAGAAGCGTTTCTTTAAAATCGTTTCTAAAGCTAAAACAACTTTTTTTGTTTCTCGTTTCTATTCTTTTGTGTTCGGAAACAAAAAAATAAAAAAAGAACAGAAACGCAACCAAACGCG
The DNA here is from genome assembly GCA_014182695.1 of Eucalyptus albens. Taxonomy (NCBI): domain Eukaryota; kingdom Viridiplantae; phylum Streptophyta; class Magnoliopsida; order Myrtales; family Myrtaceae; genus Eucalyptus; species Eucalyptus albens. The sequence continues at coordinate 21,037,743 of CM024651.1, read as the reverse complement.
TTTATGTTCTTTTTTTGTTCCTGGGAACAGAAAAACAAAAAAAGTGTTCCAAGAACACTTTTCAGAAATGAAAACATGCAGGGCCTAAAGATTTTCAATTCTATTTTAAGTTGTATATTTTCAAAAAAACTTAACGATTTTTCTTCAAAGATTTCAAATCCTATCCTAGATTGTACCAAACATATGATAGGATATTTTTACAATCCAAGAATATATAGAGGACTTCAAATTCCCTTTATCCTATCATATTTTAATTTGAATTCAGACAACTGAATGAAATCTAAAGATGTTGTTGCCCTCATTTATATCACCTAATATTTGAGAAATTAAAGCACATTCTCTTCTAGAGTTTCTTTCTAAACACTTTTCTCTTAATGTTCTTTTGTAATTTAATATCTGTAAAAACCTATATTTATCCCATTATGGCATGATGTTAGTTGACATTTTCAAAATTATAGAAATACTTCTTAAGCATCGTTTACATAGTTTTTTTAATTCAAAATTAATTTGGAAGACCAAATTAAACATGCGCAGATAATATGACGTAGATAATTACTTAAATAATTTTAATAAAATATGTAATATTTATCTATTTAATTTTCGAGTTTTATTTGTATATATCTATCTATATTTTGAGAATATTAATTTGGAGGAGCGAATCATGCAATTTTTAGCCAAGTTAATCGGTAATTAATTTATTAATCATTTGTCTTTACTTAGCAACTTAAATGTGAAATAAACTTTTTTTCTAAATGAAAAGACAAATAAAAAGAAAGGGATAAGTGTAGTAAGAGTCCCAAACTTATCACGAAAGTGCAATTGAGCCATAAAATATTCAAAAATGAAATCAAGTCTTAAAACTTGTAAGATTGATGCAATCAAGTCCTTTTGTTAACATTATCAATTTAACTAATGGAAAATGTTAATGTAGCATCTTAAAATTAATTTTTCTCTCCTATGTGTCATTTTTTTTTTTTTTAATTCAAATCTTATCTAAACTAGAAAAAAAAAAAAAAAGAAGAAGAGAAAGGGATGTAGGCTAATCGATGGGGGCACTTTTGCCATTGCCGCCTATCACCAAGCCTGGATGAAGGCGCCTAGATATGGGTGACACCAACCCTAGGTGAAGGATGGCCTCACTAGGCTCGGGTGAGTATTGATGTGGCGTAGATTTGGGTGTGTTTGCTTGGGCTAGCAAGGGCTGACCACCTTTGCCCAAAGTTGCAGAGGTTGTCGGCCCCTTTGGTGACGAGTGGCAATGGTGGAAGCGCTCCACCGGCAGGCTTGTGTTCCTTTTCTCTTTATTTTTTTCTTTCTTAAAGTTTTTTCAATAAAATTTCAGATTTTCTTTTTCAATTTTTTAATTTAATTTAAATAAATTTTGAAAAATAAAAATAAAAATGAACATTTGAGAGAAGAATTAATTTAAAATGTCACGTCAGAATTTTTAGTTATTTAAATTAATATTATTAATGGAAGGACTTGATTATATCAATTTAATAAATTTGAGGATTTGAATTATATTTTTTAAAAAGTTTTTGAATTAAATTGCAGTTTAGTATGCTCAAACGGACGCGCTCCACTTCAGCCTCTTCAAAACCCGACCATCGCTCTCTGGGAGACTTTGCTCCGTCGCCCGGTGACGCCGCGCGACTCGCTCCTTCGCGCGCCACGCCGCTCGCGGCGGCTTAGCCTCCTCGCTCCGTCGCTCGTCCACACCGCACCGGGGGACCTCGCGCAACCCCTGCTGCCGTCGTCGGACCCCTCAGGTGCCCTCGCCGGCGCCGGCGTCTCTCTCTCTCTCTGATTCTCTATTTTCGTGCCCTAGCTCAGCCGATTTTCTCTCTGAATGATTACGTGAAAGAATCATGTCGAAACAGGGTTAAATTTAGAAAAATTGTTCCCGAAATTCTGCCTCCGATGGGGGCAGGCACCGTCGCCCCCGCACAAGGCCCCCCTGCCCAGCCCGGGGCGGTGGCGGCGTAATTCCAGCCCTGCCGGTGGGCGGACTTGAGGCGGGGCTGTATTGAATTCCCAGAGACGCGAACCACCCTGACGAGCCATTGGCTTCATCTCTGTTGTCGCTGGTAATTGACAGTTGAATCTCTGCCGAGGACTCATGACTTTGTCCGCTGCCCAAGTTGAGTTTCGAGCAAGGACGTAGATAAACTAGACTTCAAGGCTTAAGATACATATTGAAAGCTGGATTTTTTTTGGAGCTAATCCTGAATTTCTTGAGCCACGCTTTGTCAATGTGTTCTTTTGTCTATGTTTTGCTGTTTGTTTCACTTTTGAATCGATAATTAAAGACAATGCCGTGTCAGTTTAATTTGTACATTTCATGACTTTGTACTTGATTGATGAAGGGTTTTCTTGCCAAGATCTTGGTTGAGCAGTAACTCCTGTCTGCACACTTTCTGATTAGCTTTTATATTACGAGGTGTAGGACTAACATTGCACTTTTTCCTGTCTCCAAACAGTGGCCGATGCATCGACATCTGCAGTTTTTAATGTTTCCATTATTGTTTGTTCTATTTGGTTTCCTATATCTCATTGCCTTTGCTTCAATTTTCAGTGCTCTTATCCAAGTTGGTATTTTTCTTTTTGTGGTTAATATCCAATGGCACTTTTGAGCTAGAGATTAATGTTCTCTGCCTTTTTCCCCTTGGTTGTTCCATTTTGGATCGAAGCTATAAGCAAACTCTTTTCCCAGTTACTGACATATGCTTTGTAAATTATCTATTATTGGCATGTCAATCTATTTTGGAACTGGAGGAAGCTATGTTCTTGTCTGGTTAAGACTTAACTTTTTCGATAATGTAATGAACTTTTATGTGTGTGCTCTCTCTCTATTCAGTGACAGCAATGGGCAAAAGGAAGCGTCCAGACTCAAAAGTTCCTGCTCTGTCCATGACCGAGCAAGAGAAGATCGTCTACAATCTGATCCAGAGCAAGCAAGACTTGGGCATCTGGTCGAGGGACATGAAGCGGGAGACTAGCCTCCCTAACAACGTCGTAGACAAGTCTCTCAAGTCCCTCTGCAGCAAAGGCCTGATCAAGGAGGTTGTCACTGTCTGGTCCAAGAGCCGAAAGCACTTCCTTGCCTCCGAGTTTGAGCCCTCCTCAGAGATCACTGGCGGGAAGTGGTATGACCAAGGGACCCTCGACACTGAGTTCATCAACTTCCTTAAGGACCAGTGCCTGAAGCACATCCGGAATATGAAGATTGCAACAGTGGACATGGTTGCGAACGCTGTCCGGAGGTCGAGGGTCCTGAAGAATGACTGCTCTAGTCAAGAGATTGGTGAGATCGTCAGGGCATTGATTTTGGACAATGACGTGATTGAGATGAGGAGCAATGGACTGGGGGAGTTTGCTTCTGTCCCGACCGGTAGGATGTGTTATAAGTGTAGGAGGTTGCCCGATGCCACGAAGGAACCGAGAGTTGGGGCAATGGCTTCAATACCTTGCGGTGTGTGCCCGCAAATAGCCAATTGTGCACCTGGGGGCGTCATTTCCCCGACGACTTGTGAGTATTATAGTATGTGGTTGGATTTTTGAGTGATGATGGCCTTCTTTGGATGTGTTGGCTGGCAAAAGATAACAGTGCTCTTCTATTCAAAGGGCATTTGTCACTTGTAGATAATTTATTTGTGTGGCTTGTTAGCAAACCTTAGCACAGCAGCCCTGTAAATACCTGCTAGTTTCTGGTAATTGATCTTTACAGATGTAGAATTATTAGCCCTGTAAACTCCATATATGTATTTCGACCAAAAAAAAAAAAAAAAAAAAAAAACTCCATATATGTATAGCAACTAGCAATATGTGGAAGTGTGTCGATTGGAACAAAAGAAAACCGGTTGGTCATCTGTGAAAGAAGTTGAACTTGCTCTTTGTTCATTCATAATTACATGTACAAGTTGTTTCAAAGGTTCACATTAACAATGCAAGAGTCAAAATCTCATTTTTTGGTAACTTTCTCGTTCATGAACGTAACGAGATTTGAAGTAGATTTTTTTCAGTGATTCTCAGTTCATATTCAAGTTTCATAAAAGTGATAAGAAAGTCAAAACACTAACGAGATTTGAAGTAGATTTTTTTCAATGGTTCTCGGTTTATATTAAAGTTTCATAAAAGTGATAAGAAAGTTGAAGTACTAATGAGATTTGAAGCACATTCTTTTAAGTGGTTCTCGGTTCATATTCAAGTTTCATAAAAGCAATAAGAAAGTATCACTTTTCTTATTCGCGAAAGTAAATGATCACACTTCTTGTTTCGCTAGATTTGATCTTCTAAGATCCATCTATCTTCTTGATGTTGGTACAATCCATTTACCTTTCTTATTACAGTAAAATAAGGAAATTGTCAATATTGGCGGCTTTTGTTGGTGGTGTTGAATAATTCATCTCACTTAGTGCTGCTACTCGAAGTGATGGCTTCGCCAGCACATGCATTATTTTTCATTTTCAGATGCCTCGCATCGCGATCGATAATTTTGAAAATCTCATGAATCCGCAAGTAAGATGCCTCGCAAGTGCTCTCCCTACAGCACAATTAAAGATGATCCTTCGAGTTCGAGACAGCACATTTGTCATTTTCAATTGGCCGTGCACGCCCGCACACGTGGCGGGGCCAGCACCGTCGATGTACGATCAATCACGCTCGCCTCGTCAGCCGTCGCACCAGCGTCCCGTCACGTGCGGGGGCCATCGCAGCGAGAGAAAAGACGCGAAGCCACGTGCGAGGCGTCGATGAGGAGGAGGTGGGGGCGCCTCGCTTCCTCGTCGGGGAGGAAAAGAATAGCTGACAGGGACGGGAACGGATCACGTTGGGACGGCGGGCCCCGCCCCGTTCCGTTACGTGACTCTCGCTCGGTGTCCTTTATAACGGATTCAGCGGGGGACGCTTCTCGCTTGGCTTTGCTCTCGACAGCAGAAAAGCCAGGAAGATATCACGCACAGAGAGAGAGAGAGAGAGAGAGAGAGAGAGAATGTACAGTTGTTGCGGCTTCGCTTCGATCCCTCCTGCGGTGGGATCTTCGTCGCCTTCCTCGAGGACGCAATGCGCGCAGGTGATTTTCCCGTCCGTTCTGTCGAGCTGACGCGCGTACTGTTTTTTGACTTTTTGTCTCTGCGGTCGGGACGGAACTCGTTATGGCGGCTTCAATCGGTGCCTTTTTTTGGGCGTCGGAGAGGTGTGCGATCGCGACCTTTTTTGTCCATTCTTGGTCAGTCTATTTTTTACTGCCTGACCGAACTGGGAGCTCGACTCGAAGGCCGCGTTCGAAAGATGGGGGTTCAGCTCCGAGAGGCTTAACAGTTGCTTTTTTAGTTTTTTTTTTTTGGCCAATTCTTCTGAGGGGGTCACGCCTTACATGAGTTCAGATTGTGGTGGCTGAACTCTATGAATAGGTTAGAGCGTTTTTGTTGATCTGGTGTTCCTTCGATAATTTAATGCCTAAAGCACTTTGTTTGCCTTGCACACAATGAGAAGGATGCTATGCCAATGGGGGTGGATGGTAAGATCACGTGGACAAAGTGCTTTAGGCATCAAATCAGCGTATTTCTTGTTCTGTGGAACTGAATCTGTTGGAGAAACCCCATTCTTTATCTTCATATGCACTTATTCTTGCGGGCGATAGTAAGTTGGGAACTTTTTGGGGGGTCGTTGTAATGCAATAATGGTACTTCATATGTGGCCTGGGCAATCAATCTGTCCAGAAGCACTTTATGATTAAAATGAGGACTTCTAAAATGAGGGTTGTCGAGTTGGTTAAGATCCAATATTGGACTACTACGCCTTAGGAAGGGTCATCATGAATTTGGGTCCCGGTGAAGAAAATTTCCTTTGGCGTTGGATTTTAAAAAACCAAAGGGATTGTTGAGTTGGTCAAGACGTTGTACCAGACTGTGTCTTAGGTGACGTGGTCATCATGTGCTGTCCCAGCGAAGACAATTTCCCCGGGAGGCACCCTCAGGGCCTGCTGACTCAGTAATTATATGGTCCCAGTTGGATGGGCAGGACTTGTGATCCGGTGAGATGGTGGAGTGCTTTAAGAGGTCCAAACATCCAACGTCACACAAACAAATAATACTAATGTAGATTGGAAATCTGAAATGTAGTCTCTTCTGAAGTACTTTGTGTTTTTTTAGTTTGTATTTTTCATGATTCTATTTGCTATTCATCAGGGTCTTATCAATCTGATATTTGTAATGTAAGCTGACATGTATTTTTTGATCCGTGACAGACCTCCAGAAATAGCAGGCGGTTGCCAACCGGCAATTTGGTGGAGTTTTCAGCCAGTCTTCTCAATTATTTAGGCGCCACAAGCTCCATTTTCCATCACGAGTTCAGAGACAGGGGAGGGTATGCATGCCTATTTATTGAAAGAGGAAGTGCAGTCTTGCCTTTTGAATATTTTATGGACTATAAGAAAGACTTAAATCAACTATTTATTTCCATGAAAAGATGGCTCTAAGAAGCTATTTGTAGAGCATGGGACTCCAGGGATTGGTGAGGACGTGATGTTTAATGCATTGGTCACATAACACATTTGCTTTCACTTTTCTTGCAGTCCTGATGAATAATGACACTATGCAATTTCTTTCTGAATCAGGCAGACCGTAATCGCAAAATTTTAGGGGTCTTAACAGATGACAGCTCAACAATGACTCCAATAGAGGATGATATTGAAAGGATTGGCATCCTAAATGTTGATCCAGGCTTGGAACCATTCAGAGATCACTTTAAATATAGAGTGAAAAGATATGTGGATCAGAAGAAGCTCTTTGAAAAGCATGAGGTTGGTCTTGAAGAATTTGCAAAAGGTGATGTATGCGGTTGATGATTGTACTTGTACCTTGTCAAGTTCTATTTCTTACTATGGCAAAAACAATAACCAGTTTTTGGTAATTCAGTTTCTGACTGCTGCTACATGTGGATAGTCCTGATTATGCTTGAACAAACTAAACCAAATATGCCAAATATGCTTTCTCAAACGGCATTAAACAAAAGTAATGTGTCATTGAACTTTTGACTGCCTTTCCCTCATGTTCCAAAGCTTTTGTCCTTGCCTTGTCCATTATAGGTTATTTAAGTTTTGGATTTAACCGTGAAGATGGTGATATAGTGTACCGCGAGTGGGCACCAGCTGCTCAGTAAGTTCTAGCTTTTTTGCTAGTTTCTCGAGGATAATGTGTTCTATCAATTGATTTCTCTGGAACGAAGCTATTTTCCGCTTATGTAGGGAAGCGCAACTGGTAGGAGATTTCAATGGATGGGATGGCTCTAATCACAACATGGAAAAGAATCAATTTGGTGTGTGGACTATCAAAGTTCCTGATATAAACGGGGTACCAGCAATCCCTCACAATTCAAGGGTCAAATTTCGTTTCAAGCCTGGTAATGGAGTTTGGATTGATCGGATACCTGCTTGGATTAAATATGCAATTCTGGAGCCTTCCAGCTTTGCAGCACCATATGATGGCATTTATTGGGACCCGCCACCCTCGGAAAGGTGACAACATGGCATACATTCATGCTTTTCCTAGAGATTAAAAGAATAAAATTAAGCTTAGCTCAGATTCGTTGCATTTTTATGGTTTTTCAATGTGGCATAGCTTCCTGCATCTTGTTCTGAGATTCCTGAAGAAAGTGTGCATTGTGATTTATATTCTTCAACTTAACGCCACAGACATGATGAGTTGTCAACTATGCTTCTTTCACTTTTCAGGTATCAATTCAAGTACCCCCGTCCTCCAAAACCAGATGCCCCACGCATATATGAGGCTCATGTTGGAATGAGTAGCTCAGAGCCTCGTGTTAATTCATACAGAGAGTTTGCTGATGATGTTTTACCTCGAATTCGGGCTAACAACTACAATACTGTTCAGTTGATGGCTGTAATGGAACATTCATACTATGGATCATTTGGCTATCACGTCACCAATTTTTTTGCTGTAAGCAGTAGATCAGGAACACCTGAAGACCTAAAGTATCTTATTGATAAAGCTCATAGCTTAGGTTTGCGGGTGTTGATGGATGTCGTTCACAGCCATGCAAGTAATAATGTCACTGATGGACTCAACGGATTTGACATTGGCCAAAGCTCACAAGAGTCATACTTCCATACAGGAGATCGTGGCTATCATAAGTTGTGGGATAGCAGACTATTTAACTATGCCAACTGGGAAGTTCTTCGGTTCCTGCTATCCAACTTGAGGTGGTGGCTTGAAGAGTATCAATTTGATGGCTTTCGGTTTGATGGAGTAACTTCAATGTTGTACCATCACCATGGGATCAATATGGCGTTTACTGGAAATTATGGTGAATACTTCAGTGAGGCAACAGATGTTGATGCTGTTGTCTACCTAATGCTAGCCAATTGCCTGATCCATAATATTTTGCCTGATGCAACTGTTATTGCTGAAGATGTATCTGGTATGCCTGGACTTGGCCAACCAGTCTCTGAAGCGGGAGTAGGTTTCGACTACCGCTTGGCAATGGCCATCCCTGACAGGTGGATTGATTACTTGAAGAACAAGAAAGATGAAGAGTGGTCTATGAAAGAAATATCATGGAGTTTGACGAATAGGAGATATAGTGAAAAATGCATATCATATGCTGAGAGTCATGACCAGGCATGAGTGCTCCTCCTTTTCTTGATCTATTCCTCAGTAGCTATTTGCTTTGCCATCTACTTTGAATTCTAATCCGTAATTGGTAGGACCTTCTTCATTGCATATGAATACTCTTCTAACTCTTGTATTTTTCAGGCCATAGTTGGTGACAAGACAATTGCATTTCTCTTGATGGATAAAGAGATGTACTCTGGTATGTCTTGTTTAACGGATGCATCTCCTTCTGTTGCGCGGGGGCTTGCGCTTCACAAGGTCTGTCTAAATAGGATCCTAGTGATTATTAACAATTAGGTTCTTTTAGTACCCCAGCTTGATGTGGCTGGCACTTGTGGTTTGATTTGAATATTTAACTTGAGACCAATCATGGCTAAGCATGAAAATTGAGTTTTCTCTTAATATTTGCTGTACTATTATGTTTCAGTACCTGCCAAAAGTTAACAGAAGTCGATTGCACAATATTAAACATTCAGACCGCTTGAGTGGCTGTTGATAACCTTTGTTATTTTGTTCTTTCAGATGATACATTTTATCACAATGGCATTAGGGGGTGAAGGTTACCTGAATTTTATGGGAAATGAGGTTAGTTCTCTGGCTGCCTTCTGACTAGTCATTGCTAACTCTAACCTTCTTATAAATTATTCATGACGCATAACCATAGAATCAAGCTTACACATTCTTTATTAATTCAAATTTTGCTGAAGAAAGAAAAGGAAGAAAGAGTATGCTAGAAAGTTGATTCAAGAGCCTTGACAAAGACTAAGCCACAAATCCACTTTATTAATGTGGGCTAAATAGTGAACCTTTATTCTCTGCAAAAAGTTCTTTCCAGAAACATATAGGAAGAATTTTGAACTAAAAGCTTTGGAGATCAAAAGCATTTCGTATGGAGAAATAGGGGGAAAGTAAAAGTTAACAATCAAATTCAAGACCTAATGGTGGACCACTAGGTCGATACCTCATGCCCAAAATTGAGCTGAGATTGTATGATAACATTCTCTTTCTTTGTATTCTTTAATTAGTTTACGTTGCCTATCTACTGGGCTGGTGGTTGTTTGCGCCTTATTTGCATGTCAACCTCCTTTCTCTTATGTTGTGTGTGGTATGACGTTATGGAATCAAATGAGAAAATGAAATGAAGAACAAATGAATAGAATGATATGAAGATGGAGTGATGATTCAATGATCTTTGTTTGGTTTTATACCAGAATGGAATGGAATGAAAATTCTTCTATTTAATTGTAATGGAAGTGGAATGGATGTGGATTTTACAATTTCAATTTTAATTTTTATAATGTAATTGCATTTTCTGAATTTAGAATTTTGTTATAGTGGAGTACAATTGTAACTTAATTATGAAATAATTTACCACTTCAACATGATAAAAAAACATATACATTAAAATGACATCATTAATTTCTTTATTGTAAATTAAGATTATATCATGTATTATTTTATTCAAGGTTAAGTTATATTTTATAGAATATTAGTGTACATCTTAATAAACAAAATAATTCCCCAAAACAATAAAAATTAGAGTATCCATAATTATAAATATGTTTAATTTAATAAATTTATTTTCATATCAATAATTGGTTTACCGGGATTCAAGTCTTTTAAAAAGAAAAAAAAAACAAAATGAAGGGATGCTAATGGCATGACAAAGCAAATATTGGGACATGAGATGGGCAACAATCTTTTTCCCTCAATTTTTGAGCCAAGGAATCATCATTCCATTGGTGTGGTAGCAGAACGCTGATTCCTGCAAAGTGCAAGAATCGAGAATCTGCGGGAATGGGCAATTTGATTCCACCTAGAGGTACCAAATGGAGGAATTGAGGTTGCTTACGGAATCAACTTCCCTTTCCTAGATGACTACAACGTACCAAACATGACATAATCACTTGAGTTTTTGGGTGGTGTGCCTAGTATGGTACCAAAGCCAAGTTTTGATTTCTTCACGCCCGATTAACTGTTATATGGTGCTTCATCTGTATTATTCTTTGTGTCAATTCCATGTGCCATCATCTGTCCAGTTTGCATTGAGAGGGCATGACAATTACTCACACCGCTTATCTACAATGTTTGTCTAGCTTTATATACATGTGACCCTTCTTGACCTAATAACTTATGCCTTAGAGTAAAAATTGCTTAACAGTTTTAATCTCTCTTTTTGGGTTGATGTTGGTTCTCAAGTTTTCACATCCCTAAAGTATTCACTTACTGTTTCTGACAGTTTGGCCATCCGGACTGGATTGACTTTCCAAGAGAAGGTAATAATTGGAGTTATGACAAATGCAGACGCCAGTGGAACTTAGCGGATGCAGAGCACCTGAGATATAAGGTTTGAGGTCTTATTTTGATTGTCTTTGTTCTTGGCAGCTTGCGCTATCACTGGCAGTTTCTTTGACTGAAAGTTAAGGAATGTTCATTGTTACATTTGCACTTTTACCAGTAAAAATTGCTTATATACGCATGATTGCACATCATATCAATCATTTGTACTTGATGATTTCAAATAACTAAAGCGAGTTCCTTGGTGTTTTCTTATGCTGGTTTTGAATATTGAGATGGACATTTGCTGCAAAATACATTAAAATATGCCACAAGTGAGAACAGTGCTCATCCTGACTACGACATTAGAGCTGTATACAATACTCTCATTTATTGTTATTTATTAGGTCATAACCATTTGTGTTCTGTCTATAAATTCTGACATGTCCTTGCTATCTTTTTTCTTGGTTTTTAGTTCATGAATGCATTTGACCGGGCGATGAATTTGCTGGATGAAAAATTCTCGATTCTTGCATCCACAAAGCAGATTGTGAGCAGCACAAACGAGGAAGATAAGGTATGTACGAATTTGGAAAAACATTTGACTTTACCCTTAATATTAGTGGAAGGAATATTTTGTTGATTCTCAATTTGATCCCACTGAGATCAGAGGTGTATGGAGCAGAATATCTTCCTTGAAAGTGCTTAATTTTAAGAGCAATTTTTAGGATGAAGAGTTTAAAGGCATAGGAGTTGGTTGGGCAGAGGCGACGGCACTTTTTTTTTTTTTCTAGGCTGTTATTGTATGCTTTGTCTATAAGTACATTCTTAAAGTGTTTCTCTAACTAATTCTTGCTCGTCCCCATCGTTTTCTGAGTAGCATTTATCGATTGTCCACTTGACAGGTTATTGTCTTTGAGCGTGGAGATTTGGTTTTCGTTTTCAACTTCCATCCAGAGAATACATACGATGGGTATTTTATCTTGTCCTTCCTAGAAAAATACTGACTCCTTTTCTGAGACAGTTTAAAGATGCCGCCCTTGTTTATTGATTGCAATTTTGTAGCACATTCTAAATTAGTCAGCTGGAATATTCAGGTACAAAGTCGGATGTGACCTGCCGGGGAAGTATAGAGTTGCACTGGACAGTGATGCTTGGGATTTTGGTGGGCATGGAAGGGTATGGAAGTTCTTGTCTTCTTTTTCCAGATCTCAACTCGAGTCCATAGCAGCTACTAGTTTCAGGACCTATCGATTCAGCTTTGAATGAGTGAAGCTTTTAAATCAGCAGTTGTGAATAGATTTAGGCAATTTGCATGTCTTTAATTTTACCTATTTTGTTTTCTTAATTGGGGATTCGTAACTTGGAATTGGCCATTGAAGTGCATGAAACAGAAGATGTAACATTGCCTTACGCTTGGGGCAGTGGTGTTTCTGTGATGGGGCTGCAGGAAAAATCCCACTTGATTTTATGAGTGTAAAATTATTCCTAGGCATTGGCTTTTTCTGTGTGCTCCTATTCTTTTGCTCATTTGCAGTCGGATGATAGGAGCCACGATATGCTTTGCTTTGAATCTATTTCTTGATGGAATCAAATATGCAAGTATCTAAGATGGATGTTATTATCTTCACATGTAGTAGTGGCAAACAATAACCAAGTGAATGGTTGTTGGAAGATATAACTTATACTTGAGTATTAGGCTTACTTTTGTAATCTTTTCTGAAGAAGTATAATTAATAAAACACTTAAGTTTCTCCAATAATATATGACTTGGTTCTTTTGTTAGTGCCTTTTAAATAAACAAAATTGTAAATAAAAACAAGAAGAAGATTTGTAGGTTTCCTTTTTGGTGTACGAGTCAAAGGAAAGTTGAAGGAATATATTTTGTAAATGTGGATCTTTGGATGAAATTCACAGAGTACTAATCTGTCATTTGGTGCTGTCAGCTCTGCATTCCCTACTTCCCCCGAGATAGTGGCATAACTGCAACTTAAGTTCTTCACTTAAGCAGCTAAAGCAATCGAGAGGAATTACTGTGGGCAGTTGTTAATTCATTGCTTGTGAAGTATCGTCAAACTCAGATGTAGACAGGTGGCAAGTATGGCCTACTAAAACGTGAGGGCATGTGGAATATTTAGATGTGTGTGTGAGACTGATGTAGTTATACATCTTCTGATTTAGGTTTGTGGTCTATGCTGTTGAGATTTCTATTTTGTAGTTCCTAATTGGTTACTTTGGTCTTCCAACACAGCAGATTGCATGCCCAAAACTTTTGTCAATTCCAATGGCCACAATCAATCTGGTTACTTCAAGATGTTTAATTATGTTTATCTGTTTGTTCTGCCTCACTCATGATGAGACTCCGGCAATTCTCATTTCTTTCTTTTTCCTGCTTACATCTGTGGCTTGCTTCGTGCAGGTGGGGCATGGTTTCGACCATTTTACTTGTCCTGAAGGAATACCTGGAGTGCCTGAAACAAACTTCAATAATCGTCCCAACTCATTCAAAGTACTGTCGCCGGCACGAACTTGTGTGGTAAGTACAAACTATTTTAAGTTCGTTTTCTAATCCAAAATGTATAAATCCGTTATGTTCAGTGTAAATACCTGGTCAACTTTCTTCTGAACTTCTCCAGGAAGAATTCGAAGCTGGGTGCAATATTGTTCATCAATGTCATGATTTAATAATTACAAGCAGCAGTAACCCATATATGTTGAAGATGATTATGGATATGATCACTTGTCACTTTTTAAAGCGACATGAACTAATTAGTATATCACAGATTCGCTGTTTTTGATGAGGTAGTCGATATTGAGTTGGCATGGGGAGGCTTCTAATTTGCTAAGTGCTTAGCTATTAGCCTCCCTTGACAATTAAGTGACTCACTAGGTAGTAGGTATCTAGCAGGGAACAAACAGAATTTTTTCCCACCTAAAAGGACTCGCCTCATTTATTTCATTTGTTTTCTGCTTCACCAGCACTGATTGTTCTGCCATCACGTAGACGGTGTTATATGTAGCCTTTGCTTAATGCTGGTTTAATCTTTTTTACAGGCTTATTATCGGGTTGATGAAAGTCTAGAAGACATTGACCTCCAAGAGAATGACCCAGACACAGTTGAGGAGGCGGACGATTCAGTTATGACCGATGTCGTGGCGAGGCAGGCAGATTTCGAAGAGTCAATGTTGCGTCTAGAAGAGAAGGATGATGACATTGATCCAAAGGCCATGAGAGATTATGAAGTGGATTTTGGAGAGGGGACATCAGACGATTGAGAGCGCAGCGCGTGCAATCTTCTCGCAAATCTCATATACCGTAGGTAGCCTTCATAATCCTGCCGGCTTTGCCTAGTGCAGTTGTTGTGTGTATAAGTAAGCGGCCGACATTTTTCTTTTTGCCCTAGCATGTAGTGATGCAATATGTGTGTGTGTGTGTGTGTGTGTGTGTGTACACATATGTATATTATATATATAAATGTTATATAAATGTGTTTAACATGGTCAAAAATCTGTCGAAGGACATTCAAAGAAAATTAGGTTCTGAGCTGAGCTCCGTTGGTTCTTGCTGGGGTTGAGATTGTTTCCTAGAGGTTCCGGTCGAGGTGATTTGGATTCTGGTAGGTTCCGGTAGGTGCTTCGCCACGTCCTGCGTCTCAAAGTTGGAGGACAACTACTGCTCATTGGAATAATCGTTATCATTTCTGGAAGTTTGGATAATCATAGGTCGATGGCTACCTAAGGAAACTCCGATTCGATCTTATCCCCAAGAAGGGATCGATCGCATACTAGGCTCTTCCTCGTCCTTGGGTTTCGCACTATTATGGATACGTGCTATTATGGATATGAAAATAATAAAAAAATTGAATTTAATTCTCAACTGTTTTTATGGGAAATAGGATTGAATATGGATTCGAGCCATGGTAGATTGTTTCATTTCATAAAATCTTACGATATGCTAATGTAAATCAAGTAGACTTTACATGAAAGATATGTATTCACTGTTAGTCTTTCCTTATTTGAATCTTGGTTTTCACTTGTTGGCTGTGCCGATCAAGATTGAAGATGGGTATCATATTTGGAAGTAATAATTGCATATTGAATCCAATAGATTATGCATATAAATATGCGATCAATCGGTTTTCTAATTTTAACCAATTTGCGAGGTAATAAATCAAGTTTGTCCCCAACGCCAATAGAAACTTTGAAATACTGGAGACATTTGGTTTTTATTTATTTAATTAACTTTCAAGTTGCCTCTTGCATATAAATAAAAAAATTATTATTTCTTAGTCACTTCTCGAGTAATACTGAATAATTATCGCAATAACAGCAAACTATGAAAAACTTGCGTCACTAATTTTTATCAAAGATAGTATATTTTCGACCAAAAAAAAAAAAAAAAAAGAAAGATAGTATATTGGGATTAATTATTATGAAAAATCTTAAACTGGTATATTGATGAAAATTTACCTCAAAACACAAAATTAGTACACATGATAAAATTATAACAGCTGTTAGGTAAATTTATCATAAATATATCAGTTCGAATTTTTTGGTGGTATTAACTCCTGACATTGAAAGTTTCCCCGGTTCAAGGCACGAGCTGTGATGGAGAGACACACAGCATTGGGCCGCATCCCGGCCCAGTATCGACGAACAGGGCCCATGGGCCGAACACCGAAGTGCCCGTCGCCCCCTGAAATTGACAAAGACGCCACCACTTTTGACGGAGGCGAATAACCCGACGGCGGAGTCAAAGCCGCGCTCGAGGCAGAGATCGACGATCTGAGAGCATCTTCCGCGTCGTTCGCGAGAGGGATCAAAGCTCGAGGTCCGCCGATCCTGCTCGTCAATGGAGGACGTCCGGCCGGAAGGAGGGGCCGGCGACAAGTACAGCTTGATAGTGCCCACCTACAACGAGCGCCTCAACATCGCCCTCATCGTTTACCTCGTCTTCAAGCATCTCCGGTAACGAAGCGCTCTTCCCTTCCGATCGGGATTCTTGCGCGTCGGGCGCGCCTTCGCTCCGTTCTGTTTTTTGTCTTCTCTTTTGGGTGGATACATCGGGTTTTTTTTTTTCTCTTCTCCAATCGGATGGGCTCCGGTTGTGTAGCTGCATTGAGGAGTGATGGCGGATTGCTGATTTCAATTCGCTTGTTCGTAGGTGTAATCGTGATGCGCCGAAAGGCGTTCGGCTTGTTTTTTTTTTTTGGGTTTCTTTCTTTCCTTTTTAAGTAAGTGTGTTAGGATTTTGACTGTGAATTTGGGTTTTCGATGTTCACAACCAAGTTTTTCAGAAGTCGGAAAAAAATGTGTCATTATTGGCCCCAAAAAAACAAAAGAAGAAAAATTCGTACTTGATTGTGATGATGATCTTGTAACATTTTCTTTCCTGCCTGATGCAGAGATGTTGATTTCGAGATCATCATTGTCGATGATGGAAGTCCGGATGGTACTCAAGACATTGTTAAACAGTTGCAGCAAGTGTATGGCGATGACCGGATTGTAAGTTCGACTCGGTGGATGATAACTTCGGCTTTGATTTGATTGGTTGTTTTGCTGTTTGCTAATTTACTCCTCTACTTTTGGGTTGTTATTTGGTGCAGCTTTTAAGAGCAAGGCCTAGGAAGCTCGGTTTAGGTGAGTTGACGAGTCTATGGCACTCTACATATCTTATGTGTAGAAGGGATTTGGGTCTGATTTAAGTTTATTTTCAGGAACGGCTTATGGTCATGGTTTGAAGCATGCATCTGGCAATTTTGTTGTGATCATGGATGCTGATTTGTCTCACCATGTAAGTATGCACAATCCATTCATATAGAATTGGAAGTTCATTATGGTGGGAAATCTCATCTTCCACTCTTTTCCATCGAGGGAGGGACATGGCTATGTCCACTGAACTGTGGATTTTGGATGAATGCCAATGTTAGGTAGATAGTACAATGCCTTTTCATACATCAACTTTAGTCTCAAAGCTCTGGTTGGACATTCTTTCCGACTCAAACTTTGAGGGAGTTCTTGTGGCTTTTTCAGAGATTTATCATACTTAACAGATGTCATGCAAAGACTAGGCAGATGTCTTGATTGTTGAAATAGCGTGATTGCATTCCTTGTAGTATCAATATGAGACCCATATGTGGGGTAATTATTCTCAATTATCCTTGCTGCCGTAGGGATATGGCGGGGTGATGAATTGCCTAAGTTTGGATCTCTTTGTTATTTTCTCTGGATAAAGTATCTGTCGTTCATTTTGAATTCTATTTCCTTTCCTTCCCTTCCTCCTTTCCCTTCTCACTCTCTCTGATCTGTTTGGTCTGGTTATGCAGCCCAAATATTTGCCGAGTTTCATCAAGTAAGGAACTTGCTCAAACTTTTGCATTGCTCTCATGCCTACCAATGCCTGTACATTGGTGAAATCCTCCTAAGTCATTTTCTTCGTCATGTTTATTAGGAAACAGCAGGAAACTGGTGCGAGCATAGTTACCGGGACTCGGTATGTTAAAGGTGGGGGTGTGCATGGATGGAATCTTATGCGTAAACTCACTAGCAGGGGAGCCAATGTGCTAGCTCAGACATTTCTATGGCCCGGAGTATCTGATTTAACTGGATCTTTCCGGTAGGTGACTAGAATAATAGATGTAGGAAGTACACTAAATTCTTGTCTTCATTGTCAGCAACTGAAATTATATTGCATAATGAGGGAACTAATAGTTTGTTTATATTTCCAAGTCTCTATCGGAAATCAGTTCTTGAAGATCTTATTAACTCCTGCGTCAGCAAGGGCTATGTGTTCCAGATGGAGATGATTGTTAGGGCCTCTAGAAAAGGATACCATATTGAAGAGGTACTTTATACGACTACCTTACTTCTTTGAATGATGAAGCTTCTTCTTTTTTATTTATAAAAAGCACGTGCCTCCTTTTAAAGTATAAGCTAGTTGTCTGATCCACTACCTACCATTCATACATACAGACTGTTCTAGTATTCCAATTTGACAGTTTCACTTTGGTCCACTTAAACTGTTTGACGTTTTAAGTTTTGAAGTTCGAACAATGCATGTATTACTGACACCTTTCTTGTATTGTGGAACGCATCATCTTCTTGCCTTCTCATCCTTGTCTCTGTTGTGTTGTCATGCACGGTTACTCTTTACAACCAGAACTTAATTGAAATTGAGATATATCTGCCAAGCTAATCAAGTAAATTGCATGGCACCATTTGATGTTTACATTACCTCTTCTGATTCATGTTTTAATCAATCTGCAGGTTCCTATTACATTTGTTGACAGAGTATTTGGAAGTTCAAAGCTTGGGGGATCTGAAATCGTTGAATATCTAAAAGGCCTTGCATATCTACTGGTCACAACATGAATTTGAAGATCGTCTTCTTTAGCATCTTAGTTCACTAACTTTCCATGATACGAATTAGCAAAGGTCATAGACAAGGTCTTGCGGCAGTTGCTGCTTTATACTCTATCCCGTTGCTGGGGTTTTTTCAAGGTGACCATGTATATTTTAGATGGGTTACTCAACAGAAGCATGTCTTTATGGACTAAACATGATGATGAAATTGATGACTTTTGGAAGTTGTGGCCCTAACAATTGTTTTGGGTCCATGTATTATGAGCGTTTATACAGTACTAATTTTTCATTGGATCAACTACAGAGGAAGGGAAGATTACCAACGCTCTTGCAGTCTGCTTTTTCCTTATATTCTTTGTGTTTTGCCATGGTTTAAACCAGAGTAGTTGAAAGATGCATGGAGCAAGAAGCAGTTTGATTCTGATCAGCAGTTTGGCAGTGAATGGCTCTCATTCCTGTTATGCATCAAGTTCGTGCCTTTGCAGGTATAACTTCTACCTTGAACCCGTGACTCTCTTGGTAGTCATTATATCATATGGAGTGTGAGCTTATATCATCCTTGGTAACTCGACGTGGCATGAAATAAGCAGGTTGAACTTTGGATCAGGGATAGATGCTTATTACGCAATAATGCGGTAAATTCAAGATAGACCTTTGCGTATGAGCCACTTTACCAATTGCCCTTGGTAATGGAAAGTAGGTCCCCAGATGTACAATCTCAGGTGAATTCTTTGCAAGATCACATCAACTGGACACCCCCACGATGCTGAATCCATGTCCCAATCAATTAAATTTCCTTGCATATTGCGACTTTATTAAGTTCATTAAATGACAATGTTGAATTGGGCATTGGTACGCTGACACTTTTGTGTATCTATTGTGCGCACATGTTCATAAGTGGGTCAACTAATGATATGGTTCTTCCTAACTTCATCTATTTACTAATGAATGCCATTAATCTAATAAGTAATCCTCCATTAGTCCTGCGCAGTAGGTCCCTCTCTCGTACGAGATTCTAGCATGCTTGTGCATACGTTTTAGATCCCCACCTCAAGCAAACTGTCGCGCAGTGCCTGTCGTGCGAGAAGGACAAAGCTTAGGAAAGTGTAACAATGACGGGCCGCACGTGCGGACCTCAAGAAAAAAAAAAAAAGAAACCAAAACGGGTAAAATTAATTTGCTTTTCTTGTTTTTATTTGGCCTATTTTCCTTAATTGTGTGGTTCCCCAAATATATATTTGTCGTCCCCTTGCCAGACTATCATATGTTAACGGCGATACAAATATCGGGAATGTTTATTTCATTGAAAATTTTATAATATAAAATATCTTTTACAAAAATCATTTTTGAGGAAAATTTAGCTTTTCTTTATTTTGATGATTAGACATGAAAAGAGATTTCCTTTTTATTAAAAAGAAAAGTCGACTTCTCCTAATTTACAATTATTGTTTTTATCCATGGAAGATGTTTTCTGTAAATCAATTTGTTTTTTTTTTTTTTTTTTTTTTTTACAATTTTGGGCCAGCAGCCTACCATCCTCGTCCACAAGCAAGGACTTGCGACCCTCGCTTAGTTTGGGTGAGGGCATTGTTGCCCTTGCTAGCCACAAGCAAGAGTGAGTCAGGCCCTCGCTTGGACCTAGGTGAAGACGTTGTGGCCCTAACCTAGATTTGGATGAGGGCTCGACTTGCCCTGAAGGCCCTTGCTAGTAGTTGTGAGGATGGGGTTAGAAAAAAAAAGAAAGAAAAAAAAGAAAATAAAAGAAGACTTAATTTTTTTTTTAAAAATTATTCACGTCAACGCTATGCTTGACATTCATATTGGCGATTTTCAATTAAAATTGGCTGAATGGACTATATTGCCAAAGGTTTAAGCCAATGTACATGATTGAAAGGTTTAAAATTGAATTGACATAAGTAATAAATTTAGGATTTTTTTAGTATTTTTTTTTTTGGAAGGAAAGTACCTCACATGATGGAACAATAGTAAGTTCCCAACAACACTTGGAAGAAAAAAAATAGAGCAAATTGTTGTGATGTTTTTTCCCAAAAGCAATAGAGAAGCTTTTTTTCCATAGCTTGACAAAGAGTTCGAATGGGATAGAGGTCTAACTTGTCCATTATTGAAGTGTTTGATTTAAGGCGCCAACCAACCATTGCAATGCAATAGAGAAGTCGGTGAAGTAAATGGGAATAAATAGAGGATTGGACTACAATGAATTCTTAGGTGGAACTTGTATTATAATTTTCCCAAGTCTATTAAAGTTGTTGTAAGATAGACAATGTGTGCTGTATATAGGTTACAGTGAAGTAAATGGGAATAAATAGATGGTTTGACCACAATGAATTCTTAGGTGGAACTTGTATTATAAATTTCCCAAGTCTATTAAGGTTGTTGTAAGATCGACATGTGTGTTGTATATAGGTTATGTGAAGTAAATGGGAATAAATAGAGGATTGGACCACAATGAATTCTTAGGTGGAACTTGTATTATAATTTTTCCTAGTCTATTGAGGTTGTTGTAAGATCAACATGTGAGTTGTATATAGGTTCCTTAAAATAGAAGTAAGTTGCTACCTCTTGAAAATGACTCATTATTTTGATGAATCATTTCTTCAAACAGAAGAAGATTACCTATACATTTACTCGAAATCTCACTTATCAGATTCTAGGGAAAATTTTCAAATCAAGCATAAACAAATTATACATACGTCAATTTAATCTTAAATTTGTATGCATAACTTTAATGAAATCCATTTGGCCAATTTTTCATAGAAACCAATGATAAGATGGTGTGCCATATAAAGTGGCTAGTAATGATTAGACCGCTATGTCAATGGTTTTTGGTAAAAATTGGCCGAAAAAACTTTGCTGAAATTTTGCATAAAGGTTTGGGAGTAAATTTGCAAAATTGAAAAGTTTTTAGGGCTAAGAATTGACATTTGTACTAAATATTTAGGACTAATTGGGTAACCTTTTTTAGGGAAAAATTTATTCCTTGTCAAGTTTAATCAGTAGGAGTGCACGAGACCCTCAAAACATTGATAAAGTTTAAAAATGTCTCGTCCATATTTACTAGTTAACTTACCTAATCGGAGTGTAATTTAGCCCGAGTTAGTCTTAACTTGAACAAGGTGCAAATTTCATAAGTTATCTTGTTGGGTCGTAACTTACCTTGATTGGACACCATTTACCCATATAGATCATTTAAATTCGTTTCACAATATCAACAACATATTCAATTTGTTATATATCCAATTTGAGAATGCAACGGTCAATAAATTAATCTCAAAGCATCTTAATCGTCCTAAAAATTTGGTAATTTTCCTTAAAAAGTATTTATTTCCCTTATTAGAAATATCTACCTCGGAAGAGTAGGTCGGGTTTTATTAGTGACTTACCTTTATGGATCGTAATTAGCGTCAATATCGTCGTAAAGGCTGTTGTACGTACAGTCTGCGATTTATTTTTATGGCTGGTAATTTAGCTATATATATCTAAATACAAGAGCGCGAGTGCTTAGAAAGGGATAACTAAATCTTGTCAAAAAAAAAAAAATCTTTTGGTTTTATTAAATTTGCTTTTGGTTTATAAAGTAGCACTATTTGGTTTGGTATGACAATTTATAAATGAAGTTCCCCTAAATGGTGAATGGAGTTCAAAATTACCTTTAAAATTGTAAATCAACTATTCAATGGTAAGGCGTGTTCTAACAATAATATTGCATGGGCCATCGTAAATTACAAGTTTTTAAATCACTTTTTAGGTACGTAAAATACATTCCCATTTCATAAATTACAATTCCATTTTGGCATTAACATTCCTTATCGTATTGCAAATAATAAACCAAGTTTGTAAATCATTTTCGTGTTCATAGTATACTTATTTATTTCATGGATTTACTTTTGAGCTCATAATTTCTTACAAAACAAGAACAGAAAAATTATGTCATAGATAACTTAAGATGAGCAGTACCAAAATGGGTAGGAACTAGGTTCTAGAACTAAAACTTAGAATTTCTCAAAAAATAATCTCTAGAACTTATGGCCTATTCTATAGACTCTAGAATTGATCCCATTAGTCCGATCTAGTTCTAAGGTTTATTTGGGAGCTGACTAATTTCTTTTTTTATTTCATCTATTTATTCATTGAAAGAACAAATTTTAGTACAACAACCACTAATTTACAATCGATACAAACAAGAAATGAAGAAGTATGGTACGGACAAACAGGAATATAAAATAATTAGGAAGTGTCCAACTCATCCCTTAATTAAGGAAAATGAAAGTCACATCAATGATTGAAAGTCCCATCCATCCAAAGACAACAATCTATAAAAGACGAAACAATTTTTGTCGTCTTCAACTACTTTATTATAGAGTGTTGAGAGCCGTCGATAGCTTGAAAACATTGAATTTTTCAAAGGAAGGGAGATCAAACAATGTATGTACCCGAAAAATTAAACTCACCAAGTTGGATACAGATTGGATGCTGTCAAAAATTAGAACCTTACTTATTGGGACCAACATTTATCAATAGTGATGAGCGGTTTCAAGATAAGTATGTTCTAGACTTAAAATTTAAAACCTACTTTGGCGGATGGGTTCTGATTTTTGAAACTTGAAACCTATCATATCATGCTTATCTTGGAATGGCCAGACTGATCGGTCAGTTTAGTCCTAGAGTTTAGTATGCAGCAGCGCTACTCGTTAGAAAACCTTCGGTCGACTTTAGGACCACATAATCTGCACTTATCAAGATATACCGCCGGCAACGCATAGGACAGACTCGTGTACGTCGCTCCAAGAAAATCCTCATCCCAAAACTTCTCGCTTCCCGATCTCCTCCGCCCGCCCGTCGCCGTCGCCGTCGCCGTCGCCGTCGTCTCGTCCTCCTTCGACGCCTGACCCATGGCGGCCAAGAAGCCGATGGAGGGAATGATCAGGTGCTCCGCCAACTACGCTCCCCTGACTCCCATCAGCTTCCTCGAGCGCTCGGCCGTGGTGTACCGGGACAGGCCCTCCGTCGTGTACGGGGACGTGGCGTACACGTGGGGGGAGACGCGCCGCCGGTGCGTCAAGCTCGCCTCCGCCCTCAACGGGCTCGGCGTTTCCCGCGGCGACGTGGTGAGTCGGCTCTCCCTCCCGTCGCTCGGCGAAGGCGAAAGCCGACGTTCTCGATCGAACTCGTTTCTTGCTTCTGGTTTCGATCCGTCTTCTTTAGCGCGATGGCGACGAGGGGCCACGGTGATGAACCGTTTTTAGAAATCTGGTGATTGGGATTTGCTTCCCTTGCGTCTTGGGTCTTGTCGGAAGTTTCGCGTTGACCGTTGAGAGTCTCAAGGCGATGAATCTTCGATTCTATCAGATGAAGCACACGATGAAGCACTTGTATGGTTTTCAATAGCTTACTACCCTGTCGGGGCATGCCTTGCTTCTGTTGAAACATTGCAGAAACAAGCCTCTTTGATCAATACTCTGTTTTCCGGAATTGCATCATTCCTCTGTTAGAGTTACCATGATTGCCCGAAACCCGGATTCTCTGGCCTGTCTTCCGAGATGTCCCGATCACTTTTTCGGTTTCGTTTCTCCTCTTAAAGTGTTGGAATTTACTTCTCCCTTGTGCTTTCCGAATTACCATCGGAAGGAAGAAAAGGATTGAAACCTCAGTATCTGATATAAGCTGCTAAGATTCATTTTCATGGTGTATGTCGTTGAATTCTAGTATTTCGTCTAATACGGAGATGATGGTCATTGAGTATCGCTCACATTTTGGAATAGCCAGTTATGTCGTAAATTGGGGTTCCAACTCAAGTTAAATTCATGCAGCAATATATTTTTGTCTTACCTTTTGAATCAAATATGGGCCTCGTTGTCAGTTGAACAATCTTGATAAGGATACGGGTGAAGTCATGTAGTCTCATGCCAATGTCAATTATATCTATTCTTGGTTACTCCACCCAGGATCTTGTTACATGTGCATCTACCTAATTTTCTGGTCCACTTGGTACGACCCTTCTCATATGGTGGTGCGGGGAACTTAATTACAGAGATTCCTTGCTGCTGAATTCCCCTGCTTTACTCATCTGTTTAATAACTTTTTATTTATTTATATCTTTTTGTTGTTGTTTAGTCTTTTGCGTTGTGCGCTTAGCTGATCACATTCAGAGATCCTCTTTTGCCTGCCTTAGCCTTATTCTACTTGAACAGGTTGCTGCTTTGGTGCCCAATATTCCAGCAATGTACGAGCTACATTTTGGTGTTCCAATGGCTGGGGCGGTTCTTTGTACACTGAATATCCGCCACGATTCAGCGATGGTATCTGTGCTGCTAAAGCATTCTGAGGCAAAAATTGTTTTTGTGGACAGCCAGTTTCTTAATATCATGCTGGGAGCATTTGACATACTGTCAAAATCAATGATGAAGTTACCATCTTTAATTGTAATCCAAGATGGTCCTGAAATATCCTCCAGTGTCAGCTACACAAATACTGCTACCCGGCACTTGGAATATGAACATCTCGTGGCATCTGGCAAACTTGATTTTGAGGTCAGGTGGCCAGAAGATGAATGGGATCCCATCTCTCTCAACTACACTTCGGGAACCACATCGAACCCAAAAGGCGTCATTTACAGCCATAGAGGTGCTTTTCTGAATTCTCTTGCAGCAGCTCTTCTGAATGAGATGCAATCGATGCCTGTATACTTATGGTGCGTGCCCATGTTCCACTGCAACGGCTGGTGTCTCACTTGGGCTATCGCAGCTCAGGGTGGGACAAACATTTGCTTGAGAAATGTCACTGCAGAAGGCATATTCGAAAATGTGGCTCGGCATAAGGTGACTCACATGGGTGGTGCCCCCACTGTTCTGAACATGATCGTCAATGCACAAGCTAGCCAACGGCCGCTGCCGGGAAAGGTCATGGTCATGACCGGTGGGGCCCCACCACCTTCAGAGGTCCTTTTCAGAATGGAAGCAATAGGATTTGGGGTAACGCACTCCTACGGCTTGACAGAAACTTATGGGCCGGGAACAGTTTGCACTTGGAAACCAGAATGGGATTCTCTCCCCCCCGAAGCACGTGCTAAGATCAAGGCTCGACAGGGACTGCACCACCTTGGCCTGGAAGAAGTTGATGTCAAAAATCCTGTCACAATGGAAAGTGTACCATCCGATGCTAAGGCCATGGGCGAGGTCATGTTCAGGGGTAACACCGTGATGAATGGATATTTGAAGGAAACAAAAGCGACTGAGACTGCATTTAAGGGTGGGTGGTTGAGGAGTGGTGATTTGGGTGTGAAGCACCCAGATGGTTATATAGAACTAAAAGATCGCGCCAAGGATATCATTATTTCAGGGGGAGAGAATATAAGCACGATTGAAGTGGAATCCACCTTATTTGCTCATCCGGCTATACTCGAGGCAGCTGTTGTTGGGAGACCGGACGATCACTGGGGGGAAACTCCTTGCGCGTTCGTTAAGTTGAAAGATGGGTGCAAGGTTACCAAGGAGGAAATAATCAAGTATTGCCGGGCTAATCTACCACACTATATGGCGCCCAAGACTATTGTTTTTGCCGACCTTCCGAAGACTTCAACTGGGAAGACGCAGAAATTCGTCCTTAGGGAGAAGGCCAAGGCCATGGGAAGCCTTACTAGAAAAGTGGACAGCAAACTGTAAGGTACAATCTTCCAGTGACGGGTGTTCTTGATTCTTGCTTCATTTTATTGTTGCGGGGAGCGGATGTCTAGAACTAAGCAGTAGTCAGATTGAGGGTGCGTTCCTCAATCGTCCTTGATGTGTATTGCAAACCGTGCTCAGGAGTTGTGTAAATCACTCCCGAATTTCCTATTCTGAGCTGTATGTCGTGCTTCCATCGGGCATGTGAAATGTGAAGGACAGCCCCTCTGAATACTCCTTGGTTATTTCTTATATTCAGCTGGAAATATTTGCCTTGACTCAGCTACAACTGACTGGTTACATCATAACAACTGATCCTATGAGTCCTATATACCTCGTGTACGGGGCTTATACGCTGGACCGGGGTCGAGAGACTATGCATCTCCCTCCGTTCGAGGTGCTTTTAAGTCCTTGATGGATGACTGATAACAAGACAATTTTCATAAAGACAATCTCCAGAAACGTGCTCACTCCCCTTTAAAGACTGACCTTTTGTCTGCCAGAGAAAAATGTTGCCACACCTTGTTAGCACCGAACCGATCTCTAATTTTAGCGTTTGGCAAATTGGGATGATAAGCTCTTTTCGAGCATATGAGTATGTCTTAATTGTCAGCACACGGTTCCAATTTTATATGGCGTTTGTATTCATGTTCTCATCTTTTTACCTTTCAATATAGGTATAAATAAAACATAACAAAACAATCTTGGTCGTCGGAGAACTTGTGCGGAGTTCATTTCGGTCTCGGAATAACGTAGTGAGTGCGGAGCTACCGTTTCACACGGTGTGTTCATGATACCTGGTCGTGTCATCGATCGGCTGTCAGTTTGTGTGCACGTGAAAATTATAGTCAATCGCCTCAATGCCGAGCTTAAACGATTTCAAGTATCGTCGTCGTCTTCAATAACATCACGGCACGACCAGAATTGCATCCTCACCAGAAACATAAAGAAATGGAACAGGGGCAGTGAGTGCTAAGTGGCGACCGTCGGCACCGGAATCAGCGGTCTCATCGCGTGCAAGCACATGATTGAGAAGGCTTTCACGCCGTTGTCTGCGAAGCTCGTGATGCCATTGGCGGGCTTCTGGTTGCAGACCATCAAGTCCACCGAGCTCTAGACGTGCAGGCAAATCTTCCGAAATCTCTGACTTCGCGTGGCCGGCTTTGGCGACGGAGACCTTCCCCGACAAGCACCAGTAGTGGAGTACCCTGACTCGACTCCTAAGCGGATCGCTTTCGGATTATGCCAAAGATCGGGTTCAACAGTAAGGTGACCGTGAGCAGATTGTTAGTTTTATGTCAGCCAAAATATGTAACCCTGTTCTGAGCCGGTCGTAAAAGCCATAAACGAAAAATTCACGTCCATAAGCATCAATATTGATTTAGGATATGTTTGGTTCAGTTTTTTTCAAGAAAAAAAATGAGACATTTGATTCAGGAATTGATCAAATGCTGGCCTCAATAATGCTAAAGGCCCAAGGTAGGTCCACCTACTTCCACTTTCAGCATTTGTGAATGGCCATTTTGAGGGTTAAATGATTTTTTTCTTCCAAAACTACCTTCAATATTATCTTCATTTTCTAGTTTTATCCTTGTTGTGAATGTTTATCTTCTCTGCATGATGACGGCTAACGAGGCTAGATCTTAGTCAGCGTGGGGCGAATGAGAGGTTAGCAAGGGGCTGGGGAGGTCGCATGACCCAAGTGATTACCACCCAAGGTCATGACCTAAGGTAGCCCTTGCCTAGGATGACTGCCACCTAGGTCATGGGAACCTAGCAACCGTTGTTTGGGTAGCAGGAACCCAAGCAATGCCGAGGGCTGGTGACCTTGGGTGGTAATCACTTTGGGTTGTGTGGCTGCCGAGGGCAGTCAAAGGTTGGCGATCTTAGATGATAGCCACTAGTGTTAGATTTGGCTCATTGACCACTTGAGCCCTTCACTAGCTCAAGAGGGTTTGAGTCTTTTTTAATTGAAAAAATACAAGCCAAAGTCCTTTGCAAGCCGATATTTGCCAAACACTAATTAACTCAAAGTTGCTTTACAAAAGAGTTATTACAAAATGCAATTTGCATTTTCTCAAAAAGCATTATGCTTAAGGCCTTTGTATTTTTTCAAAGCCTATTTCTAAACCCGAACCGCAAACAGCCTTATTCTTTCAAAATTGCCAATTGCTTTATCAAGGGAAGATACCATTCTAAATGAAGCTCATGGCAACACTAATATCCTAATTTTCTTTTATTTTACCAGTACTCCAAATTTTTACCAGTTTACTAAATATGTCCTCCATCATGATTTCATGTGAGACAGCCGTTATTCTACGTGACCGCTTCGCTTACACGGACAACGGTAGACAAACGGAGCTTTAATGATGCCAAAATGACGTCCATGGAGGGGAGAGATCATTTCTCTTTCGTGGCCACATCAGACTATTTCCCTCCAAAAAGGCGTCAGTGTGGCATCGCCAAAGCCATCCCGAATTCATGGTTGCTCCGTTTGCCCGCCGATGTCTACATAAGTTGCCACGTAGCCAAGATTTTGTAATTTATTAACACGTTAAAAGCTTAGCTTTTTATGCGAAATTACCAATGTTAGTTAAAGTGTTTTACCAACATCTATCTCTACTAACTAACTTTAACTTAGCATATAGTATTTAAGTCATTTACCAAATTTTATATGATTCTTTTTAAAATAGTGAAAAAAAAATTATGGAATGGAATTTCAATAAAGTTGATATAGTCAAAATACTATATAATAATTTACCGAACATTTTTCTACAATACTACAGATTAGTTAGAAAATCATTGAAAACATTAAATATTTCAATTTAAATAATTTGTTATATTTTTAATATGATTTAAAAATGGATCATCGTTAATGTTTATAAATAAATAGCCAATAATGTCCGCAAATATAAGTATACTTATCTACATTGTATAATTTTTTTTTTTTTTTTTATAACACAAGATGTTCAAATCTTGTGGTTCGACAAATCTCCTAAGGTACACACCGCAATATTTGTATAGATTGGGTAAGTTTCCATCTACGAGGGAGTGGTTGAAGTTATGATTTGAATAAAGAACTTGCTGGATCCATATAAAACGGTCAATCACGGATTTACTCCTTTGGGATTAATTGGTACTTATGTATTATTTTTTTTTATAACAATGAGAAACTGTGAAGTCCTCACTTGCGCCGGTCGCCGTAGAGAAAGCCCTTGTGAGAGCGTGAGGTCACCCCCAACTCGATGGTTAGACAAGATTGGGACACTGTCATGTTAAACGTGAACTAGCGATTTTAATCATGCATTGAAGAACAAAATCCAAGCATTGATTAACAAGATGAACAATAAAACTGACCTCCAGCCATTGTTTGAATTTGTGTTCATTGGAAATTCACGAAGATTCGGCGGAATTACGGGCATATTTTATCCTTATAAAATGAACGGTCATTCCTTTTATAGGTCATTTCCCATTAAGGTGGTTAGCAAATGGGCGGTCGTCACGAAGAACTACGAAGCATGGAAAAAATGCATGTGGAATAATTATTACTTAAAAAGAGATGGGTAAGTTTTTATTTCAAAAACTATATCCCTAAATGTGGTATCACATAGATAACATTCTCCCACTTAATCCCAATATTCTCATCATACGGATCCAATCAAATCCACGAAAACTTTATGCTTAAGGAAAATAAATGAAACACATGAATCATAGCAACATGTTCTCTAAGAATGAGCAATATCTTCAATTTATCACAGTGTATCTTATTTCTTTAACGTTAGCCTATATGTGACATTATATCTTAATGAATAAACTCTATGTTTATTCTAGAACTAAGGTAATAAACAACAAAATGTGTACACCAAAATCGAGAATTAACATTATGACAAAATAAGAGTTTCATATAACAAATCTTGGGTAGAAGTCCACCACAAGTGCCATAGCTTGGCATTACGACACTTAAGTGCCACTTTTTTTTTTTCGAGTGGGACACTTAAGTGCTACCTCCGGCGACCTCGCCGGAAATCCTACGTGGCAATATTTTATTATTATTTTTTGCCTACGTGGCTCGCCGGAGCTCCAAATCAGCATAAAAATTAAAAAAAATTTAAAAAAATTAAAAATTTTAATTTAAAAAATTGTAAAACTTTTTTTTTTTTAAAAAAGAAAATTTTAAAAATTTTAATTTTAAAAAATTAAAAAAATGTTAAAAATAAGAAAATTTTAAAAATTTTAATTTTAAAAAATTTTAAAAAAATTTTAAAAAAGAAAATTTAAAAAAATTTAAAAAAATTTTAAAAAATTTTAAAAAAAAAGAAAATTTTAAAAATTTTAATTTAAAAAAATTTTAAAAAAGAAAATTTTAAAAATTTTAATTTAAAAAATTTTAAAAAATTAAAAAAATTTAAAAAAAAAAAAATAAGAAAATTTTAAAAATTTTAAAAAATAATAAGAAAATTTTAAAAAATTTAAAAATTAAAAAAAAAGGGGGCGGGGGAGGCGGCGGCGGCGGAGGTGGCAGCGGTGAGGGAGCCGGAGGTGGCGGCAAGGGAGCCGCCCCGTTCGGCCTCCCACTCCCCCTTTTTTATAATTTTTTATAATTTTAATTTTTTTAAATTTTTCTTAATTTTAAAAAATTTTAAAATTTTCTTAATTTAAAAAAATTAAAATTTTCTTAATTTAAAAAAAAAAAATTAAATTTTCTTAATTTTTTTAAATTTTTTAAAATTTTTAAAATTTTAATATTTTTAAAATTTTTTAAAATTTTTAAAATTTTCTTAATTTTTTAAAATTTTTAAAATTTTAATATTTTTAAAAAATTTTAAAATTTTAATATTTTTAAAAAATTTTAAAATTTTCTTAATTTTTTAAATTTTTTAAAATTTTAAAAATTTTAAAAATTTAAAAATTTTCTTATTTTTAAAAATTTTTAAAATTTTCTTATTTTTTAAAATTTTTAAAATTTTCTTAATTTTTAAAATTTTTCTTAATTTTTTAAATTTTTTTAAATTTTTCTTATTTTTTTAAAATTTTTGAATGTTTTAAATCTAATTTAATTAATTTATATACTATTATTTACACGTAGACGCGAAACGGCGTCGTTTTGCATTTTCTCCGCCACGTCGGCGTGCAAAACGACGCCGTTTTGGACCGAGCTTGCCGAAAAGTCGCAACGTCGCCCATTTGGCCGGATTTTCACGGAGTGGCACTTAAGTGTCCCATTTTACTCCGAGATGATGGCACTTAAGTGTACCATTTTAAAGTTACAAGACTTAAGTGTCGTCCGTCCAAGTTATGGCACTCCAAGTGTCCCGCACTCCAAATCTTGTCTACATGATGATGAGACCTATTCTCATAATAGTTACATGATCTTTATATTTCATTGGTGGCATGCCTTTTATTAAAATATCAGCCATCATCAATTCATTACTAACGTCTTCTATGACCACTTTATTCTCTTTAAGACGTTCTTTTATGGCTAAATACTTGATGTCAATATGTTTACTTTGATTGTCACTTTTGGCATTTTTAGCTATAAAAACTGCGGTTGAATTGTCACAATATATTTTTAATGACCTAGAAATAGAATCAATAATTCTAAGCTCAGAAATGAAACTCTTCAATAAAACATCATGCGAGGTAGCCTCAAAATAAGAAACGAACTCAGTCTTCATAATAGAAGTAGCGGTCAAGGTTTGCTTTGCACTCCTCTATGACATGTCTCCGCCAGTTAACATAAAAATATACCTAGATGTTGATTTTTGAGAATCAATGCAACTCACAAAGTTTGCATTCAAATAACCAACTTTGTCTAGGTTATCGGTTTGTCTATACAAAAGCATATAACATTTGGTACCTTGAAGACATCTCATTACTTTCTTTGTAGCTTTTCGGTGGTCAATGCCTAGATTACTCTAATATCTTCCTAACATTCCCACAGCAAAAGTGATGTTAAGTCGAATGCAAACTTGAGCATACATTAAGCTTTCGATAATGCATATAGAATATCATTCATTTGTTTTCTTTGTAGATCATTTTTCGGGCACTGGTTCAAAACAAAGACATAGAGTAAGGGAGGTAGAAAAAGAGATCAATTAATCATTTGTAATGTCTACCTATCCCTCAATTTCGAATCAAGTGATTCATTAGATAATTCTTGAGTAGATTAATATTAAAATAATAAAATAGTAAGAAATTTGAATCCATATAAATTTTTTTTTTGAACTTATCACCCTTACAATATTGCTATACTTAGTGAACAATCTTTCATTTACTATCTCTCTAAAACCTTATTGATATAGGTTTCTTGAGATAGTTCTAAAATTCCTTAAGGTCTATTTCTATAAATCTTAATGTCAATGACATAGGATGCCTCACTCATATCATTCATGTTAAAACTCTTAGAGAGAAATTGTTTCACTTCATGTAGCAACTTCTTATCATTGGTTACAAGTAGAATATCATCCACATATAGCACAAGAAAATAAATTTTGCTTCCATTGACTTTCTGGTATATACATTGATCTATGACATTCTCTACAAAATTAAATGAAGATATGACATCATGGAACCTTAAGTACCATTTGCGGGATTCTTGTTTCAAGCCATACATAGATTTCTTAAGCTTGCACACCAATACTCACATTTACTAGAGGATAATCCTTCATGTTGTTTCAGTAAACCTTCTCCTCCGGTTCTCCATTGAGGAATGTTGTTTTCACATTCATTTGATGTAATTCCATATCAAAATGGGCAACAAATACCAAAACAATACGAAGCGATCTTTCTTAGATACAACAAAAAAGATCTCCGTCTAATCGACTCATTCCTTTTGAGTGAATCCTTTGGCGATGAGTCTAGCTTTATATCTTTCAATGTTACCCAATGAATCCTTCCTAGTTTGAGACTCATTTAAAACCAATGGCTTTCGTACCATTAGGCAACTTAACCAAATCTCAGACTTTGTTAGATGTCATAAAACTTACCTTTTCCTTCATGGCATTGTATCACAAATTGGAATTATCAGTATTCATGGATTGTAAAAACATTTTAGGATCATTATTAGCTTTAATATAATAGTCGGATTCTTGTAAATACACAATATAATCACTAGGAATTGCTAATTTTCTCATTCTAATAGATCTTCTTAATGTTGCATCAACTTTTTCTTGATGAGCATGTTGATCAACTAGTTGTTCAATAGATTTTGGTAATTGTTGAATAACTAGATCTGCTAGATTAATATCAGTAGGTTATGGAATATTAGTAGGTTGTTTAATAACTGATCAAATTGAAAGGGCATTATGAACAATAATCAACCTTATACTTGAGGTGGAATTTTGAGTGTTTAAATGATCTTTTTAGGAATAAGGTCATTTGATCGATCGTTCCCACCAATCAAGTCATTTAAAAAAAAAAAAAAACTTAGCATTTCTTGATTCCACAATCCTTGTGGTGTGAGATGAACAGTAAAATCTGTATCCCTTGGACCTTTCGACATATCCAATAAAATATCCACTTATAGTCCTTGAGTCTAACTTCTTTTCTTATGGATTGTAGACTCTCACTTCAGATGGGCGTTTCCAAATGCGTATATATCGCAAACTCGGTTTCCAACTTTTAAACAACTTAAAGGTGTCTTTAGGATTGCTTTGGTCAGAATTCAATTTAATATGTACACTGTCGTATTAAGTTCTTCAATTCACAAGGACTTAGGAAGTTTGGAGCCGTTAAGCATACTCCACACCATGTCTAATAAAGTTTGATTTCTTTTTTCCACTATATCATTTTGGTGCAAAGAATTAGGCATAGTATATTGCGCAACTATCCCATGCTCTTGAAGAAGCTTTGCAAATGGATTAGGTGATTGTCCATCTTTAGTGTATCTATCGTAGAATTTTCCACATTTATCTGATCTTATGATTTTAATTTACTTATCGCATTATTTCTCTACTTTCGCCTTAAATACTTTAGAAACATCTAACAATTTATGCTTATTATAAAGC
Organism: Eucalyptus albens; assembly: GCA_014182695.1. Taxonomy (NCBI): domain Eukaryota; kingdom Viridiplantae; phylum Streptophyta; class Magnoliopsida; order Myrtales; family Myrtaceae; genus Eucalyptus; species Eucalyptus albens. The sequence continues at coordinate 21,003,786 of CM024651.1, read as the reverse complement.
AAGTAGAGATATATGTAACATGAGTTGTCATCTACGAAAGAGATGAAGTATTTTTGACCATACGAGTGCGTATCTGGATTTTAAATATCCGTATGTATGATTTCTAATATTTATGTACTCCTCTTGACACCTTTCTTCATCTTGTTAATTTGCTTTCCTTTTATACAGTCCACATAAGTATTACAATCGGTAAAATCTAAATTACCGAGTACCCCATTATTTACTAATTACTTAATTCTATTTGTGGAGATATATTCCAATATCACGTGCCACAACATAAATGAATTTTCATTTTACACAAGCGTTATCATGAACATGCATCACATTATAATAGACATTGTTTTATAAAGTTATTTGAAGAATACAATCAGACAAAGTATCACTCCTAAGAATTTCAAATTTAAATGATAAACTGAAATTTGAATTTGAAAAGTTAAAAGAGTAACCCAAAGGTACAAGTCTTGAAAATAAAATTAAGTTTATAGAGAAACTAAGAATACAAAAGATCATTTCTAAACTCAAAACAAAGTCATTATTGAGAACTATTCTACATGTCCCAATAATTTCCACATGTGAACGTATTTTGTTTCCTAAGTAGACGCTTTGTTTACTTCTCACTGGCTTCCTAAAATTTTGAAAACCCCGTAAGGAATTTGATATATGGATTATAGATCCATAATCAATCCACCAAGTGTTGTGATTTACATAAGTCATATTAGATTAATAACAAATGTAAGAGATTGGATTACATTTCTTCTCGAGTCAGACTTTAAATATAGAAGAAACATTTGGATTGTTTCTTAATGTTAGCTTGGGGAGGTATCTTACTTTTTCCCTTCCACCAAGTATTGACCATTTATTTTTATGTGTATTGTAAAAGATCTTGAAAGTACATATTATTGCGGGAGAGTGTTCAGAATATAATACACAAGAAAATATTGGAATATCTTAGCCTCAAGTTTCTTAAGTTGAGCTACAATGTCTCTCTTTTTTATGATGTGCTCGTGCACACCTCTAACATTAATGAGCTTCAATGATGAAAATTTCATAATTAGGGTCATGGCATGTACATTCTCTAAAGTCTTAAATTGCACATCAATGGCTTCCAATAAAACTTTAGCATTGCTATGCTGAGTAACCAAACAACGGATATAGGAGATACTTTAGTCCTTACACATATTGCATTAAGGTGGTTGGATAGTTCTCGTTGTTCATAAATGGCTATCTTAGCTGCAGTGCTCGTATCAGTAGGAACAATTTGTTCGTCTTGCCTTATAATATAGTCAATGTCCATGCACCCCAATTGAAGAATAATTAACTCATTCCAAACTTTATAGTTTTCACCATTTAGTATGTGAACATCACTATTAAATTTAAAGAAATTCACAGGTTGCAAAGCTGCATATCAAATAATCATGCTTATGTCCCAACATTTAAGGCAAAATATCCATAAATCATGTTTTACCAATGTAAACATGTTACAAATATGACTTACATAATATGTGGGCTAAGTTTTTAATTTAAATAGATTCATAAACAATTCATGAAGAAACTATCAAGTTAAATTCATTTCCTTAATTCCCGTGGTTAAATTAAGAAAGATAATATGATATTTTATTCTAATTAATCATATTAATATAATAAAAATTTCTATGAGATAAAATTCATCATATTAATATAATTAATTACAATCAATGCCAATTTTAAATATGATCTGGAGGCTCTTAGTATATAATTTAACTAATTAAAAGTGTTGTGGCTACTCTCTAATTAATTCAAATATATGGATCAGTGGACATCTAATTTCATGCATAAAATATTTATGAAAGACATGAAAGGCAGATAGTAATTTAACGCCACAAAGGGCAAAACAATAGATAATTCAGCCAATGGTAAAACTGTAAATTAATGCACTGAAGGAAAAACAGTAAATTAATTCGGCGAAGGGTAGAATCGTAATAATATGGAAAAGAGAGGGGCAAAACAAAATAAATGAAAAAGGGGTTCGACGGGAGCGTGCCACGCAGGGGCCTCAACCACCACATAGCACGGGCCATCTTAACTGCGCGGGCGTGGTGAGCACGTGCTTGCTGGTTTCGCACGTGTGGGAGAGCGTGGTGCGTGGAATCGTAGCGTGCGCGGACCCCATGCGCCCTCTTCCAAGCGTGAACAAACGCGATTTCTACCTTTATTTCACCGTTTCTGCTGTGATTCCGTTGTCCATTACTTCGTTGATAGCCCATCTTAGACCAAATAAATGATGGATTTTGGAGATCATGTCGGCGCGACCGCATAGGTCGAAGTTTCGAAGAAAATGGCCAATAAATTGGCCCTGAATCAAATAAAATTCCCCTTATGCAAACCCTTAACAACCGTGATTTTCGCTGCCTGACTAGCCTCCAACTATCACTAATATGTCAGATAACTTACGGCTATTCTTCCCCATGGTGGTGCGTTTGTATAGGTCTGAAGCTGAGCAGTGGGTCCTCCGAATTTGGCCGGAATCAACAATTCCTCTCTTGACCCTAAAATGCCCGATTTACTGTTCATTGAAATACCCAGGAAAATATACACCCAAAATTGACATAAACAAGGCAGAGGTACTAACATGCTTTGATATCAAATATTAGACATAAACTAGTGATTCTAATCATGCATTGAAGAACAAAATTCAAGCATTGATTATAATTATATGCGGAAAATAGGATATAAAATAAAACTAACCTTCAACCATTGTTTGAATTTGTGTTCATTGGAAATTCATGGAGATTTGATGGAATTACGGGTACTCTTTAATAACCCAATTCCCTTGTGTATTGATAGTTATTTTTGAATGAGAAAGTTTGCATTAGATCTTGTGATTACCTTTATGAAATGAACGATTGTTCTTTTTATAAACTGTCTCCCATCTAAATGGTTATCAAATGGGAGGTTGTAATGAATGGTAAGAAGTGTCGAAAAACCAAATGTGAAAAAACCGCTACTTAAAAAGAGAAAAAGTGGGGTCAAACCCACTGAATAATTTTTTTATTTCAAAAACTATATCCCTTAGTGTGGGATCACTTGATAGATAACATGTCATGGAGGGGAATTAGGGAGTGAGTTTGCTTTATGGAAAATGAATGAATTGTAGAATATTTTCTTTAAAAATGATTACTTGTATTGCTTACAAAAACTAATCCAATAAAAAATATTTTCATCGTCTACAAAATATATTTATACATAAATTATTATATAATGAATAATTCAATAAACAATGTAAGTGAATACTTTTTTTAAAGATATGTTTTAAAATCATTTATTTTTCTTGCAAATAATAACACCCGTGGAGTATTTTGTTCTTATGCATGTTGCCAGTCTTATAATGTCTCGTGTTTTGCCATTTATACTGTACTCAGTATTACCCTCAACTAATAACACATCAATGCATAGAATGTCTTTATGGGTGACTCAGCTAACTTAATCCGTGTTTTCTATTTTCTAATCGGGTGATGTACCATATTTTGTCCCGGGATGCATAAAATCTATGTATGCATCCAATATATACCACTATTTCCCTTCTTCAATTGACTTTGGATACTTTATCGGCTGAGGCTGTTTCCATCGTTTAAATGACTAAATTCACTGCCAGAAGCATATCCGAAAACATTGCTCGGCGTAACGTGACTCACATGGGCGGCGCTCCCGCCGTTCTGAACATGATCATCAATGTGCCGGCCAGCAAACAGAAGCCACTGCCTCGAAAGGTCATGTTCATGATCGGGGGGTGGCACCACCTCTAGAGGTCATTTTCAAAGTAGAAGCTCTAGGGTTCTGGGTAGCACACTGCCATGGCTCGACAGAGGCCTACGGGCCGGCGACCATCTGCACTTGGAAACTGGAATGGGATTCCCTTCCCCTTGACGAGCGCGGTAGGATGAAGACCCGACAGGGAGTCCGCCACATCGGCCTGGAAGAAATCGATGTCAAGGACCCTGTCACGATGGAAAGTTTCCCGTCCGACGGCACCACCTGGGGCGAGGTCTTGTTAAGGGGCAACACCGTGATGAGTGGGTACTTCAAAAGCACAAAAGCGACCGAGGCTGCCTTCGAGGGCGGATGGTTTAGGAGCGGGGGGATCTGGGCGTGAAGCAACCCGATGGTTACATAGCAGTGAAATATTGCGCCAAAGATATCATCATATCGGGGGGAGAGAATGTTAGCTTGATCGAGGTGGAATCCGTGCTATTTGGTCATCCGGCAATATTCGAGGCGGCCGTCCTGGGGAGGCCCGATGACCGCCGTGATGAAATTCCTTGTGCTTTCGTGAAGTTGAAGGATGGGTTCAGCGTCATCGAGGAAGAAATCAAGTATTGCAGTGACGATTTGCTGCGCTTTACGACGCCATGACCGTCGCTTTTGCCGATCTTCCCTAGACTTCTACCCGGAAGACTCAGAAATTTGTTCTCAGGGAGAAGCCCAAGGCCATGGGAGGCCTTACCATATAACCGGACATCGAATTGTAATGCATGATCATCCGACTGCACAATTTCCTCAATTTTTGGATCATTGTATCAGCGCAAGATAGGATATTTCAAATTGAGTAAAATGTCGTAGCTTTAAGGGTGCTATGTTCATCGACTGGCCTTGATCTTCTACCGTGACTGCGGTCTAGGCGTGGTGTAAAGTTATTGCTAGATCTCTTCTTATGCACTGCCCTAGAAATTCTGGACTCCTTAGAGTATTTAGGCTATGTTCATGTCCATTCTGGAACGATGCAGTGAGTAGGGTTGAACGATTCTAAGTTCTATTTAGGTTTAACTTAAAACTTAGAATTGTAGACCCTATTTATCAAAACAGGGCTTTTAGAACTTGGAACCTACTTTGTATACTTAGGAACTTGAAACCAATATTAACATGAATTCCAAGATCTATCTAGGTTTCATGAATCATTACCTTTAATGACAATCATTTGCTACAATTTACTAATTATAATCAATATTTATATACACGGAAATTATGAAAATATTAAACATATAAATGTCTCAATCATATATATTACTGAAAATGGAAATTCAGATTAATAGCTTCATATTATATATTCATCATTGAATGCCATGAAATAATTTAAGATCGTGCGAAAACATAGAACAATAATAATACAAAGATTTGTTTTAGGTTGAGATACTTAGTTCCATTTAAAGTCTTCTCGTCAAAATAGATTTTTCAATTTTTAGTTTTTAAAATCCACCTTCTATATTCTAAAATCTGGAACCGGATCGGGTTGGTTGCTTCTCGGATTTCTGATTCTATTCTAAAATCATGCTCCAGCAGAGAGTGCAAGCCAACGTTTTACAACCTTGTGTCCGTGACAGGACACCTGGGGGTGACTGGTGAGTGCCTCGAAGCTCTCAATTTCAGTTGCCTTGCCTCTTGCTCGTGTCATCAACCGCTCGTGTCATCAACCACTCATGCATTTGTGCGCGTGGACATCTCATGACGGGTACAAACATCTTCGGCCTCATCGTCTCCACCACCATTGTCATCGGCATCACAAATAAGATCAGAATTCCAGACTCACCAGGGACAAAAGAAAGAAAATGCAGCCGAAGCAGAGTGTGGCCATCGCCGATGCCGGAATCAGTGGCCTCGTCGCATGCAAGCACTTGATCGAGAAAGGCTTCGACTCCGTTGTCTTCGAGGCACACCACACGGCGTCTGGTCACGGACCATCGAATCCACCAAGCTCCAGACTCCTAAGCAGCTTTACCAGTTCTCCGACTTCCCATGGCCGGCGTCGGTGACGGAAACCTTCCCGAACCACGAGCAGGTGATGGAATACCTCTACTCGTGCGTAACCCACTTCGGGATTTTGCCGAAGATCAAGTTCAAATGCAAGGTGGCTGGGATCGAAATGAAGAAGACATGACTGATTGGGAGACGTGGAGTGGCAGCGGTGGCGGCCGGCCGTTCTCCAGTGGCGGAAAGTGGAAAGTTGTCGTCCAGGATACATTGGCGGCATGTGCTGGCGTTGAGGTAGCGATCAGATGTTGCCCGTATTTGCTCTATGGCAGTTTGCTGATTGCAATCGAAACAGTCTATTTCTTCAGTTGGTGCAATAGAGTTCTGACACATTGAGAAGTGCAATGAAGTGTTAAAATTTGTAATCATGCAATCAAAAGTAAAATTTTACTCAAAAGGGGGGTGCAATCGTATATAGCATTTGATAGGAGGTGAATGGGCAGGACGATTTACCGCTTCCTAGGTCTCTGCTTTCAATTTTTTTTTTTTCCTTTCAGATGGTGCGCGAAAAGAACACGGTCAAAATAGATCCTTCCCTTCTTAGGTAGTTTTGCCTAATCGACGATTCGCTGTTTATGAGAATTACAAGATCCGTATCCCATCATAGGAAAATTTGCTCTTTATTCCTCTTCTGAACAAGTAGTTCTGGAATGCGTCATTGCATGCCTGCATTTAATGACGGAGATACTCTTTATTTTCCCGAGATTAGGTGTACCAAGTCGATTTTGTTATCCTATGCATTGGGATGTTTCGCGACATAACGAGAATACCGGAGTTTCCATGGAAAGAAGGACGTGAAGCGTTTTGAGGGCAAGGTTCTGCATTCCATGGATTATGCCATGATGGGCCTGGGTCTCGCAGCCGCTTTGACCAGAGAGAAGCGGGTCACAGTAGTTGGATTTCAGAAATCAGCCCTCGACATTGCAGTGGAAGTTGCCGAAAGGAACGGTGTGAAGTATTTCTTTCCTTAATCAGTTTGAATTTCAAGCAATAAGAAGTCGTCGAGCCAGTTGTGCCTCCGCAATTAGGCTACGCAGGTTCTGTACGCATACATTAGTTATATAAGTAAATGTAAAAAGTAACCATATGTAGGGAGTACAGACCTGTGCACATTACTATTCAAGACGATGCACTGGACACTTCCGGCTTACTTAGTCGCCTTCATATTTGGACACCTCAATCGCTTTGCGGAATTCACGATTGACAAGCCTGGTGAAGGGTTCTTCCTTTGGCTCTTGGCAGTTCTACTTTCGTCACTGGTAATATTCGTCTCCTCAAAAAAGGTATGGGACTAAGTTAGACCTTTGATCGGAGTTGAAAAATAAGGACCAACATCTCTGAAGTTTGATGTCGGGAACTATCGGTAAAGTATCCAAACTTGCATTAATTGTTTTTCTTACTTTCTCATCAAAATACTCGGAAATGAGCAAGTTGATTCTGCCGTATCATGCTTAAAAAAAAGATATGCTATCGGCGCACATATTGCATTTTTGTCTGATTGAACTGTTCAAATGTTGAGCATTATCCTGCTGAAGAAAAAAAGTTCATAATGTGATATCAATTTGTGGTGGAGAATACACTGTCCTTCAAGCACTTGATGTTGCCAAAATCTCTTAACGGGATTACCTGCGATACTGATTTCAGAGGGCTATGTTTTTGAAGTTGGTCGAGACCTATGTCTCATGGATATATCCACTGAAGAAGTACAATATGGTCCCTGACGACAGCCTCCTCGAACAGTTCGTGTCTCGCTTGACCCCCTCCCAGCCATCCAACTTTTACCATGCAGTGGAAGGAGGAAGCCTTATTCGAAGAAATCGTCAAGCTTTCGCTTTTGCCATACCGGATTGATCTTAGATGGGGGCACAAATTCATATCATCCGACAGATGTAGTCATCTTCGCTACGGGGGATGAAAGTGATGAGAAACTCAAGAACATCTTTTCTTCCAATTACTTCCAGAAATGCTTAGCCGGCTCATCCTATCCTCTGTATAGGTATTATCTCCAGCAAATTTCACCCTTCTGAGTCAATTCTCTGTTTTAGAGCTGGCCTTGGAAGTGTGAATTTACTTTCGATTTCATCTTGCAAGTTGGGTTCGAATATTCGGCCAAACAATTTTTGTTTCAGGGAATGCATTCATCCACGGATTCCGCAACTGGCAATACTAGGATATGCGCAGTCCCTCCGTTTTGTACACGGCCGAGATGAGAAGTAAGTGGCTCGTGCAATTTCTCGCTGGGTAGTTTGAGCTACCAACAATAAGAGAGATGGAGGATGAGGCAAGGAAGTGGGAAATATTTATGCGTCGCTGTGTGCAGGACAAATGTAAAAGGTATCGGGTCAGCGTCACGCTGAAAATATACTGCAATGGTCAGCTCTGCCGAGACATGAGATGCAATCCCAGGAGGAAGAATTCGCTGCTTGCGGAACCATTCGTCGGTTACGGTCCCAGTGATTGTCAGAACCTGACTCCCAGGTCCTGACTAGTTCATTGATGAAGCTAGAAATTTATAGCAGTTACCTAGAAACGTAAGACGAGAAAGGATCTTCCTCCTCCTATCTTGAACCTGCTTTCGTCTCATATTTCAAAGAGTTCCAGCTGATTGATACTGACTGTTTAGATGGAATGGTAAAATCAGTCAGCAGTAGCATTTCTGACAATGCCTTTGAGCTTTGTGTATACTAAAATAAGAAATAAAGGGGTAATTGCAAAATGAGTCTCTGTTCAGCTGATTCAGCTCGAAGCTTGTTTTTCCATTGTGATCCGAGATGATTAAGTCAGTGAAGAAAAAATGTTGCTCAATCCCTAAAGGGTCCATGCAGGTTATTAGCTGAATGGACATTTGAAATGGTGCATTAATGGTGTGAGAACTGGTCCTTTAACCATTTGGATGTATTCCGTGGAATCGATGGCATCTCATAATGCCAAATTTAGAGATAGATTTGGCCAAATTGCATGACACCAACTATTCATAAGTTCCGAAGTTCATCATCAAATGGTCATTTTTATTTCACCTAAATTAAGACAAATCTGCGATCCGAGATGATAATGCCAGTGAAGAACATATGTTGCGCAATCCCTAAAGGATCCATGCAGGTTATTAGCTGAATGGACATTTGAAATGGTGCATAAATGGTGAGAACTGGTCCTTTAACCATTTGGATGTATTCCATAGAATCAATGGCATCTCATAATGCCAAAGTTAGAGACAGATTTGGCCAAATTGCATAACACCAACTGTTAGATGTATGCTCTAAAGTTGCTATGTAATAGTTACATATTAGGGATTTCAATTGTACATATAAGGATTATGTTATTTTAATTTTAAAAGGAATTGATTAATTAATTATTTATTCGTTTAATTAATTAAAAATGGTTGCAAACATGATATGCTTGCCTTTTATAGTAATGCAAATAAAATAAAAGCTTAAAGTGTGCATGTGCACGATTCTTTAAATGCGTGCACATGGTCAGCAGTTGCTGACCATCATGCACGAAGCATGGATGGTCAGCAACCGCTGACCATCATGCATTGAGATCGTGCATGACGGTCAACGGTTCATGCACGATGGTGCATGATCGTGATCAGCAACGGTTGCTGATCCCACGATCAGCAACCGTTGTTGATTAAAAAAATTGGCTTTGAAGAAATAAAATGGGCTGTTTAAAAGGGAAAAAGCGAGGTGTCATTGTGTTTTGTTTTTTTAGAGAGAAAGATGCTTTGCTGAAAATAGAGAGCAAAAGTGTGTGCGTGTTCTTGTGTCTTTGAGACACAAGAAAGAAGAGCATTATCTCGTTCGGGCCGTGACTATTATACATCAAGAATACGACGGATTGTTTCCATGTGATTGCTAGCACGATCGAAGTGGTGAATATCCAAAAGTTCTCTCTTCTGTTCGACGTTCGTTGTTGGTGTGTCCGAACTAGAGGTCCGACGCTTGTGGGACTCGAACGTAGAACATCCGAACCGACTCGTTTCAAAGCGCTTCGAGAGGTATTTCGTTTAACTCCCTTTTATGTTTAGATTTTTGATTAAAACGCACGAACAACGCCTTAGGAGAATCATGTGTAAAATATATCTTTGTTTCCGCTGCGTTCATTTCGTTAATTTTTCTTATACATGATTCATGAAACCCAACAGTGGTATCAGAGCCAACCTTAGGCGTTTTTCGTGCGTTTAATTGATTTGTAGTTCAAATATATTTTTGCGTTCTAATGGCCAATTTATTTTTGTTAAGAGAATTGGTTCTCTTACTCTTATGTGGCCTGTGGAAGTTGATTAATTTATGTGATAAATTTAATCAACTAAGCAAAAATTAGAACTAAATCAATTTTGAATCAAAAATCCATAACTTGTTATATTTTGTGTTTATATTTTGCAAATGATATGCAGAATTTTATGCATGCCTTTCAGAGCTTTAAATTTTGAATTTATGGCTCGTAAGGAAGGGTGGTGATCATGGAAAAATCCCTAAATGTTGTGATTGTTGTATGGATGAATGTATGATGATTACATGTATTCTTTTTGGGGATGTAATTATTAAATGGAGGCTGCGTCCTTCCTTTTATATTTATTTTTATGAAATGTAATTTTAGTATAGTTTAGTATTTCAATTATTGATGTAAATACTACAAGAGAGGAGGAGCCATTGGAGGAGCCATTAAACCGGTGAGCTCTTTGGGCCCGGTCTTTGAAGAGTTCAAAGATTGAAGAAAAAGTGAAGAGCAGGTCCATATTATTAAAACATTAAAATGGCTAAATGGGTCTTTTTGGCTCGAGACCCATTGAACCATAATTCCATGATCACCACATAGGATAGATATTATGTGATATCTATTTATTTATTGTGTTTATGATATCGTGCATGTTAAATTGGTTAATGTGAAAAGTGAGACCGTTAATAATGACCAAAATCTCCTTACAAAGAATATTAAGTCGAAATGGGTTTAGGACTCATGGCCTTCCATCGTCGTGGTTTGATCCAATATTATAGTGGTTAACTAACCGGTTATGGATACATAAGGGGTTAATTACCATTTATAATATTGGACCACTCCATTATGCATATGATGCTGTGGGGTTGGAGCCAAATGATTTCTAATAACTGTCAGGTGAGGGAATCATTTGTGTTTTTCAATACTTGCATGAGACGATGGGCTAGACTTAACTATGATCATGATGCCAATAACTGTTAGGTGAGGTTTTCATGGTCTAGAGGCCGAAGTTATGATTGGGACTCGCATATGATGCGTTGAACAAGCTGGTTCACTCACTAAGTTCATAGGACACCAATAACTGTTAGGTGAGGTGGACTTTGGGCTAGTGGGACTCCAATCCCCACTAGTAATCTTTACCCAACAAAGATTACCGCTTCCCATCTTAAGGAGTATGGGATTCGAATATAAATTTAGTGGGAGGATCTATTTCATTTAAAGACCAAAATGAAATAGTTATTATGAAAAGTACAACGGCTAACAATTTATTTTCTGCAACAGATATATTATTACTCTGAAAATGGTGACCACAAACCCACTCGCTTCTATACTTGACAAGAATTGTTTGACTGGACCCAATTTCATTGATTGGGTGAGGAATTTGAGAATTGTTCTCAATTCAGAAAAAATTGGGTATGTGCTTGATGAAAAGATGCCAACCTCCTTTCCGAGGGTGGGACCCAAGAGGAGCGTGTCACTTATGATAAGTGGCGTGATGATGACTTAAAAGTTAGGTCATATATGCTTGCTTCTATGAATAATGAATTACAGAAGAAGTATGAATCTATGGAAGATGCTGGGTCGATCATTTTGCACTTAAAGGAATACTTTGATGAGAATGGTCGAACCTCTAGATATGAGATATCTAAGGCATTGTACCGTATGAGGATGGCTGAAGGATCATCTGTTAATGATCATGCTTTGAAAATGATCTGGCACATTGAAGAATTGGCTAGGCTGAATCTCGTTATGGACAATGAGTTAGCTGTGGATTTGATCATCCAATCTTTACCCGATTCCTTCTCTGGTTTTGTCCAAAACTTCCACATGCATAAGATGGAGAAAACTCTTGCTGAGTTACATAGCATGCTGGTAGTTTATGAGAAGGAAATGCATAACACGAGGCCAAATGTAGTGGCTATGGCTAAGGCTTCTTCTTCAAAGGGTAAGACTGTTTTAAAGAAGAATAAATGGAAGAGGCCTGCCAAACCTGTTGTGCAACCAAAACCCATGATTGATAAAGGGAAATGTCATTACTGTGGTGTCAAAGGGCATTGGAGGAGGAACTGTAGGAGGTACCTCGCGAGCTTGAAGGTCAAGCCCAAGAACCAACCTTATGAAGGTATGGTGTCTATGCTTATTGAAACTAATCTTATGGTTAGTGCTGAATCCAGCTCATGGGTTCTAGATTCTGCTGCAACTTCACATATTTGTATGTCTTTGCAGAATCTGGAAATAAGCAGGATGCTAGGGCAAAATGAGATTGTCTTGACGTTTGCCAATGGAGCAAGAGTTGCTGCATTAGCTATAGGGACTTTTCATTTATGTTTGCCTTCTGGACATGTAATGGTTTTAAAGAACTGTTTGCATTATAAGAATGATGTTAGGAACATCATCTCTATACCTCGTTTGGGTAAAGAGAATTATGAATTTTCTTTTGCTGATGATGTATGTTCTATTTATCATAATAGAATATGTGTTGGTTCTAGCTTATTAACCAACAATCTTTATACCATTACAATGTCGGTAATGCGATTACCAATGTCAATAAGCAAAATAGAATTGATATAAATGCCATAACTAATAAACGCCCTAGAGACGGTCCAAATAAAAAGTATGTTTGGCATCTCCGATTAGGTCATATTGGAGAAGACAGAATTAACAAGTTGAGTAATGATGGATACATTGATCCTTCAAATTTTGAGTCATACTCAACTTGTGAGGCATGTCTTCTAGGAAAAATGACCAAAGCGCCTTTTGTGGGACAAAGTGCGCGAGCTGCTGACATATTAGAATTAATACATACAGATGTATGTGGACCAATTAATGAAACTGCTAGAGGTGGTTATAATTACTTCATTACCTTCACCGATGATTAGTCACGGTATGGTTATTTATACCTCATGAAGTATAAATCTGAATCCTTTGAAAAGTTCAAGGAATTCAAGGCTGAAGTTGAGAAACAAATAGGAAAATGTATTAAGGCTCTTCGATCGGATCGAGGAGGTGAATACCTTAGTACTGAATTCCTGGACTATCTTAAAGAGAATGGCATTTTATCACAATGGACACCTCTTGGAACTCCAGAACATAATGGTGTATCTGAACGAAGAAATCGTACTTTATTAGATATGGTACGATCTATGATGAGTTACACCGATTTGCCAATATCCCTTTGGGGATATGCCCTTGAGACAGCTGTATATATACTGAATAGAGTGCCGTCCAAATCTGTTCCAACTACGCCCTATGAGATATGGCATAGTAGGAAACCTAGTCTTAATCATATTAAGATTTGGGGTTGTCCAGCTTTTGTGAAAAAGCTGAAAATGGAAAAATTGGAGGCAAGATCTGAACAAGGTCGCTTCATTGGATATCCAAAGGAAACTCTTGGATATTATTTCTATTTTCATTCAAACCAAAGAATTTTGGTATGCAAGCACGCTTTTTTTTGGAGAATCAGTTCATCCAAGAAAGTGGTGCTGGGCGGAAAATAGTCTTACAAGAAGAAAATAATGAAGTGCCAAACAACCGAGTTCAGATACCAATCTCTGATTCAGTGGGAGCTTCTGATACACAACCTCTTAGGAGAAGTGCGAGAACGTCTCGCCCACCTGCTCGTTATAGACACTCGGTTGATCATATTGAACCATTATTCATTGTGAATGATAGTGATCAACCCGGTGATCCTAAAACCTATGAGGAGGCGATGTTGGACATCGATTTTGGTAAATGGCTAGAAGCCATGAAATCCGAAATGGATTCAATGTATTCCAATGAGGTTTGGACCTTGACCGACCTGCCCGATGGTATTGTACCAATTGGCTGTAAATGGATCTTCAAGAGGAAGATGAATGTTGAAGGTCAAATTGGAATTACAAAGCACGGCTGGTGGCGAAAGGATATCGTCAAAAAGAAGGAATTGATTATGACGAAACTTTCTCACCTGTGGCCTTGCTAAAATCCATTCGGATTATATTGGCTATAACTGCATACCTTGATTATGAGATATTCCAATGGATGTCAAAACGGCTTTTCTAAATGGTTTTCTCGATGAGGACATCTATATGGAACAGCCACAGGGTTTTGAATCCAATAGTGAAAAACGGAAGGTGTGTAAGCTTAAGAGATCCATTTATGGACTCAAACAAGCCTCCAGAAGTTGGAACATCCGTTTTGATGAGGTAGTCAAATCGTTTGGCTTCATCAAAAATCCGGATGAACCTTGTGTATACAAGAAGATCAGTGGGAGTGCAATTGCATTTCTAGTTTTGTATGTCGATGATATACTTTTGATTGGAAATGATGTACCAATGATATCATCGATAAAACTATTCTTGTCACAGAAATTCTCCATGAAAGATTTAGGAGAGGCAACCTACATTTTAGGTATCAAGATCTATAGAGATAGATCAAGACGATTGATTAGCCTCTCACAGTCTACGTACATAGACAAAGTGTTAACACGGTTTAACATGCAATGTTCCAAGAGATGATTATTGCCTTTTAGGCAAGGGATCCGTCTTTCTAAGGAGATGTGTCCCAATACTCTTGAAGAAAGAGAGCGGATGGCAAAGATACCATATGCATATGCTATTAGAAGCATAATGTATGCTATGCTATGTACTAGACCTGATATCGCGCATGCTGTAAGTATTACTAGCAGATATCAGTTTGATCCAGGAGAAGAGCACTAGATAGCAGTCAAGAATATTCTTAAGTACTTGCGAAGGACTAAAGATTTATTCTTGATATATGGAGAAGGAGAATTTAAAGTTGTAGCTTATACTGATTCTGATTTTCAATCGGATCCTAATGATTATAAGTCTACGTCTGGGTTTGTCTTTACATTCAATGGTGGTGTAGTTAGTTGGAAAAGTTCCAAACAAAGTATAACTGCCGATTCCACCATTGAGGCAGAGTATGTAGCTGCTTCTAAAGCAGCAAAGGAAGCCGCTTGGATGAAGAAATTTATTTCTGAACTTGGAGTCGTTCCTTCAATTGAGCAACCGATCACATTGTTTAGTGACAACAATGGGGCGATAGCTCAAGCTAAGGAACCAAGGTCTCACCAGAAGTCCAAGCATATTGAGAGACGCTTCCATCTCATCAGAGAAATTGTTGGGAGAGGTGATATCGCCTTGCAGAAAATTGCCTCAGCAGAAAACGTGGCAGATCCCTTCACTAAGGCCTTACCTCAGTCTTCTTTTGAAAGACATATTGACAAAATGGGTTTGAGGTACCAGACAAGTTGGCTTTAGTGCAAGTGGGAGATTGTTGGATGTATGCCCTAAAGCTACTATGTAATGGTTACATATTAGGGATTTCAGTTGTACTTTCATTATTATTATTTAATTAATGGCAATGACGTATTCATTCATTTGTCCAATTATTTTATATTGATGAATGATTCCATAAGATCAGTTGCAACTAGACCTATTCTTGAGACGTCAAGAATATATGTGACGGGTTCATAGTTAGACTGAATCTTTAAATCGTTCCCGGTCGATGGATTATTGAGTGGATATTAATAATCCTGTTGAGACCGGTGTGTTCTTAACTTCGCCATTAAGTATTGGATACTTAAGGGAATGATGAGTCACATGTCATTGGGTATTATGATGCCCGAGTTAGAACACAGGTGTTTGTATTAGACAAATTCACTGAACGTGACGCATATGGAACGATTAGCGACATGGAAGCTTTTAGCGTGGTCAATGTCTAATTGTTCATGCTTTGGTCTTGTGTAAATAATCCTTAGACCTGAGGCACAATGTTAACTTGTGTATTGAACAACTATGGTTCACGGGTGCACATAATGCCGGGTCATTGATCCGTCTTTATACCTGATGGTCATAGTTTGTTCATATATGAAGTTACACGTGTGCGCAATATGGAATCTGTCTCCTTGTTATATGCAAGGTATGATAATGATGTCCTATGCAATCTAATTGTGACAATGCATTGAAATCCTCGGCCGGGGTTGTAACCGAGAATAAATTGTTTATGTCTCGAATAAAATGCATGTCAATTAGATTTGTGCATATGATCGAATTAATGACTTGACAAATATTCCATGGTCTTTGTTTGATCGGGACATAGTAAGACAGAGGGATTGAATTACACTGTAGCCAAAGCTGACAGGTTCATTATGTTCTTAAAGTATTCACACTATCTGGGTAGCCATGACATATTGCTAGATGTCAATCGTGGCTTGTAGGACCTAAAAGATTAATCGGGACAATTAATTCTTTTGGAAGTACTAATGTGTTAGTACAAGTCTTACTACCAGCTTAGTGATGAACCTAGGGATGTCACACACCATAAACAATTAGGATGACGTGGAACAAGAGAGAAATATTATTGCAAATGTGTTTGCAATTACTGCAATCGAATTGAGTCGATTTGAAATTAAATTAAATGAGATTTAATTTAATTTGTATTATAGTCACGAGCCTACTTGCATATGATGCACACGCATGCCCAAAGTGGATATATGTTAACATACCAAACAAGTTGGCTTTAGTGCAAGTGGGAGATTGTTAGATGTATGCCCTAAAGCTGCTATGTAATAGTTACATATTAGGGATTTCAATTATACATATAAGGATTATGTTATTTTAATTTTAAAAGGAATTGATTAATTAATTATTTATTCGTTTAATTAATTAATTAATTAAAAAAATTAATAACTTTAAAAAATTAAATAATGTGCATAAATTAAAGCAATCGTGCACATGGTCAGCGGTTGCTGACCATCATGCATGCATGGATGGTCAGCAACCGCTGACCATCATGCCAAGATCGTGCATGACGGTCAACGGTTCATGCATGATCGTTCATCGATCGTGCATGCTGATCCCGATCAGCAACGGTTGCTGATCGTCCACGATAGCAACCGTTGCTGTCATTTTTTTATTATAAAAACAATTGAGAAATGAGAGTTAAAGGGGCTGTTGAAAAATAGAGAAAAGTGTCGAAAATTGTGTTTTGTTTTTTTAGAGAGAAGATGCTTTGCTGAAAATAGAGAGCAAAGTGTGTGCGTGTTCTTGTGTCTTTGAGACGCAAGAAAGAAGAGCATTATCTCGTTCGGGCCGTGACTATTATACATCAAGAATACAACGGATTGTTTCCACGTGATTGCTAGCACGATCGAAGTGGTGAATATCCGAAAGTTCTCTCTTCTGTTCGACGTTCGTTGTTGGTGTGTTTGAACTAGAGGTCCGACGCTTGTGGGACTCGAACTGTAGAACATCCGAACCGACTCGTTTCAAAGCGCGCTTCGAGAGAGGTATTTCGTTTAACTCCCTTTTTAACTCCCATGATTTTATGTTTAGATTTTTGATTAAAACGCACGAACAACGCCTTAGGAGAATCATGTGTAAAATATATCTTTGTTTCCGCTGCGTTCATTTTGTTAATTTTTCTTATACATGATTCATGAAACCCCAAAGGTGCATAAATCTCTTTACTTGTTTATATATGTTCCTTGATTTTAGTTATGGATATCTTGAGGTTGTGCTTTCATGTCTTACATGTCGTATCAGAGCAATCATAGTCTAGAACTCGAACGCATTGTTTTTGCTCTATTTTCGTGATTTCTTGTTTAATAAAAATCAATTTTAATTACAAAAATGGAACGGGCTCATTGAGATGAGCAAAACCATGGTCGACATGCCGCCGGGGGAGGCCACGTGCGCCCCCACGCGTGGCCATGCACTGTTGGGAGTTGGCGTGTATCAAAGATGCGCTGCCATGTGCTCCCATGCGCCTTCACACGCAGTGATAGTTGGCGCGTGTATTACATGCACTAGGGTTGACGTCATAATGACATTAGCCACCAGGGTTGCAGGTTTGACCCGGCTCGTTGACCCCTCGACTTGACTCAATTGACCATTGATTGACTCAGATTTGACCCATTGACTTGCTTGACTCGGTTGTCTATTGGCTGAATTAGTCTAATTGGTTAGATCGGCGATTAGACCAGTCCAAATGGTTTGCGCATGTGCTACACATCCCGCACACTTGGGGCGTTTTGGAGTCTATGTGCTTGTATGGAGATGCTTTACACTATGATATATTTATTTTTCGTTTTTGATAATTTTATAAATGTGAAAATACACATGGAATCCTAAGACTAGTGTTTTTTTTTTTTAAAAAAAAAAAAGTATTTTAAGAGTATTTTATATATTTTTCGTATTTTTCTATGATTTTGGAAATGCAGGTGCAAGCTCACATGTATATAATCACATAAAGAATATATAGAGCATCAATTCATTGATAACACATATAAGGTTCAACATGTATTAATGAATGAAGCAATGTAATTGGCATGACATGTGATTTTAATGACAAATGCCCGTTACTAAAGTTAAAATCACATGTATATGGAGTATGTGAGAAGTAAAGTTTATATGCTCGGTAAGAGAGAGTTTTAAGGATTCAGTTGAGTTGTGACTACTAAAGTGGCACACTTAATTGGGTTTGAGAATTATCGGTTTCATATAATGATGAGATGCCTCTTGTTCTAATGCATTGTCATACTTTAAAAGGAAGTGATTGTGTATTAGTTCATGAAGGGATACATTATAGTATAGTGGAGGAGTGATTATCTTAGTGATTCATACAAGGTGATGAATACATGAAAGTTGGAATATATTCTCATGGCCGCTGTAATGTGGAGAGTATGTAACCGCATGTCATATATTCTGCCCAAAGGTAGTTATGTGATGATGCATATAACTCTCTAGTTGTGTACTTGTATGCTTTTCAAGTTACACAATTCTCACATAATGCAAATTATATACATTGCTTGTTATTTTAATCATCTTATCTATAATCGATAACTTAATAACCATTGAGGTTCAAACTTTAAGTAGTGAAAAGAGAATTTTCTATTTGAGAAAAGAGCAATCGGATTTATTTGTTATCAATGAAGCGTTCTATTTAGGAACACTTGAAAAATGGATTATTAGCTGATTACACTACTAAAAGATGTTAGAAGCCTTAGGGGTTGAAATTGTGTCTTGTTTAATACCAAGATTAAGACATGTTTGCAATAATTCTTCAACATAAGGTATGATGATTATGGTAAGGTTAGAGTTTAGGTTCTAAGGATGGTAGATTAGTAGTCTAAAAAATCATACTCATAAAGGAACTCATGAAACCACCGGTCATTCTAACAGTTTGGGTCTTGAGATAGAATCCTTCAAGAAGAATTGATGACTATTGCTTCTTTTTAAAGGAAATGTTACATGAATATAGACTACAGTAAGTATACAAAACTTGATTGTTTGAGTGTGAGCTTGTCATTAATGATTCTTTGGCATTATATATGAATCAAATATCTATCATAATCCTATCAAGTTCATGGTGACTAAATAGTGGGGCAACAAATTTGTTGTGTTTACCATATGGGGATTCATAAATCTAAGGAAGCTAAATCAAGATGAATCATAGCTCACCGTGGAAAATAATGATAAAGTCGATGTTGAAGATATCATTTTAATTTTAGATTCTGTTTTTTATATGATATTAATAAACACATTATGTGTACTTTCCTTGACACGGAACTTAGTTTCTGTATCTCATTTATACATGTGTGGCTACTCTTTTGAAATTTAAAAGAAATAAAAAATAATGTTATTTTTGTGCTCTTTAATTCAAATAAGGTTGAGTACTTCATTCTGTTTAATGGATTGTATAGATTATGTTTAACTTCCAATGATATCTATGTCGCGTATATGATTGAAAAGATTATGCATTAAAGTCTTGGTCACATGTCTAGAGAAATAATAGAAAAGCTGATAATGTTGACATTCTGTTTACTCTTAAAGTTATCTAAATACTTGGATAGATTATTGTAGAAGTAAGATGACTAAGATAATGAATAAAATTGCAATATGAAATTCTGACATGTTGGAGGTCATTCACATTAATATTAATGGATTTTATATGGAAATATTGTATATAAATTTTTATTTCAATGTAGTTATTGATGACTATTTCTTCTGTACTTGATAAGAAAAAAAATCAAAATCTTTAGATAAATTGAAGATTTTTTGTTCAGACTAAAATCGCAAAAACAATTGGGATAAGTCTTAAAGGTTGTGAGATTTGATTGTTGTGGTGATGGTGAGTATTTTGGTAAGTATAGTAATACTGAATAGCTTAAAGGGTCATTTGTCAAATACTTGAAAAATTATAAGATGGTAACTTAATTTACGATGTCCAAAAATCTTGAATATCATGGTGTGACTGAAAGGTGTGGCATCCCAAATTTAATGACAAGCCATAAGGTGCGTTGAAGTTCCTAATTAGGTGATAGAATTTCTTTTGGCTTATGCCTTAGCCAATTTGTCTTTTAATTTGATGATTTGTGTATTTAAATTTATAGATTAATAATTGGCCATGAGATTATAAATTTAAATCTTAATAAACAAAGTGTCCCAAGACTTTGGCCAAGATGAAATTTGAATTTGGAAATATTTATAAAAAGGAATTCAAAAAAAAAAAAAAAAAAAAAGAGGATTAAAAATTGGAATGGGCCTTGGACCCATTGGCCTAAAGCTTGGTGGGCCAAGCTTGTCGGCCCATTAGAGCCCAAGGAGAGAATTCGACCAGCCCAAGGGGAGTGGCCGGATGGGCCTAAGCCCAAGCCCAAGCAAATTTAAATTAAAACCCAATAAGACAAGTGGCAAATGGCAAGAGCATGCATTGGTTAATCTTTAGGCAAAGCAATGATTGCAAATGATGGGATTAAGGGGATATAAAAGGGATGAGGAGAGAGAGTGGCCGGTTACTTGCTTCAATTCGTCCAAAGAGAGGGTGAGAAAGAGAGAGAGTTTGAGAGAAAGGGAGAGAGACCGAGAGGGAAGGAGGCAGAGCCGTGGGGTGCGCCGTTCGTTCGCCGTCCGATCGTCGCCGTTCGTCGTCGTGTGTCCATCTTAGAGGCAAGTGGAGTCCGTAACTTCTCTTGCATGTTTGTTTTGGTGGTTGCATGTTCGATTTTAGGTGTGATTTGTGCGAAAAACCGAGGTAAGGAATGGTTGTTTTAAGCCGTGTGACTGTTCTCGTTCGGGTTGTGGAAGTCAGTAGCTTGTTCGAGTTTGCATGTGTGTTTGGAGTCCGATTTTGGCTTCGGTGTCTTCATGAAAGTTGAAGATAACGTCTTGTACTATGACATACTAAAAATTCGTGGAAAATTATGGAGATATGAGGGGTTAAAGTTCCATTATACGGAGACCCTAGATCTGTGAAGTTTTCGCTGACCTCTTGCTATATTCTTGTTTGCATGTTGATTTCTGTTGAATATTTGACTTCGATGTCTTCATGAAAGTTGTAGGTAACACCTTAAGCTACAACATACTCGAATTTGAAGCAAAAATAACAAGTATAGCTTGGTGAATCGGCTAGATCTTGGAAACAATGGTTCTGGTGAAATATTTCGAGACACCCGAGACTTCATGGACTTAAATGGTGACCCTACTTTCGTTATTTAACCTAGATCTCTTCATGAAACTTGTAAATGACACCTTTTTATATAACATACTCAAATTTCAGAAGAAACGAAAAATATTTGATGGGTGAGATCTAAAAATTTCGGAGAAGTGTGTTCTGGACGACGCGGTAGTGGTTCCAGAAGCTTCGTAGGGTTGTATAAATTAATATAAAAATAATTTGGCTTAGAGTTCTTCATGAGAAATGCACGAAAATGTGTTGGCTATCACCCTGTAAAATTTCGTAATTTTTGAAGGCCATATGAGTATTTTAATCGAATTTATTTGGAAACTGTGCAATTCTGGCCATTATCCGAATATCATGTGCTATTTTGTGGAAATTGTGCAATTATGAGAAATTCAATTTGGCCATGAATTTTGTATGAAATTGTGATCCTATTGATTTTTTTAGTGATTGTTTGGATATTATGATTTTGGGAAAATCATGGATATTAAATTTAATATTTATTTATGAAAATAAATAAATAAAATAATAATATAATAAAATAATAAAATAATAATAAAATAATAAGGGATTATTTTATTGGCCATGAATTTCATTGAATTTGTTATGCATTGTTGTATGACATTGGTGCATGTATGATCATAAATTGTGATGCATGTGTGAATCATATGCCATGTAATAAGAAGATTAAAAGGATGGTGAATGTGGTAATCGTCGAGAGGCCGGGGAAGGCATCGCGGGGTTCAGCCGTGGCCGCCCGTGTCCCCGTATAGGGGATTGTGGCCGGGTCGGCCAATGGGGCCGGAATATTTTTCGTCCCCCGGATCCCGGGGACTATCCTGTCTTTCCAGGATGCCAGAGCCTTTTAAGGACCTGCTCAGGTCCAATGTAATAATAAGATTAAAAGGATGGTGAATGTGGAAAATGGTATGTGAGTAAATGGTTGTGGTAGAGGATGATGTTTGGTGGCTGGGTGGCGTAATTCCAGAGATTCCCTAGGAGATTCAGGATGCTCGGAATGTGGGGGGCCGGAAGTCCGGTTGTATCGCAGATACATGCCCGGAGGTTCCTCGCGACACCAAGATTGGGGTGCGGGATGCCTGGCTAGAAGGGTAAAGGCCGGAAGCCCTGTCGGAGGTTTCTGCCCGAAGGGAATGCCTCGTGATGCTAGTTGAGATGTGAGATGCCCGGAATGTGGGGGGCCGGAAGCCCGGTGGCCATGGGATGGCTGAGTTTGCCGGGAACCCCGTCAGAGGTTTATGCCCGAAGGGTTGGTGATGAGATTGATGATTTGAGAAATGGGTGATGTGGTGATCAAAATTGAAAGATAAAGATGATAATTAACTCATGACATGATGATGCATGATGATGATGACATGTGATGTGATATGATGATCACCTATGATAATATATGCATGATGATGCATGATGATGATGATATGTGATGTGATATGATGATCACCTATGATAATATATGCATGATGATGCATGATGATGATGACATGTGATGTGATATGATGATCACCTATGATAATATATGCATGATGATGCATGATGATGATGTGTGATGTGACATGATGATCATCCATGGTATGATGCATGATGAAATGCATGATGATGATAATGATATATGATATGCCATGACGATGATGATATATATGATGTGATGATGCATGATACGCATGATTACAAGGTAAGTGATGCTTGCAACGTGTGTTGATATGCATGATGCATTGGGATGTTATTGGATTTCCCTATCTGCTGAGTGGTTGTACTCACCCCTTTTGGGGATAATATTTCAAATTAGCAAATATGCTGCTACCTGCCGTCACGTGTGGTACATTTTACGGGATACCATCCGATGTAGAGGTCGAGTGTGTTGAGATAGACTGTCCCTCTGTTCCCGGACTGACTTTTATCCGAGTACGTTGTCTAGTGATGTATGACGTTGGCCTGGCTGGGGGTCCTGTCATTCAGGAGTTCATTTCTGTGCACGTTCGTTGGGATGGAGCTATGCGAGGGATGTTGCCGCTGCCACCGCCTGATGCACCGGGTTGGGTGTGAGACCTACGCGCGATGAGTAGGAGCTGAATCTTTTGATGTAGGTAATCGACACTTTCGATGGGGGTTCGTATTTGTATGATGTTGAGGGTCGAGAGTTTCTTTTTGAGGTTTTAGGCTGGACGTGGCTGAGTCCTAGCTTTTCCTTGTTTTGTACCGACCCAAAGGGAATCCCATCTTGCTATATATATGTAAGCAAAGTGTCGAAGTTGTTTATAAAATCCTGATGTTTAGCTGGTGTGTATTTGTATCATGGATTGGTAGGGGGATAGATGGTGATGTTTAATTTGCTTCCGCTATGAGTCGCGCTGGGACCGCTTTTTTAAAAAAAAAAAAAGCCTGTGATTAACGACGCTTGTTTTAAGTACAAGATAGAAAAGGGAATCAAGTGTAACACCGGCGCTGGTGACGACCTGCGAAGGGTTCGGGGTGTCACAAAAGGTGCAATAATACCCTTATGAAGATTATGAGAAGTATGATTAGTAAAACTAATTTACCTGGATTTCTATAGGATGATGCTTTGAAAATGATCTTTTCACATATAAAATCATGTTTCTATCAAAATTGTTCCATTAACTCATTTTGAGTTTTGGACTGGATGTAAATCTAACTTAAATCATCTTAAAATATTGTAATTTTTTCTAATGTGAGATACATTAATTAATATTGTAATTTACCATTTTAGGATGTTGGTCTAAGGTGAGATAGAATGTTTTTTAATTAGTTGAATATATGGCTAGCTAGTGTGGCCGAATCGAGCTCAGTCTATAATGAGAGGACCTAGCTGTAAACTTTATAAATAGTACTAAAGTCTCTCTTCTAACCCTAACACACAATTATATTCATAAAGGAGCGTTTACTAAGCACTAAGGTTGATGGGCCGTCTCATTAAGCCAGCAATATAAAAGGTAATAGAGAAGAAGTTCTTGAGTTTGAATCATCACTATTCTGTATCAAGAACGATGATCCAAATTAGGTGCGTAAATATCTTTACTTGTTTATATGTATTCTTGATTCTAGTTATGGAGATCTTGGAGTTACACTTACATGTCTCACATATTATGCTATCCATGTTCATGCATCAAAAAGTTCAACTTTATCTTCAATCTGGAAGTAATACCTAGAGCTATTCACGATATCTTGGAGGCGCCTGTTTGTTCTGAGTTTCAACATGTCAAGATGAACTTTTATAGAACTTGGGGAAAACGTGACAAGTTTAACAGCCATTATGGTTGCAGAACGAATGGAATTTGAAGGAAACTCGTCGCAAGGGTAAGAACTAGGATCGACTTAGCTAGCATCCAAATATGTTGTGGAGATCTTGCAATACAAGGATCTTTTCTTTCCTCGTCCTAGGCGTTTGTTAACATCGCGCAAGTGCTTTTGTCTCATTTTTCTTTTGTGGTAAAAAGGTTGCAGTGTTTGGTATATGGGCAAAAAAGGATCAACCCGATTTGAATAGTGCCAGGCAAGAGTCGGTCAAATCACGACCCATTTAAAATGACTCGCTTTATTATCTGGATTCGCATTACTCGAACTGGTCCGAACCCCCGCCCGGTCGCTAGCTTTCCTCTTTGATAGGATGCTCGCTCTCTGTTTTATGCTCGCGGCTGGAGCTGCTGTTCCGGTCTGACCTCTTCTTTTTTTCGCCAGGAGCAACTTGCACGTCGATGCCGGTAGTGGCGACGGGACATGATATTGGAACGCCGACTAAATCCATCAATCTTACAGAGAGGGAGCTGAGCAAAGGGACCCGTTCACATTCAGCAGGATGAACCTTGGCGAAAGTAAAACACGAGCCCCCATTTTTCAACGTGACATAATTCTTTGACAAATCTTTAGTAAACATCAACGCTGACGTCTCTGTCTTATGTATTAGACTTTCCCTCCTTTGGCATGCTGGTCTTTGCACCCTCTTTAGACTCTCTCCCGTTGGTGATCGGTTTCAGGATGATAAGTTCCAGAGCTGGAACCTAGAATCTATCATGTTATAATTTGTTTCTAGTTTTTGAATTCTGGAACCTACACTATTTGCCTAAAATCGATTCTGGGACCTATCTTGTTTTTCTGGTCCAGTTCCAATTTCAACTCGAGAACCTTTCTTTTCCTTTTTTTTGATTCATTTTTTACAGCAAAATCATACGAGGTTATTTAGTATAAAATTGTTCAGAGTAAAAGATGAAAAACAAAAATCCCTATCTGCCAAATACAACAATACATAAGATTAACACTAAGTCACGTACAATTGCAAATAATAAAAAGTTCAAACACATAACATATAGCATAAATTATAAAACCCCATTCCCCATTAATCCATAAAAATTTAGGGGAAGAGAACAGATTGATGAGGAGTTCCAAGAAAGGATAAAGGATGAAGGAGGGCTGAGTGGATATTCACTCAAAATTTGGGTTTTAGCTTTTTAGCTAAGAATATAGGAGAAAAAGAAATTAGGGTTTTAGCTTTTTAGCTTATAAAATCAGTCCCAAAATAGGGTGGTCCTATTTGGTTCTCGAGTGGGTATTCACTCAAAATTTGTTTCCAAACCGGTTTCAACCGGCTCCAAAAATTTGGAACTTATTCCTCGACCAATTCCAATAGAAACTGGATTCTGAACCTGTTGAAACCCTACCATACCTCCGTGAGCTTTTAGTCTCCCGTAGACCAGTTTAGCAGATAAGTGGTCACGGACCTCCATGATTAACCTACTTTTGATTGAGTCATCATATCTGGTCAAATGGCTGAGCAGACGGTTTGAAACCTTGAGGTGGTTGCTCCTGTTCTGCTCGTCTTTTTGCATAACTCATCCACTTCCATCAACACAGTGGAATATGCCCTTTGCTTGGATATGCGGGAGTTGAAGCAGCTCTCCTCCCCGTCTCCATAGGAAAGCGAAACAACTAAACATCATAAATCATGGAAATTGCCATCACTTCCAGATGTAAATGCTAGTATGAACATCTAGAGGGGGTGAATAGGTGTGAAGACAATTTTTCATAAGAAATAGTATAAATAATCTGCTTTTAAAACAGTCTGAAGAATAATAGACTTTGAACGAGTTTAGGTTTTAGCAGTTAAATAGAACTATAAACAAAATAAAGAGTTCAGGGAAGAGAATAAGAAGAGTTTATAGTGGTTCAACTTAGATCAAGTCTACATCCACTCTCCCACACTGATAGCCTACTGGCTAGATTTCACTATGCGATCAACAAGAGATTATAACTTTAAGTGCAAACACTCAGTGGTAGATCACACTATCTCACTAAGTCACTCTTTTGGTATTTTTCTCACGATCACAAATGTTTAAGCTCACAAGAGACAAGTGTATGATCGAAGGTCGCTCAGACTTTGAAATTATAAATTCTACGCTTCGTCTTTTACTTGCTCATTAGTCCTTGGTCTTCTTAAATACTCTTCCACTTCCAAACTAGCCGTTGGATAGTATTTTAGAGGATCGTCTTCCAATTTACTCATTGGACAGATCTGTATTTAGAAGATTTGGTAGCCGTTGAGTGACAAAAATAGAATTCCAAGTTGATTCTGATCGCCCATACAAATAGAATCTTGGTATCCATAAGTAGAGCTTCTTAGTATAAAAAGTTAGTCTTCAATATCTAATTGTCAATCAATTATATTGAGTCAATCAAATCTATCTTGATATGAAATCCAAATTAAATCACTAGCCGTTATATGTTTAGGGCTTGTGTTATGTTCTGTCGAGTTGTTTCGTTCTGAACATGTTTTTTTCCGAATCTACTATGTTTTGTCTCGTTCTAGATGTAAAGTCTGAGAGTGTTCTGTCGAAAGTAAAGTTTGAGAGTCTTCTATCTGAAGTAGAGTCTGAGTGTCTTCATTTTGAAGTAGAGTCTAAGTGTCTTCAGTCTGAAGTAGAGTTTGCGTGTCTTTCTTCTGAAGTAGACTTTACAATTTGGACGTCAGTTTGAACTGAAGTAGACTTTACAATCTAGAAGTCAGTTTGAACTGAAGTAGATTTTATAATTTGGACGTCAGTATGAACATATTCTGCTTCTGAACATATTTAGCCTTAAGGTCTAGATACAATTTGAATAAGTTTAGCTTTAACATAAAGTCCGTCTTCTAGTTCTTTAAAGTATAGACTTTGACAATATCCTTTATACGTTCCATTATTTACATAGTCTGTTACTCAATCATTAAACACGTTAATAGCCTTTGATTTATTTTGTTATCTTCAAAATATTATAAGGAATTTCTCTTACAATCTCCCCATTTTTGATGATGACAAAACAATTTATGAATATGCAGATGTGTAAACACACTTTCTAAAATATTGATAAATCAATCACCAAATTTTAAATTTTCAAACAATGAGATTTGAAGCAAAAGAAATAAAATAGATTGAGCATACCAATATATAGAAAAATAATCATAGCTCAATATTATAATATCAACCAATCAACATATATACATATTTATATTCTCTCCCTCCTTTTGTCATAATCAAAAAGTGATGATAATTTAAAGGATATCACGTAGAGAATATAAAACAATAACAAATATATCTTGCATGAAAAAAAAAAATCAGTTTTTACAAGGTAAATCGAATATTAAAGATATGCAGTATAGCTCACTTCGGTTATATATATCAGTAAATATCTAATAAAAATCACGGATGCATTATAAAATTTATTTACCTTTTTTTGTCATAA